>OX101786.1:13899916-14499916 GCA_944452715.1 Ophion slaviceki | reverse complement strand
AGTTCTGGTTGCCCCCGCAAGAGTTCTGTCAAATATCTCTACAACGTTTCCTCGTCAGACTAAAATTTTCAACGGAACACTCGAGGTAATTTTGTGAAGTTGCCCCCCCCCCCTAACGGAAGAAAAAATCGTTAGTCACAACTGAACTATCAATAAAACGTACATAGAACTCCAGAACTATGTGAGAGGCAACCTGAACGGATATTTTTCCGTCGACTGAGAAGTAGATTGATGGTGCGATGGAATGCTTTAAATGAGACCAAATTTTTTTTTCGGGAAATTGCATTTTTTCTCAGAGTTCTGGTTGCCCCCGCAAGAGTTCTGTCAAATATCTCTACAACTTTTCCTCGTTAGACACATATTTTCAACGGAACACTCGAGATAATTTTGTGAAGTTGCCCCCCCCCCCCCTAACGAAAGAAAAAAATCGTTAGTACCAACTGAAATTTCAATGAAAAGTACATGGAACTCTAAAACTATGTGAGAGGCAACCAGAACGGATTTTTTTTCCATCGACTGAGCAGTAGATTGATGGCGCGATGGAATGCTTTTGATGAGACCAAATTTTGTTTTCGGAAAATTGAATTTTTTCTCAGAGTTCTGGTTGCCCCCGCATGAGTTCTGTCAAATATCTCTACAACTTTTCCTCGTCAGATAAATATTTTCAACGGAACACTCGAGATAATTTTGTGAAGTTGCCCCACCCCCTAACGAAAGATAAAAAATCGTTAGTAACAACTAAAGTATCAATAAAACGTACATAGAGCTCCAGAACTAAGTGAGAGGCAACCAGAACGGATTTTTTTCCGTCGACTGAGCAGTAGATCGATCGCGCGATGGAATGCTTTAGATGAGACCAATTTTTCCAGCGGAAAATTGATTTTTTTCTCAGAGTTCTGGTTGACCCCGCAAGAGTTCTGTCAAATATATTTACAAGTTTTCCTCGTCAGACAAATATTTTCAACGGATCGCTCGAGATAATTTTGTGAAGTTTCCGCCCCCCCCCCCCCCCACCTAACGAAAGAAAAAAATCGTTAGGAACAACTGAACTATCAATAAAAAGTACATAGAGCTCCAGAACTATGTGAGAGGTAACCAGAACGGATTTTTTTGCGTCGACTGAGCACTAGATCGATGGCACGATGGCTTTAGATGAGACCAAACTTTTTTTTCAGAAAATAGAATTTTTTCTCAGAGTTCCGGTTGCCGCCGCAAGAGTTCTGTCAAATATCTCTACCACTTTTCCTCGTCAGACAAATATTTTCAACGGAACACTCGAGGTAATTCTGTGAAGTTGCCCCCCCCCCCCTAAGGAAAGAAATAAATCGTTAGCAAGAACTGAACTATCAATAAAAAGTACATAGAACTCCAGACTATGTGAGAGGCAACCAAAACGGATTTCTTTTCTGTCGACTGAGCAGTAGATCGAAAGCGCGATGGAATGCTTTGGATGAGACCAACTCTTTTTTCTTCGGAAAATTAAATGTTTTCATAGAGTTCTGGTTGCATTCGTAAGAGTTCTGTCAAATATCTTTAGAACTTTTCCTCGTCAGACAAGTATTTTCAACGGAACACTCGAGATAATTTTGTGAAGATGCCCCCCACCCCCCTCCAACGAAAGAAAAAAATCGTGAGTAACAACTGAACAATCAATAAAAAGTACATAGAACTCCAGAATTATGTGAGAGGCAACCAGAAAGGATTTTTATGCGTAGGCTGAGCAGTAGATCGATGGCGCGATGGAATGCTTTAGATGGGACCAAATTTTTTTTCGGAAAATTGAGTTTTTTCTCAGAATTCTGGTGCCCCCCGCAAGGATTCTGTCGAATATCTTTATAACTTTTCCGCGTCAGACAAATATTTTCATCGGAACACTCGAGATAATTTTCTAGAGTTGCCCCACCCCCCTAACGAAAGAAAAAAACCGTTAGTACCATTTGAAATTTCAATAAAAAGTACCTGGAAATCCAAAACTATGTGAGAGACAACCAGACCGGATTTTTTTTCTTTCGACTGAGCAGTAGATTGAACGCTTGATTGAATGCTTTAGATGAGACCAAACTTTTTTTTCGGAAAATTGAATTTTTTCTCAGAGTTCTGGTTGCCCCCGCAAGAGTTCTGTCAAATATCTCTGCAACTTTTCCTCGTCAGACTAAAATTTTCAACGGAACACTCGAGGTAATTATGTGAAGTTGCCCCCCCCCCCCATACCGAAAGAAAAAATCGTTAGTCACAACTGAACTATCAATAAAACGTACATAGAACTCCAGAACTATGTGAGAGGCAACCAGAACGGATTTTTTTCCGTCGACTGAGCAGTAGATTGATGGTGCGATGGAATGCTTTAGATGAGACCAAATTTTTTTTTCGGGAAATTGCATTTTTTCTCAGAGTTCTGGTTGCCCCCGCAAGAGTTCTGTCAAATATCTCTACAACTTTTCCTCGTTAGACACATATTTTCAACGGAACACTCGAGATAATTTTGTGAAGTTGCCCCCCCTCCCTAACAAAAGAAAAAAATCGTTAGTACCAACTGAAATTTCAATGAAAAGTACATGGAACTCTAAAACTATGTGAGAGGCGACCAGAACGGATTTTGTTTCCATCGACTGAGCAGTAGATTGATGGCGCGATGGAATGCTTTAGATGAGACCAAATTTTGTTTTCGGAAAATTGAATTTTTTCTCAGAGTTCCGGTTGCCGCCGCAAGAGTTCTGTCAAATATCTCTACAACTTTTCCTCGTCAGACAAATATTTTCAACGCAACACTCGAGGTAATTTTGTGAAGTTGCCCCCCCCCCCCTAAGGAAAGAAAAAAATCGTTAGCAAGAACTGGACTATCAATAAAAAGTACATAGAACTCCAGACTATGTGAGAGGCAACCAAAACGGATTTCTTTTCTGTCGACTGAGCAGTAGATCGAAAGCGCGATGGAATGCTTTGGATGAGACCGACTTTTTTTTCTTCGGAAAATTAAATGTTTTCATAGAGTTCTGGTTGCATTCGTAAGAGTTCTGTCAAATATCTTTAGAACTTTTCCTCGTCAGACAAGTATTTTCAACGGAACACCCGAGATAATTTTGTGAAGATGCCCCCCACCCCCCTCCAACGAAAGAAAAAAATCGTGAGTAACAACTGAACAATCAATAAAAAGTACATAGAACTCCAGAATTATGTGAGAGGCAACCAGAAAGGATTTTTATGCGTAGGCTGAGCAGTAGATCGATGGCGCGATGGAATGCTTTAGATGGGACCAAATTTTTTTTCGGAAAATTGAGTTTTTTCTCAGAATTCTGGTGCCCCCCGCAAGGATTCTGTCGAATATCTTTATAACTTTTCCGCGTCAGACAAATATTTTCATCGGAACACTCGAGATAATTTTCTAGAGTTGCCCCCCCCCCCCCTAACGAAAGGAAAAAACCGTTAGTACCATTTGAAATTTCAATAAAAAGTACCTGGAAATCCAAAACTATGTGAGAGACAACCAGAACGGATTTTTTTTCTTTCGACTGAGCAGTAGATTGAACGCTTGATTGAATGCTTTAGATGAGACCAAACTTTTTTTTCGGAAAATTGATTTTTTTCTCAGAGTTCTGGTTGCCCCCGCAAGAGTTCTGTCAAATATCTCTACAACTTTTCCTCGTCAGACTAAAATTTTCAACGGAACACTCGAGGTAATTTTGTGAAGTTGCCCCCTCCCCCCTAACGAAAGAAAAAATCGTTAGTCACAACTGAACTATCAATAAAACGTACATAGAACTCCAGAACTATGTGAGAGGCAACCAGAACGGATTTTTTTCCGTCGACTGAGAAGTAGATTGATGGTGCGATGGAATGCTTTAGATGAGACCAAATTTTTTTTTGGGGAAATTGCATTTTTTCTCAGAGTTCTGGTTGCCCCCGCAAGAGTTCTGTCAAATATCTCTACAGCTTTTCCTCGTTAGACACATATTTTCAACGGAACACTCGAGATATTTTTGTGAAGTTGCCCCCACGCCCCCCTAACGAAAGAAAAAAATCGTTAGTACCAACTGAAATTTCAATGAAAAGTACATGGAACTCTAAAACTATGTGAGAGGCAACCAGAACGGATTTTTTTTCCATCGACTGAGCAGTAGATTGATGGCGCGATGGAATGCTTTAGATGAGACCAAATTTTGTTTTCGGAAAATTGAATTTTTTCTCAGAGTTCTGGTTGCCCCGGCATGAGTTCTGTCAAATATCTCTACAACTTTTCCTCGTCAGATAAATATTTTCAACGGAACACTCGAGATAATTTTGTGAAGTTGCCCCACCCCCTAACGAAAGATAAAAAATCGTTAGTAACAACTAAAGTATCAATAAAACGTACATAGAGCTCCAGAACTAAGTGAGAGGCAACCAGAACGGATTTTTTTCCGTCGACTGAGCAGTAGATCGATCGCGCGATGGAATGCTTTAGATGAGACCAATTTTTTTCAGCGGAAAATTGATTTTTTTCTCAGAGTTCTGGTTGACCCCGCAAGAGTTCTGTCAAATATATTTACAAGTTTTCCTCGTCAGACAAATATTTTCAACGGAACGCTCGAGATAATTTTGTGAAGTTTCCCCCCCCCCCCATCTAACGAAAGAAAAAAATCGTTAGGAACAACTGAACTATCAATAAAAAGTACATAGAGCTCCAGAACTATGTGAGAGGTAACCAGAACGGATTTTTTTGCGTCGACTGAGCACTAGATCGATGGCACGATGGCTTTAGATGAGACCAAACTTTTTTTTTCAGAAAATTGAATTTTTTCTCAGAGTTCCGGTTGCCGCCGCAAGAGTTCTGTCAAATATCTCTACAACTTTTCCTCGTCAGACAAATATTTTCAACGGAACACTCGAGGTAATTTTGTGAAGTTGCCCCCCCCCCCCTAAGGAAAGAAAAAAATCGTTAGCAAGAACTGAACAATCAATAAAAAGTACATAGAACTCCAGACTATGTGAGAGGCAACCAAAACGGGTTTCTTTTCTGTCGACTGAGCAGTAGATCGAAAGCGCGATGGAATGCTTTGGATGAGACCAACTTTTTTTTCTTCGGAAAATTAAATATTTTCATAGAGTTCTGGTTGCATTCGTAAGAGTTCTGTCAAATATCTTTAGAACTTATCCTCGTCAGACAAGTATTTTCAACGGAACACTCGAGATAATTTTGTGAAGATGCCCCCCACCCCCATCCAACGAAAGAAAAAAATCGTGAGTAACAACTGACCAATCAATAAAAAGGACATAGAACTCCAGAATTATGTGAGAGGCAACCAGAAAGGATTTTTATGCGTAGGCTGAGCAGTAGATCGATGGCGCGATGGAATGCTTTAGATGGGACCAAATTTTTTTTTCGGAAAATTGAGTTTTTTCTCAGAATTCTGGTGCCCCCCGCAAGGATTCTGTCGAATATCTTCATAACTTTTCCGCGTCAGACAAATATTTTCATCGGAACACTCGAGATAATTTTCTAGAGTTGCCCCCGCCCCCCCTAACGAAAGAAAAAAACCGTTAGTACCATTTGAAATTTCAATAAAAAGTACCTGGAAATCCAAAACTATGTGAGAGACAACCAGAACGGATTTTTTTTCTTTCGACCGAGCAGTAGATTGAACGCTTGATTGAATGCTTTAGATGAGACCAAACTTTTTTTTCGGAAAATTGAATTTTTTCTCAGAGTTCTGGTTGCCCCCGCAAGAGTTCTGTCAAATATCTCTACAACGTTTCCTCGTCAGACTAAAATTTTCAACGGAACACTCGAGGTAATTTTGTGAAGTTGCCCCCCCCCCCCTAACGGAAGAAAAAATCGTTAGTCACAACTGAACTATCAATAAAACGTACATAGAACTCCAGAACTATGTGAGAGGCAACCTGAACGGATATTTTTCCGTCGACTGAGAAGTAGATTGATGGTGCGATGGAATGCTTTACATGAGACCAAATTTTTTTTTCGGGAAATTGCATTTTTTCTCAGAGTTCTGGTTGCCCCCGCAAGAGTTCTGTCAAATATCTCTACAACTTTTCCTCGTTAGACACATATTTTCAACGGAACACTCGAGATAATTTTGTGAAGTTGCCCCCCCCCCCTAACGAAAGAAAAAAATCGTTAGTACCAACTGAAATTTCAATGAAAAGTACATGGAACTCTAAAACTATGTGAGAGGCAACCAGAACGGATTTTTTTTCCATCGACTGAGCAGTAGATTGATGGCGCGATGGAATGCTTTTGATGAGACCAAATTTTGTTTTCGGAAAATTGAATTTTTTCTCAGAGTTCTGGTTGCCCCCGCATGAGTTCTGTCAAATATCTCTACAACTTTTCCTCGTCAGATAAATATTTTCAACGGAACACTCGAGATAATTTTGTGAAGTTGCCCCACCCCCTAACGAAAGATAAAAAATCGTTAGTAACAACTAAAGTATCAATAAAACGTACATAGAGCTCCAGAACTAAGTGAGAGGCAACCAGAACGGATTTTTTTCCGTCGACTGAGCAGTAGATCGATCGCGCGATGGAATGCTTTAGATGAGACCAATTTTTCCAGCGGAAAATTGATTTTTTTCTCAGAGTTCTGGTTGACCCCGCAAGAGTTCTGTCAAATATATTTACAAGTTTTCCTCGTCAGACAAATATTTTCAACGGATCGCTCGAGATAATTTTGTGAAGTTTCCGCCCCCCCCCCCCCACCTAACGAAAGAAAAAAATCGTTAGGAACAACTGAACTATCAATAAAAAGTACATAGAGCTCCAGAACTATGTGAGAGGTAACCAGAACGGATTTTTTTGCGTCGACTGAGCACTAGATCGATGGCACGATGGCTTTAGATGAGACCAAACTTTTTTTTCAGAAAATAGAATTTTTTCTCAGAGTTCCGGTTGCCGCCGCAAGAGTTCTGTCAAATATCTCTACCACTTTTCCTCGTCAGACAAATATTTTCAACGGAACACTCGAGGTAATTCTGTGAAGTTGCCCCCCCCCCCCAAACGAAAGAAAAAAATCGTTAGCAAGAACTGAACTATCAATAAAAAGTACATAGAACTCCAAACTATGTGAGAGGCAACCAAAACGGATTTCTTTTCTGTCGACTGAGCAGTAGATCGAAGGCGCGATGGAATGCTTTGGATGAGACCAACTTTTTTTTCTTCGGAAAATTAAATGTTTTCATAGAGTTCTGGTTGCATTCGTAAGAGTTCTGTCAAATATCTTTAGAACTTTTCCTCGTCAGACAAGTATTTTCAACGGAACACTTGAGATAATTTTGTGAAGATGCCCCCCACCCCCCTCCAACGAAAGAAAAAAATCGTGAGTAACAACTGAACAATCAATAAAAAGTACATAGAACTCCAGAATTATGTGAGAGGCAACCAGAAAGGATTTTTATGCGTAGGCTGAGCAGTAGATCGATGGCGCGATGGAATGCTTTAGATGGGACCAAATTTTTTTTTCGGAAAATTGAGTTTTTTCTCAGAATTCTGGTGGCCCCCGCAAGGATTCTGTCGAATATCTTTATAACTTTTCCGCGTCAAACAAATATTTTCATCGGAACACTCGAGATAATTTTCTAGAGTTGCCCCCCCCCCCCCTAACGAAAGAAAAAAACCGTTAGTACCATTTGAAATTTCAATAAAAAGTATCTGGAAATCCAAAACTATGTGAGAGACAACCAGAACGGATTTTTTTTTCTTTCGAATGAGCAGTAGATTGACCGCTTGATTGAATGCTTTAGATGAGACCAAACTTTTTTTTCAGAAAATTGAATTTTTTCTCAGAGTTCTGGTTGCCCCCGCAAGAGTTCTGTCAAATATCTCTACAACTTTTCCTCGTCAGACTAAAATTTTCAACGGAACACTCGAGGTAATTTTGTGAAGTTGCCCCCCCCCCCCCATACCGAAAGAAAATATCGTTAGTCACAACTGAACTATCAATAAAACGTACATAGAACTCCAGAACTATGTGAGAGGCAACCAGAACGGATTTTTTTCCGTCGACTGAGCAGTAGATTGATGGTGCGATGGAATGCTTTAGATGAGACCAAATTTTTTTTTCGGGAAATTGCATTTTTTCTCAGAGTTCTGGTTGTCCCCGCAAGAGTTCTGTCAAAT
Source organism: Ophion slaviceki (assembly GCA_944452715.1). NCBI lineage: Eukaryota > Metazoa > Arthropoda > Insecta > Hymenoptera > Ichneumonidae > Ophion > Ophion slaviceki. Next base: position 14,491,806 of record OX101786.1, on the reverse strand, counting down.
ATCTCTACAACTTTTCCTCGTTAGACACATATTTTCAACGGAACACTCGAGATAATTTTGTGAAGTGGCCCCCCCCCCCCCCCTAACGAAAGAAAAAAATCGTTAGTACCAACTGAAATTTCAATGAAAAGTACATGGAACTCTAAAACTATGTGAGAGGCAACCAGAACGGATTTTGTTTCCATCGACTGAGCAGTAGATTGATGGCGCGATGGAATGCTTTAGATTAGACCAAATTTTGTTTTCGGAAAATTGAATTTTTTCTCAGAGTTCCGGTTGCCGCCGCAAGAGTTCTGTCAAATATCTCTACAACTTTTCCTCGTCAGACAAATATTTTCAACGCAACACTCGAGGTAATTTTGTGAAGTTGCCCCCCCCCCCTAAGGAAAGAAAAAAATCGTTAGCAAGAACTGGACTATCAATAAAAAGTACATAGAACTCCAGACTATGTGAGAGGCAACCAAAACGGATTTCTTTTCTGTCGACTGAGCAGTAGATCGAAAGCGCGATGGAATGCTTTGGATGAGACCAACTCTTTTTTCTTCGGAAAATTAAATGTTTTCATAGAGTTCTGGTTGCATTCGTAAGAGTTCTGTCAAATATCTTTAGAACTTTTCCTCGTCAGACAAGTATTTTCAACGGAACACTCGAGATAATTTTGTGAAGATGCCCCCCACCCCCCTCCAACGAAAGAAAAAAATCGTGAGTAACAACTGAACAATCAATAAAAAGTACATAGAACTCCAGAATTATGTGAGAGGCAACCAGAAAGGATTTTTATGCGTAGGCTGAGCAGTAGATCGATGGCGCGATGGAATGCTTTAGAAGGGACCAAATTTTTTTTCGGAAAATTGAGTTTTTTCTCAGAATTCTGGTGCCCCCCGCAAGGATTCTGTCGAATATCTTTATAACTTTTCCGCGTCAGACAAATATTTTCATCGGAACACTCGAGATAATTTTCTAGAGTTGCCCCCCCCCCCCCTAACGAAAGGAAAAAACCGTTAGTACCATTTGAAATTTCAATAAAAAGTACCTGGAAATCCAAAACTATGTGAGAGACAACCAGAACGGATTTTTTTTCTTTCGACTGAGCAGTAGATTGAACGCTTGATTGAATGCTTTAGATGAGACCAAACTTTTTTTTCGGAAAATTGAATTTTTTCTCAGAGTTCTGGTTGCCCCCGCAAGAGTTCTGTCAAATATCTCACAACTTTTCCTCGTCAGACTAAAATTTTCAACGGAACACTCGAGGTAATTTTGTGAAGTTGCCACCCCCCCCCCCCCTAACGAAAGAAAAAATCGTTCGTCACAACTGAACTATCAATAAAACGTATATAGAACTCCAGAACTATGTGAGAGGCAACCAGAACGGATTTTTTTCCGTCGACTGAGAAGTAGATTGATGGTGCGATGGAATGCTTTAGATGAGACCAAATTTTTTTTTCGGGAAATTGCATTTTTTCTCAGAGTTCTGGTTGCCCCCGCAAGAGTTCTGTCAAATATCTCTACAACTTTTCCTCGTCAGACTAATATTTTCAACGGAACACTCGAGGTAATTTTGTGAAGTGGCCCCCCCCCCCCTAAGGAAAGAAAAAAATCGTTAGCAAGAACTGGACTATCAATAAAAAGTACATAGAACTCCAGACTATGTGAGAGGCAACCAAAACGGATTTCTTTTCTGTCGACTGAGCAGTAGATCGAAGGCGCGATGGAATGCTTTGGATGAGACCGACTTTTTTTTCTTCGGAAAATTAAATGTTTTCATAGAGTTCTGGTTGCATTCGTAAGAGTTCTGTCAAATATCTTCAGAACTTTTCCTCGTCAGACAAGTATTTTCAACGGAACACCCGAGATAATTTTGTGAAGATGCCCCCCACCCCCCTCCAACGAAAGAAAAAAATCGTGAGTAACAACTGAACAATCAATAAAAAGTAGATAGAACTCCAGAATTATGTGAGAGGCAACCAGAAAGGATTTTTATGCGTAGGCTGAGCAGTAGATCGATGGCGCGATGGAATGCTTTAGATGGGACCAAATTTTTTTTTCGGAAAATTGAGTTTTTTCTCAGAATTCTGGTGGCCCCCGCAAGGATTCTGTCGAATATCTTTATAACTTTTCCGCGTCAAACAAATATTTTCATCGGAACACTCGAGATAATTTTCTAGAGTTGCCCCCCCCCCCTAACGAAAGAAAAAAACCGTTAGTACCATTTGAAATTTCAATAAAAAGTATCTGGAAATCCAAAACTATGTGAGAGACAACCAGAACGGATTTTTTTTTCTTTCGAATGAGCAGTAGATTGACCGCTTGATTGAATGCTTTAGATGAGACCAAACTTTTTTTTCGGAAAATTGAATTTTTTCTCAGAGTTCTGGTTGCCCCCGCAAGAGTTCTGTCAAATATCTCTACAACTTTTCCTCGTCAGACTAAAATTTTCAACGGAACACTCGAGGTAATTTTGTGAAGTTGCCCCCCCCCCCCCATACCGAAAGAAAAAATCGTTAGTCACAACTGAACTATCAATAAAACGTACATAGAACTCCAGAACTATGTGAGAGGCAACCAGAACGGATTTTTTTCCGTCGACTGAGCAGTAGATTGATGGTGCGATGGAATGCTTTAGATGAGACCAAATTTTTTTTTCGGGAAATTGCATTTTTTCTCAGAGTTCTGGTTGTCCCCGCAAGAGTTCTGTCAAATATCTCTACAACTTTTCCTCGTTAGACACATATTTTCAACGGAACACTCGAGATAATTTTGTGAAGTGCCCCCCCCCCTAACGAAAGAAAAAAATCGTTAGTACCAACTGAAATTTCAATGAAAAGTACATGGAACTCTAAAACTATGTGAGAGGCAACCAGAACGGATTTTGTTTCCATCGACTGAGCAGTAGATTGATGGCGCGATGGAATGCTTTAGATTAGACCAAATTTTGTTTTCGGAAAATTGAATTTTTTCTCAGAGTTCCGGTTGCCGCCGCAAGAGTTCTGTCAAATATCTCTACAACTTTTCCTCGTCAGACAAATATTTTCAACGCAACACTCGAGGTAATTTTGTGAAGTTGCCCCCCCCCCCCTAAGGAAAGAAAAAAATCGTTAGCAAGAACTGGACTATCAATAAAAAGTACATAGAACTCCAGACTATGTGAGAGGCAACCAAAACGGATTTCTTTTCTGTCGACTGAGCAGTAGATCGAAAGCGCGATGGAATGCTTTGGATGAGACCAACTCTTTTTTCTTCGGAAAATTAAATGTTTTCATAGAGTTCTGGTTGCATTCGTAAGAGTTCTGTCAAATATCTTTAGAACTTTTCCTCGTCAGACAAGTATTTTCAACGGAACACTCGAGATAATTTTGTGAAGATGCCCCCCACCCCCCTCCAACGAAAGAAAAAAATCGTGAGTAACAACTGAACAATCAATAAAAAGTACATAGAACTCCAGAATTATGTGAGAGGCAACCAGAAAGGATTTTTATGCGTAGGCTGAGCAGTAGATCGATGGCGCGATGGAATGCTTTAGATGGGACCAAATTTTTTTTCGGAAAATTGAGTTTTTTCTCAGAATTCTGGTGCCCCCCGCAAGGATTCTGTCGAATATCTTTATAACTTTTCCGCGTCAGACAAATATTTTCATCGGAACACTCGAGATAATTTTCTAGAGTTGCCCCACCCCCCTAACGAAAGAAAAAAACCGTTAGTACCATTTGAAATTTCAATAAAAAGTACCTGGAAATCCAAAACTATGTGAGAGACAACCAGACCGGATTTTTTTTCTTTCGACTGAGCAGTAGATTGAACGCTTGATTGAATGCTTTAGATGAGACCAAACTTTTTTTTCGGAAAATTGAATTTTTTCTCAGAGTTCTGGTTGCCCCCGCAAGAGTTCTGTCAAATATCTCTGCAACTTTTCCTCGTCAGACTAAAATTTTCAACGGAACACTCGAGGTAATTATGTGAAGTTGCCCCCCCCCCCCATACCGAAAGAAAAAATCGTTAGTCACAACTGAACTATCAATAAAACGTACATAGAACTCCAGAACTATGTGAGAGGCAACCAGAACGGATTTTTTTCCGTCGACTGAGCAGTAGATTGATGGTGCGATGGAATGCTTTAGATGAGACCAAATTTTTTTTTCGGGAAATTGCATTTTTTCTCAGAGTTCTGGTTGCCCCCGCAAGAGTTCTGTCAAATATCTCTACAACTTTTCCTCGTTAGACACATATTTTCAACGGAACACTCGAGATAATTTTGTGAAGTTGCCCCCCCCCCCCTAACAAAAGAAAAAAATCGTTAGTACCAACTGAAATTTCAATGAAAAGTACATGGAACTCTAAAACTATGTGAGAGGCGACCAGAACGGATTTTGTTTCCATCGACTGAGCAGTAGATTGATGGCGCGATGGAATGCTTTAGATGAGACCAAATTTTGTTTTCGGAAAATTGAATTTTTTCTCAGAGTTCCGGTTGCCGCCGCAAGAGTTCTGTCAAATATCTCTACAACTTTTCCTCGTCAGACAAATATTTTCGACGCAACACTCGAGGTAATTTTGTGAAGTTGCCCCCCCCCCCCTAAGGAAAGAAAAAAATCGTTAGCAAGAACTGGACTATCAATAAAAAGTACATAGAACTCCAGACTATGTGAGAGGCAACCAAAACGGATTTCTTTTCTGTCGACTGAGCAGTAGATCGAAAGCGCGATGGAATGCTTTGGATGAGACCGACTTTTTTTTCTTCGGAAAATTAAATGTTTTCATAGAGTTCTGGTTGCATTCGTAAGAGTTCTGTCAAATATCTTTAGAACTTTTCCTCGTCAGACAAGTATTTTCAACGGAACACCCGAGATAATTTTGTGAAGATGCCCCCCACCCCCCTCCAACGAAAGAAAAAAATCGTGAGTAACAACTGAACAATCAATAAAAAGTACATAGAACTCCAGAATTATGTGAGAGGCAACCAGAAAGGATTTTTATGCGTAGGCTGAGCAGTAGATCGATGGCGCGATGGAATGCTTTAGATGGGACCAAATTTTTTTTCGGAAAATTGAGTTTTTTCTCAGAATTCTGGTGCCCCCCGCAAGGATTCTGTCGAATATCTTTATAACTTTTCCGCGTCAGACAAATATTTTCATCGGAACACTCGAGATAATTTTCTAGAGTTGCCCCCCCCCCCCTAACGAAAGGAAAAAACCGTTAGTACCATTTGAAATTTCAATAAAAAGTACCTGGAAATCCAAAACTATGTGAGAGACAACCAGAACGGATTTTTTTTCTTTCGACTGAGCAGTAGATTGAACGCTTGATTGAATGCTTTAGATGAGACCAAATTTTTTTTTCGGGAAATTGCATTTTTTCTCAGAGTTCTGGTTGCCCCCGCAAGAGTTCTGTCAAATATCTCTACAGCTTTTCCTCGTTAGACACATATTTTCAACGGAACACTCGAGATATTTTTGTGAAGTTGCCCCCACGCCCCCCTAACGAAAGAAAAAAATCGTTAGTACCAACTGAAATTTCAATGAAAAGTACATGGAACTCTAAAACTATGTGAGAGGCAACCAGAACGGATTTTTTTTCCATCGACTGAGCAGTAGATTGATGGCGCGATGGAATGCTTTAGATGAGACCAAATTTTGTTTTCGGAAAATTGAATTTTTTCTCAGAGTTCTGGTTGCCCCGGCATGAGTTCTGTCAAATATCTCTACAACTTTTCCTCGTCAGATAAATATTTTCAACGGAACACTCGAGATAATTTTGTGAAGTTGCCCCACCCCCTAACGAAAGATAAAAAATCGTTAGTAACAACTAAAGTATCAATAAAACGTACATAGAGCTCCAGAACTAAGTGAGAGGCAACCAGAACGGATTTTTTTCCGTCGACTGAGCAGTAGATCGATCGCGCGATGGAATGCTTTAGATGAGACCAATTTTTTTCAGCGGAAAATTGATTTTTTTCTCAGAGTTCTGGTTGACCCCGCATGAGTTCTGTCAAATATATTTACAAGTTTTCCTCGTCAGACAAATATTTTCAACGGAACGCTCGAGATAATTTTGTGAAGTTTCCCCCCCCCCCCATCTAACGAAAGAAAAAAATCGTTAGGAACAACTGAACTATCAATAAAAAGTACATAGAGCTCCAGAACTATGTGAGAGGTAACCAGAACGGATTTTTTTGCGTCGACTGAGCACTAGATCGATGGCACGATGGCTTTAGATGAGACCAAACTTTTTTTTTCAGAAAATTGAATTTTTTCTCAGAGTTCCGGTTGCCGCCGCAAGAGTTCTGTCAAATATCTCTACAACTTTTCCTCGTCAGACAAATATTTTCAACGGAACACTCGAGGTAATTTTGTGAAGTTGCCCCCCCCCCCCTAAGGAAAGAAAAAAAATCGTTAGCAAGAACTGAACAATCAATAAAAAGTACATAGAACTCCAGACTATGTGAGAGGCAACCAAAACGGATTTCTTTTCTGTCGACTGAGCAGTAGATCGAAAGCGCGATGGAATGCTTTGGATGAGACCAACTTTTTTTTCTTCGGAAAATTAAATATTTTCATATAGTTCTGGTTGCATTCGTAAGAGTTCTGTCAAATATCTTTAGAACTTATCCTCGTCAGACAAGTATTTTCAACGGAACACTCGAGATAATTTTGTGAAGATGCCCCCCACCCCCATCCAACGAAAGAAAAAAATCGTGAGTAACAACTGACCAATCAATAAAAAGTACATAGAACTCCAGAATTATGTGAGAGGCAACCAGAAAGGATTTTTATGCGTAGGCTGAGCAGTAGATCGATGGCGCGATGGAATGCTTTAGATGGGACCAAATTTTTTTTTCGGAAAATTGAGTTTTTTCTCAGAATTCTGGGGCCCCCCGCAAGGATTCTGTCGAATATCTTCATAACTTTTCCGCGTCAGACAAATATTTTCATCGGAACACTCGAGATAATTTTCTAGAGTTGCCCCCGCCCCCCCTAACGAAAGAAAAAAACCGTTAGTACCATTTGAAATTTCAATAAAAAGTACCTGGAAATCCAAAACTATGTGAGAGACAACCAGAACGGATTTTTTTTCTTTCGACCGAGCAGTAGATTGAACGCTTGATTGAATGCTTTAGATGAGACCAAACTTTTTTTTCGGAAAATTGAATTTTTTCTCAGAGTTCTGGTTGCCCCCGCAAGAGTTCTGTCAAATATCTCTACAACGTTTCCTCGTCAGACTAAAATTTTCAACGGAACACTCGAGGTAATTTTGTGAAGTTGCCCCCCCCCCCTAACGGAAGAAAAAATCGTTAGTCACAACTGAACTATCAATAAAACGTACATAGAACTCCAGAACTATGTGAGAGGCAACCTGAACGGATATTTTTCCGTCGACTGAGAAGTAGATTGATGGTGCGATGGAATGCTTTACATGAGACCAAATTTTTTTTTCGGGAAATTGCATTTTTTCTCAGAGTTCTGGTTGCCCCCGCAAGAGTTCTGTCAAATATCTCTACAACTTTTCCTCGTTAGACACATATTTTCAACGGAACACTCGAGATAATTTTGTGAAGTTGCCCCCCCCCCCCTAACGAAAGAAAAAAATCGTTAGTACCAACTGAAATTTCAATGAAAAGTACATGGAACTCTAAAACTATGTGAGAGGCAACCAGAACGGATTTTTTTTCCATCGACTGAGCAGTAGATTGATGGCGCGATGGAATGCTTTTGATGAGACCAAATTTTGTTTTCGGAAAATTGAATTTTTTCTCAGAGTTCTGGTTGCCCCCGCATGAGTTCTGTCAAATATCTCTACAACTTTTCCTCGTCAGATAAATATTTTCAACGGAACACTCGAGATAATTTTGTGAAGTTGCCCCACCCCCTAACGAAAGATAAAAAATCGTTAGTAACAACTAAAGTATCAATAAAACGTACATAGAGCTCCAGAACTAAGTGAGAGGCAACCAGAACGGATTTTTTTCCGTCGACTGAGCAGTAGATCGATCGCGCGATGGAATGCTTTAGATGAGACCAATTTTTCCAGCGGAAAATTGATTTTTTTCTCAGAGTTCTGGTTGACCCCGCAAGAGTTCTGTCAAATATATTTACAAGTTTTCCTCGTCAGACAAATATTTTCAACGGATCGCTCGAGATAATTTTGTGAAGTTTCCGCCCCCCCCCCCACCTAACGAAAGAAAAAAATCGTTAGGAACAACTGAACTATCAATAAAAAGTACATAGAGCTCCAGAACTATGTGAGAGGTAACCAGAACGGATTTTTTTGCGTCGACTGAGCACTAGATCGATGGCACGATGGCTTTAGATGAGACCAAACTTTTTTTTCAGAAAATAGAATTTTTTCTCAGAGTTCCGGTTGCCGCCGCAAGAGTTCTGTCAAATATCTCTACCACTTTTCCTCGTCAGACAAATATTTTCAACGGAACACTCGAGGTAATTCTGTGAAGTTGCCCCCCCCCCCCCCTAAGGAAAGAAATAAATCGTTAGCAAGAACTGAACTATCAATAAAAAGTACATAGAACTCCAGACTATGTGAGAGGCAACCAAAACGGATTTCTTTTCTGTCGACTGAGCAGTAGATCGAAGGCGCGATGGAATGCTTTGGATGAGACCAACTTTTTTTTCTTCGGAAAATTAAATGTTTTCATAGAGTTCTGGTTGCATTCGTAAGAGTTCTGTCAAATATCTTTAGAACTTTTCCTCGTCAGACAAGTATTTTCAACGGAACACTTGAGATAATTTTGTGAAGATGCCCCCCACCCCCCTCCAACGAAAGAAAAAAATCGTGAGTAACAACTGAACAATCAATAAAAAGTACATAGAACTCCAGAATTATGTGAGAGGCAACCAGAAAGGATTTTTATGCGTAGGCTGAGCAGTATATCGATGGCGCGATGGAATGCTTTAGATGGGACCAAATTTTTTTTTCGGAAAATTGAGTTTTTTCTCAGAATTCTGGTGGCCCCCGCAAGGATTCTGTCGAATATCTTTATAACTTTTCCGTGTCAGACAAATATTTTCATCGGAACACTCGAGATAATTTTCTAGACTTGCCCCCCCCCCCCCCTAACGAAAGAAAAAAAACCGTTAGTACCATTAGAAATTTCAATAAAAAGTACCTGGAAATCCAAAACTGTGTGAGAGACAACCAGAACGGATTTTTTTTCTTTCGACTGAGCAGTAGATTGAACGCTTGATTGAATGCTTTAGATGAGACCAAACTTTTTTTTCGGAAAATTGAATTTTTTCTCAGAGTTCTGGTTGCCCCCGCAAGAGTTCTGTCAAATATCTCTACAACTTTTCCTCGTCAGACTAAAATTTTCAACGGAACACTCGAGGTAATTTTGTGAAGTTGCCCCCCGCCCCCCTAACGAAAGAAAAAATCGTTAGTCACAACTGAACTATCAATAAAACGTACATAGAACTCCAGAAATATGTGAGAGGCAACCAGAACGGATTTTTTTCCGTCGACTGAGCAGTAGATTGATGGTGCGATGGAATGCTTTAGATGAGACCAAATTTTTTTTTCGGGAAATTGCATTTTTTCTCAGAGTTCTGGTTGCCCCCGCAAGAGTTCTGTCAAATATCTCTACAACTTTGACTCGTTAGACACATATTTTCAACGGAACACTCGAGATAATTTTGTGAAGTTGCCCCCCCCCCTAACGAAAGAAAAAAATCGTTAGTACCAACTGAAATTTCAATGAAAAGTACATGGAACTCTAAAACTATGTGAGAGGCAACCAGAACGGATTTTTTTTCCATCGACTGAGCAGTAGATTGATGGCGCGATGGAATGCTTTAGATGAGACCAAATTTTGTTTTCGGAAAATTGAATTCTTTCTCAGAGTTCTGGTTGCCCCGGCATGAGTTCTGTCAAATATCTCTACAACTTTTCCTCGCCAGATAAATATTTTCAACGGAACACTCGAGATAATTTTGTGAAGTTGCCCCACCCCCTAACGAAAGATAAAAAATCGTTAATAACAACTAAAGTATCAATAAAACGTACATAGAGCTCCAGAACTAAGTGAGAGGCAACCAGAACGGATTTTTTTCCGTCGACTGAGCAGTAGATCGATCGCGCGATGGAATGCTTTAGATGAGACCAATTTTTTTCAGCGGAAAATTGATTTTTTTCTCAGGGTTCTGGTTGACCCCGCAAGAGTTCTGTCAAATATATTTACAAGTTTTCCTCGTCAGACAAATATTTTCAACGGAACGCTCGAGATAATTTTGTGAAGTTGCCCCCCCCCCCCCCACCTAACGAAAGAAAAAAATCGTTAGGAACAACTGAACTATCAATAAAAAGTACATAGAGCTCCAGAACTATGTGAGAGGTAACCAGAACGGATTTTTTTGCGTCGACTGAGCACTAGATCGATGGCACGATGGCTTTAGATGAGACCAAACTTTTTTTTCAGAAAATTGAATTTTTTCTCAGAGTTCCGGTTGCCGCCGCAAGAGTTCTGTCAAATATCTCTACCACTTTTCTTCGTCAGACAAATATTTTCAACGGAACACTCGAGGTAATTTTGTGAAGTTGCCCCCCACTCCTAAGGAAAGAAAAAAATCGTTAGCAAGAACTGAACTATCAATAAAAAGTACATAGAACTTCAGACTATGTGAGAGGCAACCAAAACGGATTTCTTTTCTGTCGACTGAGCAGTAGATCGAAGGCGCGATGGAATGCTTTGGATGAGACCAACTTTTTTTTCTTCGGAAAATTAAATGTTTTCATAGAGTTCTGGTTGCATTCGTAAGAGTTCTGTCAAATATCTTTAGAACTTTTCCTCGTCAGACAAGTATTTTCAACGGAACACTCGAGATAAATTTGTGAAGATGCCCCCCACCCCCCTCCAACGAAAGAAAAAAATCGTGAGTAACAACTGAACAATCAATAAAAAGTACATAGAACTCCAGAATTATGTGAGAGGCAACCAGAAAGGATTTTTATGCGTAGGCTGAGCAGTAGATCGATGGCGCGATGGAATGCTTTAGATGGGACCAAATTTTTTTTTCGGAAAATTGAGTTTTTTCTCAGAATTCTGGTGGCCCCCGCAAGGATTCTGTCGAATATCTTTATAACTTTTCCGCGTCAGACAAATATTTTCATCGGAACACTCGAGATAATTTTCTAGAGTTGCCCCCGCCCACCCCTAACGAAAAAAAAAACCGTTAGTACCATTTGAAATTTCAATAAAAAGTACCTGGAAATCCAAAACTATGTGAGAGACAACCAGAACGGATTTTTTTTCTTTCGACTGAGCAGTAGATTGAACGCTTGATTGAATGCTTTAGATGAGACCAAACTTTTTTTTCGGAAAATTGAATTTTTTCTCAGAGTTCTGGTTGCCCCCGCAAGAGTTCTGTCAAATATCTCTACAACTTTTCCTCGTCAGACTAAAATTTTCAACGGAACACTCGAGGTAATTTTGTGAAGTTGCGCCCCCCCCCCCTAACGAAAGAAAAAATCGTTAGTCACAACTGAACTATCAATAAAACGTACATAGAACTCCAGAACTATGTGAGAGGCAACCAGAACGGATTTTTTTCCGTCGACTGAGGAGTAGATTGATGGTGCGATGGAATGCTTTAGATGAGACCAAATTTTTTTTTCGGGAAATTCCATTTTTCTCAGAGTTCTGGTTGCCCCCGCAAGAGTTCTGTCAAATATCTCTACAACTTTTCCTCGTTAGACACATATTTTCAACGGAACACTCGAGATAATTTTGTGAAGTTGCCCCTCCACCCTAACGAAAGAAAAAAATCGTTAGTACCAACTGAAATTTCAATGAAAAGTACATGGAACTCTAAAACTATGTGAGAGGCAACCAGAACGGATTTTTTTTCCATCGACTGGGCAGTAGATTGATGGCGCGATGGAATGCTTTAGATGAGACCAAATTTTGTTTTCGGAAAATTGAAGTTTTTCTCAGAGTTCTGGTTGCCCCCGCATGAGTTCTGTCAAATATCTCTACAACTTTTCCTCGTCAGATAAATATTTTCAACGGAACACTCGAGATAATTTTGTGAAGTTGCCCCACCCCCTAACGAAAGATAAAAAATCGTTAGTAACAACTAAAGTATCAATAAAACGTACATAGAGCTCCAGAACCAAGTGAGAGGCAGCCAGAACGGATTTTTTTCCGTCGACTGAGCAGTAGATCGATCGCGCGATGGAATGCTTTAGATGAGACCAATTTTTTTCAGCGGAAAATTGATTTTTTTCTCAGGGTTCTGGTTGACCCCGCAAGAGTTCTGTCAAATATATTTACAAGTTTTCCTCGTCAGACAAATATTTTCAACGGAACGCTCGAGATAATTTTGTAAAGTTGCCCTCCCCCCCCCCCGCCCACCTAACGAAAGAAAAAAATCGTTAGGAACAACTGAACTATCAATAAAAAGTACATAGAGCTCCAGAACTATGTGAGAGGTAACCAGAACGGATTTTTTTGCGTCGACTGAGCACTAGATCGATGGCACGATGGCTTTAGATGAGACCAAACTTTTTTTTCAAAAATTGAATTTTTTCTCAGAGTTCCGGTTGCCGCCGCAAGAGTTCTGTCAAATATCTCTACAACTTTTCCTCGTCAGACAAATATTTTCAACGGAACACTCGAGGTAATTTTGTCAAGTTGCCCCCCCCCCCTAACGAAAGAAAAAAATCGTTAGCAAGAACTGAACTATCAATAAAAAGTACATAGAACTCCAGACCATGTGAGAGGCAACCAAAACGGATTTCTTTTCTGTCGACTGAGCAGTAGATCGAAGGCGCGATGGAATGCTTTGGATGAGACCAACTTTTTTTTCTTCGGAAAATTAAATGTTTTCATAGAGTTCTGGTTGCATTCGTAAGAGTTCTGTCAAATATCTTTAGAACTTTTCCTCGTCAGACTAAAATTTTCAACGGAACACTCGAGGTAATTTTGTGAAGTTGCCCCCCCCCCCATACCGAAAGAAAAAATCGTTAGTCAGTACTGAACTATCAATAAAACGTACATAGAACTCCAGACCTATGTGAGAGGCAACCAGAACGGATTTTTTTCCGTCGACTGAGCAGTAGATTGATGGTGCGATGGAATGCTTTAGATGAGACCAAATTTTTTTTTCGGGAAATTGCATTTTTTCTCAGAGTTCTGGTTGCCCCCGCAAGAGTTCTGTTAAATATCTCTACAACTTTTCCTCGTTAGACACATATTTTCAACGGAACACTCGAGATAATTTTGTGAAGTTGCCCCCCCCCCCCCCCTAACGAAAGAAAAAAATCGTTAGTACCAACTGACATTTCAATGAAAAGTACATGGAACTCTAAAACTATGTGAAAGGCAACCAGAACGGATTTTTTTTCCATCGACTGAGCAGTAGATTGATGGCGCGATGGAATGCTTTAGATGAGACCAAATTTTGTTTTCGGAAAATTGAATTTTTTCTCAGAGTTCCGGTTGCCGCCGCAAGAGTTCTGTCAAATATCTCTACAACTTTTCCTCGTCAGACAAATATTTTCAACGGAACACTCGAGGTAATTTTGTGAAGTTGCCCCCCCCCCCTAAGGAAAGAAAAAAATCGTTAGCAAGAACTGGACTATCAATAAAAAGTACATAGAACAACAGACTATGTGAGGGGCAACCAAAACGGATTTCGTTTCTGTCGACTGAGCAGTAGATCGAAAGCGCGATGGAATGCTTTGGATGAGACCAACTTTTTTTTCTTCGGAAAATTAAATGTTTTCATAGAGTTCTGGTTGCATTCGTAAGAGTTCTGTCAAATATCTTTAGAACTTTTCCTCGTCAGACAAGTATTTTCAACGGAACACTCGAGATAATTTTGTGAAGATGCCCCCCGCCCCCTCCCACGGAAGAAAAAAATCGTGAGTAACAACTGAACAATCAATAAAAAGTACATAGAACTCCAGAATTATGTGAGAGGCAACCAGAAAGGATTTTTATGCGTAGGCTGAGCAGTAGATCGATGGCGCGATGGAATGCTTTAGATGGGACCAAATTTTTTTTCGGAAAATTGAGTTTTTTCTCAGAATTCTGGTGCCCCCCGCAAGGATTCTGTCGAATATCTTCATAACTTTTCCGCGTCAGACAAATATTTTCATCGGAACACTCGAGATAATTTTCTAGAGTTGCCCCCGCCCCCCCTAACGAAAGAAAAAAACCGTTAGTACCATTTGAAATTTCAATAAAAAGTACCTGGAAATCCAAAACTATGTGAGAGACAACCAGAACGGATTTTTTTTCTTTCGACTGAGCAGTAGATTGAACGCTTGATTGAATGCTTTAGATGAGACCAAACTTTTTTTTCGGAAAATTGAATTTTTTCTCAGAGTTCTGGTTGCCCCCGCAAGAGTTCTGTCAAATATCTCTACAACTTTTCCTCGTCAGACTAAAATTTTCAACGGAACACTCGAGGTAATTTTGTGAAGTTGCCCCCCGCCCCCCTAACGGAAGAAAAAATCGTTAGTCACAACTGAACTATCAATAAAACGTACATAGAACTCCAGAACTATGTGAGAGGCAACCAGAACGGATATTTTTCCGTCGACTGAGAAGTAGATTGATGGTGCGATGGAATGCTTTAGATGAGACCAAATTTTTTTTTCGGGAAATTGCATTTTTTCTCAGAGTTCTGGTTGCCCCCGCAAGAGTTCTGTCAAATATCTCTACAACTTTTCCTCGTTAGACACATATTTTCAACGGAACACTCGAGATAATTTTGTGAAGTTGCCCCCCCCCCCGTAACGAAAGAAAAAAATCGTTAGTACCAACTGAAATTTCAATGAAAAGTACATGGAACTCTAAAACTATGTGAGAGGCAACCAGAACGGATTTTTTTTCCATCGACTGAGCAGTAGATTGATGGCGCGATGGAATGCTTTTGATGAGACCAAATTTTGTTTTCGGAAAATTGAATTTTTTCTCAGAGTTCTGGTTGCCCCCGCATGAGTTCTGTCAAATATCTCTACAACTTTTCCTCGTCAGATAAATATTTTCAACGGAACACTCGAGATAATTTTGTGAAGTTGCCCCACCCCCTAACGAAAGATAAAAAATCGTTAGTAACAACTAAAGTATCAATAAAACGTACATAGAGCTCCAAAACTAAGTGAGAGGCAACCAGAACGGATTTTTTTCCGTCGACTGAGCAGTAGATCGATCGCGCGATGGAATGCTTTAGATGAGACCAAATTTTTTTCAGCGGAAAATTGATTTTTTTCTCAGAGTTCTGGTTGACCCCGCAAGAGTTCTGTCAAATATATTTACAAGTTTTCCTCGTCAGACAAATATTTTCAACGGATCGCTCGAGATAATTTTGTGAAGTTTCCGCCCCCCCCCGCCCCACCTAACGAAAGAAAAAAATCGTTAGGAACAACTGAACTATCAATAAAAAGTACATAGAGCTCCAGAACTATGTGAGAGGTAACCAGAACGGATTTTTTTGCGTCGACTGAGCACTAGATCGATGGCACGATGGCTTTAGATGAGACCAAACTTTTTTTTCAGAAAATAGAATTTTTTCTCAGAGTTCCGGTTGCCGCCGCAAGAGTTCTGTCAAATATCTCTACCACTTTTCCTCGTCAGACAAATATTTTCAACGGAACACTCGAGGTAATTCTGTGAAGTTGCCCCCCCCCCCCCCTAAGGAAAGAAATAAATCGTTAGCAAGAACTGAACTATCAATAAAAAGTACATAGAACTCCAGACTATGTGAGAGGCAACCAAAACGGATTTCTTTTCTGTCGACTGAGCAGTAGATCGAAGGCGCGATGGAATGCTTTGGATGAGACCAACTTTTTTTTCTTCGGAAAATTAAATGTTTTCATAGAGTTCTGGTTGCATTCGTAAGAGTTCTGTCAAATATCTTTAGAACTTTTCCTCGTCAGACAAGTATTTGCAACGGAACACTTGAGATAATTTTGTGAAGATGCCCCCCACCCCCCTCCAACGAAAGAAAAAAATCGTGAGTAACAACTGAACAATCAATAAAAAGTACATAGAACTCCAGAATTATGTGAGAGGCAACCAGAAAGGATTTTTATGCGTAGGCTGAGCAGTAGATCGATGGCGCGATGGAATGCTTTAGATGGGACCAAATTTTTTTTTCGGAAAATTGAGTTTTTTCTCAGAATTCTGGTGGCCCCCGCAAGGATTCTGTCGAATATCTTTATAACTTTTCCGCGTCAGACAAATATTTTCATCGGAACACGCGAGATAATTTTCTAGAGTTGCCCCCCCCCCCTAACGAAAGAAAAAAACCGTTAGTACCATTTGAAATTTCAATAAAACGTACCTGGAAATCCAAAACTATGTGAGAGACAACCAGAACGGATTTTTTTTCTTTCGACTGAGCAGAAGATTGAACGCTTGATTGAATGCTTTAGATGAGACCAAACTTTTTTTTCGGAAAATTTAATTTTTTCTCAGAGTTCTGGTTGCCCCCGCAAGAGTTCTGTCAAATATCTCTACAACTTTTCCTCGTCAGACTAAAATTTTCAACGGAACACTCGAGGTAATTTTGTGAAGTTGCCCCCCCCCCCCTAACGAAAGAAAAAATCGTTAGTCACAACTGAACTATCAATAAAACGTACATAGAACTCCAGAACTATGTGAGAGGCAACCAGAACGGATTTTTTTCCGTCGACTGAGCAGTAGATTGATGGTGCGATGGAATGCTTTAGATGAGACCAAATTTTTTTTTCGGGAAATTGCATTTTTTCGCAGAGTTCTGGTTGCCCCGGCAAGAGTTCTGTCAAATATCTCTACAACTTTTCCTCGTTAGACACATATTTTCAACGGAACACTCGAGATTGCCCCCCCCCCGCCCTAACGAAAGAAGAAAATCGTTAGTACCAACTGAAATTTCAATGAAAAGTACATGGAACTCTAAAACTATGTGAGAGGCAACCAGAACGGATTTTTTTTCCATCGACTGAGCAGTAGATTGATGGCGCGATGGAATACTTTAGATGAGACCAAATTTTGTTTTCGGAAAATTGAATTTTTTCTCAGAGTTCTGGTTGCCCCCGCATGCGTTCTGTCAAATATCTCTACAACTTTTCCTCGTCAGATAAATATTTTGAACGGAACACTCGAGATAATTTTGTGAAGTTCCCCTCCCCTCTATCGAAAGAAAAAAATCGTTAGTACCATCTGAAATTTCAATAAAAAGTACATGGAAATCCAAAACTATGTGAGAGGCAACCAGAACGGATTTTTTTCCGTCGACTGAGCAGTAGATCGATCGCGCGATGGAATGCTTTAGATGAGACCAATTTTTTTCAGCGGAAAATTGATTTTTTTCTCAGGGTTCTGGTTGACCCCGCAAGAGTTCTGTCAAATATATTTACAAGTTTTCCTCGTCAGACAAATATTTTCAACGGTACGCTCGAGATAATTTTGTGAAGTTGCCCCCCCCCCCCCCCACCTAACGGAAGAAAAAAATCGTTAGGAACAACTGAACTATCAATAAAAAGTACATAGAGCTCCAGAACTATGTGAGAGGTAACCAGAACGGCTTTTTGCGTCGACTGAGCACTAGATCGATGGCACGATGGCTTTAGATGAGACCAAACTTTTTTTTCAGAAAATTGAATTTTTTCTCAGAGTTCCGGTTGCCGCCGCAAGAGTTCTGTCAAATATCTCTACCACTTTTCCTCGTCAGACAAATATTTTCAACGGAACACTCGAGGTAATTTTGTGAAGTTGCCCCCCCCCCCCTAAGGAAAGAAAAAAATCGTTAGCAAGAACTGAACTATCAATAAAAAGTACATAGAACTCCAGACTATGTGAGAGGCAACCAAAACGGATTTCTTTTCTGTCGACTGAGCAGTAGATCGAAGGCGCGATGGAATGCTTTGGATGAGACCAACTTTTTTTTCTTCGGAAAATTAAATGTTTTCATAGAGTTCTGGTTGCATTCGTAAGAGTTCTGTCAAATATCTTTAGAACTTTTCCTCGTCAGACAAGTATTTTCAACGGAACACTCGAGATAAATTTGTGAAGATGACCCCCACCCCCCTCCAACGAAAGAAAAAAATCGTGAGTGACAACTGAACAATCAATAAAAAGTACATAGAACTCCAGAATTATGTGAGAGGCAACCAGAAAGGATTTTTATGCGTAGGCTGAGCAGTAGATCGATGGCGCGATGGAATGCTTTAGATGGGACCAAATTTTTTTTTCGGAAAATTGAGTTTTTTCTCAGAATTCTGGTGGCCCCCGCAAGGATTCTGTCGAATATCTTTATAACTTTTCCGCGTCAGACAAATATTTTCATCGGAACACTCGAGATAATTATCTAGAGTTGCCCCCCCTCCCCCCGTCCTAACGAAAGAAAAAAAACCGTTAGTACCATTTGAAATTTCAATAAAAAGTACCTGGAAATCCAAAACTATGTGAGAGACAACCAGAACGGATTTTTTTTCTTTCGACTGAGCAGTAGATTGAACGCTTGATTGAATGCTTTAGATGAGACTAAACTTTTTTTTCGGAAAATTGAATTTTTTCTCAGAGTTCTGGTTGCCCCCGCAAGAGTTCTGTCAAATATCTCTACAACTTTTTCTCGTCAGACTAAAATTTTCATCGGAACACTCGAGGTAATTTTGTGAAGTTGCCCCCCCCCCCTAACGAAAGAAAAAATCGTTAGTCACAACTGAACTATCAATAAAACGTACATAGAACTCCAGAACTATGTGAGAGGCAACCAGAACGGATTTTTTTCCGTCGACTGAGCAGTAGATTGATGGTGCGAAGGAATGCTTTAGATGATACCAAATTTTTTTTTCGGGAAATTGCATTTTTTCTCAGAGTTCTGGTTGCCCCCGCAAGAGTTCTGTCAAATATCTCTACAACTTTTCCTCGTTAGACACATATTTTCAACGGAACACTCGAGATAATTTTGTGAAGTTGCCCGTCTACCCTAACGAAAGAAAAAAATCGTTAGTACCAACTGAAATTTCAATGAAAAGTACATGGAACTCTAAAACTATGTGAGAGGCAACCAGAACGGATTTTTTTTCCATCGACTGAGCAGTAGATTGATGGCGCGATGGAATGCTTTAGATGAGACCAAATTTTGTTTTCGGAAAATTGAATTTTTTCTCAGAGTTCTGGTTCCCCCCGCATGAGTTCTGTCAAATATCTCTACAACTTTTCCTCGTCAGATAAATATTTTCAACGGAACACTCGAGATAATTTTGTGAAGTTGCCCCACCCCCTAACGAAAGATAAAAAATCGTTAGTAACAACTAAAGTATCAATAAAACGTACATAGAGCTCCAGAACTAAGTGAGAGGCAACCAGAACGGATTTTTTTGCGTCGACTGAGCAGTAGATCGATCGCGCGATGGAATGCTTTAGATGAGACCAATTTTTTTCAGCGGAAAATTGATTTTTTTCTCAGAGTTCTGGTTGACCCCGCAAGAGTTCTGTCAAATATATTTACAAGTTTTCCTCGTCAGACAAATATTTTCAACGGAACGCTCGAGATAATTTTGTGAAGTTGCCCCCCCCCCCCACCTAACGATAGAAAAAAATCGTTAGGAACAACTGAACTATCAATAAAAAGTACATAGAGCTCCAGAACTATGTGAGAGGTAACCAGAACGGATTTTTTTGCGTCGACTGAGCACTAGATCGATGGCACGATGGCTTTAGATGAGACCAAACTTTTTTTTCAGAAAATTGAATTTTTTCTCAGAGTTCCGGTTGCCGCCGGAAGAGTTCTGTCAAATATCTCTACAACTTTTCCTCGTCAGACAAATATTTTCAACGGAACCCTCGAGGTAATTTTGTGAAGTCGCCCCACCCCCCTAACGAAAGAAAAAAATCGTTAGCAAGAACTGAAATATCAATAAAAAGTACATAGAACTCCAGACTATGTGAGAGGCAACCAAAACGGATTTCTTTTCTGTCGACTGAGCAGTAGATGGAAGGCGCGATGGAATGATTTGGATGAGACCAACTTTTTTTTCTTCGGAAAATTAAATGTTTTCATAGAGTTCTGGTTGCATTCGTAAGAGTTCTGTCAAATATGTTTAGAACTTTTCCTCGTCAGACAAGTATTTTCAACGGAACACTCGAGATAATTTTGTGAAGATGCCCCCCACCCCCCCCCCCCCCCCCGCCCCAACGAAAGAAAAAAATCGTGAGTAACAACTGAACAATCAATAAAAAGTACAAACTCCAGAATTATGTGAGAGGCAACCAGAAAGGATTTTTATGCGTAGGCTGAGCAGTAGATCGATGGCGCGATGGAATGCTTTAAATGGGACCAAATTTTTTTTTCGGAAAATTGAGTTTTTTCTCAGAATTCTGGTGGCCCCCGCAAGGATTCTGTCGAATATCATTATAACTTTTCCGCGTCAGACAAATATTTTCATCGGAACACTCGAGATAATTTTCTAGAGTTGCCCCCCCGGCCCTATCGAAAGAAAAAGACCGTTAGTACCATTTGAAATTTCAATAAAAAGTACCTGGAAATCCAAAACTATGTGAGAGACAACCAGAACGGATTTTTTTTCTTTCGACTGAGCAGTAGATTGAACGCTTGATTGAATGCTTTAGATGAGACCAAACTTTTTTTTCGGAAAATTGAATTTTTTCTCAGAGTTCTGGTTGCCCCCGCAAGAGTTCTGTCAAATATCTCTACAACTTTTTTTCGTCAGACTAAAATTTTCAACGGAACACTCGAGGTAATTTTGTGAAGGTGCCTCCCCCCCTAACGAAAGAAAAAATCGTTAGTCACAACTGAACTATCAATAAAACGTACATAGAACTCCAGAACTATGTGAGAGGCAACCAGAACGAATTTTTTTCCGTCGACTGAGCAGTAGATTGATGGTGCGATGGAATGCTTTAGATGAGACCAAATTTTTTTTTCGGGGAATTGCATTTTTTCTCAGAGTTCTGGTTGCCCCCGCAAGAGTTCTGTCAAATATCTCTACAACTTTTCCTCGTTAGACACATATTTTCAACGGAACACTCGAGATAATTTTGTGAAGTTGCCCCCCCCCCTAACGAAAGAAAAAAATCGTTAGTACCAACTGAAATTTCAATGAAAAGTACATGGAACTCTAAAACTATGTGAGAGGCAACCAGAACGGATTTTTTTTCCATCGACTGAGCAGTAGATTGATGGCGCGATGGAATGCTTTAGATGAGACCAAATTTTGTTTTCGGAAAATTGAATTTTTTCTCAGAGTTCTGGTTGCCCCCGCATGAGTTCTGTCAAATATCTCTACAACTTTTCCTCGTCAGATAAATATTTTCAACGGAACACTCGAGATAATTTTGTGAAGTTGCCCCACCCCCTAACGAAAGATAAAAAATCGTTAGTAACAACTAAAGTATCAATAAAACGTACATAGAGCTCCAGAACTAAGTGAGAGGCAACCAGAACGGATTTTTTTCCGTCGACTGAGCAGTAGATCTATCGCGCGATGGAATGCTTTAGATGAGACCAATTTTTTTCAGCGGAAAATTGATTTTTTTCTCAGGGTTCTGGTTGACCCCGCAAGAGTTCTGTCAAATATATTTACAAGTTTTCCTCGTCAGCCAAATATTTTCAACGGAACGCTCGAGATAATTTTGTGAAGTTGCCCCCCCCCCACCTAACGAAAGAAAAAAATCGTTAGGAACAACTGAACTATCAATAAAAAGTACATAGAGCTCCAGAACTATGTGAGAGGTAACCAGAACGGATTTTTTTGCGTCGACTGAGCACTACATCGATGGCACGATGGCTTTAGATGAGACCAAACTTTTTTTTCAGAAAATAGAATTTTTTCTCAGAGTTCCGGTTGCCGCCGCAAGAGTTCTGTCAAATATCTCTACAACTTTTCCTCGTCAGACAAATATTTTCAACGGAACACTCGAGGTAATTTTGTGAAGTTGCCGCCCCCCCCTAACGAAAGAAAAAAATCGTTAGCAAGAACTGAACTATCAATAAAAAGTACATAGAACTCCAGACTATGTGAGAGGCAACCAAAACGGATTTCTTTTCTGTCGACTGAGCAGGAGATCGAAGGCGCGATGGAATGCTTTGGATGAGACCAACTTTTTTTTCTTCGGAAAATTAAATGTTTTCATAGAGTTCTGGTTGCATTCGTAAGAGTTCTGTCAAATATCTTTAGAACTTTTCCTCGTCAGACAAGTATTTTCAACGGAACACTCGAGATAATTTTGTGAAGATGCCCTCCACCCCCCTCCAACGAAAGAAAAAAATCGTGAGTAACAACTGAACAATCAATAAAAAGTACATAGAACTCCAGAATTATGTGAGAGGCAACCAGAAAGGATTTTTATGCGTAGGCTGAGCAGTAGATCGATGGCGCGATGGAATGCTTTAGATGGGACCAAATTTTTTTTTCGGAAAATTGAGTTTTTTCTCAGAATTCTGGTGGCCCCCGCAAGGATTCTGTCGAATATCTTTATAACTTTTCCGCGTCAGACAAATATTTTCATCGGAACACTCGAGATAATTTTCTAGAGTTGCCCCCCCCCCCCCTAACGAAAGAAAAAAACCGTTAGTACCATTTGAAATTTCAATAAAACGTTCCTGGAAATCCGGTTGCCCCCGCAAGAGTTCTGTCAAATATCTCTACAACTTTTCCTCGTCAGACTGAAATTTTCAACGGAACACTCGAGGTAATTTTGTGAAGTTGCCCCCCCCACCCCTAACGAAAGAAAAAATCGTTAGTCACAACTGAACTATCAATAAAACGTACATAGAACTCCAGAACTATGTGAGAGGCAACCAGAACGGATTTTTTTCCGTCGACTGAGAAGTAGATTGATGGTGCGATGGAATGCTTTAGATGAGACCAAATTTTTTTTTCGGGAAATTGCATTTTTTCTCAGAGTTCTGGTTGCCCCCGCAAGAGTTCTGTCAAATATCTCTACAACTTTTCCTCGTTAGACCAATATTTTCAACGGAACACTCGAGATAATTTTGTGAAGTTGCCCCCCCTCCTAACGAAGAAAAAAAATCGTTAGTCACAACTGAACTATCAATAAAACGTACATAGAACTCCAGAACTATGTGAGAGGCAACCAGATCGGATTTTTTTCCGTCGACTGAGCAGTAGATTGATGGTGCGATGGAATGCTTTAGATGAGACCAAATTTTTTTTTCGGGACATTGCATTTTTTCTCAGAGTTCTGGTTGCCCCCGCAAGAGTTCTGTCAAATATCTCTACAACTTTTCCTCGTTAGACACATATTTTCAACGAAACACTCGAGATAATTTTGTGAAGTTGCCCCACCCCCCCGCCATAACGAAAGAAAAAAATCGTTAGTACCAACTGAAATTTCAATGAAAAGTACATGGAACTCTAAAACTATGTGAGAGGCAACCAGAACGGATTTTTTTTCCATCGACTGAGCAGTAGATTGATGGCGCGATGGAATGCTTTAGATGAGACCAAATTTTGTTTTCGGAAAATTGAATTTTTTCTCAGAGTTCTGGTTGCCCCCGCATGAGTTCTGTCAAATATCTCTACAACTTTTCCTCGTCAGATAAATATTTTCAACGGAACACTCGAGATAATTTTGTGAAGTTGCCCCACCCCCTAACGAAAGATAAAAAATCGTTAGTAACAACTAAAGTATCAATAAAACGTACATAGAGCTCCAGAACTAAGTGAGAGGCAACCAGAATGGATTTTATTCCGTCGACTGAGCAGTAGATCGATCGCGCGATGGAATGCTTTAGATGAGACCAATTTTTTTTCAGCGGAAAATTGATTTTTTTCTCAGAGTTCTGATTGACCCCGCAAGAGTTCTGTCAAATATATTTACAAGTTTTCCTCGTCAGACAAATATTTTCAACGGAACGCTCGAGATAATTTTGTGAAGTTCCCCCCCCCCCCCCCCCATCTAACGAAAGAAAAAAATCGTTAGGAACAACTGAACTATCAATAAAAAGTACATAGAGCTCCAGAACTATGTGAGAGGTAACCAGAACGGATTTTTTTGCGTCGACTGAGCACTAGATCGATGGCACGATGGCTTTAGATGAGACCAAACTTTTTTTTTCAGAAAATTGAATTTTTTCTCAGAGTTCCGGTTGCCGCCGCAAGAGTTCTGTCAAATATCTCTACAACTTTTCCTCGTCAGACAAATATTTTCAACGGAACGCTCGAGGTAATTTTGTGAAGTTGCCCCACCCCCCTAACGAAAGAAAAAAATCGTTAGCAAGAACTGAACTATCAATAAAAAGTACATAGAACTCCAGACTATGTGAGAGGCAACCAAAACGGATTTCTTTTCTGTCGACTGAGCAGTAGATGGAAGGCGCGATGGAATGCTTTAGATGAGACCAACTTTTTTTTCTTCGGAAAATTAAATGTTTTCATAGAGTTCTGGTTGCATTCGTAAGAGTTCTGTCAAATATCTTTAGAACTTTTCCTCGTCAGACAAGTATTTTCAACGGAACACTCGTGATAATTTTGTGAAGATGCCCCCCACCCCCCTCCAACGAAAGAAAAAAATCGTGAGTAACAACTGAACAATCAATAAAAAGTACATAGAACTCCAGAATTATGTGAGAGGCAACCAGAAAGGATTTTTATGCGTAGGCTGAGCAGTAGATCGATGGCGCGATGGAATGCTTTAGATGGGACCAAATTTTTTTTCGGAAAATTGAGTTTTTTCTCAGAATTCTGGTGCTCCCCGCAAGGATTCTGTCGAATATCTTTATAACTTTTCCGCGTCAGACAAATATTTTCATCGGAACACTCGAGATAATTTTCTAGAGTTGCCCCACCCCCCCTAACGAAAGAAAAAAACCGTTAGTACCATTTGAAATTTCAATAAAAAGTACCTGGAAATCCAAAACTATGTGAGAGACAACCAGACCGGATTTTTTTTCTTTCGACTGAGCAGTAGATTGAACGCTTGATTGAATGCTTTAGATGAGACCAAACTTTTTTTTCGGAAAATTGAATTTTTTCTCAGAGTTCTGGTTGCCCCCGCAAGAGTTCTGTCAAATATCTCTGCAACTTTTCCTCGTCAGACTAAAATTTTCAACGGAACACTCGAGGTAATTATGTGAAGTTGCCCCCCCCCCCCCATACCGAAAGAAAAAATCGTTAGTCACAACTGAACTATCAATAAAACGTACATAGAACTCCAGAACTATGTGAGAGGCAACCAGAACGGATTTTTTTCCGTCGACTGAGCAGTAGATTGATGGTGCGATGGAATGCTTTAGATGAGACCAAATTTTTTTTTCGGGAAATTGCATTTTTTCTCAGAGTTCTGGTTGCCCCCGCAAGAGTTCTGTCAAATATCTCTACAACTTTTCCTCGTTAGACACATATTTTCAACGGAACACTCGAGATAATTTTGTGAAGTTGCCCCCCCCCCCTAACAAAAGAAAAAAATCGTTAGTACCAACTGAAATTTCAATGAAAAGTACATGGAACTCTAAAACTATGTGAGAGGCGACCAGAACGGATTTTGTTTCCATCGACTGAGCAGTAGATTGATGGCGCGATGGAATGCTTTAGATGAGACCAAATTTTGTTTTCGGAAAATTGAATTGTTTCTCAGAGTTCCGGTTGCCGCCGCAAGAGTTCTGTCAAATATCTCTACAACTTTTCCTCGTCAGACAAATATTTTCAACGCAACACTCGAGGTAATTTTGTGAAGTTGCCCCCCCCCCCTAAGGAAAGAAAAAAATCGTTAGCAAGAACTGGACTATCAATAAAAAGTACATAGAACTCCAGACTATGTGAGAGGCAACCAAAACGGATTTCTTTTCTGTCGACTGAGCAGTAGATCGAAAGCGCGATGGAATGCTTTGGATGAGACCGACTTTTTTTTCTTCGGAAAATTAAATGTTTTCATAGAGTTCTGGTTGCATTCGTAAGAGTTCTGTCAAATATCTTTAGAACTTTTCCTCGTCAGACAAGTATTTTCAACGGAACACCCGAGATAATTTTGTGAAGATGCCCCCCACCCCCCTCCAACGAAAGAAAAAAATCGTGAGTAACAACTGAACAATCAATAAAAAGTACATAGAACTCCAGAATTATGTGAGAGGCAACCAGAAAGGATTTTTATGCGTAGGCTGAGCAGTAGATCGATGGCGCGATGGAATGCTTTAGATGGGACCAAATTTTTTTTCGGAAAATTGAGTTTTTTCTCAGAATTCTGGTGCCCCCCGCAAGGATTCTGTCGAATATCTTTATAACTTTTCCGCGTCAGACAAATATTTTCATCGGAACACTCGAGATAATTTTCTAGAGTTGCCCCCCCCCCCCCCTAACGAAAGGAAAAAACCGTTAGTACCATTTGAAATTTCAATAAAAAGTACCTGGAAATCCAAAACTATGTGAGAGACAACCAGAACGGATTTTTTTTCTTTCGACTGAGCAGTAGATTGAACGCTTGATTGAATGCTTTAGATGAGACCAAACTTTTTTTTCGGAAAATTGAATTTTTTCTCAGAGTTCTGGTTGCCCCCGCAAGAGTTCTGTCAAATATCTCTACAACTTTTCCTCGTCAGACTAAAATTTTCAACGGAACACTCGAGGTAATTTTGTGAAGTTGCCCCCTCCCCCCTAACGAAAGAAAAAATCGTTAGTCACAACTGAACTATCAATAAAACGTACATAGAACTCCAGAACTATGTGAGAGGCAACCAGAACGGATTTTTTTCCGTCGACTGAGAAGTAGATTGATGGTGCGATGGAATGCTTTAGATGAGACCAAATTTTTTTTTCGGGAAATTGCATTTTTTCTCAGAGTTCTGGTTGCCCCCGCAAGAGTTCTGTGAAATATCTCTACAGCTTTTCCTCGTTAGACACATATTTTCAACGGAACACTCGAGATATTTTTGTGAAGTTGCCCCCACGCCCCCCTAACGAAAGAAAAAAATCGTTAGTACCAACTGAAATTTCAATGAAAAGTACATGGAACTCTAAAACTATGTGAGAGGCAACCAGAACGGATTTTTTTTCCATCGACTGAGCAGTAGATTGATGGCGCGATGGAATGCTTTAGATGAGACCAAATTTTGTTTTCGGAAAATTGAATTTTTTCTCAGAGTTCTGGTTGCCCCGGCATGAGTTCTGTCAAATATCTCTACAACTTTTCCTCGTCAGATAAATATTTTCAACGGAACACTCGAGATAATTTTGTGAAGTTGCCCCACCCCCTAACGAAAGATAAAAAATCGTTAGTAACAACTAAAGTATCAATAAAACGTACATAGAGCTCCAGAACTAAGTGAGAGGCAACCAGAACGGATTTTTTTCCGTCGACTGAGCAGTAGATCGATCGCGCGATGGAATGCTTTAGATGAGACCAATTTTTTTCAGCGGAAAATTGATTTTTTTCTCAGAGTTCTGGTTGACCCCGCAAGAGTTCTGTCAAATATATTTACAAGTTTTCCTCGTCAGACAAATATTTTCAACGGAACGCTCGAGATAATTTTGTGAAGTTTCCCCCCCCCCCCCCATCTAACGAAAGAAAAAAATCGTTAGGAACAACTGAACTATCAATAAAAAGTACATAGAGCTCCAGAACTATGTGAGAGGTAACCAGAACGGATTTTTTTGCGTCGACTGAGCACTAGATCGATGGCACGATGGCTTTAGATGAGACCAAACTTTTTTTTTCAGAAAATTGAATTTTTTCTCAGAGTTCCGGTTGCCGCCGCAAGAGTTCTGTCAAATATCTCTACAACTTTTCCTCGTCAGACAAATATTTTCAACGGAACACTCGAGGTAATTTTGTGAAGTTGCCCCCCCCCCCCCCTAAGGAAAGAAAAAAATCGTTAGCAAGAACTGAACAATCAATAAAAAGTACATAGAACTCCAGACTATGTGAGAGGCAACCAAAACGGATTTCTTTTCTGTCGACTGAGCAGTAGATCGAAAGCGCGATGGAATGCTTCGGATGAGACCAACTTTTTTTTCTTCGGAAAATTAAATATTTTCATAGAGTTCTGGTTGCATTCGTAAGAGTTCTGTCAAATATCTTTAGAACTTATCCTCGTCAGACAAGTATTTTCAACGGAACACTCGAGATAATTTTGTGAAGATGCCCCCCACCCCCATCCAACGAAAGAAAAAAATCGTGAGTAACAACTGACCAATCAATAAAAAGGACATAGAACTCCAGAATTATGTGAGAGGCAACCAGAAAGGATTTTTATGCGTAGGCTGAGCAGTAGATCGATGGCGCGATGGAATGCTTTAGATGGGACCAAATTTTTTTTTCGGAAAATTGAGTTTTTTCTCAGAATTCTGGTGCCCCCCGCAAGGATTCTGTCGAATATCTTCATAACTTTTCCGCGTCAGACAAATATTTTCATCGGAACACTCGAGATAATTTTCTAGAGTTGCCCCCGCCCCCCCTAACGAAAGAAAAAAACCGTTAGTACCATTTGAAATTTCAATAAAAAGTACCTGGAAATCCAAAACTATGTGAGAGACAACCAGAACGGATTTTTTTTCTTTCGACTGAGCAGTAGATTGAACGCTTGATTGAATGCTTTAGATGAGACCAAACTTTTTTTTCGGAAAATTGAATTTTTTCTCAGAGTTCTGGTTGCCCCCGCAAGAGTTCTGTCAAATATCTCTACAACTTTTCCTCGTCAGACTAAAATTTTCAACGGAACACTCGAGGTAATTTTGTGAAGTTGCCCCCTCCCCCCTAACGAAAGAAAAAATCGTTAGTCACAACTGAACTATCAATAAAACGTACATAGAACTCCAGAACTATGTGAGAGGCAACCAGAACGGATTTTTTTCCGTCGACTGAGAAGTAGATTGATGGTGCGATGGAATGCTTTAGATGAGACCAAATTTTTTTTTCGGGAAATTGCATTTTTTCTCAGAGTTCTGGTTGCCCCCGCAAGAGTTCTGTCAAATATCTCTACAGCTTTTCCTCGTTAGACACATATTTTCAACGGAACACTCGAGATATTTTTGTGAAGTTGCCCCCACGCCCCCCTAACGAAAGAAAAAAATCGTTAGTACCAACTGAAATTTCAATGAAAAGTACATGGAACTCTAAAACTATGTGAGAGGCAACCAGAACGGATTTTTTTTCCATCGACTGAGCAGTAGATTGATGGCGCGATGGAATGCTTTAGATGAGACCAAATTTTGTTTTCGGAAAATTGAATTTTTTCTCAGAGTTCTGGTTGCCCCGGCATGAGTTCTGTCAAATATCTCTACAACTTTTCCTCGTCAGATAAATATTTTCAACGGAACACTCGAGATAATTTTGTGAAGTTGCCCCACCCCCTAACGAAAGATAAAAAATCGTTAGTAACAACTAAAGTATCAATAAAACGTACATAGAGCTCCAGAACTAAGTGAGAGGCAACCAGAACGGATTTTTTTCCGTCGACTGAGCAGTAGATCGATCGCGCGATGGAATGCTTTAGATGAGACCAATTTTTTTCAGCGGAAAATTGATTTTTTTCTCAGAGTTCTGGTTGACCCCGCAAGAGTTCTGTCAAATATATTTACAAGTTTTCCTCGTCAGACAAATATTTTCAACGGAACGCTCGAGATAATTTTGTGAAGTTTCCCCCCCCCCCCCCATCTAACGAAAGAAAAAAATCGTTAGGAACAACTGAACTATCAATAAAAAGTACATAGAGCTCCAGAACTATGTGAGAGGTAACCAGAACGGATTTTTTTGCGTCGACTGAGCACTAGATCGATGGCACGATGGCTTTAGATGAGACCAAACTTTTTTTTTCAGAAAATTGAATTTTTTCTCAGAGTTCCGGTTGCCGCCGCAAGAGTTCTGTCAAATATCTCTACAACTTTTCCTCGTCAGACAAATATTTTCAACGGAACACTCGAGGTAATTTTGTGAAGTTGCCCCCCCCCCCTAAGGAAAGAAAAAAATCGTTAGCAAGAACTGAACAATCAATAAAAAGTACATAGAACTCCAGACTATGTGAGAGGCAACCAAAACGGATTTCTTTTCTGTCGACTGAGCAGTAGATCGAAAGCGCGATGGAATGCTTTGGATGAGACCAACTTTTTTTTCTTCGGAAAATTAAATATTTTCATAGAGTTCTGGTTGCATTCGTAAGAGTTCTGTCAAATATCTTTAGAACTTATCCTCGTCAGACAAGTATTTTCAACGGAACACTCGAGATAATTTTGTGAAGATGCCCCCCACCCCCATCCAACGAAAGAAAAAAATCGTGAGTAACAACTGACCAATCAATAAAAAGGACATAGAACTCCAGAATTATGTGAGAGGCAACCAGAAAGGATTTTTATGCGTAGGCTGAGCAGTAGATCGATGGCGCGATGGAATGCTTTAGATGGGACCAAATTTTTTTTTCGGAAAATTGAGTTTTTTCTCAGAATTCTGGTGCCCCCCGCAAGGATTCTGTCGAATATCTGCATAACTTTTCCGCGTCAGACAAATATTTTCATCGGAACACTCGAGATAATTTTCTAGAGTTGCCCCCGCCCCCCCTAACGAAAGAAAAAAACCGTTAGTACCATTTGAAATTTCAATAAAAAGTACCTGGAAATCCAAAACTATGTGAGAGACAACCAGAACGGATTTTTTTTCTTTCGACCGAGCAGTAGATTGAACGCTTGATTGAATGCTTTAGATGAGACCAAACTTTTTTTTCGGAAAATTGAATTTTTTCTCAGAGTTCTGGTTGCCCCCGCAAGAGTTCTGTCAAATATCTCTACAACGTTTCCTCGTCAGACTAAAATTTTCAACGGAACACTCGAGGTAATTTTGTGAAGTTGCCCCGCCCCCCCTAACGGA
This sequence comes from Ophion slaviceki, assembly GCA_944452715.1. Classification (NCBI taxonomy): domain Eukaryota; kingdom Metazoa; phylum Arthropoda; class Insecta; order Hymenoptera; family Ichneumonidae; genus Ophion; species Ophion slaviceki. The sequence continues at coordinate 14,461,034 of OX101786.1, read as the reverse complement.
AGAAAAAATCGTTAGTCACAACTGAACTATCAATAAAACGTACATAGAACTCCAGAACTATGTGAGAGGCAACCTGAACGGATATTTTTCCGTCGACTGAGAAGTAGATTGATGGTGCGATGGAATGCTTTCCATGAGACCAAATTTTTTCTTTTCGGGAAATTGCATTTTTTCTCAGAGTTCTGGTTGCCCCCGCAAGAGTTCTGTCAAATATCTCTACAACTTTTCCTCGTTAGACACATATTTTCAACGGAACACTCGAGATAATTTTGTGAAGTTGCCCCCCCCCCCCCTAACGAAAGAAAAAAATCGTTAGTACCAACTGAAATTTCAATGAAAAGTACATGGAACTCTAAAACTATGTGAGAGGCAACCAGAACGGATTTTTTTTCCATCGACTGAGCAGTAGATTGATGGCGCGATGGAATGCTTTTGATGAGACCAAATTTTGTTTTCGGAAAATTGAATTTTTTCTCAGAGTTCTGGTTGCCCCCGCATGAGTTCTGTCAAATATCTCTACAACTTTTCCTCGTCAGATAAATATTTTCAACGGATCACTCGAGATAATTTTGTGAAGTTGCCCCACCCCCTAACGAAAGATAAAAAATCGTTAGTAACAACTAAAGTATCAATAAAACGTACATAGAGCTCCAGAACTAAGTGAGAGGCAACCAAAACGGATTTCTTTTCTGTCGACTGAGCAGTAGATCGAAGGCGCGATGGAATGCTTTGGATGAGACCAACTTTTTTTTCTTCGGAAAATTAAATGTTTTCATAGAGTTCTGGTTGCATTCGTAAGAGTTCTGTCAAATATCTTTAGAACTTTTCCTCGTCAGACAAGTATTTTCAACGGAACACTCGATATAATTTTTTGAAGATGCCCTCCACCCCCCTCCAACGAAAGAAAAAAATCGTGAGTAACAACTGAACAATCAATAAAAAGTACATAGAACTCCAGAATTATGTGAGAGGCAACCAGAAAGGATTTTTATGCGTAGGCTGAGCAGTAGATCGATGGCGCGATGGAATGCTTTAGATGGGACCAAATTTTTTTTTCGGAAAATTGAGTTTTTTCTCAGAATTCTGGTGGCCCCCGCAAGGATTCTGTCGAATATCTTTATAACTTTTCCGCGTCAGACAAATATTTTCATCGGAACACGCGCGATAATTTTCTAGAGTTGCCCCCCCCCCCCCCTAACGAAAGAAAAAAACCGTTAGTACCATTTGAAATTTCAATAAAACGTACCTGGAAATCCAAAACTATGTGAGAGACAACCAGAACGGATTTTTTTTCTTTCGACTGAGCAGTAGATTGAACGCTTGATTGAATGCTTTAGATGAGACCAAACTTTTTTTTCGGAAAATTGAATTTTTTCTCAGAGTTCTGGTTGCCCCCGCAAGAGTTCTGTCAAATATCTCTACAACTTTTCCTCGTCAGACTAAAATTTTCAACGGAACACTCGAGGTAATTTTGTGAAGTTGCCCCCCCCCCTAACGAAAGAAAAAATCGTTAGTCACAACTGAACTATCAATAAAACGTACATAGAACTCCAGAACTATGTGAGAGGCAACCAGAACGGATTTTTTTCCGTCGACTGAGCAGTAGATTGATGGTGCGATGGAATGCTTTAGATGAGACCAAATTTTTTTTTCGGGAAATTGCATTTTTTCGCAGAGTTCTGGTTGCCCCCGCAAGAGTTCTGTCAAATATCTCTACAACTTTTCCTCGTTAGACACATATTTTCAACGGAACACTCGAGATTGCCCCCCCCCCCCCCGCCCTAACGAAAGAAGAAAATCGTTAGTCCCAACTGAAATTTCAATGAAAAGTACATGGAACTCTAAAACTATGTGAGAGGCAACCAGAACGGATTTTTTTTCCATCGACTGAGCAGTAGATTGATGGCGCGATGGAATACTTTAGATGAGACCAAATTTTGTTTTCGGAAAATTGAATTTTTTCTCAGAGTTCTGGTTGCCCCCGCATGAGTTCTGTCAAATATCTCTACAACTTTTCCTCGTCAGATAAATATTTTGAACGGAACACTCGAGATAATTTTGCGAAGTTCCCCTCCCCTCTATCGAAAGAAAAAAATCGTTAGTACCATCTGAAATTTCAATAAAAAGTACATGGAAATCCAAAACTATGTGAGAGGCAACCAGAACGGATTTTTTTTCCTTCGACTGAGCAGTAGATTGAATGTGCGATGGAATGCTTTAGATGAGACCAAACTTTTTTTTCGGAAAATTGAATTTTTCTCAGATTTCTGGTTGCCCCCGCAAGAGTTCTGTCAAATATCTCTACAACTTTTCCGCGTCAGACAAATATTTTCAACGGAACACTCGAGGTAATTTTGTAACGTTGCCCCCCCCCCCCCGCCCCTAACGAAAGAAAAAAATCGTTAGTAACAACTGAACTATCAATAAAACGTACATAGAACTCCAGAACTATGTGAGAGGCAACCAGAACGGATTTTTCTCCGTCGACTGAGCAGTAGATTGATGGCGCGATGGAATGCTTTAGATGAGACCAAATTTTGTTTTCGGAAAATTGAATTTTTTCTCAGAGTTCTGGTTGCCCCCGCATGAGTTCTGTCAAATATCTCTACAACTTTTCCTCGTCAGATAAATATTTTCAACGGAACACTCGAGATAATTTTGTGAAGTTGCCCCACCCCCTAACGAAAGATAAAAAATCGTTAGTAACAACTAAAGTATCAATAAAACGTACATAGAGCTCCAGAACTAAGTGAGAGGCAACCAGAACGGATTTTTTTGCGTCGACTGAGCAGTAGATCGATCGCGCGATGGAATGCTTTAGATGAGACCAATTTTTTTCAGCGGAAAATTGATTTTTTTCTCAGAGTTCTGGTTGACCCCGCAAGAGTTCTGTCAAATATATTTACAATTTTTCCTCGTCAGACAAATATTTTCAACGGAACGCTCGAGATAATTTTGTGAAGTTGCCCCCCCCCCCCACCTAACGAAAGAAAAAAATCGTTAGGAACAACTGAACTATCAATAAAAAGTACATAGAGCTCCAGAACTATGTGAGAGGTAACCAGAACGGATTTTTTTGCGTCGACTGAGCACTAGATCGATGGCACGATGGCTTTAGATGAGACCAAACTTTTTTTTCAGAAAATTGAATTTTTTCTCAGAGTTCCGGTTGCCGCCGGAAGAGTTCTGTCAAATATCTCTACAACTTTTCCTCGTCAGACAAATATTTTCAACGGAACCCTCGAGGTAATTTTGTGAAGTTGCCCCACCCCCCTAACGAAAGAAAAAAATCGTTAGCAAGAACTGAAATATCAATAAAAAGTACATAGAACTCCAGACTATGTGAGAGGCAACCAAAACGGATTTCTTTTCTGTCGACTGAGCAGTAGATGGAAGGCGCGATGGAATGCTTTGGATGAGACCAACTTTTTTTTCTTCGGAAAATTAAATGTTTTCATAGAGTTCTGGTTGCATTCGTAAGAGTTCTGTCAAATATGTTTAGAACTTTTCCTCGTCAGACAAGTATTTTCAACGGAACACTCGAGATAATTTTGTGAAGATGCCCCCCACCCCCCCCCGCCCCAACGAAAGAAAAAAATCGTGAGTAACAACTGAACAATCAATAAAAAGTACAAACTCCAGAATTATGTGAGAGGCAACCAGAAAGGATTTTTATGCGTAGGCTGAGCAGTAGATCGATGGCGCGATGGAATGCTTTAGATGGGACCAAATTTTTTTTTCGGAAAATTGAGTTTTTTCTCAGAATTCTGGTGGCCCCCGCAAGGATTCTGTCGAATATCATTATAACTTTTCCGCGTCAGACAAATATTTTCATCGGAACACTCGAGATAATTTTCTAGAGTTGCCCCCCCGGCCCTATCGAAAGAAAAAGACCGTTAGTACCATTTGAAATTTCAATAAAAAGTACCTGGAAATCCAAAACTATGTGAGAGACAACCAGAACGGATTTTTTTTCTTTCGACTGAGCAGTAGATTGAACGCTTGATTGAATGCTTTAGATGAGACCAAACTTTTTTTTCGGAAAATTGAATTTTTTCTCAGAGTTCTGGTTGCCCCCGCAAGAGTTCTGTCAAATATCTCTACAACTTTTTTTCGTCAGACTAAAATTTTCAACGGAACACTCGAGGTAATTTTGTGAAGGTGCCTCCCCCCCTAACGAAAGAAAAAATCGTTAGTCACAACTGAACTATCAATAAAACGTACATAGAACTCCAGAACTATGTGAGAGGCAACCAGAACGAATTTTTTTCCGTCGACTGAGCAGTAGATTGATGGTGCGATGGAATGCTTTAGATGAGACCAAATTTTTTTTTCGGGGAATTGCATTTTTTCTCAGAGTTCTGGTTGCCCCCGCAAGAGTTCTGTCAAATATCTCTACAACTTTTCCTCGTCAGATAAATATTTTCAACGGTACACTCGAGATAATTTTGTGAAGTTGCCCCACCCCCTAACGAAAGATAAAAAATCGTTAGTAACAACTAAAGTATCAATAAAACGTACATAGAGCTCCAGAACTAAGTGAGAGGCAACCAGAACGGATTTTTTTCCGTCGACTGAGCAGTAGATCTATCGCGCGATGGAATGCTTTAGATGAGACCAATTTTTTTCAGCGGAAAATTGATTTTTTTCTCAGGGTTCTGGTTGACCCCGCAAGAGTTCTGTCAAATATATTTACAAGTTTTCCTCGTCAGCCAAATATTTTCAACGGAACGCTCGAGATAATTTTGTGAAGTTGCCCCCCCCCCACCTAACGAAAAAAAAAAATCGTTAGGAACAACTGAACTATCAATAAAAAGTACATAGAGCTCCAGAACTATGTGAGAGGTAACCAGAACGGATTTTTTTGCGTCGACTGAGCACTACATCGATGGCACGATGGCTTTAGATGAGACCAAACTTTTTTTTCAGAAAATTGAATTTTTTCTCAGAGTTCCGGTTGCCGCCGCAAGAGTTCTGTCAAATATCTCTACAACTTTTCCTCGTCAGACAAATATTTTCAACGGAACACTCGAGGTAATTTTGTGAAGTTGCCTTCCCCCCCCCCCCCCCCCACCCCCCTAACGAAAGAAAAAAATCGTTAGCAAGAACTGAACTATCAATAAAAAGTACATAGAACTCCAGACTATGTGAGAGACAACCAAAACGGATTTCTTTTCTGTCGACTGAGCAGTAGATCGAAGGCGCGATGGAATGCTTTGGATGAGACCAACTTTTTTTTCTTCGGAAAATTAAATGTTTTCATAGAGTTCTGGTTGCATTCGTAAGAGTTCTGTCAAATATCTTTAGAACTTTTCCTCGTCAGACAAGTATTTTCAACGGAACACTCGAGATAATTTTGTGAAGATGCCCCCCACCCCCCTCCAACGAAAGAAAAAAATCGTGAGTAACAACTGAACAATCAATAAAAAGTACATAGAACTCCAGAATTATGTGAGAGGCAACCAGAAAGGATTTTTATGCGTAGGCTGAGCAGTAGATCGATGGCGCGATGGAATGCTTTAGATGGGACCAAATTTTTTTTTCGGAAAATTAAGTTTTTTCTCAGAATTCTGGTGGCCCCCGCAAGGATTCTGTCGAATATCTTTATAACTTTTCCGCGTCAGACAAATATTTTCATCGGAACACTCGAGATAATTTTCTAGAGTTGCCCCACCCCCCTAACGAAAGAAAAAAACCGTTAGTACCATTTGAAATTTCAATAAAAAGTACCTGGAAATCCAAAACTATGTGAGAGACAACCAGAACGGATTTTTTTTCTTTCGACTGAGCAGTAGATTGAACGCTTGATTGAATGCTTTAGATGAGACCAAACTTTTTTTTCGGAAAATTGAATTTTTTCTCAGAGTTCTGGTTGCCCCCGCAAGAGTTCTTTCAAATATCTCTACAACTTTTCCTCGTCAGACTAAAATTTTCAACGGAACACTCGAGGTAATTTTGTGAAGTTGCCCCCCCACCGCCCCTAACGAAAGAAAAAATCGTTAGTCACAACTGAACTATCAATAAAACGTACATAGAACTCCAGAAATATGTGAGAGGCAACCAGAACGGATTTTTTTCCGTCGACTGAGGAGTAGATTGATGGTGCGATGGAATGCTTTAGATGAGACCAAATTTTTTTTTCGGGAAATTGCATTTTTTCTCAGAGTTCTGGTTGCCCCCGCAAGAGTTCTGTCAAATATCTCTACAACTTTTCCTCGTTAGACACATATTTTCAACGGAACACTCGAGATAATTTTGTGAAGTTGCCCCTCCACCCTAACGAAAGAAAAAAATCGTTAGTACCAACTGAAATTTCAATGAAAAGTACATGGAACTCTATAACTATGTGAGAGGCAACCAGAACGGATTTTTTTTCCATCGACTGGGCAGTAGATTGATGGCGCGATGGAATGCTTTAGATGAGACCAAATTTTGTTTTCGGAAAATTGAAGTTTTTCTCAGAGTTCTGGTTGCCCCCGCATGAGTTCTGTCAAATATCTCTACAACTTTTCCTCGTCAGATAAATATTTCCAACGGAACACTCGAGATAATTTTGTGAAGTTGCCCCACCCCCTAACGAAAGATAAAAAATCGTTAGTAACAACTAAAGTATCAATAAAACGTACATAGAGCTCCAGAACTAAGTGAGAGGCAACCAGAACGGATTTTTTTCCGTCGACTGAGCAGTAGATCGATCGCGCGATGGAATGCTTTAGATGAGACCAATTTTTTCAGCGGAAAATTGATTTTTTTCTCAGGGTTCTGGTTGACCCCGCAAGAGTTCTGTCAAATTTATTTACAAGTTTTCCTCGTCAGACAAATATTTCCAACGGAACGCTCGAGATAATTTTGTGAAGTTGCCCCCCGCCCCCCCCCACCTAACGAAAGAAAAAAATCGTTAGGAACAACTGAACTATCAATAAAAAGTACATAGAGCTCCAGAACTATGTGAGAGGTAACCAGAACGGATTTTTTTGCGTCGACTGAGCACTAGATCGATGGCACGATGGCTTTAGATGAGACCAAACTTTTTTTTCAGAAAATTGAATTTTTTCTCAGAGTTCCGGTTGCCGCCGCAAGAGTTCTGTCAAATATCTCTACAACTTTTCCTCGTCAGACAAATATTTTCAACGGAACACTCGAGGTAATTTTGTGAAGTTGCCGCCCCCCCCTAACGAAAGAAAAAAATCGTTAGCAAGAACTGAACTATCAATAAAAAGTACATAGAACTCCAGACTATGTGAGAGGCAACCAAAACGGATTTCTTTTCTGTCGACTGAGCAGGAGATCGAAGGCGCGATGGAATGCTTTGGATGAGACCAACTTTTTTTTCTTCGGAAAATTAAATGTTTTCATAGAGTTCTGGTTGCATTCGTAAGAGTTCTGTCAAATATCTTTAGAACTTTTCCTCGTCAGACAAGTATTTTCAACGGAACACTCGAGATAATTTTGTGAAGATGCCCTCCACCCCCCTCCAACGAAAGAAAAAAATCGTGAGTAACAACTGAACAATCAATAAAAAGTACATAGAACTCCAGAATTATGTGAGAGGCAACCAGAAAGGATTTTTATGCGTAGGCTGAGCAGTAGATCGATGGCGCGATGGAATGCTTTAGATGGGACCAAATTTTTTTTTCGGAAAATTGAGTTTTTTCTCAGAATTCTGGTGGCCCCCGCAAGGATTCTGTCGAATATCTTTATAACTTTTCCGCGTCAGACAAATATTTTCATCGGAACACTCGAGATAATTTTCTAGAGTTGCCCCCCCCCCCCCCTAACGAAAGAAAAAAACCGTTAGTACCATTTGAAATTTCAATAAAACGTTCCTGGAAATCCAAAACTATGTGAGAGACAGCCAGAACGGATTTTTGTTCTTTTGACTGAGCAGTAGATTGAACGCTTGATTGAATGCGTTAGATGAGACCAAACTTTTTTTTCGGAAAATTGAATTTTTTCTCAGAGTTCTGGTTGCCCCCGCAAGAGTTCTGTCAAATATCTCTACAACTTTTCCTCGTCAGACTAAAATTTTCAACGGAACACTCGAGGTAATTTTGTGAAGTTGCCCCCCCCCCTAACGAAAGAAAAAATCGTTAGTCACAACTGAACTATCAATAAAACGTACATAGAACTCCAGAACTATGTGAGAGGCAACCAGAACGGATTTTTTTCCGTCGACTGAGCAGTAGATTGATGGTGCGATGGAATGCTTTAGATGAGACCAAATTTTTTTTTCGGGAAATTGCATTTTTTCTTAGAGTTCTGGTTGCCCCCGCAAGAGTTCTGTCAAATGTCTCTACAACTTTTCCTCGTTAGACACATATTTTCAACGGAACACTCGAGATAATTTTGTGAAGTTGCCCCACCCCGCCCTAACGAAAGAAAAAAATCGTTAGTACCAACTGAAATTTCAATGAAAAGTACATGGAACTCTAAAACTATGTGAGAGGCAACCAGAACGGATTTTTTTTCCATCGACTGAGCAGTAGATTGATGGCGCGATGGAATGCTTTAGATGAGACCAAACTTTTTTTTCGGAAAATTGAATTTTTCTCAGATTTCTGGTTGCCCCCGCAAGAGTTCTGTCAAATATCTCTACAACTTTTCCGCGTCAGACAAATATTTTCAACGGAACACGCGAGGTAATTTTGTAACGTTGCCCCCCCCCCGCCCCTAACGAAAGAAAAAAATCGTTAGTAACAACTGAACTATCAATAAAACGTACATAGAACTCCAGAACTATGTGAGAGGCAACCAGAACGGATTTTTCTCCGTCGACTGAGCAGTAGATTGATGGCGCGATGGAATGCTTTAGATGAGACCAAATTTTGTTTTCGGAAAATTGAATTTTTTCTCAGAGTTCTGGTTGCCCCCGCATGAGTTCTGTCAAATATCTCTACAACTTTTCCTCGTCAGATAAATATTTTCAACGGAACACTCGAGATAATTTTGTGAAGTTGCCCCACCCCCTAACGAAAGATAAAAAATCGTTAGTAACAACTAAAGTATCAATAAAACGTACATAGAGCTCCAGAACTAAGTGAGAGGCAACCAGAACGGATTTTTTTTCCATCGACTGAGCAGTAGATTGATGGCGCGATGGAATGTTTTAGATGAGACCAAATTTTGTTTTCGGAAAATTGAATTTTTTCTCAGAGTTCCGGTTGCCGCCGCAAGAGTTCTGTCAAATATCTCTACAACTTTTCCTCGTCAGACAAATATTTTCAACGGAACACTCGAGGTAATTTTGTGAAGTTGCCCCCCCCCCTAAGGAAAGAAAAAAATCGTTAACAAGAACTGGACTATCAATAAAAAGTACATAGAACTCCAGACTATGTGAGAGGCAACCAAAACGGATTTCTTTTCTGTCGACTGAGCAGTAGATCGAAAGCGCGATGGAATGCTTTGGATGAGACCAACTTTTTTTTCTTCGGAAAATTAAATGTTTTCATAGAGTTCTGGTTGCATTCGTAAGAGTTCTGTCAAATATCTTTAGAACTTTTCCTCGTCAGACAAGTATTTTCAACGGAACACTCGATATAATTTTTTGAAGATGCCCTCCACCCCCCTCCAACGAAAGAAAAAAATCGTGAGTAACAACTGAACAATCAATAAAAAGTACATAGAACTCCAGAATTATGTGAGAGGCAACCAGAAAGGATTTTTATGCGTAGGCTGAGCAGTAGATCGATGGCGCGATGGAATGCTTTAGATGGGACCAAATTTTTTTTTCGGAAAATTGAGTTTTTTCTCAGAATTCTGGTGGCCCCCGCAAGGATTCTGTCGAATATCTTTATAACTTTTCCGCGTCAGACAAATATTTTCATCGGAACACTCGAGATAATTTTCTAGAGTTGCCCCCCCCCCCCCCCTAACGAAAGAAAAAAACCGTTAGTACCATTTGAAATTTCAATAAAACGTTCCTGGAAATCCAAAACTATGTGAGAGACAGCCAGAACGGATTTTTTTTCTTTTGACTGAGCAGTAGATTGAACGCTTGATTGAATGCGTTAGATGAGACCAAACTTTTTTTTCGGAAAATTGAATTTTTTCTCAGAGTTCTGGTTGCCCCCGCAAGAGTTCTGTCAAATATCTCTACAACTTTTCCTCGTCAGACTAAAATTTTCAACGGAACACTCGAGGTAATTTTGTGAAGTTGCCCCCCCCCCTAACGAAAGAAAAAATCGTTAGTCACAACTGAACTATCAATAAAACGTACATAGAACTCCAGAACTATGTGAGAGGCAACCAGAACGGATTTTTTTCCGTCGACTGAGCAGTAGATTGATGGTGCGATGGAATGCTTTAGATGAGACCAAATTTGTTTTTCGGGAAATTGCATTTTTTCTTAGAGTTCTGGTTGCCCCCGCAAGAGTTCTGTCAAATGTCTCTACAACTTTTCCTCGTTAGACACATATTTTCAACGGAACACTCGAGATAATTTTGTGAAGTTGCCCCACCCCGCCCTAACGAAAGAAAAAAATCGTTAGTACCAACTGAAATTTCAATGAAAAGTACATGGAACTCTAAAACTATGTGAGAGGCAACCAGAACGGATTTTTTTTCCATCGACTGAGCAGTAGATTGATGGCGCGATGGAATGCTTTAGATGAGACCAAACTTTTTTTTCGGAAAATTGAATTTTTCTCAGATTTCTGGTTGCCCCCGCAAGAGTTCTGTCAAATATCTCTACAACTTTTCCGCGTCAGACAAATATTTTCAACGGAACACGCGAGGTAATTTTGTAACGTTGCCCCCCCCCCGCCCCTAACGAAAGAAAAAAATCGTTAGTAACAACTGAACTATCAATAAAACGTACATAGAACTCCAGAACTATGTGAGAGGCAACCAGAACGGATTTTTCTCCGTCGACTGAGCAGTAGATTGATGGCGCGATGGAATGCTTTAGATGAGACCAAATTTTGTTTTCGGAAAATTGAATTTTTTCTCAGAGTTCTGGTTGCCCCCGCATGAGTTCTGTCAAATATCTCTACAACTTTTCCTCGTCAGATAAATATTTTCAACGGAACACTCGAGATAATTTTGTGAAGTTGCCCCACCCCCTAACGAAAGATAAAAAATCGTTAGTAACAACTAAAGTATCAATAAAACGTACATAGAGCTCCAGAACTAAGTGAGAGGCAACCAGAACGGATTTTTTTTCCATCGACTGAGCAGTAGATTGATGGCGCGATGGAATGTTTTAGATGAGACCAAATTTTGTTTTCGGAAAATTGAATTTTTTCTCAGAGTTCCGGTTGCCGCCGCAAGAGTTCTGTCAAATATCTCTACAACTTTTCCTCGTCAGACAAATATTTTCAACGGAACACTCGAGGTAATTTTGTGAAGTTGCCCCCCCCCCCTAAGGAAAGAAAAAAATCGTTAACAAGAACTGGACTATCAATAAAAAGTACATAGAACTCCAGACTATGTGAGAGGCAACCAAAACGGATTTCTTTTCTGTCGACTGAGCAGTAGATCGAAAGCGCGATGGAATGCTTTGGATGAGACCAACTTTTTTTTCTTCGGAAAATTAAATGTTTTCATAGAGTTCTGGTTGCATTCGTAAGAGTTCTGTCAAATATCTTTAGAACTTTTCCTCGTCAGACAAGTATTTTCAACGGAACACTCGATATAATTTTGTGAAGATGCCCCCCACCCCCCTCCAACGAAAGAAAAAAATCGTGAGTAACAACTGAACCATCAATAAAAAGTACATAGAACTCCAGAATTATGTGAGAGGCAACCAGAAAGGATTTTTATGCGTAGGCTGAGCAGTAGATCGATGGCGCGATGGAATGCTTTAGATGGGACCAAATTTTTTTTCGGAAAATTGAGTTTTTTCTCAGAATTCTGGTGCTCCCCGCAAGGATTCTGTCGAATATCTTTATAACTTTTCCGCGTCAGACAAATATTTTCATCGGAACACTCGAGATAATTTTCTAGAGTTGCCCCCCCCCCTAACGAAAGAAAAAAACCGTTAGTACCATTTGAAATTTCAATAAAAAGTACCTGGAAATCCAAAACTATGTGAGAGACAACCAGAACCGATTTTTTTTCTTTCGACTGAGCAGTTGATTGAACGCTTGATTGAATGCTTTAGATGAGACCAAACTTTTTTTTCGGAAAATTGAATTTTTTCTCAGAGTTCTGGTTGCCCCCGCAAGAGTTCTGTCAAATATCTCTACAACTTTGCCTCGTCAGACTAAAATTTTCAACGGAACACTCGAGGTAATTTTGTGAAGTTGCCCCCCCCCCCCTAACGAAAGAAAAAATCGTTAGTCACAACTGAACTATCAATAAAACGTACATAGAACTCCAGAACTATGTGAGAGGCAACCAGAACGGATTTTTTTCCGTCGACTGAGAAGTAGATTGATGGTGCGATGGAATGCTTTAGATGAGACCAAATTTTTTTTTCGGGAAATTGCATTTTTTCTCAGAGTTCTGGTTGCCTCCGCAAGAGTTCTGTCAAATATCTCTACAACTTTTCCTCGTTAGACCAATATTTTCAACGGAACACTCGAGATAATTTTGTGAAGTTGCCCCCCCCCCCTAACGAAGAAAAAAAATCGTTAGTACCAATTGAAATTTCAATGAAAAGTACACGGAACTCTAAAATTATGTGAGAGGCAACCAGAACGGATTTTTTTTCCATCGACTGAGCAGTAGATTGATGGCGCGATGGAATGCTTTAGATGAGACCAAATTTTGTTTTCGGAAAATTGAATTTTTTCTCAGAGTTCTGGTTGCCCCCGCATGAGTTCTGTCAAATATCTCTACAACTTTTCCTCGTCAGATAAATATTTTCAACGGAACACTCGAGATAATTTTGTGAAGTTGCCCCACCCCCTAACGAAAGATAAAAAATCGTTAGTAACAACTAAAGTATCAATAAAACGTACATAGAGCTCCAGAACTAAGTGAGAGGCAACCAGAACGGATTTTTTTTCCGTCGACTGAGCAGTAGATCGATCGCGCGATGGAATGCTGTAGATGAGACCAATTTTTTTCAGCGGAAAATTGATTTTTTTCTCAGAGTTCTGGTTGACCCCGCAAGAGTTCTGTCAAATATATTTACAAGTTTTCCTCGTCAGACAAATATTTTCAACGGAACGCTCGAGATAATTTTGTGAAGTTTCCGCCCCCCCCCCCCCACCTAACGAAAACAAAAAAATCGTTAGGAACAACTGAACTATCAATAAAAAGTACATAGAGCTCCAGAACTATGTGAGAGGTAACCAGAACGGATTTTTTTGCGTCGACTGAGCACTAGATCGATGGCACGATGGCTTTAGATGAGACTAAACTTTTTTTCAGAAAATTGAATTTTTTCTCAGAGTTCCGGTTGCCGCCGCAAGAGTTCTGTCAAATATCTCTACAACTTTTCCTCGTCAGACAAATATTTTCAACGGAACCCTCGAGGTAATTTTGTGAAGTTGCCCCACCCCCCTAACGAAAGAAAAAAATCGTTAGCAAGAACTGAAATATCAATAAAAAGTACATAGAACTCCAGACTATGTGAGAGGCAACCAAAACGGATTTCTTTTCTGTCGACTGAGCAGTAGATCGAAGGCGCGATGGAATGCTTTGGATGAGACCGACTTTTTTTTCTTCGGAAAATTAAATGTTTTCATAGAGTTCTGGTTGCATTCGTAAGAGTTCTGTCAAATATCTTTAGAACTGTTCCTCGTCAGACAAGTATTTTCAACGGAACACTCGAGATAATTTTGTGAAGATACCCCCCACCCCCCCTCCCCAACGAAAGAAAAAAATCCTGAGTAACAACTGAACAATCAATAAAAAGTACAAACTCCAGAATTATGTGAGAGGCAACCAGAAAGGATTTTTATGCGTAGGCTGAGCAGTAGATCGATGGCGCGATGGAATGCTTTAGATGGGACCAAATTTTCTTTTCGGAAAATTGAGTTTTTTCTCAGAATTCTGGTGGCCCCCGCAAGGATTCTGTCGAATATCATTATAACTTTTCCGCGTCAGACAAATATTTTCATCGGAACACTCGAGATAATTTTCTAAAGTTGCCCCCCCCCCCCATCCCTAACGAAAGAAAAAGACCGTTAGTACCATTTGAAATTTCAATAAAAAGTACCTGGAAATCCAAAACTATGTGAGAGACAACCAGAACGGATTTTTTTTCTTTCGACTGAGCGGTAGATTGAATGCTTTAGATGAGACCAAACTTTTTTTTCGGAAAATTGAATTTTTTCTCAGAGTTCTGGTTGCCCCCGCAAGAGTTCTGTCAAATATCTCTACAACTTTTCCTCGTCAGACTAAAATTTTCAACGGAACACTCGAGGTAATTTTGTGAAGGTGCCCCCCCCCCTAACGAAAGAAAAAATCGTTAGTCACAACTGAACTATCAATAAAACGTACATAGAACTCCAGAACTATGTGAGAGGCAACCAGATCGGATTTTTTTCCGTCGACTGAGCAGTAGATTGATGGTGCGATGGAATGCTTTAGATGAGACCAAATTTTTTTTTCGGGACATTGCATTTTTTCTCAGAGTTCTGGTTGCCCCCGCAAGAGTTCTGTTAAATATCTCTACAACTTTTCCTCGTTAGACACATATTTTCAACGGAACACTCGAGATAATTTTGTGAAGTTGCCCCACCCCCCCGCCCTAACGAAAGAAAAAAATCGTTAGTACCAACTGAAATTTCAATGAAAAGTACATGGAACTCTAAAACTATGTGAGAGGCAACCAGAACGGATTTTTTTTCCATCGACTGAGCAGTAGATTGATGGCGCGATGGAATGCTTTAGATGAGACCAAATTTTGTTTTCGGAAAATTGAATTTTTTCTCAGAGTTCTGGTTGCCCCCGCATGAGTTCTGTCAAATATCTCTACAACTTTTCCTCGTCAGATAAATATTTTCAACGGAACACTCGAGATAATTTTGTGAAGTTGCCCCACCCCCTAACGAAAGATAAAAAATCGTTAGTAACAACTAAAGTATCAATAAAACGTACATAGAGCTCCAGAACTAAGTGAGAGGCAACCAGAATGGATTTTATTCCGTCGACTGAGCAGTAGATCGATCGCGCGATGGAATGCTTTAGATGAGACCAATTTTTTTTCAGCGGAAAATTGATTTTTTTCTCAGAGTTCTGATTGACCCCGCAAGAGTTCTGTCAAATATATTTACAAGTTTTCCTCGTCAGACAAATATTTTCAACGGAACGCTCGAGATAATTTTGTGAAGTTCCCCCCCCCGCCCCCATCTAACGAAAGAAAAAAATCGTTAGGAACAACTGAACTATCAATAAAAAGTACATAGAGCTCCAGAACTATGTGAGAGGTAACCAGAACGGATTTTTTTGCGTCGACTGAGCACTAGATCGATGGCACGATGGCTTTAGATGAGACCAAACTTTTTTTTTCAGAAAATTGAATTTTTTCTCAGAGTTCCGGTTGCCCCCGCAAGAGTTCTGTCAAATATCTCTACAACTTTTCCTCGTCAGACAAATATTTTCAACGGAACGCTCGAGGTAATTTTGTGAAGTTGCCCCACCCCCCTAACGAAAGAAAAAAATCGTTAGCAAGAACTGAACTATCAATAAAAAGTACATAGAACTCCAGACTATGTGAGAGGCAACCAAAACGGATTTCTTTTCTGTCGACTGAGCAGTAGATGGAAGGCGCGATGGAATGCTTTGGATGAGACCAACTTTTTTTTCTTCGGAAAATTAAATGTTTTCATAGAGTTCTGGTTGCATTCGTAAGAGTTCTGTCAAATATCTTTAGAACTTTTCCTCGTCAGACAAGTATTTTCAACGGAACACTCGTGATAATTTTGTGAAGATGCCCCCCACCCCCCTCCAACGAAAGAAAAAAATCGTGAGTAACAACTGAACAATCAATAAAAAGTACATAGAACTCCAGAATTATGTGAGAGGCAACCAGAAAGGATTTTTATGCGTAGGCTGAGCAGTAGATCGATGGCGCGATGGAATGCTTTAGATGGGACCAAATTTTTTTTCGGAAAATTGAGTTTTTTCTCAGAATTCTGGTGCTCCCCGCAAGGATTCTGTCGAATATCTTTATAACTTTTCCGCGTCAGACAAATATTTTCATCGGAACACTCGAGATAATTTTCTAGAGTTGCCCCCCCCCCCTAACGAAAGAAAAAAACCGTTAGTACCATTTGAAATTTCAATAAAAAGTACCTGGAAATCCAAAACTATGTGAGAGACAACCAGAACGGATTTTTTTTCTTTCGACTGAGCAGTTGATTGAACGCTTGATTGAATGCTTTAGATGAGACCAAACTTTTTTTTCGGAAAATTGAATTTTTTCTCAGAGTTCTGGTTGCCCCCGCAAGAGTTCTGTCAAATATCTCTACAACTTTTCCTCGTCAGACTAAAATTTTCAACGGAACACTCGAGGTAATTTTGTGAAGTTGCCCCCCCCCCCCCCTAACGAAAGAAAAAATCGTTAGTCACAACTGAACTATCAATAAAACGTACATAGAACTCCAGAACTATGTGAGAAGCAACCAGAACGGATTTTTTTCCGTCGACTGAGAAGTAGATTGATGGTGCGATGGAATGCTTTAGATGAGACCAAATTTTTTTTTCGGGAAATTGCATTTTTTCGCAGAGTTCTGGTTGCCCCCGCAAGAGTTCTGTCAAATATGTCTACAACTTTTCCTCGTTAGACCAATATTTTCAACGGAACACTCGAGATAATTTTGTGAAGTTGCCCCGCCCCCCTAACGAAAGATAAAAAATCGTTAGTAACAACTAAAGTATCAATAAATCGTACATAGAGCTCCAGAACTAAGTGAGAGGCAACCAGAACGGATTTTTTTCCGTCGACTGAGCAGTAGATCGATCGCGCGATGGAATGCTTTAGATGAGACCAATTTTTTTCAGCGGAAAATTGATTTTTTTCTCAGAGTTCTGGTTGACCCCGCAAGAGTTCTGTCAAATATATTTACAAGTTTTCCTCGTCAGACAAATATTTTCAACGGAACGCTCGAGATAATTTTGTGAAGTTTCCGCCCCCCCCCCCCCCCCCACCTAACGAAAGAAAAAAATCGTTAGGAACAACTGAACTATCAATAAAAAGTACATAGAGCTCCAGAACTCTGTGAGAGGTAACCAGAACGGATTTTTTTGCGTCGACTGAGCACTAGATCGATGGCATGATGGCTTTAGATGAGACCAAACTTTTTTTCAGAAAATTGAATTTTTTCTCAGAGTTCCGGTTGCCGCCGCAAGAGTTCTGTCAAATATCTCTACAACTTTTCCTCGTCAGACAAATATTTTCAACGGAACCCTCGAGGTAATTTTGTGAAGTTGCCCCACCCCCCTAACGAAAGAAAAAAATCGTTAGCAAGAACTGAACTATCAATAAAAAGTACATAGAACCCCAGACTATGTGAGAGGCAACCAAAACGGATTTCTTTTCTGTCGACTGAGCAGTAGATGGAAGGCGCGATGGAATGCTTTGGATGAGACCAACTTTTTTTTCTTCGGAAAATTAAATGTTTTCATAGAGTTCTGGTTGCATTCGTAAGAGTTCTGTCAAATATCTTTAGAACTTTTCCTCGTCAGACAAGTATTTTCAACGGAACACTCGAGATAATTTTGTGAAGATACCCCCCACCCCCCCTCCCCAACGAAAGAAAAAAATCCTGAGTAACAACTGAACAATCAATAAAAAGTACAAACTCCAGAATTATGTGAGAGGCAACCAGAAAGGATTTTTATGCGTAGGCTGAGCAGTAGATCGATGGCGCGATGGAATGCTTTAGATGGGACCAAATTTTTTTTTCGGAAAATTGAGTTTTTTCTCAGAATTCTGGTGGCCCCCGCAAGGATTCTGTCGAATATCATTATAACTTTTCCGCGTCAGACAAATATTTTCATCGGAACACTCGAGATAATTTTCTAAAGTTGCCCCCCCCCCGCCCCTAACGAAAGAAAAAGACCGTTAGTACCATTTGAAATTTCAATAAAAAGTACCTGGAAATCCAAAACTATGTGAGAGACAACCAGAACGGATTTTTTTTCTTTCGACTGAGCAGTAGATTGAATGCTTTAGATGAGACCAAACTTTTTTTTCGGAAAATTGAATTTTTTCTCAGAGTTCTGGTTGCCCCCGCAAGAGTTCTGTCAAATATCTCTACAACTTTTCCTCGTCAGACTAAAATTTTCAACGGAACACTCGAGGTAATTTTGTGAAGGTGCCCCCCCCCTAACGAAAGAAAAAATCGTTAGTCACAACTGAACTATCAATAAAACGTACATAGAACTCCAGAACTATGTGAGAGGCAACCAGATCGGATTTTTTTCCGTCGACTGAGCAGTAGATTGATGGTGCGATGGAATGCTTTAGATGAGACCAAATTTTTTTTTCGGGAAATTGCATTTTTTCTCAGAGTTCTGGTTGCCCCCGCAAGAGTTCTAGCAAATATCTCTACAACTTTTCCTCGTTATACACATATTTTCAACGGAACACTCGAGATAATTTTGTGAAGTTGCCCCACCCCCCCGCCCTAACGAAAGAAAAAAATCGTTAGTACCAACTGAAATTTCAATGAAAAGTACATGGAACTCTAAAACTATGTGAGAGGCAACCAGAACGGATTTTTTTTCCATCGACTGAGCAGTAGATTGATGGCGCGATGGAATGCTTTAGATGAGACCAAATTTTGTTTTCGGAAAATTGAATTTTTTCTCAGAGTTCTGGTTGCCCCCGCATGAGTTCTGTCAAATATCTCTACAACTTTTCCTCGTCAGATAAATATTTTCAACGGAACACTCGAGATAATTTTGTGAAGTTGCCCCACCCCCTAACGAAAGATAAAAAATCGTTAGTAACAACTAAAGTATCAATAAAACGTACATAGAGCTCCAGAACTAAGTGAGAGGCAACCAGAATGGATTTTATTCCGTCGACTGAGCAGTAGATCGATCGCGCGATGGAATGCTTTAGATGAGACCAATTTTTTTCAGCGGAAAATTGATTTTTTTCTCAGAGTTCTGATTGACCCCGCAAGAGTTCTGTCAAATATATTTACAAGTTTTCCTCGTCAGACAAATATTTTCAACGGAACGCTCGAGATAATTTTGTGAAGTTCCCCCCCCCCCCCCCATCTAACGAAAGAAAAAAATCGTTAGGAACAACTGAACTATCAATAAAAAGTACATAGAGCTCCAGAACTATGTGAGAGGTAAGCAGAACGGATTTTTTTGCGTCGACTGAGCACTAGATCGATGGCACGATGGCTTTAGATGAGACCAAACTTTTTTTTTCAGAAAATTGAATTTTTTCTCAGAGTTCCGGTTGCCGCCGCAAGAGTTCTGTCAAATATCTCCACAACTTTTCCTCGTCAGACAAATATTTTCAACGGAACACTCGAGGTAATTTTGTGAAGTTGCCCCACCCCCCTAACGAAAGAAAAAAATCGTTAGCAAGAACTGAACTATCAATAAAAAGTACATAGAACTCCAGACTATGTGAGAGGCAACCAAAACGGATTTCTTTTCTGTCGACTGAGCAGTAGATGGAAGGCGCGATGGAATGCATTGGATGAGACCAACTTTTTTTTCTTCGGAAAATTAAATGTTTTCATAGAGTTCTGGTTGCATTCGTAAGAGTTCTGTCAAATATCTTTAGAACTTTTCCTCGTCAGACAAGTATTGTCAACGGAACACTCGAGATAATTTTGTGAAGATGTCCCCCCCCCCCCCCCCCCCCCCAACGAAAGAAAAAAATCGTGAGTAACAACTGAACAATCAATAAAAAGTACAAACTCCAGAATTATGTGAGAAGCAACCAGAAAGGATTTTTATGCGTAGGCTGAGCAGTAGATCGATGGCGCGATGGAATGCTTTAGATGGGACCAAATTTTTTTTCCGGAAAATTGAGTTTTTTCTCAGAATTCTGGTGGCCCCCGCAAGGATTCTGTCGAATATCATTATAACTTTTCCGCGTCAGAGAAATATTTTCATCGGAACACTCGAGATAATTTTCTAGAGTTGCCCCCCCCCCCCTAACGAAAGAAAAAGACCGTTAGTACCATTTGAAATTTCAATAAAAAGTACCTGGAAATCCAAAACTATGTGAGAGACAACCAGAACGGATTTTTTTTCTTTCGACTGAGCAGTAGATTGAACGCTTGATTGAATGCTTTAGATGAGACCAAACTTTTTTTTCGGAAAATTGAATTTTTTCTCAGAGTTCTGGTTGCCCCCGCAAGAGTTCTGTCAAATATCTCTACAACTTTTCCTCGTCAGACTAAAATTTTCAACGGAACACTCGAGGTAATTTTGTGAAGTTGCCCCACCCCCCTAACGAAAGAAAAAATCGTTAGTCACAGCTGAACTATCAATAAAACGTACATAGAACTCCAGAACTATGTGAGAGGCAACCAGAACGGATTTTTTTCCGTCGACTGAGCAGTAGATTGATGGTGCGATGGAATGCTTTAGATGAGACCAAATTTTTTTTTCGGGAAATTGCATTTTTTCTCAGAGTTCTGGTTGCCCCCGCAAGAGTTCTGTCAAATATCTCTACAACTTTTCCTCGTTAGACACATATTTTCAACGGAACACTCGAGATAATTTTGTGAAGTTGCCCCCCCCCCCTAACGAAAGAAAAAAATCGTTAGTACCAACTGAAATTTCAATGAAAAGTACATGGAACTCTAAAACTATGTGAGAGGCAACCAGAACGGATTTTTTTTCCATCGACTGAGCAGTAGATTGATGGCGCGATGGAATGTTTTAGATGAGACCAAATTTTGTTTTCGGAAAATTGAATTTTTTCTCAGAGTTCCGGTTGCCGCCGCAAGAGTTCTGTCAAATATCTCTACAACTTTTCCTCGTCAGACAAATATTTTCAACGGAACACTCGAGGTAATTTTGCGAAGTTGCCCCCCCCCCCTAAGGAAAGAAAAAAATCGTTAGCAAGAACTGGACTATCAATAAAAAGTACATAGAACTCCAGACTATGTGAGAGGCAACCAAAACGGATTTCTTTTCTGTCGACTGAGCAGTAGATCGAAAGCGCGATGGAATGCTTTGGATGAGACCAACTTTTTTTTCTTCGGAAAATTAAATGTTTTCATAGAGTTCTGGTTGCATTCGTAAGAGTTCTGTCAAATATCTTTAGAACTTTTCCTCGTCAGACAAGTATTTTCAACGGAACACTCGAGATAATTTTGTGAAGATGCCCCCCACCCCCCTCCAACGAAAGAAAAAAATCGTGAGTAACAACTGAACAATCAATAAAAAGTACATAGAACTCCAGAATTATGTGAGAGGCAACCAGAAAGGATTTTTATGCGTAGGCTGAGCAGTAGATCGATGGCGCGATGGAATGCTTTAGATGGGACCAAATTTTTTTTCGGAAAATTGAGTTTTTTCTCAGAATTCTGGCGCTCCCCGCAAGGATTCTGTCGAATATCTTTATAACTTTTCCGCGTCAGACAAATATTTTCATCGGAACACTCGAGATAATTTTCTAGAGTTGCCCCCCCCCCCCCTAACGAAAGAAAAAAACCGTTAGTACCATTTGAAATTTCAATAAAAAGTACCTGGAAATCCAAAACTATGTGAGAGACAACCAGAACGGATTTTTTTTCTTTCGACTGAGCAGTAGATTGAACGCTTGATTGAATGCTTTAGATGAGACCAAACTTTTTTTTCGGAAAATTGAATTTTTTCTCAGAGTTCTGGTTGCCTCCGCAAGAGTTCTGTCAAATATCTCTACAACTTTTCCTCGTCAGACTAAAATTTTCAACGGAACACTCGAGGTAATTTTGTGAAGTTGCCCCCACCCCCCTAACGAAAGAAAAAATCGTTAGTCACAACTGAACTATCAATAAAACGTACATAGAACTCCAGAACTATGTGAGAGGCAACCAGAACGGATTTTTTTCCGTCGACTGAGAAGTAGATTGATGGTGCGATGGAATGCTTTAGATGAGACCAAATTTTTTTTTCGGGAAATTGCATTTTTTCTCAGAGTTCTGGTTGCCCCCGCAAGAGTTCTGTCAAATATCTCTACAACTTTTCCTCGTTAGACAAATATTTTCAACGGAACACTCGAGATAATTTTGTGAAGTTGCCCCCCCCCGCCCTTACGAAGAAAAAAAATCGTTAGTACCAATTGAAATTTCAATGAAAAGTACACGGAACTCTAAAACTATGTGAGAGGCAACCAGAACGGATTTTTTTCCATCGACTGAGCAGTAGATTGATGGCGCGATGGAATGCTTTAGATGAGACCAAATTTTGTTTTCGGAAAATTGAATTTTTTCTCAGAGTTCTGGTTGCCCCCGCATGAGTTCTGTCAAATATCTCTACAACTTTTCCTCGTCAGATAAATATTTTCAACGGAACACTCGAGATAATTTTGTGAAGTTGCCCCACCCCCTAACGAAAGATACAAAATCGTTAGTAACAACTAAAGTATCAATAAAACGTACATAGAGCTCCAGAACTAAGTGAGAGGCAACCAGAACGGATTTTTTTCCGTCGACTGAGCAGTAGATCGATCGCGCGATGGAATGCTTTAGATGAGACCAATTTTTTTCAGCGGAAAATTGATTTTTTTCTCAGAGTTCTGGTTGACCCCGCAAGAGTTCTGTCAAATATATTTACAAGTTTTCCTCGTCAGACAAATATTTTCAACGGAACGCTCGAGATAATTTTGTGAAGTTTCCGCCCCCCCCCCCCCCACCTAACGAAAGAAAAAAATCGTTAGGAACAACTGAACTATCAATAAAAAGTACATAGAGCTCCAGAACTCTGTGAGAGGTAACCAGAACGGATTTTTTTGCGTCGACTGAGCACTAGATCGATGGCATGATGGCTTTAGATGAGACCAAACTTTTTTTCAGAAAATTGAATTTTTTCTCATAGTTCCGGTTGCCGCCGCAAGAGTTCTGTCAAATATCTCTACAACTTTTCCTCGTCAGACAAATATTTTCAACGGAACCCTCGAGGTAATTTTGTGAAGTTGCCCCACCCCCCTAACGAAAGAAAAAAATCGTTAGCAAGAACTGAACTATCAATAAAAAGTACATAGAACCCCAGACTATGTGAGAGGCAACCAAAACGGATTTCTTTTCTGTCGACTGAGCAGTAGATCGAAGGCGCGATGGAATGCTTTGGATGAGACCGACTTTTTTTTCTTCGGAAAATTAAATGTTTTCATAGAGTTCTGGTTGCATTCGTAAGAGTTCTGTCAAATATCTTTAGAACTTTTCCTCGTCAGACAAGTATTTTCAACGGAACACTCGAGATAATGTTGTGAAGATACCCCCCACCCCCCCTCCCCAACGAAAGAAAAAAATCCTGAGTAACAACTGAACAATCAATAAAAAGTACAAACTCCAGAATTATGTGAGAGGCAACCAGAAAGGATTTTTATGCGTAGGCTGAGCAGTAGATCGATGGCGCGATGGAATGCTTTAGATGGGACCAAATTTTTTTTTCGGAAAATTGAGTTTTTTCTCAGAATTCTGGTGGCCCCCGCAAGGATTCTGTCGAATATCATTATAACTTTTCCGCGTCAGACAAATATTTTCATCGGAACACTCGAGATAATTTTCTAAAGTTGCCCCCCCCCCCCCCACCCCTAACGAAAGAAAAAGACCGTTAGTACCATTTGAAATTTCAATAAAAAGTACCTGGAAATCCAAAACTATGTGAGAGACAACCAGAACGGATTTTTTTTCTTTCGACTGAGCAGTAGATTGAATGCTTTAGATGAGACCAAACTTTTTTTTCGGAAAATTGAATTTTTTCTCAGAGTTCTGGTTGCCCCCGCAAGAGTTCTGTCAAATATCTCTACAACTTTTCCTCGTCAGACTAAAATTTTCAACGGAACACTCGAGGTAATTTTGTGAAGGTGCCCCCCCCCTAACGAAAGAAAAAATCGTTAGTCACAACTGAACTATCAATAAAACGTACATAGAACTCCAGAACTATGTGAGAGGCAACCAGATCGGATTTTTTTCCGTCGACTGAGCAGTAGATTGATGGTGCGATGGAATGCTTTAGATGAGACCAAATTTTTTTTTCGGGAAATTGAATTTTTTCTCAGAGTTCTGGTTGCCCCCGCAAGAGTTCTGTCAAATATCTCTACAACTTTTCCTCGTTAGACACATATTTTCAACGGAACACTCGAGATAATTTTGTGAAGTTGCCCCACCCCCCCGCCCTAACGAAAGAAAAAAATCGTTAGTACCAACTGAAATTTCAATGAAAAGTACATGGAACTCTAAAACTATGTGAGAGGCAACCAGAACGGATTTTTTTTCCATCGACTGAGCAGTAGATTGATGGCGCGATGGAATGCTTTAGATGAGACCAAATTTTGTTTTCGGAAAATTGAATTTTTTCTCAGAGTTCTGGTTGCCCCCGCATGAGTTCTGTCAAATATCTCTACAACTTTTCCTCGTCAGATAAATATTTTCAACGGAACACTCGAGATAATTTTGTGAAGTTGCCCCACCCCCTAACGAAAGATAAAAAATCGTTAGTAACAACTAAAGTATCAATAAAACGTACATAGAGCTCCAGAACTAAGTGAGAGGCAACCAGAATGGATTTTATTCCGTCGACTGAGCAGTAGATCGATCGCGCGATGGAATGCTTTAGATGAGACCAATTTTTTTCAGCGGAAAATTGATTTTTTTCTCAGAGTTCTGATTGACCCCGCAAGAGTTCTGTCAAATATATTTACAAGTTTTCCTCGTCAGACAAATATTTTCAACGGAACGCTCGAGATAATTTTGTGAAGTTCCCCCCCCCCCCCCCATCTAACGAAAGAAAAAAATCGTTAGGAACAACTGAACTATCAATAAAAAGTACACAGAGCTCCAGAACTATGTGAGAGGTAACCAGAACGGATTTTTTTGCGTCGACTGAGCACTAGATCGATGGCACGATGGCTTTAGATGAGACCAAACTTTTTTTTTCAGAAAATTGAATTTTTTCTCAGAGTTCCGGTTGCCGCCGCAAGAGTTCTGTCAAATATCTCTACAACTTTTCCTCGTCAGACAAATATTTTCAACGGAACACTCGAGGTAATTTTGTGAAGTTGCCCCACCCCCCTAACGAAAGAAAAAAATCGTTAGCAAGAACTGAACTATCAATAAAAAGTACATAGAACTCCAGACTATGTGAGAGGCAACCAAAACGGATTTCTTTTCTGTCGACTGAGCAGTAGATGGAAGGCGCGATGGAATGCATTGGATGAGACCAACTTTTTTTTCTTCGGAAAATTAAATGTTTTCATAGAGTTCTGGTTGCATTCGTAAGAGTTCTGTCAAATATCTTTAGAACTTTTCCTCGTCAGACAAGTATTGTCAAGGGAACACTCGAGATAATTTTGTGAAGATGTCCCCCACCCCCCCCCCCCCAACGAAAGAAAAAAATCGTGAGTAACAACTGAACAATCAATAAAAAGTACAAACTCCAGAATTATGTGAGAGGCAACCAGAAAGGATTTTTATGCGTAGGCTGAGCAGTAGATCGATGGCGCGATGGAATGCTTTAGATGGGACCAAATTTTTTTTCCGGAAAATTGAGTTTTTTCTCAGAATTCTGGTGGCCCCCGCAAGGATTCTGTCGAATATCATTATAACTTTTCCGCGTCAGAGAAATATTTTCATCGGAACACTCGAGATAATTTTCTAGAGTTGCCCCCCCCCCCCTAACGAAAGAAAAAGACCGTTAGTACCATTTGAAATTTCAATAAAAAGTACCTGGAAATCCAAAACTATGTGAGAGACAACCAGAACGGATTTTTTTTCTTTCGACTGAGCAGTAGATTGAACGCTTGATTGAATGCTTTAGATGAGACCAAACTTTTTTTTCGGAAAATTGAATTTTTTCTCAGAGTTCTGGTTGCCCCCGCAAGAGTTCTGTCAAATATCTCTACAACTTTTCCTCGTCAGACTAAAATTTTCAACGGAACACTCGAGGTAATTTTGTGAAGTTGCCCCCCCCCCCGCCCCCCTAACGAAAGAAAAAATCGTTAGTCACAGCTGAACTATCAATAAAACGTACATAGAACTCCAGAACTATGTGAGAGGCAACCAGAACGGATTTTTTTCCGTCGACTGAGCAGTAGATTGATGGTGCGATGGAATGCTTTAGATGAGACCAAATTTTTTTTTCGGGAAATTGCATTTTTTCTCAGAGTTCTGGTTGCCCCCGCAAGAGTTCTGTCAAATATCTCTACAACTTTTCCTCGTTAGACACATATTTTCAACGGAACACTCGAGATAATTTTGTGAAGTTGCCCCCCCCCCCTAACGAAAGAAAAAAATCGTTAGTACCAACTGAAATTTCAATGAAAAGTACATGGAACTCTAAAACTATGTGAGAGTCAACCAGAACGGATTTTTTTTCCATCGACTGAGCAGTAGATTGATGGCGCGATGGAATGTTTTAGATGAGACCAAATTTTGTTTTCGGAAAATTGAATTTTTTCTCAGAGTTCCGGTTGCCGCCGCAAGAGTTCTGTCAAATATCTCTACAACTTTTCCTCGTCAGACAAATATTTTCAACGGAACACTCGAGGTAATTTTGCGAAGTTGCCCCCCCCCCTAAGGAAAGAAAAAAATCGTTAGCAAGAACTGGACTATCAATAAAAAGTACATAGAACTCCAGACTATGTGAGAGGCAACCAAAACGGATTTCTTTTCTGTCGACTGAGCAGTAGATCGAAAGCGCGATGGAATGCTTTGGATGAGACCAACTTTTTTTTCTTCGGAAAATTAAATGTTTTCATAGAGTTCTGGTTGCATTCGTAAGAGTTCTGTCAAATATCTTTAGAACTTTTCCTCGTCAGACAAGTATTTTCAACGGAACACTCGAGATAATTTTGTGAAGATGCCCCCCTCCCCCTCCAACGAAAGAAAAAAATCGTGAGTAACAACTGAACAATCAATAAAAAGTACATAGAACTCCAGAATTATGTGAGAGGCAACCAGAAAGGATTTTTATGCGTAGGCTGAGCAGTAGATCGATGGCGCGATGGAATGCTTTAGATGGGACCAAATTTTTTTTCGGAAAATTGAGTTTTTTCTCAGAATTCTGGTGCTCCCCGCAAGGATTCTGTCGAATATCTTTATAACTTTTCCGCGTCAGACAAATATTTTCATCGGAACACTCGAGATAATTTTCTAGAGTTGCCCCCCCCCCCCCCTAACGAAAGAAAAAAACCGTCAGTACCATTTGAAATTTCAATAAAAAGTACCTGGAAATCCAAAACTATGTGAGAGACAACCAGAACGGATTTTTTTTCTTTCGACTGAGCAGTAGATTGAACGCTTGATTGAATGCTTTAGATGAGACCAAACTTTTTTTTCGGAAAATTGAATTTTTTCTCAGAGTTCTGGTTGCCTCCGCAAGAGTTCTGTCAAATATCTCTACAACTTTTCCTCGTCAGACTAAAATTTTCAACGGAACACTCGAGGTAATTTTGTGAAGTTGCCCCCACCCCCCTAACGAAAGAAAAAATCGTTAGTCACAACTGAACTATCAATAAAACGTACATAGAACTCCAGAACTATGTGAGAGGCAACCAGAACGGATTTTTTTCCGTCGACTGAGAAGTAGATTGATGGTGCGATGGAATGCTTTAGATGAGACCAAATTTTTTTTTCGGGAAATTGCATTTTTTCTCAGAGTTCTGGTTGCCCCCGCAAGAGTTCTGTCAAATATCTCTACAACTTTTCCTCGTTAGACAAATATTTTCAACGGAACACTCGAGATAATTTTGTGAAGTTGCCCCCCCCCCCCCCTAACGAAGAAAAAAAATCGTTAGTACCAATTGAAATTTCAATGAAAAGTACACGGAACTCTAAAACTATGTGAGAGGCAACCAGAACGGATTTTTTTCCATCGACTGAGCAGTAGATTGATGGCGCGATGGAATGCTTTAGATGAGACCAAATTTTGTTTTCGGAAAATTGAATTTTTTCTCAGAGTTCTGGTTGCCCCCGCATGAGTTCTGTCAAATATCTCTACAACTTTTCCTCGTCAGATAAATATTTTCAACGGAACACTCGAGATAATTTTGTGAAGTTGCCCCACCCCCTAACGAAAGATACAAAATCGTTAGTAACAACTAAAGTATCAATAAAACGTACATAGAGCTCCAGAACTAAGTGAGAGGCAACCAGAACGGATTTTTTTTCCGTCGACTGAGCAGTAGATCGATCGCGCGATGGAATGCTGTAGATGAGACCAATTTTTTTCAGCGGAAAATTGATTTTTTTCTCAGAGTTCTGGTTGACCCCGCAAGAGTTCTGTCAAATATATTTACAAGTTTTCCTCGTCAGACAAATATTTTCAACGGAACGCTCGAGATAATTTTGTGAAGTTTCCGCCCCCCCCCCCCCCCACCTAACGAAAGAAAAAAATCGTTAGGAACAACTGAACTATCAATAAAAAGTACATAGAGCTCCAGAACTATGTGAGAGGTAACCAGAACGGATTTTTTTGCGTCGACTGAGCACTAGATCGATGGCACGATGGCTTTAGATGAGACCAAACTTTTTTTCAGAAAATTGAATTTTTTCTCAGAGTTCCGGTTTCCGCCGCAAGAGTTCTGTCAAATATCTCTACAACTATTCCTCGTCAGACAAATATTTTCAACGGAACCCTCGAGGTAATTTTGTGAAGTTGCCCCACCCCCCTAACGAAAGAAAAAAATCGTTAGCAAGAACTGAAATATCAATAAAAAGTACATAGAACTCCAGACTATGTGAGAGGCAACCAAAACGGATTTCTTTTCTGTCGACTGAGCAGTAGATCGAAGGCGCGATGGAATGCTTTGGATGAGACCGACTTTTTTTTCTTCGGAAAATTAAATGTTTTCATAGAGTTCTGGTTGCATTCGTAAGAGTTCTGTCAAATATCTTTAGAACTGTTCCTCGTCAGACAAGTATTTTCAACGGAACACTCGAGATAATTTTGTGAAGATACCCCCCCCCCCCCCTCCCCAACGAAAGAAAAAAATCCTGAGTAACAACTGAACAATCAATAAAAAGTACAAACTCCAGAATTATGTGAGAGGCAACCAGAAAGGATTTTTATGCGTAGGCTGAGCAGTAGATCGATGGCGCGATGGAATGCTTTAGATGGGACCAAATTTTTTTTTCGGAAAATTGAGTTTTTTCTCAGAATTCTGGTGGCCCCCGCAAGGATTCTGTCGAATATCATTATAACTTTTCCGCGTCAGACAAATATTTTCATCGGAACACTCGAGATAATTTTCTAAAGTTGCCCCCCCCCCATCCCTAACGAAAGAAAAAGACCGTTAGTACCATTTGAAATTTCAATAAAAAGTACCTGGAAATCCAAAACTATGTGAGAGACAACCAGAACGGATTTTTTTTCTTTCGACTGAGCGGTAGATTGAATGCTTTAGATGAGACCAAACTTTTTTTTCGGAAAATTGAATTTTTTCTCAGAGTTCTGGTTGCCCCCGCAAGAGTTCTGTCAAATATCTCTACAACTTTTCCTCGTCAGACTAAAATTTTCAACGGAACACTCGAGGTAATTTTGTGAAGGTGCCCCCCCCCCTAACGAAAGAAAAAATCGTTAGTCACAACTGAACTATCAATAAAACGTACATAGAACTCCAGAACTATGTGAGAGGCAACCAGATCGGATTTTTTTCCGTCGACTGAGCAGTAGATTGATGGTGCGATGGAATGCTTTAGATGAGACCAAATTTTTTTTTCGGGACATTGCATTTTTTCTCAGAGTTCTGGTTGCCCCCGCAAGAGTTCTGTCAAATATCTCTACAACTTTTCCTCGTTAGACA
This sequence comes from Ophion slaviceki, assembly GCA_944452715.1. Taxonomy (NCBI): domain Eukaryota; kingdom Metazoa; phylum Arthropoda; class Insecta; order Hymenoptera; family Ichneumonidae; genus Ophion; species Ophion slaviceki. The sequence goes on along the minus strand of OX101786.1, from coordinate 14,431,207 downwards.
CATATTTTCAACGGAACACTCGAGATAATTTTGTGAAGTTGCCCCACCCCCCCGCCCTAACGAAAGAAAAAAATCGTTAGTACCAACTGAAATTTCAATGAAAAGTACATGGAACTCTAAAACTATGTGAGAGGCAACCAGAACGGATTTTTTTTCCATCGACTGAGCAGTAGATTGATGGCGCGATGGAATGCTTTAGATGAGACCAAATTTTGTTTTCGGAAAATTGAATTTTTTCTCAGAGTTCTGGTTGCCCCCGCATGAGTTCTGTCAAATATCTCTACAACTTTTCCTCGTCAGATAAATATTTTCAACGGAACACTCGAGATAATTTTGTGAAGTTGCCCCACCCCCTAACGAAAGATAAAAAATCGTTAGTAACAACTAAAGTATCAATAAAACGTACATAGAGCTCCAGAACTAAGTGAGAGGCAACCAGAATGGATTTTATTCCGTCGACTGAGCAGTAGATCGATCGCGCGATGGAATGCTTTAGATGAGACGAATTTTTTTTCAGCGGAAAATTGATTTTTTTCTCAGAGTTCTGATTGACCCCGCAAGAGTTCTGTCAAATATATTTACAAGTTTTCCTCGTCAGACAAATATTTTCAACGGAACGCTCGAGATAATTTTGTGAAGTTCCCCCCCCCCCCATCTAACGAAAGAAAAAAATCGTTAGGAACAACTGAACTATCAATAAAAAGTACATAGAGCTCCAGAACTATGTGAGAGGTAACCAGAACGGATTTTTTTGCGTCGACTGAGCACTAGATCGATGGCACGATGGCTTTAGATGAGACCAAACTTTTTTTTTCAGAAAATTGAATTTTTTCTCAGAGTTCCGGTTGCCGCCGCAAGAGTTCTGTCAAATATCTCTACAACTTTTCCTCGTCAGACAAATATTTTCAACGGAACGCTCGAGGTAATTTTGTGAAGTTGCCCCACCCCCCTAACGAAAGAAAAAAATCGTTAGCAAGAACTGAACTATCAATAAAAAGTACATAGAACTCCAGACTATGTGAGAGGCAACCAAAACGGATTTCTTTTCTGTCGACTGAGCAGTAGATGGAAGGCGCGATGGAATGCTTTGGATGAGACCAACTTTTTTTTCTTCGGAAAATTAAATGTTTTCATAGAGTTCTGGTTGCATTCGTAAGAGTTCTGTCAAATATCTTTGGAACTTTTCCTCGTCAGACAAGTATTTTCAACGGAACACTCGTGATAATTTTGTGAAGATGCCCCCCACCCCCCTCCAACGAAAGAAAAAAATCGTGAGTAACAACTGAACAATCAATAAAAAGTACATAGAACTCCAGAATTATGTGAGAGGCAACCAGAAAGGATTTTTATGCGTAGGCTGAGCAGTAGATCGATGGCGCGATGGAATGCTTTAGATGGGACCAAATTTTTTTTCGGAAAATTGAGTTTTTTCTCAGAATTCTGGTGCTCCCCGCAAGGATTCTGTCGAATATCTTTATAACTTTTCCGCGTCAGACAAATATTTTCATCGGAACACTCGAGATAATTTTCTAGAGTTGCCCCCCCCCCCCCCTAACGAAAGAAAAAAACCGTTAGTACCATTTGAAATTTCAATAAAAAGTACCTGGAAATCCGAAACTATGTGAGAGACAACCAGAACGGATTTTTTTTCTTTCGACTGAGCAGTTGATTGAACGCTTGATTGAATGCTTTAGATGAGACCAAACTTTTTTTTCGGAAAATTGAATTTTTTCTCAGAGTTCTGGTTGCCCCCGCAAGAGTTCTGTCAAATATCTCTACAACTTTTCCTCGTCAGACTAAAATTTTCAACGGAACACTCGAGGTAATTTTGTGAAGTTGCCCCCCCCCCCCCTAACGAAAGAAAAAATCGTTAGTCACAACTGAACTATCAATAAAACGTACATAGAACTCCAGAACTATGTGAGAGGCAACCAGAACGGATTTTTTTCCGTCGACTGAGAAGTAGATTGATGGTGCGATGGAATGCTTTAGATGAGACCAAATTTTTTTTTCGGGAAATTGCATTTTTTCGCAGAGTTCTGGTTGCCCCCGCAAGAGTTCTGTCAAATATGTCTACAACTTTTCCTCGTTAGACCAATATTTTCAACGGAACACTCGAGATAATTTTGTGAAGTTGCCCCCCCCCCTAACGAAAGATAAAAAATCGTTAGTAACAACTAAAGTATCAATAAAACGTACATAGAGCTCCAGAACTAAGTGAGAGGCAACCAGAACGGATTTTTTTCCGTCGACTGAGCAGTAGATCGATCGCGCGATGGAATGCTTTAGATGAGACCAATTTTTTTCAGCGGAAAATTGATTTTTTTCTCAGAGTTCTGGTTGACCCCGCAAGAGTTCTGTCAAATATATTTACAAGTTTTCCTCGTCAGACAAATATTTTCAACGGAACGCTCGAGATAATTTTGTGAAGTTTCCGCCCCCCCCCCCACCTAACGAAAGAAAAAAATCGTTAGGAACAACTGAACTATCAATAAAAAGTACATAGAGCTCCAGAACTCTGTGAGAGGTAACCAGAACGGATTTTTTTGCGTCGACTGAGCACTAGATCGATGGCATGATGGCTTTAGATGAGACCAAACTTTTTTTCAGAAAATTGAATTTTTTCTCAGAGTTCCGGTTGCCGCCGCAAGAGTTCTGTCAAATATCTCTACAACTTTTCCTCGTCAGACAAATATTTTCAACGGAACCCTCGAGGTAATTTTGTGAAGTTGCCCCACCCCCCTAACGAAAGAAAAAAATCGTTAGCAAGAACTGAACTATCAATAAAAAGTACATAGAACCCCAGACTATGTGAGAGGCAACCAAAACGGATTTCTTTTCTGTCGACTGAGCAGTAGATCGAAGGCGCGATGGAATGCTTTGGATGAGACCGACTTTTTTTTCTTCGGAAAATTAAATGTTTTCATAGAGTTCTGGTTGCATTCGTAAGAGTTCTGTCAAATATCTTTAGAACTTTTCCTCGTCAGACAAGTATTTTCAACGGAACACTCGAGATAATTTTGTGAAGATACCCCCCACCCCCCCTCCCCAACGAAAGAAAAAAATCCTGAGTAACAACTGAACAATCAATAAAAAGTACAAACTCCAGAATTATGTGAGAGGCAACCAGAAAGGATTTTTATGCGTAGGCTGAGCAGTAGATCGATGGCGCGATGGAATGCTTTAGATGGGACCAAATTTTTTTTTCGGAAAATTGAGTTTTTTCTCAGAATTCTGGTGGCCCCCGCAAGGATTCTGTCGAATATCATTATAACTTTTCCGCGTCAGACAAATATTTTCATCGGAACACTCGAGATAATTTTCTAAAGTTGCCCCCCCCCCCCGCCCCTAACGAAAGAAAAAGACCGTTAGTACCATTTGAAATTTCAATAAAAAGTACCTGGAAATCCAAAACTATGTGAGAGACAACCAGAACGGATTTTTTTTCTTTCGACTGAGCAGTAGATTGAATGCTTTAGATGAGACCAAACTTTTTTTTCGGAAAATTGAATTTTTTCTCAGAGTTCTGGTTGCCCCCGCAAGAGTTCTGTCAAATATCTCTACAACTTTTCCTCGTCAGACTAAAATTTTCAACGGAACACTCGAGGTAATTTTGTGAAGGTGCCCCCCCCCCTAACGAAAGAAAAAATCGTTAGTCACAACTGAACTATCAATAAAACGTACATAGAACTCCAGAACTATGTGAGAGGCAACCAGATCGGATTTTTTTCCGTCGACTGAGCAGTAGATTGATGGTGCGATGGAATGCTTTAGATGAGACCAAATTTTTTTTTCGGGAAATTGCATTTTTTCTCAGAGTTCTGGTTGCCCCCGCAAGAGTTCTGTCAAATATCTCTACAACTTTTCCTCGTTAGACACATATTTTCAACGGAACACTCGAGATAATTTTGTGAAGTTGCCCCACCCCCCCGCCCTAACGAAAGAAAAAAATCGTTAGTACCAACTGAAATTTCAATGAAAAGTACATGGAATTCTAAAACTATGTGAGAGGCAACCAGAACGGATTTTTTTTCCATCGACTGAGCAGTAGATTGATGGCGCGATGGAATGCTTTAGATGAGACCAAATTTTGTTTTCGGAAAATTGAATTTTTTCTCAGAGTTCTGGTTGCCCCCGCATGAGTTCTGTCAAATATCTCTACAACTTTTCCTCGTCAGATAAATATTTTCAACGGAACACTCGAGATAATTTTGTGAAGTTGCCCCACCCCCTAACGAAAGATAAAAAATCGTTAGTAACAACTAAAGTATCAATAAAACGTACATAGAGCTCCAGAACTAAGTGAGAGGCAACCAGAATGGATTTTATTCCGTCGACTGAGCAGTAGATCGATCGCGCGATGGAATGCTTTAGATGAGACCAATTTTTTTCAGCGGAAAATTGATTTTTTTCTCAGAGTTCTGATTGACCCCGCAAGAGTTCTGTCAAATATATTTACAAGTTTTCCTCGTCAGACAAATATTTTCAACGGAACGCTCGAGATAATTTTGTGAAGTTCCCCCCCCCCCCCCCCCCCCCCCATCTAACAAAAGAAAAAAATCGTTAGGAACAACTGAACTATCAATAAAAAGTACATAGAGCTCCAGAACTATGTGAGAGGTAACCAGAACGGATTTTTTTGCGTCGACTGAGCACTAGATCGATGGCACGATGGCTTTAGATGAGACCAAACTTTTTTTTTCAGAAAATTGAATTTTTTCTCAGAGTTCCGGTTGCCGCCGCAAGAGTTCTGTCAAATATCTCTACAACTTTTCCTCGTCAGACAAATATTTTCAACGGAACACTCGAGGTAATTTTGTGAAGTTGCCCCACCCCCCTAACGAAAGAAAAAAATCGTTAGCAAGAACTGAACTATCAATAAAAAGTACATAGAACTCCAGACTATGTGAGAGGCAACCAAAACGGATTTCTTTTCTGTCGACTGAGCAGTAGATGGAAGGCGCGATGGAATGCATTGGATGAGACCAACTTTTTTTTCTTCGGAAAATTAAATGTTTTCATAGAGTTCTGGTTGCATTCGTAAGAGTTCTGTCAAATATCTTTAGAACTTTTCCTCGTCAGACAAGTATTGTCAACGGAACACTCGAGATAATTTTGTGAAGATGTCCCCCACCCCCCCCCCCCCAACGAAAGAAAAAAATCGTGAGTAACAACTGAACAATCAATAAAAAGTACAAACTCCAGAATTATGTGAGAAGCAACCAGAAAGGATTTTTATGCGTAGGCTGAGCAGTAGATCGATGGCGCGATGGAATGCTTTAGATGGGACCAAATTTTTTTTCCGGAAAATTGAGTTTTTTCTCAGAATTCTGGTGGCCCCCGCAAGGATTCTGTCGAATATCATTATAACTTTTCCGCGTCAGAGAAATATTTTCATCGGAACACTCGAGATAATTTTCTAGAGTTGCCCCCCCCCCCCCCCTAACGAAAGAAAAAGACCGTTAGTACCATTTGAAATTTCAATAAAAAGTACCTGGAAATCCAAAACTATGTGAGAGACAACCAGAACGGATTTTTTTTCTTTCGACTGAGCAGTAGATTGAACGCTTGATTGAATGCTTTAGATGAGACCAAACTTTTTTTTCGGAAAATTGAATTTTTTCTCAGAGTTCTGGTTGCCCCCGCAAGAGTTCTGTCAAATATCTCTACAACTTTTCCTCGTCAGACTAAAATTTTCAACGGAACACTCGAGGTAATTTTGTGAAGTTGCCCCCCCCCCCCCCCCTAACGAAAGAAAAAATCGTTAGTCACAGCTGAACTATCAATAAAACGTACATAGAACTCCAGAACTATGTGAGAGGCAACCAGAACGGATTTTTTTCCGTCGACTGAGCAGTAGATTGATGGTGCGATGGAATGCTTTAGATGAGACCAAATTTTTTTTTCGGGAAATTGCATTTTTTCTCAGAGTTCTGGTTGCCCCCGCAAGAGTTCTGTCAAATATCTCTACAACTTTTCCTCGTTAGACACATATTTTCAACGGAACACTCGAGATAATTTTGTGAAGTTGCCCCCCCCCCCCCTAACGAAAGAAAAAAATCGTTAGTACCAACTGAAATTTCAATGAAAAGTACATGGAACTCTAAAACTATGTGAGAGGCAACCAGAACGGATTTTTTTTCCATCGACTGAGCAGTAGATTGATGGCGCGATGGAATGTTTTAGATGAGACCAAATTTTGTTTTCGGAAAATTGAATTTTTTCTCAGAGTTCCGGTTGCCGCCGCAAGAGTTCTGTCAAATATCTCTACAACTTTTCCTCGTCAGACAAATATTTTCAACGGAACACTCGAGGTAATTTTGCGAAGTTGCCCCACCCCCTAAGGAAAGAAAAAAATCGTTAGCAAGAACTGGACTATCAATAAAAAGTACATAGAACTCCAGACTATGTGAGAGGCAACCAAAACGGATTTCTTTTCTGTCGACTGAGCAGTAGATCGAAAGCGCGATGGAATGCTTTGGATGAGACCAACTTTTTTTTCTTCGGAAAATTAAATGTTTTCATAGAGTTCTGGTTGCATTCGTAAGAGTTCTGTCAAATATCTTTAGAACTTTTCCTCGTCAGACAAGTATTTTCAACGGAACACTCGAGATAATTTTGTGAAGATGCCCCCCACCCCCCTCCAACGAAAGAAAAAAATCGTGAGTAACAACTGAACAATCAATAAAAAGTACATAGAACTCCAGAATTATGTGAGACGCAACCAGAAAGGATTTTTATGCGTAGGCTGAGCAGTAGATCGATGGCGCGATGGAATGCTTTAGATGGGACCAAATTTTTTTTCGGAAAATTGAGTTTTTTCTCAGAATTCTGGTGCTCCCCGCAAGGATTCTGTCGAATATCTTTATAACTTTTCCGCGTCAGACAAATATTTTCATCGGAACACTCGAGATAATTTTCTAGAGTTGCCCCCCCCCCCCTAACGAAAGAAAAAAACCGTTAGTACCATTTGAAATTTCAATAAAAAGTACCTGGAAATCCAAAACTATGTGAGAGACAACCAGAACGGATTTTTTTTCTTTCGACTGAGCAGTAGATTGAACGCTTGATTGAATGCTTTAGATGAGACCAAACTTTTTTTCGGAAAATTGAATTTTTTCTCAGAGTTCTGGTTGCCTCCGCAAGAGTTCTGTCAAATATCTCTACAACTTTTCCTCGTCAGACTAAAATTTTCAACGGAACACTCGAGGTAATTTTGTGAAGTTGCCCCCACCCCCCTAACGAAAGAAAAAATCGTTAGTCACAACTGAACTATCAATAAAACGTACATAGAACTCCAGAACTATGTGAGAGGCAACCAGAACGGATTTTTTTCCGTCGACTGAGAAGTAGATTGATGGTGCGATGGAATGCTTTAGATGAGACCAAATTTTTTTTTCGGGAAATTGCATTTTTTCTCAGAGTTCTGGTTGCCCCCGCAAGAGTTCTGTCAAATATCTCTACAACTTTTCCTCGTTAGACAAATATTTTCAACGGAACACTCGAGATAATTTTGTGAAGTTGCCCCCCCCGCCCTAACGAAGAAAAAAAATCGTTAGTACCAATTGAAATTTCAATGAAAAGTACACGGAACTCTAAAACTATGTGAGAGGCAACCAGAACGGATTTTTTTCCATCGACTGAGCAGTAGATTGATGGCGCGATGGAATGCTTTAGATGAGACCAAATTTTGTTTTCGGAAAATTGAATTTTTTCTCAGAGTTCTGGTTGCCCCCGCATGAGTTCTGTCAAATATCTCTACAACTTTTCCTCGTCAGATAAATATTTTCAACGGAACACTCGAGATAATTTTGTGAAGTTGCCCCACCCCCTAACGAAAGATACAAAATCGTTAGTAACAACTAAAGTATCAATAAAACGTACATAGAGCTCCAGAACTAAGTGAGAGGCAACCAGAACGGATTTTTTTCCGTCGACTGAGCAGTAGATCGATCGCGCGATGGAATGCTTTAGATGAGACCAATTTTTTTCAGCGGAAAATTGATTTTTTTCTCAGAGTTCTGGTTGACCCCGCAAGAGTTCTGTCAAATATATTTACAAGTTTTCCTCGTCAGACAAATATTTTCAACGGAACGCTCGAGATAATTTTGTGAAGTTTCCGCCCCCCCCCCCCACCTAACGAAAGAAAAAAATCGTTAGGAACAACTGAACTATCAATAAAAAGTACATAGAGCTCCAGAACTCTGTGAGAGGTAACCAGAACGGATTTTTTTGCGTCGACTGAGCACTAGATCGATGGCATGATGGCTTTAGATGAGACCAAACTTTTTTTCAGAAAATTGAATTTTTTCTCAGAGTTCCGGTTGCCGCCGCAAGAGTTCTGTCAAATATCTCTACAACTTTTCCTCGTCAGACAAATATTTTCAACGGAACCCTCGAGGTAATTTTGTGAAGTTGCCCCACCCCCCTAACGAAAGAAAAAAATCGTTAGCAAGAACTGAACTATCAATAAAAAGTACATAGAACCCCAGACTATGTGAGAGGCAACCAAAACGGATTTCTTTTCTGTCGACTGAGCAGTAGATCGAAGGCGCGATGGAATGCTTTGGATGAGACCGACTTTTTTTTCTTCGGAAAATTAAATGTTTTCATAGAGTTCTGGTTGCATTCGTAAGAGTTCTGTCAAATATCTTTAGAACTTTTCCTCGTCAGACAAGTATTTTCAACGGAACACTCGAGATAATTTTGTGAAGATACCCCCCACCCCCCCCACCCCAACGAAAGAAAAAAATCCTGAGTAACAACTGAACAATCAATAAAAAGTACAAACTCCAGAATTATGTGAGAGGCAACCAGAAAGGATTTTTATGCGTAGGCTGAGCAGTAGATCGATGGCGCGATGGAATGCTTTAGATGGGACCAAATTTTTTTTTCGGAAAATTGAGTTTTTTCTCAGAATTCTGGTGGCCCCCGCAAGGATTCTGTCGAATATCATTATAACTTTTCCGCGTCAGACAAATATTTTCATCGGAACACTCGAGATAATTTTCTAAAGTTGCCCCCCCCCCCCGCCCCTAACGAAAGAAAAAGACCGTTAGTACCATTTGAAATTTCAATAAAAAGTACCTGGAAATCCAAAACTATGTGAGAGACAACCAGAACGGATTTTTTTTCTTTCGACTGAGCAGTAGATTGAATGCTTTAGATGAGACCAAACTTTTTTTTCGGAAAATTGAATTTTTTCTCAGAGTTCTGGTTGCCCCCGCAAGAGTTCTGTCAAATATCTCTACAACTTTTCCTCGTCAGACTAAAATTTTCAACGGAACACTCGAGGTAATTTTGTGAAGGTGCCCCCCCCCTAACGAAAGAAAAAATCGTTAGTCACAACTGAACTATCAATAAAACGTACATAGAACTCCAGAACTATGTGAGAGGCAACCAGATCGGATTTTTTTCCGTCGACTGAGCAGTAGATTGATGGTGCGATGGAATGCTTTAGATGAGACCAAATTTTTTTTTCGGGAAATTGCATTTTTTCTCAGAGTTCTGGTTGCCCCCGCAAGAGTTCTGTCAAATATCTCTACAACTTTTCCTCGTTAGACACATATTTTCAACGGAACACTCGAGATAATTTTGTGAAGTTGCCCCACCCCCCCGCCCTAACGAAAGAAAAAAATCGTTAGTACCAACTGAAATTTCAATGAAAAGTACATGGAACTCTAAAACTATGTGAGAGGCAACCAGAACGGATTTTTTTTCCATCGACTGAGCAGTAGATTGATGGCGCGATGGAATGCTTTAGATGAGACCAAATTTTGTTTTCGGAAAATTGAATTTTTTCTCAGAGTTCTGGTTGCCCCCGCATGAGTTCTGTCAAATATCTCTACAACTTTTCCTCGTCAGATAAATATTTTCAACGGAACACTCGAGATAATTTTGTGAAGTTGCCCCACCCCCTAACGAAAGATAAAAAATCGTTAGTAACAACTAAAGTATCAATAAAACGTACATAGAGCTCCAGAACTAAGTGAGAGGCAACCAGAATGGATTTTATTCCGTCGACTGAGCAGTAGATCGATCGCGCGATGGAATGCTTTAGATGAGACCAATTTTTTTCAGCGAAAAATTGATTTTTTTCTCAGAGTTCTGATTGACCCCGCAAGAGTTCTGTCAAATATATTTACAAGTTTTCCTCGTCAGACAAATATTTTCAACGGAACGCTCGAGATAATTTTGTGAAGTTCCCCCCCCCCCCCCATCTAACGAAAGAAAAAAATCGTTAGGAACAACTGAACTATCAATAAAAAGTACATAGAGCTCCAGAACTATGTGAGAGGTAACCAGAACGGATTTTTTTGCGTCGACTGAGCACTAGATCGATGGCACGATGGCTTTAGATGAGACCAAACTTTTTTTTTCAGAAAATTGAATTTTTTCTCAGAGTTCCGGTTGCCGCCGCAAGAGTTCTGTCAAATATCTCTACAACTTTTCCTCGTCAGACAAATATTTTCAACGGAACACTCGAGGTAATTTTGTGAAGTTGCCCCACCCCCCTAACGAAAGAAAAAAATCGTTAGCAAGAACTGAACTATCAATAAAAAGTACATAGAACTCCAGACTATGTGAGAGGCAACCAAAACGGATTTCTTTTCTGTCGACTGAGCAGTAGATGGAAGGCGCGATGGAATGCATTGGATGAGACCAACTTTTTTTTCTTCGGAAAATTAAATGTTTTCATAGAGTTCTGGTTGCATTCGTAAGAGTTCTGTCAAATATCTTTAGAACTTTTCCTCGTCAGACAAGTATTGTCAACGGAACACTCGAGATAATTTTGTGAAGATGTCCCCCACCCCCCCCCCCACCCCCCCAACGAAAGAAAAAAATCGTGAGTAACAACTGAACAATCAATAAAAAGTACAAACTCCAGAATTATGTGAGAAGCAACCAGAAAGGATTTTTATGCGTAGGCTGAGCAGTAGATCGATGGCGCGATGGAATGCTTTAGATGGGACCAAATTTTTTTTCCGGAAAATTGAGTTTTTTCTCAGAATTCTGGTGGCCCCCGCAAGGATTCTGTCGAATATCATTATAACTTTTCCGCGTCAGAGAAATATTTTCATCGGAACACTCGAGATAATTTTCTAGAGTTGCCCCCCCCCCCCTAACGAAAGAAAAAGACCGTTAGTACCATTTGAAATTTCAATAAAAAGTACCTGGAAATCCAAAACTATGTGAGAGACAACCAGAACGGATTTTTTTTCTTTCGACTGAGCAGTAGATTGAACGCTTGATTGAATGCTTTAGATGAGACCAAACTTTTTTTTCGGAAAATTGAATTTTTTCTCAGAGTTCTGGTTGCCCCCGCAAGAGTTCTGTCAAATATCTCTACAACTTTTCCTCGTCAGACTAAAATTTTCAACGGAACACTCGAGGTAATTTTGTGAAGTTGCCCCCCCCCCGCCCCCCTAACGAAAGAAAAAATCGTTAGTCACAGCTGAACTATCAATAAAACGTACATAGAACTCCAGAACTATGTGAGAGGCAACCAGAACGGATTTTTTTCCGTCGACTGAGCAGTAGATTGATGGTGCGATGGAATGCTTTAGATGGGACCAAATTTTTTTTTCGGGAAATTGCATTTTTTCTCAGAGTTCTGGTTGCCCCCGCAAGAGTTCTGTCAAATATCTCTACAACTTTTCCTCGTTAGACACATATTTTCAACGGAACACTCGAGATAATTTTGTGAAGTTGCCCCCCCCCCCTAACGAAAGAAAAAAATCGTTAGTACCAACTGAAATTTCAATGAAAAGTACATGGAACTCTAAAACTATGTGAGAGGCAACCAGAACGGATTTTTTTTCCATCGACTGAGCAGTAGATTGATGGCGCGATGGAATGTTTTAGATGAGACCAAATTTTGTTTTCGGAAAATTGAATTTTTTCTCAGAGTTCCGGTTGCCGCCGCAAGAGTTCTGTCAAATATCTCTACAACTTTTCCTCGTCAGACAAATATTTTCAACGGAACACTCGAGGTAATTTTGCGAAGTTGCCCCCCCCCCTAAGGAAAGAAAAAAATCGTTAGCAAGAACTGGACTATCAATAAAAAGTACATAGAACTCCAGACTATGTGAGAGGCAACCAAAACGGATTTCTTTTCTGTCGACTGAGCAGTAGATCGAAAGCGCGATGGAATGCTTTGGATGAGACCAACTTTTTTTTCTTCGGAAAATTAAATGTTTTCATAGAGTTCTGGTTGCATTCGTAAGAGTTCTGTCAAATATCTTTAGAACTTTTCCTCGTCAGACAAGTATTTTCAACGGAACACTCGAGATAATTTTGTGAAGATGCCCCCCACCCCCCTCCAACGAAAGAAAAAAATCGTGAGTAACAACTGAACAATCAATAAAAAGTACATAGAACTCCAGAATTATGTGAGAGGCAACCAGAAAGGATTTTTATGCGTAGGCTGAGCAGTAGATCGATGGCGCGATGGAATGCTTTAGATGGGACCAAATTTTTTTTCGGAAAATTGAGTTTTTTCTCAGAATTCTGGTGCTCCCCGCAAGGATTCTGTCGAATATCTTTATAACTTTTCCGCGTCAGACAAATATTTTCATCGGAACACTCGAGATAATTTTCTAGAGTTGCCCCCCCCCCCCCTAACGAAAGAAAAAAACCGTTAGTACCATTTGAAATTTCAATAAAAAGTACCTGGAAATCCAAAACTATGTGAGAGACAACCAGAACGGATTTTTTTTCTTTCGACTGAGCAGTAGATTGAACGCTTGATTGAATGCTTTAGATGAGACCAAACTTTTTTTTCGGAAAATTGAATTTTTTCTCAGAGTTCTGGTTGCCTCCGCAAGAGTTCTGTCAAATATCTCTACAACTTTTCCTCGTCAGACTAAAATTTTCAACGGAACACTCGAGGTAATTTTGTGAAGTTGCCCCCACCCCCCTAACGAAAGAAAAAATCGTTAGTCACAACTGAACTATCAATAAAACGTACATCGAACTCCAGAACTATGTGAGAGGCAACCAGAACGGATTTTTTTCCGTCGACTGAGAAGTAGATTGATGGTGCGATGGAATGCTTTAGATGAGACCAAATTTTTTTTTCGGGAAATTGCATTTTTTCTCAGAGTTCTGGTTGCCCCCGCAAGAGTTCTGTCAAATATCTCTACAACTTTTCCTCGTTAGACAAATATTTTCAACGGAACACTCGAGATAATTTTGTGAAGTTGCCCCCCCCCCCCCTAACGAAGAAAAAAAATCGTTAGTACCAATTGAAATTTCAATGAAAAGTACACGGAACTCTAAAACTATGTGAGAGGCAACCAGAACGGATTTTTTTCCATCGACTGAGCAGTAGATTGATGGCGCGATGGAATGCTTTAGATGAGACCAAATTTTGTTTTCGGAAAATTGAATTTTTTCTCAGAGTTCTGGTTGCCCCCGCATGAGTTCTGTCAAATATCTCTACAACTTTTCCTCGTCAGATAAATATTTTCAACGGAACACTCGAGATAATTTTGTGAAGTTGCCCCACCCCCTAACGAAAGATACAAAATCGTTAGTAACAACTAAAGTATCAATAAAACGTACATCGAGCTCCAGAACTAAGTGAGAGGCAACCAGAACGGATTTTTTTCCGTCGACTGAGCAGTAGATCGATCGCGCGATGGAATGCTTTAGATGAGACCAATTTTTTTCAGCGGAAAATTGATTTTTTTCTCAGAGTTCTGGTTGACCCCGCAAGAGTTCTGTCAAATATATTTACAAGTTTTCCTCGTCAGACAAATATTTTCAACGGAACGCTCGAGATAATTTTGTGAAGTTTCCGCCCCCCCCCCCCCACCTAACGAAAGAAAAAAATCGTTAGGAACAACTGAACTATCAATAAAAAGTACATAGAGCTCCAGAACTATGTGAGAGGTAACCAGAACGGAATTTTTTGCGTCGACTGAGCACTAGATCGATGGCACGATGGCTTTAGATGAGACCAAACTTTTTTTCAGAAAATTGAATTTTTTCTCAGAGTTCCGGTTGCCGCCGCAAGAGTTCTGTCAAATATCTCTACAACTATTCCTCGTCAGACAAATATTTTCAACGGAACACTCGAGGTAATTTTGTGAAGTTGCCCCCGCCCCCTAAGGAAAGAAAAAAATCGTTAGCAAGAACTGAACTATCAATAAAAAGTACATAGAACTCCAGACTATGTGAGAGGCAACCAAAACGGATTTCTTTTCTGTCGACTGAGCAGTAGATCGAAGGCGCGATGGAATGCTTTGGATGAGACCGACTTTTTTTTCTTCGGAAAATTAAATGTTTTCATAGAGTTCTGGTTGCATACGTAAGAGTCCTGTCAAATATCTTTAGAACTTTTCCTCGTCAGACAAGTATTTTCAACGGAACACTCGAGGTATCTTTGTGAAGATGCCCCCCACCCCCCTCCAACGAAAGAGAAAAATCGTGAGTAACAACTGAACAATCAATAAAAAGTACATAGAACTCCAGAATTATGTGAGAGGCAACCAGAAAGGATTTTTATGCGTAGGCTGAGCAGTAGATCGATGGCGCGATGGAATGCTTTAGATGGGACCAAATTTTTTTTTCGGAAAATTGAGTTTTTTCTCAGAATTCTGGTGGCCCCCGCAAGGATTCTGTCGAATATCTTTATAACTTTTCCGCGTCAGACAAATATTTTCATCGGAACACTCGAGATAATTTTCTAGAGTTGCCCCCCCCCTAACGAAAAAAAAACCGTTAGTACCATTTGAAATTTCAATAAAAAGTACCTGGAAATCCAAAAATAGGTGAGAGAAAACCAGAACGGATTTTTTTTCTTTCGAATGAGCAGTAGATTGACCGCTTGATTGAATGCTTTAGATGAGACCAAACTTTTTTTTCGGAAAATTTAATTTTTTCTCAGAGTTCTGGTTGCCCCCGCAAGAGTTCTGTCAAATATCTCTACAACTTTTCCTCGTCAGACTAAAATTTTCAACGGAACACTCGAGGTAATTTTGTGAAGTTGCCCCCCGCCCCCCTAACGAAAGAAAAAATCATTAGTCACAACTGAACTATCAATAAAACGTACATAGAACTCCAGAACTATGTGAGAGGCAACCAGAACGGATTTTTTTTCCGTCGACTGAGCAGTAGATTGATGGTGCGATGGAAAGCTTTAGATGAGACCAAATTTTTTTTTCGGGAAATTGCATTTTTTCTCAGAGTTCTGGTTGCCCCCGCAAGAGTTCTGTCAAATATCTCTACAACTTTTCCTCGTCAGACTAAAATTTTCAACGGAACACTCGAGGTAATTTTGTAACGTTTCCCCCCCCCCCCCCCTTACGAAAGAAAAAAATCGTTAGTAACAACTGAACTATCAATAAAAAGTACATAGAACTCCAGACTATGTGAGAGGCAACCAAAACGGATTTCTTTTCTGTCGACTGAGCAGTAGATGGAAGGCGCGATGGAATGCTTTGGATGAGACCAACTTTTTTTTCTTCGGAAAATTAAATGTTTTCATAGAGTTCTGGTTGCATTCGTAAGAGTTCTGTCAAATATCTTTAGAACTTTTCCTCGTCAGACAAGTATTTTCAACGGAACACTCGAGATAATTTTGTGAAGATGCCCCCCACCCCCCCCCCCCCCCCAACGAAAGAAAAAAATCGTAAGTAACAACTGAACAATCAATAAAAAGTACAAACTCCAAAATTATGTGAGAGGCAACCAGAAAGGATTTTTATGCGTAGGCTGAGCAGTAGATCGATGGCGCGATGGAATGCTTTAGATGGGACCAAATTTTTTTTTCGGAAAATTGAGTTTTTTCTCAGAATTCTGGTGGCCCCCGCAAGGATTCTGTCGAATATCATTATAACTTTTCCGCGTCAGACAAATATTTTCATCGGAACACTCGAGATAATTTTCTAGAGTTGCCCCCCCCCCCCCCCCTAACGAAAGAAAAAGACCGTTAGTACCATTTGAAATTTCAATAAAAAGTACCTGGAAATCCAACACTATGTGAGAGACAACCAGAACGGATTTTTTTTCTTTCGACTGAGCAGTAGATTGAACGCTTGATTGAATGCTTTAGATGAGACCAAACTTTTTTTTCGGAAAATTGAATTTTTTCTCAGAGTTCTGGTTGCCCCCGCAAGAGTTCTGTCAAATATCTCTACAACTTTTCCTCGTCAGACTAAAATTTTCAACGGAACACTCGAGGTAATTTTGTGAAGTTCCCCCCCCCCCCCCCTAACGAAAGATAAAATCGTTAGTCACAACTGAACTATCAATAAAACATAGAACTCCAGAACTATGTGAGAGGCAACCAGAACGGATTTTTTTCCGTCGACTGAGCAGTAGATTGATGGTGCGATGGAATGCTTTAGATGAGACCAAATTTTTTTTTCGGGAAATTGCATTTTTTCTCAGAGTTCTGGTTGCCCCCGCAAGAGTTCTGTCAAATATCTCTACAACTTTTCCTCGTTAGACACATATTTTCAACGGAACACTCGAGATAATTTTGTGAAGTTGCCCCCCCGCCCCTAACGAAAGAAAAAAATCGTTAGTACCAACTGAAATTTCAATGAAAAGTACATGGAACTCTAAAACTATGTGAGAGGCAACCAGAACGGATTTTTTTTCCATCGACTGAGCAGTAGATTGATGGCGCGATGGAATGCTTTAGATGAGACCAAATTTTGTTTTCGGAAAATTGAATTTTTTCTCAGAGTTCTGGTTGCCCCGGCATGAGTTCTGTCAAATATCTCTACAACTTTTCCTCGTCAGATAAATATTTTCAACGGAACACTCGAGATAATTTTGTGAAGTTGCCCCACCCCCTAACGAAAGATAAAAAATCGTTAGTAATAACTAAAGTATCAATAAAACGTACATAGAGCTCCAGAACTAAGTGAGAGGCAACCAGAACGGATTTTTTTCTGTCGACTGAGCAGTAGATCGATCGCGCGATGGAATGCTTTAGATGAGACCAATTTTTTTCAACGGAAAATTGATTTTTGTCTCAGAGTTCTGGTTGACCCCGCAAGAGTTCTGTCAAATATATTTACAAGTTTTCCTCGTCAGACAAATATTTTCAACGGAACGCTCGAGATAATTTTGTGAAGTTTCCCCCCCGCCCCCCCATCTAACGAAAGAAAAAAATCGTTAGGAACAACTGAACTATCAATAAAAAGTACATAGAGCACCAGAACTATGTGAGAGGTAACCAGAACGGATTTTTTGCGTCGACTGAGCACTAGATCGATGGCACGATGGCTTTAGATGAGACCAAACTTTTTTTTTCAGAAAATTGAATTTTTTCTCAGAGTTCCGGTTGCCGCCGCAAGAGTTCTGTCAAATATCTCTACAACTTTTCCTCGTCAGACAAATATTTTCAACGGAACACTCGAGGTAATTTTGTGAAGTTCCCCCCCGCCCCTAAGGAAAGAAAAAAATCGTTAGCAAGAACTGAACTATCAATAAAAAGTACATAGAACTCCAGACTATGTGAGAGGCAACCAAAACGGATTTCTTTTCTGTCGACTGAGCAGTAGATCGAAAGCGCGATGGAATACTTTGGATGAGACCAACTTTTTTTTCTTCGGAAAACTAAATGTTTTCATAGAGTTCTGGTTGCATTCGTAAGAGTTCTGTCAAAGATCTTTAGAACTTTTCCTCGTCAGACAAGTATTTTCAACGGAACACTCGAGATAATTTTGTGAAGATGCCCCCGACCCCCTCCAACGAAAGAAAAAAATCGTGAGTAACAACTGAACAATCAATAAAAAGTACATAGAACTCCAGAATTATGTGAGAGGCAACCAGAAAGGATTTCTATGCGTAGGCTGATCGATAGCGCGATGGAATGCTTTAGATGGCACAAAATTTTTTTTTCGGAAAATTGAGTTTTTTCTCAGAATTCTGGTGGCCCCCGCAAGGATTCTGTCGAATATCTTTATAACTTTTCCGCGTCAGACAAATATTTTCATCGGAACACGCGCGATAATTTTCTAGAGTTGCCCCCCCCCCCTAACGAAAGAAAAAAAACCGTTAGTACCATTTGAAATTTCAATAAAACGTACCTGGAAATCCAAAACTATGTGAGAGACAACCAGAACGGATTTTTTTTCTTTCGACTGAGCAGTAGATTGAACGCTTGATTGAATGCTTTAGATGAGACCAAACTTTTTTTTCGGAAAATTGAATTTTTTCTCAGAGTTCTGGTTGCCCCCGCAAGAGTTCTGTCAAATATCTCTACAACTTTTCCTCGTCAGACTAAAATTTTCAACGGAACACTCGAGGTAATTTTGTGAAGTTGCCCCCCCCCTAACGAAAGAAAAAATCGTTAGTCACAACTGAACTATCAATAAAACGTACATAGAACTCCAGAACTATGTGAGAGGCAACCAGAACGGATTTTTTTCCGTCGACTGAGCAGTAGATTGATGGTGCGATGGAATGCTTTAGATGAGACCAAATTTTTTTTTCGGGAAATTGCATTTTTTCGCAGAGTTCTGGTTGCCCCCGCAAGAGTTCTGTCAAATATCTCTACAACTTTTCCTCGTTAGACACATATTTTCAACGGAACACTCGAGATTGCCCCCCCCCCCCCGCCCTAACGAAAGAAGAAAATCGTTAGTCCCAACTGAAATTTCAATGAAAAGTACATGGAACTCTAAAACTATGTGAGAGGCAACCAGAACGGATTTTTTTTCCATCGACTGAGCAGTAGATTGATGGCGCGATGGAATACTTTAGATGAGACCAAATTTTGTTTTCGGAAAATTGAATTTTTTCTCAGAGTTCTGGTTGCCCCCGCATGAGTTCTGTCAAATATCTCTACAACTTTTCCTCGTCAGATAAATATTTTGAACGGAACACTCGAGATAATTTTGTGAAGTTCCCCTCCCCTCTATCGAAAGAAAAAAATCGTTAGTACCATCTGAAATTTCAATAAAAAGTACATGGAAATCCAAAACTATGTGAGAGGCAACCAGAACGGATTTTTTTTCCTTCGTCTGAGCAGTAGATTGAATGTGCGATGGAATGCTTTAGATGAGACCAAACTTTTTTTTCGGAAAATTGAATTTTTCTCAGATTTCTGGTTGCCCCCGCAAGAGTTCTGTCAAATATCTCTACAACTTTTCCGCGTCAGACAAATATTTTCAACGGAACACTCGAGGTAATTTTGTAACGTTGCCCCCCCCCCCGCCCCTAGCGAAAGAAAAAAATCGTTAGTAACAACTGAACTATCAATAAAACGTACATAGAACTCCAGAACTATGTGAGAGGCAACCAGAACGGATTTTTCTCCGTCGACTGAGCAGTAGATTGATGGCGCGATGGAATGCTTTAGATGAGACCAAATTTTGTTTTCGGAAAATTGAATTTTTTCTCAGAGTTCTGGTTGCCCCCGCATGAGTTCTGTCAAATATCTCTACAACTTTTCCTCGTCAGATAAATATTTTCAACGGAACACTCGAGATAATTTTGTGAAGTTGCCCCACCCCCTAACGAAAGATAAAAATCGTTAGTAACAACTAAAGTATCAATAAAACGTACATAGAGCTCCAGAACTAAGTGAGAGGCAACCAGAACGGATTTTTTTGCGTCGACTGAGCAGTAGATCGATCGCGCGATGGAATGCTTTAGATGAGACCAATTTTTTTCAGCGGAAAATTGATTTTTTTCTCAGAGTTCTGGTTGACCCCGCAAGAGTTCTGTCAAATATATTTACAAGTTTTCCTCGTCAGACAAATATTTTCAACGGAACGCTCGAGATAATTTTGTGAAGTTGCCCCCCCCCCCCCACCTAACGAAAGAAAAAAATCGTTAGGAACAACTGAACTATCAATAAAAAGTACATAGAGATCCAGAACTATGTGAGAGGTAACCAGAACGGATTTTTTTGCGTCGACTGAGCACTAGATCGATGGCACGATGGCTTTAGATGAGACCAAACTTTTTTTTCAGAAAATTGAATTTTTTCTCAGAGTTCCGGTTGCCGCCGGAAGAGTTCTGTCAAATATCTCTACAACTTTTCCTCGTCAGACAAATATTTTCAACGGAACCCTCGAGGTAATTTTGTGAAGTTGCCCTACCCCCCTAACGAAAGAAAAAAATCGTTAGCAAGAACTGAAATATCAATAAAAAGTACATAGAACTCCAGACTATGTGAGAGGCAACCAAAACGGATTTCTTTTCTGTCGACTGAGCAGTAGATGGAAGGCGCGATGGAATGCTTTGGATGAGACCAACTTTTTTTTCTTCGGAAAATTAAATGTTTTCATAGAGTTCTGGTTGCATTCGTAAGAGTTCTGTCAAATATGTTTAGAACTTTTCCTCGTCAGACAAGTATTTTCAACGGAACACTCGAGATAATTTTGTGAAGATGCCCCCCACCCCCCCCCCCCCCCCCCCCGCCCCAACGAAAGAAAAAAATCGTGAGTAACAACTGAACAATCAATAAAAAGTACAAACTCCAGAATTATGTGAGAGGCAACCAGAAAGGATTTTTATGCGTAGGCTGAGCAGTAGATCGATGGCGCGATGGAATGCTTTAGATGGGACCAAATTTTTTTTTCGGAAAATTGAGTTTTTTCTCAGAATTCTGGTGGCCCCCGCAAGGATTCTGTCGAATATCATTATAACTTTTCCGCGTCAGACAAATATTTTCATCGGAACACTCGAGATAATTTTCTAGAGTTGCCCCCCCGGCCCTATCGAAAGAAAAAGACCGTTAGTACCATTTGAAATTTCAATAAAAAGTACCTGGAAATCCAAAACTATGTGAGAGACAACCAGAACGGATTTTTTTTCTTTCGACTGAGCAGTAGATTGAACGCTTGATTGAATGCTTTAGATGAGACCAAACTTTTTTTTCGGAAAATTGAATTTTTTCTCAGAGTTCTGGTTGCCCCCGCAAGAGTTCTGTCAAATATCTCTACAACTTTTTTTCGTCAGACTAAAATTTTCAACGGAACACTCGAGGTAATTTTGTGAAGGTGCCTCCCCCCCTAACGAAAGAAAAAATCGTTAGTCACAACTGAACTATCAATAAAACGTACATAGAACTCCAGAACTATGTGAGAGGCAACCAGAACGAATTTTTTTCCGTCGACTGAGCAGTAGATTGATGGTGCGATGGAATGCTTTAGATGAGACCAAATTTTTTTTTCGGGGAATTGCATTTTTTCTCAGAGTTCTGGTTGCCCCCGCAAGAGTTCTGTCAAATATCTCTACAACTTTTCCTCGTTAGACACATATTTTCAACGGAACACTCGAGATAATTTTGTGAAGTTGCCCCCCCCCCTAACGAAAGAAAAAAATCGTTAGTACCAACTGAAATTTCAATGAAAA
Organism: Ophion slaviceki; assembly: GCA_944452715.1. NCBI lineage: Eukaryota > Metazoa > Arthropoda > Insecta > Hymenoptera > Ichneumonidae > Ophion > Ophion slaviceki. Next base: position 14,409,880 of record OX101786.1, on the reverse strand, counting down.
GTACATGGAACTCTAAAACTATGTGAGAGGCAACCAGAACGGATTTTTTTTCCATCGACTGAGCAGTAGATTGATGGCGCGATGGAATGCTTTAGATGGGACCAAATTTTGTTTTCGGAAAATTGAATTTTTTCTCAGAGTTCTGGTTGCCCCCGCATGAGTTCTGTCAAATATCTCTACAACTTTTCCTCGTCAGATAAATATTTTCAACGGAACACTCGAGATAATTTTGTGAAGTTGCCCCACCCCCTAACGAAAGATAAAAAATCGTTAGTAACAACTAAAGTATCAATAAAACGTACATAGAGCTCCAGAACTAAGTGAGAGGCAACCAGAACGGATTTTTTTCCGTCGACTGAGCAGTAGATCTATCGCGCGATGGAATGCTTTAGATGAGACCAATTTTTTTCAGCGGAAAATTGATTTTTTTCTCAGGGTTCTGGTTGACCCCGCAAGAGTTCTGTCAAATATATTTACAAGTTTTTCTCGTCAGCCAAATATTTTCAACGGAACGCTCGAGATAATTTTGTGAAGTTGCCCCCCCCCCCCCCCCCCACCTAACGAAAGAAAAAAATCGTTAGGAACAACTGAACTATCAATAAAAAGTACATAGAGCTCCAGAACTATGTGAGAGGTAACCAGAACGGATTTTTTTGCGTCGACTGAGCACTACATCGATGGCACGATGGCTTTAGATGAGACCAAACTTTTTTTTCAGAAAATTGAATTCTTTCTCAGAGTTCCGGTTGCCGCCGCAAGAGTTCTGTCAAATATCTCTACAACTTTTCCTCGTCAGACAAATATTTTCAACGGAACACTCGAGGTAATTTTGTGAAGTTGCCCCCCCCCCACCCCCCTAACGAAAGAAAAAAATCGTTAGCAAGAACTGAACTATCAATAAAAAGTACATAGAACTCCAGACTATGTGAGAGACAACCAAAACGGATTTCTTTTCTGTCGACTGAGCAGTAGATCGAAGGCGCGATGGAATGCTTTGGATGAGACCAACTTTTTTTTCTTCGGAAAATTAAATGTTTTCATAGAGTTCTGGTTGCATTCGTAAGAGTTCTGTCAAATATCTTTAGAACTTTTCCTCGTCAGACAAGTATTTTCAACGGAACACTCGAGATAATTTTGTGAAGATGCCCCCCACCCCCCTCCAACGAAAGAAAAAAATCGTGAGTAACAACTGAAAAATCAATAAAAAGTACATAGAACTCCAGAATTATGTGAGAGGCAACCAGAAAGGATTTTTATGCGTAGGCTGAGCAGTAGATCGATGGCGCGATGGAATGCTTTAGATGGGACCAAATTTTTTTTTCGGAAAATTGAGTTTTTTCTCAGAATTCTGGTGGCCCCCGCAAGGATTCTGTCGAATATCTTTATAACTTTTCCGCGTCAGACAAATATTTTCATCGGAACACTCGAGATAATTTTCTAGAGTTGCCCCACGCCCCTTACGAAAGAAAAAAACCGTTAGTACCATTTGAAATTTCAATAAAAAGTACCTGGAAATCCAAAACTATGTGAGAGACAACCAGAACGGATTTTTTTTCTTTCGACTGAGCAGTAGATTGAACGCTTGATTGAATGCTTTAGATGAGACCAAACTTTTTTTTCGGAAAATTGAATTTTTTCTCAGAGTTCTGGTTGCCCCCGCAAGAGTTCTTTCAAATATCTCTACAACTTTTCCTCGTCAGACTAAAATTTTCAACGGAACACTCGAGGTAATTTTGTGAAGTTGCCCCCCCCCACCGCCCCTAACGAAAGAAAAAATCGTTAGTCACAACTGAACTATCAATAAAACGTACATAGAACTCCAGAAATATGTGAGAGGCAACCAGAACGGATTTTTTTCCGTCGACTGAGGAGTAGATTGATGGTGCGATGGAATGCTTTAGATGAGACCAAATTTTTTTTTCGGGAAATTGCATTTTTTCTCAGAGTTCTGGTTGCCCCCGCAAGAGTTCTGTCAAATATCTCTACAACTTTTCCTCGTTAGACACATATTTTCAACGGAACACTCGAGATAATTTTGTGAAGTTGCCCCTCCACCCTAACGAAAGAAAAAAATCGTTAGTACCAACTGAAATTTCAATGAAAAGTACATGGAACTCTAAAACTATGTGAGAGGCAACCAGAACGGATTTTTTTTCCATCGACTGGGCAGTAGATTGATGGCGCGATGGAATGCTTTAGATGAGACCAAATTTTGTTTTCGGAAAATTGAAGTTTTTCTCAGAGTTCTGGTTGCCCCCGCATGAGTTCTGTCAAATATCTCTACAACTTTTCCTCGTCAGATAAATATTTTCAACGGAACACTCGAGATAATTTTGTGAAGTTGCCCCACCCCCTAACGAAAGATAAAAAATCGTTAGTAACAACTAAAGTATCAATAAAACGTACATAGAGCTCCAGAACTAAGTGAGAGGCAACCAGAACGGATTTTTTTCCGTCGACTGAGCAGTAGATCGATCGCGCGATGGAATGCTTTAGATGAGACCAATTTTTTCAGCGGAAAATTGATTTTTTTCTCAGGGTTCTGGTTGACCCCGCAAGAGTTCTGTCAAATATATTTACAAGTTTTCCTCGTCAGACAAATATTTCCAACGGAACGCTCGAGATAATTTTGTGAAGTTGCCCCCCGCCCCCCCACCTAACGAAAGAAAAAAATCGTTAGGAACAACTGAACTATCAATAAAAAGTACATAGAGCTCCAGAACTATGTGAGAGGTAACCAGAACGGATTTTTTTGCGTCGACTGAGCACTAGATCGATGGCACGATGGCTTTAGATGAGACCAAACTTTTTTTTCAGAAAATTGAATTTTTTCTCAGAGTTCCGGTTGCCGCCGCAAGAGTTCTGTCAAATATCTCTACAACTTTTCCTCGTCAGACAAATATTTTCAACGGAACACTCGAGGTAATTTTGTGAAGTTGCCGCCCCCCCCTAACGAAAGAAAAAAATCGTTAGCAAGAACTGAACTATCAATAAAAAGTACATAGAACTCCAGACTATGTGAGAGGCAACCAAAACGGATTTCTTTTCTGTCGACTGAGCAGGAGATCGAAGGCGCGATGGAATGCTTTGGATGAGACCAACTTTTTTTTCTTCGGAAAATTAAATGTTTTCATAGAGTTCTGGTTGCATTCGTAAGAGTTCTGTCAAATATCTTTAGAACTTTTCCTCGTCAGACAAGTATTTTCAACGGAACACTCGAGATAATTTTGTGAAGATGCCCTCCACCCCCCTCCAACGAAAGAAAAAAATCGTGAGTAACAACTGAACAATCAATAAAAAGTACATAGAACTCCAGAATTATGTGAGAGGCAACCAGAAAGGATTTTTATGCGTAGGCTGAGCAGTAGATCGATGGCGCGATGGAATGCTTTAGATGGGACCAAATTTTTTTTTCGGAAAATTGAGTTTTTTCTCAGAATTCTGGTGGCCCCCGCAAGGATTCTGTCGAATATCTTTATAACTTTTCCGCGTCAGACAAATATTTTCATCGGAACACTCGAGATAATTTTCTAGAGTTGCCCCCCCCCCTAACGAAAGAAAAAAAACGTTAGTACGTTTTGAAATTTCAATAAAACGTTCCTGGAAATCCAAAACTATGTGAGAGACAGCCAGAACGGATTTTTTTTCTTTTGACTGAGCAGTAGATTGAACGCTTGATTGAATGCGTTAGATGAGACCAAACTTTTTTTTCGGAAAATTGAATTGTTTCTCAGAGTTCTGGTTGCCCCCGCAAGAGTTCTGTCAAATATCTCTACAACTTTTCCTCGTCAGACTAAAATTTTCAACGGAACACTCGAGGTAATTTTGTGAAGTTGCCCCCCCCCCTAACGAAAGAAAAAATCGTTAGTCACAACTGAACTATCAATAAAACGTACATAGAACTCCAGAACTATGTGAGAGGCAACCAGAACGGATTTTTTTCCGTCGACTGAGCAGTAGATTGATGGTGCGATGGAATGCTTTAGATGAGACCAAATTTTTTTTTCGGGAAATTTCATTTTTTCTTAGAGTTCTGGTTGCCCCCGCAAGAGTTCTGTCAAATGTCTCTACAACTTTTCCTCGTTAGACACATATTTTCAACGGAACACTCGAGATAATTTTGTGAAGTTGCCCCACCCCGCCCTAACGAAAGAAAAAAATCGTTAGTACCAACTGAAATTTCAATGAAAAGTACATGGAACTCTAAAACTATGTGAGAGGCAACCAGAACGGATTTTTTTTCCATCGACTGAGCAGTAGATTGATGGCGCGATGGAATGCTTTAGATGAGACCAAACTTTTTTTTCGGAAAATTGAATTTTTCTCAGATTTCTGGTTGCCCCCGCAAGAGTTCTGTCAAATATCTCTACAACTTTTCCGCGTCAGACAAATATTTTCAACGGAACACGCGAGGTAATTTTGTAACGTTGCCCCCCCCCCGCCCCTAACGAAAGAAAAAAATCGTTAGTAACAACTGAACTATCAATAAAACGTACATAGAACTCCAGAACTATGTGAGAGGCAACCAGAACGGATTTTTCTCCGTCGACTGAGCAGTAGATTGATGGCGCGATGGAATGCTTTAGATGAGACCAAATTTTGTTTTCGGAAAATTGAATTTTTTCTCAGAGTTCTGGTTGCCCCCGCATGAGTTCTGTCAAATATCTCTACAACTTTTCCTCGTCAGATAAATATTTTCAACGGAACACTCGAGATAATTTTGTGAAGTTGCCCCACCCCCTAACGAAAGATAAAAAATCGTTAGTAACAACTAAAGTATCAATAAAACGTACATAGAGCTCCAGAACTAAGTGAGTGGCAACCAGAACGGATTTTTTTTCCATCGACTGAGCAGTAGATTGATGGCGCGATGGAATGTTTTAGATGAGACCAAATTTTGTTTTCGGAAAATTGAATTTTTTCTCAGAGTTCCGGTTGCCGCCGCAAGAGTTCTGTCAAATATCTCTACAACTTTTCCTCGTCAGACAAATATTTTCAACGGAACACTCGAGGTAATTTTGTGAAGTTGCCCCCCCCCCCCCTAAGGAAAGAAAAAAATCGTTAACAAGAACTGGACTATCAATAAAAAGTACATAGAACTCCAGACTATGTGAGAGGCAACCAAAACGGATTTCTTTTCTGTCGACTGAGCAGTAGATCGAAAGCGCGATGGAATGCTTTGGATGAGACCAACTTTTTTTTCTTCGGAAAATTAAATGTTTTCATAGAGTTCTGGTTGCATTCGTAAGAGTTCTGTCAAATATCTTTAGAACTTTTCCTCGTCAGACAAGTATTTTCAACGGAACACTCGATATAATTTTGTGAAGATACCCCCCACCCCCCTCCAACGAAAGAAAAAAATCGTGAGTAACAACTGAACAATCAATAAAAAGTACATAGAACTCCAGAATTATGTGAGAGGCAACCAGAAAGGATTTTTATGCGTAGGCTGAGCAGTAGATCGATGGCGCGATGGAATGCTTTAGATGGGACCAAATTTTTTTTCGGAAAATTGAGTTTTTTCTCAGAATTCTGGTGCTCCCCGCAAGGATTCTGTCGAATATCTTTATAACTTTTCCGCGTCAGACAAATATTTTCATCGGAACACTCGAGATAATTTTCTAGAGTTGCCCCCCCCCCCCCTAACGAAAGAAAAAAACCGTTAGTACCATTTGAAATTTCAATAAAAAGTACCTGGAAATCCAAAACTATGTGAGAGACAACCAGAACGGATTTTTTTTCTTTCGACTGAGCAGTTGATTGAACGCTTGATTGAATGCTTTAGATGAGACCAAACTTTTTTTTCGGAAAATTGAATTTTTTCTCAGAGTTCTGGTTGCCCCCGCAAGAGTTCTGTCAAATATCTCTACAACTTTTCCTCGTCAGACTAAAATTTTCAACGGAACACTCGAGGTAATTTTGTGAAGTTGCCCCCCCCCCCCCTAACGAAAGAAAGAATCGTTAGTCACAACTGAACTATCAATAAAACGTACATAGAACTCCAGAACTATGTGAGAGGCAACCAGAACGGATTTTTTTCCGTCGACTGAGAAGTAGATTGATGGTGCGATGGAATGCTTTAGATGAGACCAAATTTTTTTTTCGGGAAATTGCATTTTTTCTCAGAGTTCTGGTTGCCCCCGCAAGAGTTCTGTCAAATATCTCTACAACTTTTCCTCGTTAGACCAATATTTTCAACGGAACACTCGAGATAATTTTGTGAAGTTGCCCCCCCCCCCTAACGAAGAAAAAAAATCGTTAGTACCAATTGAAATTTCAATGAAAAGTACACGGAACTCTAAAATTATGTGAGAGGCAACCAGAACGGATTTTTTTTCCATCGACTGAGCAGTAGATTGATGGCGCGATGGAATGCTTTAGATGAGACCAAATTTTGTTTTCGGAAAATTGAATTTTTTCTCAGAGTTCTGGTTGCCCCCGCATGAGTTCTGTCAAATATCTCTACAACTTTTCCTCGTCAGATAAATATTTTCAACGGAACACTCGAGATAATTTTGTGAAGTTGCCCCACCCCCTAACGAAAGATAAAAAATCGTTAGTAACAACTAAAGTATCAATAAAACGTACATAGAGCTCCAGAACTAAGTGAGAGGCAACCAGAACGGATTTTTTTTCCGTCGACTGAGCAGTAGATCGATCGCGCGATGGAATGCTGTAGATGAGACCAATTTTTTTCAGCGGAAAATTGATTTTTTTCTCAGAGTTCTGGTTGACCCCGCAAGAGTTCTGTCAAATATATTTACAAGTTTTCCTCGTCAGACAAATATTTTCAACGGAACGCTCGAGATAATTTTGTGAAGTTTCCGCCCCCCCCCCCCCCACCTAACGAAAGAAAAAAATCGTTAGGAACAACTGAACTATCAATAAAAAGTACATAGAGCTCCAGAACTATGTGAGAGGTAACCAGAACGGATTTTTTTGCGTCGACTGAGCACTAGATCGATGGCACGATGGCTTTAGATGAGACCAAACTTTTTTTCAGAAAATTGAATTTTTTCTCAGAGTTCCGGTTGCCGCCGCAAGAGTTCTGTCAAATATCTCTACAACTTTTCCTCGTCAGACAAATATTTTCAACGGAACCCTCGAGGTAATTTTGTGAAGTTGCCCCACCCCCCTAACGAAAGAAAAAAATCGTTAGCAAGAACTGAAATATCAATAAAAAGTACATAGAACTCCAGACTATGTGAGAGGCAACCAAAACGGATTTCTTTTCTGTCGACTGAGCAGTAGATCGAAGGCGCGATGGAATGCTTTGGATGAGACCGACTTTTTTTTCTTCGGAAAATTAAATATTTTCATAGAGTTCTGGTTGCATTCGTAAGAGTTCTGTCAAATATCTTTAGAACTGTTCCTCGTCAGACAAGTATTTTCAACGGAACACTCGAGATAATTTTGTGAAGATACCCCCCACCCCCCCTCCCCAACGAAAGAAAAAAATCCTGAGTAACAACTGAACAATCAATAAAAAGTACAAACTCCAGAATTATGTGAGAGGCAACCAGAAAGGATTTTTATGCGTAGGCTGAGCAGGAGATCGATGGCGCGATGGAATGCTTTAGATGGGACCAAATTTTTTTTTCGGAAAATTGAGTTTTTTCTCAGAATTCTGGTGGCCCCCGCAAGGATTCTGTCGAATATCATTATAACTTTTCCGCGTCAGACAAATATTTTCATCGGAACACTCGAGATAATTTTCTAAAGTTGCCCCCCCCCCCATCCCTAACGAAAGAAAAAGACCGTTAGTACCATTTGAAATTTCAATAAAAAGTACCTGGAAATCCAAAACTATGTGAGAGACAACCAGAACGGATTTTTTTTCTTTCGACTGAGCGGTAGATTGAATGCTTTAGATGAGACCAAACTTTTTTTTCGGAAAATTGAATTTTTTCTCAGAGTTCCGGTTGCCGCCGCAAGAGTTCTGTCAAATATCTCTACAACTTTTCCTCGTCAGACAAATATTTTCAACGGAACACTCGAGGTAATTTTGTGAAGTTCCCCCCCGCCCCTAAGGAAAGAAAAAAATCGTTAGCAAGAACTGAACTATCAATAAAAAGTACATAGAACTCCAGACTATGTGAGAGGCAACCAAAACGGATTTCTTTTCTGTCGACTGAGCAGTAGATCGAAAGCGCGATGGAATACTTTGGATGAGACCAACTTTTTTTTCTTCGGAAAACTAAATGTTTTCATAGAGTTCTGGTTGCATTCGTAAGAGTTCTGTCAAAGATCTTTAGAACTTTTCCTCGTCAGACAAGTATTTTCAACGGAACACTCGAGATAATTTTGTGAAGATGCCCCCGACCCCCTCCAACGAAAGAAAAAAATCGTGAGTAACAACTGAACAATCAATAAAAAGTACATAGAACTCCAGAATTATGTGAGAGGCAACCAGAAAGGATTTCTATGCGTAGGCTGATCGATAGCGCGATGGAATGCTTTAGATGGCACAAAATTTTTTTTTCGGAAAATTGAGTTTTTTCTCAGAATTCTGGTGCCCCCCGCAAGGATTCTGTCGAATATCTTTATAACTTTTCCGCGTCAGACAAATATTTTCATCGGAACACTCGAGATAATTTTCTAGAGTTGCCCCCCCCCCCTAACGAAAGAAAAAAACCGCTAGTACCATTTGAAATTTCAATAAAAAGTACCTGGAAATCCAAAACTATGTGAGAGACAACCAGAACGGATTTTTTTTCTTTCGACTGAGCAGTAGATTGAACGCTTGATTGAATGCTTTAGATGGGACCAAAATTTTTTTTCGGAAAATTGAATTTTTTCTCAGAGTTCTGGTTGCCCCCGCAAGAGTTCTGTCAAATATCTCTACAACTTTTCCTCGTCAGATAAATATTTTCAACGGAACACTCGAGATAATTTTGTGAAGTTGCCCCACCCCCTAACGAAAGATACAAAATCGTTAGTAACAACTAAAGTATCAATAAAACGTACATAGAGCTCCAGAACTAAGTGAGAGGCAACCAGAACGGATTTTTTTCCGTCGACTGAGCAGTAGATCGATCGCGCGATGGAATGCTTTAGATGAGACCAATTTTTTTCAGCGGAAAATTGATTTTTTTCTCAGAGTTCTGGTTGACCCCGCAAGAGTTCTGTCAAATATATTTACAAGTTTTCCTCGTCAGACAAATATTTTCAACGGAACGCTCGAGATAATTTTGTGAAGTTTCCGCCCCCCCCCCCCCACCTAACGAAAGAAAAAAATCGTTAGGAACAACTGAACTATCAATAAAAAGTACATAGAGCTCCAGAACTATGTGAGAGGTAACCAGAACGGAATTTTTTGCGTCGACTGAGCACTAGATCGATGGCACGATGGCTTTAGATGAGACCAAACTTTTTTTCAGAAAATTGAATTTTTTCTCAGAGTTCCGGTTGCCGCCGCAAGAGTTCTGTCAAATATCTCTACAACTATTCCTCGTCAGACAAATATTTTCAACGGAACACTCGAGGTAATTTTGTGAAGTTGCCCCCGCCCCCTAAGGAAAGAAAAAAATCGTTAGCAAGAACTGAACTATCAATAAAAAGTACATAGAACTCCAGACTATGTGAGAGGCAACCAAAACGGATTTCTTTTCTGTCGACTGAGCAGTAGATCGAAGGCGCGATGGAATGCTTTGGATGAGACCGACTTTTTTTTCTTCGGAAAATTAAATGTTTTCATAGAGTTCTGGTTGCATTCGTAAGAGTCCTGTCAAATATCTTTAGAACTTTTCCTCGTCAGACAAGTATTTTCAACGGAACACTCGAGGTATCTTTGTGAAGATGCCCCCCACCCCCCTCCAACGAAAGAGAAAAATCGTGAGTAACAACTGAACAATCAATAAAAAGTACATAGAACTCCAGAATTATGTGAGAGGCAACCAGAAAGGATTTTTATGCGTAGGCTGAGCAGTAGATCGATGGCGCGATGGAATGCTTTAGATGGGACCAAATTTTTTTTTCGGAAAATTGAGTTTTTTCTCAGAATTCTGGTGGCCCCCGCAAGGATTCTGTCGAATATCTTTATAACTTTTCCGCGTCAGACAAATATTTTCATCGGAACACTCGAGATAATTTTCTAGAGTTGCCCCCCCCCCTAACGAAAAAAAAAAACCGTTAGTACCATTTGAAATTTCAATAAAAAGTACCTGGAAATCCAAAACTAGGTGAGAGAAAACCAGAACGGATTTTTTTTCTTTCGAATGAGCAGTAGATTGACCGCTTGATTGAATGCTTTAGATGAGACCAAACTTTTTTTTCGGAAAATTGAATTTTTTCTCAGAGTTCTGGTTGCCCCCGCAAGAGTTCTGTCAAATATCTCTACAACGTTTCCTCGTCAGACTAAAATTTTCAACGGAACACTCGAGGTAATTTTGTGAAGTTGCCCCCCGCCCCCCTAACGAAAGAAAAAATCGTTAGTCACAACTGAACTATCAATAAAACGTACATAGAACTCCAGAAATATGTGAGAGGCAACCAGAACGGATTTTTTTCCGTCGACTGAGCAGTAGATTGATGGTGCGATGGAATGCTTTAGATGAGACCAAATTTTTTTTTCGGGAAATTGCATTTTTTCTCAGAGTTCTGGTTGCCCCCGCAAGAGTTCTGTCAAATATCTCTACAACTTTGACTCGTTAGACACATATTTTCAACGGAACACTCGAGATAATTTTGTGAAGTTGCCCCCCCCCCTAACGAAAGAAAAAAATCGTTAGTACCAACTGAAATTTCAATGAAAAGTACATGGAACTCTAAAACTATGTGAGAGGCGACCAGAACGGATTTTGTTTCCATCGACTGAGCAGTAGATTGATGGCGCGATGGAATGCTTTAGATGAGACCAAATTTTGTTTTCGGAAAATTGAATTTTTTCTCAGAGTTCCGGTTGCCGCTGCAAGAGTTCTGTCAAATATCTCTACAACTTTTCCTCGTCAGACAAATATTTTCAACGCAACACTCGAGGTAATTTTGTGAAGTTGCCCCCCCCGCCCCTAAGGAAAGAAAAAAATCGTTAGCAAGAACTGGACTATCAATAAAAAAGTACATAGAACTCCAGACTATGTGAGAGGCAACCAACACGGATTTCTTTTCTGTCGACTGAGCAGTAGATCGAAAGCGCGATGGAATGCTTTGGATGAGACCGACGTTTTTTTCTTCGGAAAATTAAATGTTTTCATAGAGTTCTGGTTGCATTCGTAAGAGTTCTGTCAAATATCTTTAGAATTTTCCTCGTCAGACAAGTATTTTCAACGGAACACCCGAGATAATTTTGTGAAGATGCCCCCCACCCCCCTCCAACGAAAGAAAAAAATCGTGAGTAACAACTGAACAATCAATAAAAAGTACATAGAACTCCAGAATTATGTGAGAGGCAACCAGAAAGGATTTTTATGCGTAGGCTGAGCAGTAGATCGATGGCGCGATGGAATGCTTTAGATGGGACCAAATTTTTTTTCGGAAAATTGAGTTTTTTCTCAGAATTCTGGTGCCCCCCGCAAGGATTCTGTCGAATATCTTTATAACTTTTCCGCGTCAGACAAATATTTTCATCGGAACACTCGAGATAATTTTCTAGAGTTGCCCCCCCCCCCCTAACGAAAGAAAAAAAACCGTTAGTACCATTTGAAATTTCAATAAAAAGTACCTGGAAATCCAAAACTATGTGAGAGACAACCAGAACGGATTTTTTTTCTTTCGACTGAGCAGTAGATTGAACGCTTGATTGAATGCTTTAGATGAGACCAAACTTTTTTTTCGGAAAATAGAATTTTTTCTCAGAGTTCTGGTTGCCCCCGCAAGAGTTCTGTCAAATATCTCTACAACTTTTCCTCGTCAGACTAAAATTTTCAACGGAACACTCGAGGTAATTTTGTGAAGTTGCCCCCCCCCCCCTAACGAAAGAAAAAATCGTTAGTCACAACTGAACTATCAATAAAACGTACATAGAACTCCAGAACTATGTGAGAGGCAAGCAGAACGGATTTTTTTCCGTCGACTGAGAAGTAGATTGATGGTGCGATGGAATGCTTTAGATGAGACCAAATTTTTTTTTCGGGAAATTGCATTTTTTCTCAGAGTACTGGTTGCCCCCGCAAGAGTTCTGTCAAATATCTCTACAGCTTTTCCTCGTTAGACACATATTTTCAACGGAACACTCGAGATATTTTTGTGAAGTTGCCCCCACGCCCCCCTAACGAAAGAAAAAAATCGTTAGTACCAACTGAAATTTCAATGAAAAGTACATGGAACTCTAAAACTATGTGAGAGGCAACCAGAACGGATTTTTTTTCCATCGACTGAGCAGTAGATTGATGGCGCGATGGAATGCTTTAGATGAGACCAAATTTTGTTTTCGGAAAATTGAATTTTTTCTCAGAGTTCTGGTTGCCCCGGCATGAGTTCTGTCAAATATCTCTACAACTTTTCCTCGTCAGATAAATATTTTCAACGGAACACTCGAGATAATTTTGTGAAGTTGCCCCACCCCCTAACGAAAGATAAAAAATCGTTAGTAACAACTAAAGTATCAATAAAACGTACATAGAGCTCCAGAACTAAGTGAGAGGCAACCAGAACGGATTTTTTTCCGTCGACTGAGCAGTAGATCGATCGCGCGATGGAATGCTTTAGATGAGACCAATTTTTTTCAGCGGAAAATTGATTTGTTTCTCAGAGTTCTGGTTGACCCCGCAAGAGTTCTGTCAAATATATTTACAAGTTTTCCTCGTCAGACAAATATTTTCAACGGAACGCTCGAGATAATTTTGTGAAGTTTCCCCCCCCCCCCATCTATCGAAAGAAAAAAATCGTTAGGAACAACTGAACTATCAATAAAAAGTACATAGAGCTCCAGAACTATGTGAGAGGTAACCAGAACGGATTTTTTTGCGTCGACTGAGCACTAGATCGATGGCACGATGGCTTTAGATGAGACCAAACTTTTTTTTTCAGATAATTGAATTTTTTCTCAGAGTTCCGGTTGCCGCCGCAAGAGTTCTGTCAAATATCTCTACAACTTTTCCTCGTCAGACAAATATTTTCAACAGAACACTCGAGGTAATTTTGTGAAGTTGCCCCCCCCCCTAAGGAAAGAAAAAAATCGTTAGCAAGAACTGAACAATCAATAAAAAGTACATAGAACTCCAGACTATGTGAGAGGCAACCAAAACGGATTTCTTTTCTATCGACTGAGCAGTAGATCGAAAGAGCGATGGAATGCTTTGGATGAGACCAACTTTTTTTTCTTCGGAAAATTAAATATTTTCATAGAGTTCTGGTTGCATTCGTAAGAGTTCTGTCAAATATCTTTAGAACTTTTCCTCGTCAGACAAGTATTTTCAACGGAACACTCGAGATAATTTTGTGAAGATGCCCCCCACCCCCCTCCAACGAAAGAAAAAAATCGTGAGTAACAACTGACCAATCAATAAAAAGGACATAGAACTCCAGAATTATGTGAGAGGCAACCAGAAAGGATTTTTATGCGTAGGCTGAGCAGTAGATCGATGGCGCGATGGAATGCTTTAGATGGGACCAAATTTTTTTTTCGGAAAATTGAGTTTTTTCTCAGAATTCTGGTGGCCCCCGCAAGGATTCTGTCGAATATCTTTATAACTTTTCCGCGTCAGACAAATATTTTCATCGGAACACGCGCGATAATTTTCTAGAGTTGCCCCCCCCCCCCCTAACGAAAGAAAAAAACCGTTAGTACCATTTGAAATTTCAATAAAACGTACCTGGAAATCCAAAACTACGTGAGAGACAACCAGAACGGATTTTTTTTCTTTCGACTGAGCAGTAGATTGAACGCTTGATTGAATGCTTTAGATGAGACCAAACTTTTTTTTCGGAAAATTGAATTTTTTCTCAGAGTTCTGGTTGCCCCCGCAAGAGTTCTGTCAAATATCTCTACAACTTTTCCTCGTCAGACTAAAATTTTCAACGGAACACTCGAGGTAATTTTGTGAAGTTGCCCCCCCCCTAACGAAAGAAAAAATCGTTAGTCACAACTGAACTATCAATAAAACGTACATAGAACTCCAGAACTATGTGAGAGGCAACCAGAACGGATTTTTTTCCGTCGACTGAGCAGTAGATTGATGGTGCGATGGAATGCTTTAGATGAGACCAAATTTTTTTTTCGGGAAATTGCATTTTTTCGCAGAGTTCTGGTTGCCCCCGCAAGAGTTCTGTCAAATATCTCTACAACTTTTCCTCGTTAGACACATATTTTCAACGGAACACTCGAGATTGCCCCCCCCCCCCCCCCCCGCCCTAACGAATGAAGAAAATCGTTAGTCCCAACTGAAATTTCAATGAAAAGTACATGGAACTCTAAAACTATGTGAGAGGCAACCAGAACGGATTTTTTTTCCATCGACTGAGCAGTAGATTGATGGCGCGATGGAATACTTTAGATGAGACCAAATTTTGTTTTCGGAAAATTGAATTTTTTCTCAGAGTTCTGGTTGCCCCCGCATGAGTTCTGTCAAATATCTCTACAACTTTTCCTCGTCAGATAAATATTTTGAACGGAACACTCGAGATAATTTTGTGAAGTTCCCCTCCCCTCTATCGAAAGAAAAAAATCGTTAGTACCATCTGAAATTTCAATAAAAAGTACATGGAAATCCAAAACTATGTGAGAGGCAACCAGAACGGATTTTTTTTCCTTCGTCTGAGCAGTAGATTGAATGTGCGATGGAATGCTTTAGATGAGACCAAACTTTTTTTTCGGAAAATTGAATTTTTCTCAGATTTCTGGTTGCCCCCGCAAGAGTTCTGTCAAATATCTCTACAACTTTTCCGCGTCAGACAAATATTTTCAACGGAACACTCGAGGTAATTTTGTAACGTTGCCCCCCCCCCCCGCCCCTAGCGAAAGAAAAAAATCGTTAGTAACAACTGAACTATCAATAAAACGTACATAGAACTCCAGAACTATGTGAGAGGCAACCAGAACGGATTTTTCTCCGTCGACTGAGCAGTAGATTGATGGCGCGATGGAATGCTTTAGATGAGACCAAATTTTGTTTTCGGAAAATTGAATTTTTTCTCAGAGTTCTGGTTGCCCCCGCATGAGTTCTGTCAAATATCTCTACAACTTTTCCTCGTCAGATAAATATTTTCAACGGAACACTCGAGATAATTTTGTGAAGTTGCCCCACCCCCTAACGAAAGATAAAAATCGTTAGTAACAACTAAAGTATCAATAAAACGTACATAGAGCTCCAGAACTAAGTGAGAGGCAACCAGAACGGATTTTTTTGCGTCGACTGAGCAGTAGATCGATCGCGCGATGGAATGCTTTAGATGAGACCAATTTTTTTCAGCGGAAAATTGATTTTTTTCTCAGAGTTCTGGTTGACCCCGCAAGAGTTCTGTCAAATATATTTACAAGTTTTCCTCGTCAGACAAATATTTTCAACGGAACGCTCGAGATAATTTTGTGAAGTTGCCCCCCCCCCCCCCCACCTAACGAAAGAAAAAAATCGTTAGGAACAACTGAACTATCAATAAAAAGTACATAGAGATCCAGAACTATGTGAGAGGTAACCAGAACGGATTTTTTTGCGTCGACTGAGCACTAGATCGATGGCACGATGGCTTTAGATGAGACCAAACTTTTTTTTCAGAAAATTGAATTTTTTCTCAGAGTTCCGGTTGCCGCCGGAAGAGTTCTGTCAAATATCTCTACAACTTTTCCTCGTCAGACAAATATTTTCAACGGAACCCTCGAGGTAATTTTGTGAAGTTGCCCCACCCCCCTAACGAAAGAAAAAAATCGTTAGCAAGAACTGAAATATCAATAAAAAGTACATAGAACTCCAGACTATGTGAGAGGCAACCAAAACGGATTTCTTTTCTGTCGACTGAGCAGTAGATGGAAGGCGCGATGGAATGCTTTGGATGAGACCAACTTTTTTTTCTTCGGAAAATTAAATGTTTTCATAGAGTTCTGGTTGCATTCGTAAGAGTTCTGTCAAATATGTTTAGAACTTTTCCTCGTCAGACAAGTATTTTCAACGGAACACTCGAGATAATTTTGTGAAGATGCCCCCCACCCCCCCCCCCCCCCGCCCCAACGAAAGAAAAAAATCGTGAGTAACAACTGAACAATCAATAAAAAGTACAAACTCCAGAATTATGTGAGAGGCAACCAGAAAGGATTTTTATGCGTAGGCTGAGCAGTAGATCGATGGCGCGATGGAATGCTTTAGATGGGACCAAATTTTTTTTTCGGAAAATTGAGTTTTTTCTCAGAATTCTGGTGGCCCCCGCAAGGATTCTGTCGAATATCATTATAACTTTTCCGCGTCAGACAAATATTTTCATCGGAACACTCGAGATAATTTTCTAGAGTTGCCCCCCCGGCCCTATCGAAAGAAAAAGACCGTTAGTACCATTTGAAATTTCAATAAAAAGTACCTGGAAATCCAAAACTATGTGAGAGACAACCAGAACGGATTTTTTTTCTTTCGACTGAGCAGTAGATTGAACGCTTGATTGAATGCTTTAGATGAGACCAAACTTTTTTTTCGGAAAATTGAATTTTTTCTCAGAGTTCTGGTTGCCCCCGCAAGAGTTCTGTCAAATATCTCTACAACTTTTTTTCGTCAGACTAAAATTTTCAACGGAACACTCGAGGTAATTTTGTGAAGGTGCCTCCCCCCCTAACGAAAGAAAAAATCGTTAGTCACAACTGAACTATCAATAAAACGTACATAGAACTCCAGAACTATGTGAGAGGCAACCAGAACGAATTTTTTTCCGTCGACTGAGCAGTAGATTGATGGTGCGATGGAATGCTTTAGATGAGACCAAATTTTTTTTTCGGGGAATTGCATTTTTTCTCAGAGTTCTGGTTGCCCCCGCAAGAGTTCTGTCAAATATCTCTACAACTTTTCCTCGTTAGACACATATTTTCAACGGAACACTCGAGATAATTTTGTGAAGTTGCCCCCCCCCCTAACGAAAGAAAAAAATCGTTAGTACCAACTGAAATTTCAATGAAAAGTACATGGAACTCTAAAACTATGTGAGAGGCAACCAGAACGGATTTTTTTTCCATCGACTGAGCAGTAGATTGATGGCGCGATGGAATGCTTTAGATGGGACCAAATTTTGTTTTCGGAAAATTGAATTTTTTCTCAGAGTTCTGGTTGCCCCCGCATGAGTTCTGTCAAATATCTCTACAACTTTTCCTCGTCAGATAAATATTTTCAACGGAACACTCGAGATAATTTTGTGAAGTTGCCCCACCCCCTAACGAAAGATAAAAAATCGTTAGTAACAACTAAAGTATCAATAAAACGTACATAGAGCTCCAGAACTAAGTGAGAGGCAACCAGAACGGATTTTTTTCCGTCGACTGAGCAGTAGATCTATCGCGCGATGGAATGCTTTAGATGAGACCAATTTTTTTCAGCGGAAAATTGATTTTTTTCTCAGGGTTCTGGTTGACCCCGCAAGAGTTCTGTCAAATATATTTACAAGTTTTTCTCGTCAGCCAAATATTTTCAACGGAACGCTCGAGATAATTTTGTGAAGTTGCCCCCCCCCCCCCCCACCTAACGAAAGAAAAAAATCGTTAGGAACAACTGAACTATCAATAAAAAGTACATAGAGCTCCAGAACTATGTGAGAGGTAACCAGAACGGATTTTTTTGCGTCGACTGAGCACTACATCGATGGCACGATGGCTTTAGATGAGACCAAACTTTTTTTTCAGAAAATTGAATTCTTTCTCAGAGTTCCGGTTGCCGCCGCAAGAGTTCTGTCAAATATCTCTACAACTTTTCCTCGTCAGACAAATATTTTCAACGGAACACTCGAGGTAATTTTGTGAAGTTGCCCCCCCCCCACCCCCCTAACGAAAGAAAAAAATCGTTAGCAAGAACTGAACTATCAATAAAAAGTACATAGAACTCCAGACTATGTGAGAGACAACCAAAACGGATTTCTTTTCTGTCGACTGAGCAGTAGATCGAAGGCGCGATGGAATGCTTTGGATGAGACCAACTTTTTTTTCTTCGGAAAATTAAATGTTTTCATAGAGTTCTGGTTGCATTCGTAAGAGTTCTGTCAAATATCTTTAGAACTTTTCCTCGTCAGACAAGTATTTTCAACGGAACACTCGAGATAATTTTGTGAAGATGCCCCCCACCCCCCTCCAACGAAAGAAAAAAATCGTGAGTAACAACTGAACAATCAATAAAAAGTACATAGAACTCCAGAATTATGTGAGAGGCAACCAGAAAGGATTTTTATGCGTAGGCTGAGCAGTAGATCGATGGCGCGATGGAATGCTTTAGATGGGACCAAATTTTTTTTTCGGAAAATTGAGTTTTTTCTCAGAATTCTGGTGGCCCCCGCAAGGATTCTGTCGAATATCTTTATAACTTTTCCGC
Organism: Ophion slaviceki; assembly: GCA_944452715.1. Classification (NCBI taxonomy): domain Eukaryota; kingdom Metazoa; phylum Arthropoda; class Insecta; order Hymenoptera; family Ichneumonidae; genus Ophion; species Ophion slaviceki. Next base: position 14,391,455 of record OX101786.1, on the reverse strand, counting down.
GTCAGACAAATATTTTCATCGGAACACTCGAGATAATTTTCTAGAGTTGCCCCACCCCCCTAACGAAAGAAAAAAACCGTTAGTACCATTTGAAATTTCAATAAAAAGTACCTGGAAATCCAAAACTATGTGAGAGACAACCAGAACGGATTTTTTTTCTTTCGACTGAGCAGTAGATTGAACGCTTGATTGAATGCTTTAGATGAGACCAAACTTTTTTTTCGGAAAATTGAATTTTTTCTCAGAGTTCTGGTTGCCCCCGCAAGAGTTCTTTCAAATATCTCTACAACTTTTCCTCGTCAGACTAAAATTTTCAACGGAACACTCGAGGTAATTTTGTGAAGTTGCCCCCCCCCCACCGCCCCTAACGAAAGAAAAAATCGTTAGTCACAACTGAACTATCAATAAAACGTACATAGAACTCCAGAAATATGTGAGAGGCAACCAGAACGGATTTTTTTCCGTCGACTGAGCAGTAGATTGATGGTGCGATGGAATGCTTTAGATGAGACCAAATTTTTTTTTCGGGAAATTGCATTTTTTCTCAGAGTTCTGGTTGCCCCCCGCAAGAGTTCTGTCAAATATCTCTACAACTTTTCCTCGTTAGACACATATTTTCAACGGAACACTCGAGATAATTTTGTGAAGTTGCCCCTCCACCCTAACGAAAGAAAAAAATCGTTAGTACCAACTGAAATTTCAATGAAAAGTACATGGAACTCTAAAACTATGTGAGAGGCAACCAGAACGGATTTTTTTTCCATCGACTGGGCAGTAGATTGATGGCGCGATGGAATGCTTTAGATGAGACCAAATTTTGTTTTCGGAAAATTGAAGTTTTTCTCAGAGTTCTGGTTGCCCCCGCATGAGTTCTGTCAAATATCTCTACAACTTTTCCTCGTCAGATAAATATTTTCAACGGAACACTCGAGATAATTTTGTGAAGTTGCCCCACCCCCTAACGAAAGATAAAAAATCGTTAGTAACAACTAAAGTATCAATAAAACGTACATAGAGCTCCAGAACTAAGTGAGAGGCAACCAGAACGGATTTTTTTCCGTCGACTGAGCAGTAGATCGATCGCGCGATGGAATGCTTTAGATGAGACCAATTTTTTCAGCGGAAAATTGATTTTTTTCTCAGGGTTCTGGTTGACCCCGCAAGAGTTCTGTCAAATATATTTACAAGTTTTCCTCGTCAGACAAATATTTCCAACGGAACGCTCGAGATAATTTTGTGAAGTTGCCCCCCGCCCCCCCACCTAACGAAAGAAAAAAATCGTTAGGAACAACTGAACTATCAATAAAAAGTACATAGAGCTCCAGAACTATGTGAGAGGTAACCAGAACGGATTTTTTTGCGTCGACTGAGCACTAGATCGATGGCACGATGGCTTTAGATGAGACCAAACTTTTTTTTCGGAAAATTGAATTTTTTCTCAGAGTTCCGGTTGCCGCCGCAAGAGTTCTGTCAAATATCTCTACAACTTTTCCTCGTCAGACAAATATTTTCAACGGAACACTCGAGGTAATTTTGTGAAGTTGCCGCCCCCCCCTAACGAAAGAAAAAAATCGTTAGCAAGAACTGAACTATCAATAAAAAGTACATAGAACTCCAGACTATGTGAGAGGCAACCAAAACGGATTTCTTTTCTGTCGACTGAGCAGGAGATCGAAGGCGCGATGGAATGCTTTGGATGAGACCAACTTTTTTTTCTTCGGAAAATTAAATGTTTTCATAGAGTTCTGGTTGCATTCGTAAGAGTTCTGTCAAATATCTTTAGAACTTTTCCTCGTCAGACAAGTATTTTCAACGGAACACTCGAGATAATTTTGTGAAGATGCCCTCCACCCCCCTCCAACGAAAGAAAAAAATCGTGAGTAACAACTGAACAATCAATAAAAAGTACATAGAACTCCAGAATTATGTGAGAGGCAACCAGAAAGGATTTTTATGCGTAGGCTGAGCAGTAGATCGATGGCGCGATGGAATGCTTTAGATGGGACCAAATTTTTTTTTCGGAAAATTGAGTTTTTTCTCAGAATTCTGGTGGCCCCCGCAAGGATTCTGTCGAATATCTTTATAACTTTTCCGCGTCAGACAAATATTTTCATCGGAACACTCGAGATAATTTTCTAGAGTTGCCCCCCCCCCTAACGAAAGAAAAAAACCGTTAGTACGTTTTGAAATTTCAATAAAACGTTCCTGGAAATCCAAAACTATGTGAGAGACAGCCAGAACGGATTTTTTTTCTTTTGACTGAGCAGTAGATTGAACGCTTGATTGAATGCGTTAGATGAGACCAAACTTTTTTTTCGGAAAATTGAATTGTTTCTCAGAGTTCTGGTTGCCCCCGCAAGAGTTCTGTCAAATATCTCTACAACTTTTCCTCGTCAGACTAAAATTTTCAACGGAACACTCGAGGTAATTTTGTGAAGTTGCCCCCCCCCCTAACGAAAGAAAAAATCGTTAGTCACAACTGAACTATCAATAAAACGTACATAGAACTCCAGAACTATGTGAGAGGCAACCAGAACGGATTTTTCTCCGTCGACTGAGCAGTAGATTGATGGCGCGATGGAATGCTTTAGATGAGACCAAATTTTGTTTTCGGAAAATTGAATTTTTTCTCAGAGTTCTGGTTGCCCCCGCATGAGTTCTGTCAAATATCTCTACAACTTTTCCTCGTCAGATAAATATTTTCAACGGAACACTCGAGATAATTTTGTGAAGTTGCCCCACCCCCTAACGAAAGATAAAAAATCGTTAGTAACAACTAAAGTATCAATAAAACGTACATAGAGCTCCAGAACTAAGTGAGTGGCAACCAGAACGGATTTTTTTTCCATCGACTGAGCAGTAGATTGATGGCGCGATGGAATGTTTTAGATGAGACCAAATTTTGTTTTCGGAAAATTGAATTTTTTCTCAGAGTTCCGGTTGCCGCCGCAAGAGTTCTGTCAAATATCTCTACAACTTTTCCTCGTCAGACAAATATTTTCAACGGAACACTCGAGGTAATTTTGTGAAGTTGCCCCCCCCCCCCTAAGGAAAGAAAAAAATCGTTAACAAGAACTGGACTATCAATAAAAAGTACATAGAACTCCAGACTATGTGAGAGGCAACCAAAACGGATTTCTTTTCTGTCGACTGAGCAGTAGATCGAAAGCGCGATGGAATGCTTTGGATGAGACCAACTTTTTTTTCTTCGGAAAATTAAATGTTTTCATAGAGTTCTGGTTGCATTCGTAAGAGTTCTGTCAAATATCTTTAGAACTTTTCCTCGTCAGACAAGTATTTTCAACGGAACACTCGATATAATTTTGTGAAGATACCCCCCACCCCCCTCCAACGAAAGAAAAAAATCGTGAGTAACAACTGAACAATCAATAAAAAGTACATAGAACTCCAGAATTATGTGAGAGGCAACCAGAAAGGATTTTTATGCGTAGGCTGAGCAGTAGATCGATGGCGCGATGGAATGCTTTAGATGGGACCAAATTTTTTTTCGGAAAATTGAGTTTTTTCTCAGAATTCTGGTGCTCCCCGCAAGGATTCTGTCGAATATCTTTATAACTTTTCCGCGTCAGACAAATATTTTCATCGGAACACTCGAGATAATTTTCTAGAGTTGCCCCCCCCCCCCTAACGAAAGAAAAAAACCGTTAGTACCATTTGAAATTTCAATAAAAAGTACCTGGAAATCCAAAACTATGTGAGAGACAACCAGAACGGATTTTTTTTCTTTCGACTGAGCAGTTGATTGAACGCTTGATTGAATGCTTTAGATGAGACCAAACTTTTTTTTCGGAAAATTGAATTTTTTCTCAGAGTTCTGGTTGCCCCCGCAAGAGTTCTGTCAAATATCTCTACAACTTTTCCTCGTCAGACTAAAATTTTCAACGGAACACTCGAGGTAATTTTGTGAAGTTGCCCCCCCCCCCCCCCCTAACGAAAGAAAGAATCGTTAGTCACAACTGAACTATCAATAAAACGTACATAGAACTCCAGAACTATGTGAGAGGCAACCAGAACGGATTTTTTTCCGTCGACTGAGAAGTAGATTGATGGTGCGATGGAATGCTTTAGATGAGACCAAATTTTTTTTCGGGAAATTGCATTTTTTCTCAGAGTTCTGGTTGCCCCCGCAAGAGTTCTGTCAAATATCTCTACAACTTTTCCTCGTTAGACCAATATTTTCAACGGAACACTCGAGATAATTTTGTGAAGTTGCCCCCCCCCCCCTAACGAAGAAAAAAAATCGTTAGTACCAATTGAAATTTCAATGAAAAGTACACGGAACTCTAAAATTATGTGAGAGGCAACCAGAACGGATTTTTTTTCCATCGACTGAGCAGTAGATTGATGGCGCGATGGAATGCTTTAGATGAGACCAAATTTTGTTTTCGGAAAATTGAATTTTTTCTCAGAGTTCTGGTTGCCCCCGCATGAGTTCTGTCAAATATCTCTACAACTTTTCCTCGTCAGATAAATATTTTCAACGGAACACTCGAGATAATTTTGTGAAGTTGCCCCACCCCCTAACGAAAGATAAAAAATCGTTAGTAACAACTAAAGTATCAATAAAACGTACATAGAGCTCCAGAACTAAGTGAGAGGCAACCAGAACGGATTTTTTTTCCGTCGACTGAGCAGTAGATCGATCGCGCGATGGAATGCTGTAGATGAGACCAATTTTTTTCAGCGGAAAATTGATTTTTTTCTCAGAGTTCTGGTTGACCCCGCAAGAGTTCTGTCAAATATATTTACAAGTTTTCCTCGTCAGACAAATATTTTCAACGGAACGCTCGAGATAATTTTGTGAAGTTTCCGCCCCCCCCCCCCCCCCCCCACCTAACGAAAGAAAAAAATCGTTAGGAACAACTGAACTATCAATAAAAAGTACATAGAGCTCCAGAACTATGTGAGAGGTAACCAGAACGGATTTTTTTGCGTCGACTGAGCACTAGATCGATGGCACGATGGCTTTAGATGAGACCAAACTTTTTTTCAGAAAATTGAATTTTTTCTCAGAGTTCCGGTTGCCGCCGCAAGAGTTCTGTCAAATATCTCTACAACTTTTCCTCGTCAGACAAATATTTTCAACGGAACCCTCGAGGTAATTTTGTGAAGTTGCCCCACCCCCCTAACGAAAGAAAAAAATCGTTAGCAAGAACTGAAATATCAATAAAAAGTACATAGAACTCCAGACTATGTGAGAGGCAACCAAAACGGATTTCTTTTCTGTCGACTGAGCAGTAGATCGAAGGCGCGATGGAATGCTTTGGATGAGACCGACTTTTTTTTCTTCGGAAAATTAAATGTTTTCATAGAGTTCTGGTTGCATTCGTAAGAGTTCTGTCAAATATCTTTAGAACTGTTCCTCGTCAGACAAGTATTTTCAACGGAACACTCGAGATAATTTTGTGAAGATACCCCCCACCCCCCCACCCCAACGAAAGAAAAAAATCCTGAGTAACAACTGAACAATCAATAAAAAGTACAAACTCCAGAATTATGTGAGAGGCAACCAGAAAGGATTTTTATGCGTAGGCTGAGCAGGAGATCGATGGCGCGATGGAATGCTTTAGATGGGACCAAATTTTTTTTTCGGAAAATTGAGTTTTTTCTCAGAATTCTGGTGGCCCCCGCAAGGATTCTGTCGAATATCATTATAACTTTTCCGCGTCAGACAAATATTTTCATCGGAACACTCGAGATAATTTTCTAAAGTTGCCCCCCCCCCATCCCTAACGAAAGAAAAAGACCGTTAGTACCATTTGAAATTTCAATAAAAAGTACCTGGAAATCCAAAACTATGTGAGAGACAACCAGAACGGATTTTTTTTCTTTCGACTGAGCGGTAGATTGAATGCTTTAGATGAGACCAAACTTTTTTTTCGGAAAATTGAATTTTTTCTCAGAGTTCTGGTTGCCCCCGCAAGAGTTCTGTCAAATATCTCTACAACTTTTCCTCGTCAGACTAAAATTTTCAACGGAACACTCGAGGTAATTTTGTGAAGGTGCCCCCCCCCCTAACGAAAGAAAAAATCGTTAGTCACAACTGAACTATCAATAAAACGTACATAGAACTCCAGAACTATGTGAGAGGCAACCAGATCGGATTTTTTTCCGTCGACTGAGCAGTAGATTGATGGTGCGATGGAATGCTTTAGATGAGACCAAATTTTTTTTTCGGGACATTGCATTTTTTCTCAGAGTTCTGGTTGCCCCCGCAAGAGTTCTGTCAAATATCTCTACAACTTTTCCTCGTTAGACACATATTTTCAACGGAACACTCGAGATAATTTTGTGAAGTTGCCCCACCCCCCCGCCCTAACGAAAGAAAAAAATCGTTAGTACCAACTGAAATTTCAATGAAAAGTACATGGAACTCTAAAACTATGTGAGAGGCAACCAGAACGGATTTTTTTTTCCATCGACTGAGCAGTAGATTGATGGCGCGATGGAATGCTTTAGATGAGACCAAATTTTGTTTTCGGAAAATTGAATTTTTTCTCAGAGTTCTGGTTGCCCCCGCATGAGTTCTGTCAAATATCTCTACAACTTTTCCTCGTCAGATAAATATTTTCAACGGAACACTTGAGATAATTTTGTGAAGTTGCCCCACCCCCTAACGAAAGATAAAAAATCGTTAGTAACAACTAAAGTATCAATAAAACGTACATAGAGCTCCAGAACTAAGTGAGAGGCAACCAGAATGGATTTTATTCCGTCGACTGAGCAGTAGATCGATCGCGCGATGGAATGCTTTAGATGAGACCAATTTTTTTTCAGCGGAAAATTGATTTTTTTCTCAGAGTTCTGATTGACCCCGCAAGAGTTCTGTCAAATATATTTACAAGTTTTCCTCGTCAGACAAATATTTTCAACGGAACGCTCGAGATAATTTTGTGAAGTTCCCCCCCCCCCCCCCCCATCTAACGAAAGAAAAAAATCGTTAGGAACAACTGAACTATCAATAAAAAGTACATAGAGCTCCAGAACTATGTGAGAGGTAACCAGAACGGATTTTTTTGCGTCGACTGAGCACTAGATCGATGGCACGATGGCTTTAGAAGAGACCAGACTTTTTTTTTCAGAAAATTGAATTTTTTCTCAGAGTTCCGGTTGCCGCCGCAAGAGTTCTGTCAAATATCTCTACAACTTTTCCTCGTCAGACAAATATTTTCAACGGAACGCTCGAGGTAATTTTGTGAAGTTGCCCCACCCCCCTAACGAAAGAAAAAAATCGTTAGCAAGAACTGAACTATCAATAAAAAGTACATAGAACTCCAGACTATGTGAGAGGCAACCAAAACGGATTTCTTTTCTGTCGACTGAGCAGTAGATGGAAGGCGCGATGGAATGCTTTGGATGAGACCAACTTTTTTTTCTTCGGAAAATTAAATGTTTTCATAGAGTTCTGGTTGCATTCGTAAGAGTTCTGTCAAATATCTTTAGAACTTTTCCTCGTCAGACAAGTATTTTCAACGGAACACTCGTGATAATTTTGTGAAGATGCCCCCCACCCCCCTCCAACGAAAGAAAAAAATCGTGAGTAACAACTGAACAATCAATAAAAAGTACATAGAACTCCAGAATTATGTGAGAGGCAACCAGAAAGGATTTTTATGCGTAGGCTGAGCAGTAGATCGATGGCGCGATGGAATGCTTTAGATGGGACCAAATTTTTTTTCGGAAAATTGAGTTTTTTCTCAGAATTCTGGTGCTCCCCGCAAGGATTCTGTCGAATATCTTTATAACTTTTCCGCGTCAGACAAATATTTTCATCGGAACACTCGAGATAATTTTCTAGAGTTGCCCCCCCCCCCCCCCCTAACGAAAGAAAAAAACCGTTAGTACCATTTGAAATTTCAATAAAAAGTACCTGGAAATCCAAAACTATGTGAGAGACAACCAGAACGGATTTTTTTTCTTTCGACTGAGCAGTTGATTGAACGCTTGATTGAATGCTTTAGATGAGACCAAACTTTTTTTTCGGAAAATTGAATTTTTTCTCAGAGTTCTGGTTGCCCCCGCAAGAGTTCTGTCAAATATCTCTACAACTTTTCCTCGTCAGACTAAAATTTTCAACGGAACACTCGTGGTAATTTTGTGAAGTTGCCCCCCCCCCCCCCCCCCCTAACGAAAGAAAAAATCGTTAGTCACAACTGAACTATCAATAAAACGTACATAGAACTCCAGAACTATGTGAGAGGCAACCAGAACGGATTTTTTTCCGTCGACTGAGAAGTAGATTGATGGTGCGATGGAATGCTTTAGATGAGACCAAATTTTTTTTTCGGGAAATTGCATTTTTTCGCAGAGTTCTGGTTGCCCCCGCAAGAGTTCTGTCAAATATGTCTACAACTTTTCCTCGTTAGACCAATATTTTCAACGGAACACTCGAGATAATTTTGTGAAGTTGCCCCCCCCCCCCTAACGAAAGATAAAAAATCGTTAGTAACAACTAAAGTATCAATAAAACGTACATAGAGCTCCAGAACTAAGTGAGAGGCAACCAGAACGGATTTTTTTCCGTCGACTGAGCAGTAGATCGATCGCGCGATGGAATGCTTTAGATGAGACCAATTTTTTTCAGCGGAAAATTGATTTTTTTCTCAGAGTTCTGGTTGACCCCGCAAGAGTTCTGTCAAATATATTTACAAGTTTTCCTCGTCAGACAAATATTTTCAACGGAACGCTCGAGATAATTTTGTGAAGTTTCCGCCCCCCCCCCCCCCCCCACCTAACGAAAGAAAAAAATCGTTAGGAACAACTGAACTATCAATAAAAAGTACATAGAGCTCCAGAACTCTGTGAGAGGTAACCAGAACGGATTTTTTTGCGTCGACTGAGCACTAGATCGATGGCATGATGGCTTTAGATGAGACCAAACTTTTTTTCAGAAAATTGAATTTTTTCTCAGAGTTCCCGTTGCCGCCGCAAGAGTTCTGTCAAATATCTCTACAACTTTTCCTCGTCAGACAAATATTTTCAACGGAACCCTCGAGGTAATTTTGTGAAGTTGCCCCACCCCCCTAACGAAAGAAAAAAATCGTTAGCAAGAACTGAACTATCAATAAAAAGTACATAGAACCCCAGACTATGTGAGAGGCAACCAAAACGGATTTCTTTTCTGTCGACTGAGCAGTAGATCGAAGGCGCGATGGAATGCTTTGGATGAGACCGACTTTTTTTTCTTCGGAAAATTAAATGTTTTCATAGAGTTCTGGTTGCATTCGTAAGAGTTCTGTCAAATATCTTTAGAACTTTTCCTCGTCAGACAAGTATTTTCAACGGAACACTCGAGATAATTTTGTGAAGATACCCCCCACCCCCCCCTCCCCAACGAAAGAAAAAAATCCTGAGTAACAACTGAACAATCAATAAAAAGTACAAACTCCAGAATTATGTGAGAGGCAACCAGAAAGGATTTTTATGCGTAGGCTGAGCAGTAGATCGATGGCGCGATGGAATGCTTTAGATGGGACCAAATTTTTTTTTCGGAAAATTGAGTTTTTTCTCAGAATTCTGGTGGCCCCCGCAAGGATTCTGTCGAATATCATTATAACTTTTCCGCGTCAGACAAATATTTTCATCGGAACACTCGAGATAATTTTCTAAAGTTGCCCCCCCCCCCCGCCCCTAACGAAAGAAAAAGACCGTTAGTACCATTTGAAATTTCAATAAAAAGTACCTGGAAATCCAAAACTATGTGAGAGACAACCAGAACGGATTTTTTTTCTTTCGACTGAGCAGTAGATTGAATGCTTTAGATGAGACCAAACTTTTTTTTCGGAAAATTGAATTTTTTCTCAGAGTTCTGGTTGCCCCCGCAAGAGTTCTGTCAAATATCTCTACAACTTTTCCTCGTCAGACTAAAATTTTCAACGGAACACTCGAGGTAATTTTGTGAAGGTGCCCCCCCCCTAACGAAAGAAAAAATCGTTAGTCACAACTGAACTATCAATAAAACGTACATAGAACTCCAGAACTATGTGAGAGGCAACCAGATCGGATTTTTTTCCGTCGACTGAGCAGTAGATTGATGGTGCGATGGAATGCTTTAGATGAGACCAAATTTTTTTTTCGGGAAATTGCATTTTTTCTCAGAGTTCTGGTTGCCCCCGCAAGAGTTCTGTCAAATATCTCTACAACTTTTCCTCGTTAGACACATATTTTCAACGGAACACTCGAGATAATTTTGTGAAGTTGCCCCACCCCCCCGCCCTAACGAAAGAAAAAAATCGTTAGTACCAACTGAAATTTCAATGAAAAGTACATGGAACTCTAAAACTATGTGAGAGGCAACCAGAACGGATTTTTTTTCCATCGACTGAGCAGTAGATTGATGGCGCGATGGAATGCTTTAGATGAGACCAAATTTTGTTTTCGGAAAATTGAATTTTTTCTCAGAGTTCTGGTTGCCCCCGCATGAGTTCTGTCAAATATCTCTACAACTTTTCCTCGTCAGATAAATATTTTCAACGGAACACTCGAGATAATTTTGTGAAGTTGCCCCACCCCCTAACGAAAGATAAAAAATCGTTAGTAACAACTAAAGTATCAATAAAACGTACATAGAGCTCCAGAACTAAGTGAGAGGCAACCAGAATGGATTTTATTCCGTCGACTGAGCAGTAGATCGATCGCGCAATGGAATGCTTTAGATGAGACCAATTTTTTTCAGCGGAAAATTGATTTTTTTCTCAGAGTTCTGATTGACCCCGCAAGAGTTCTGTCAAATATATTTACAAGTTTTCCTCGTCAGACAAATATTTTCAACGGAACGCTCGAGATAATTTTGTGAAGTTCCCCCCCCCCCCCCATCTAACGAAAGAAAAAAATCGTTAGGAACAACTGAACTATCAATAAAAAGTACATAGAGCTCCAGAACTATGTGAGAGGTAACCAGAACGGATTTTTTTGCGTCGACTGAGCACTAGATCGATGGCACGATGGCTTTAGATGAGACCAAACTTTTTTTTTCAGAAAATTGAATTTTTTCTCAGAGTTCCGGTTGCCGCCGCAAGAGTTCTGTCAAATATCTCTACAACTTTTCCTCGTCAGACAAATATTTTCAACGGAACACTCGAGGTAATTTTGTGAAGTTGCCCCACCCCCCTAACGAAAGAAAAAAATCGTTAGCAAGAACTGAACTATCAATAAAAAGTACATAGAACTCCAGACTATGTGAGAGGCAACCAAAACGGATTTCTTTTCTGTCGACTGAGCAGTAGATGGAAGGCGCGATGGAATGCATTGGATGAGACCAACTTTTTTTTCTTCGGAAAATTAAATGTTTTCATAGAGTTCTGGTTGCATTCGTAAGAGTTCTGTCAAATATCTTTAGAACTTTTCCTCGTCAGACAAGTATTGTCAACGGAACACTCGAGATAATTTTGTGAAGATGTCCCCCACCCCCCCCCACCCCCCCAACGAAAGAAAAAAATCGTGAGTAACAACTGAACAATCAATAAAAAGTACAAACTCCAGAATTATGTGAGAAGCAACCAGAAAGGATTTTTATGCGTAGGCTGAGCAGTAGATCGATGGCGCGATGGAATGCTTTAGATGGGACCAAATTTTTTTTCCGGAAAATTGAGTTTTTTCTCAGAATTCTGGTGGCCCCCGCAAGGATTCTGTCGAATATCATTATAACTTTTCCGCGTCAGAGAAATATTTTCATCGGAACACTCGAGATAATTTTCTAGAGTTGCCCCCCCCCCCCCCCTAACGAAAGAAAAAGACCGTTAGTACCATTTGAAATTTCAATAAAAAGTACCTGGAAATCCAAAACTATGTGAGAGACAACCAGAACGGATTTTTTTTCTTTCGACTGAGCAGTAGATTGAACGCTTGATTGAATGCTTTAGATGAGACCAAACTTTTTTTTCGGAAAATTGAATTTTTTCTCAGAGTTCTGGTTGCCCCCGCAAGAGTTCTGTCAAATATCTCTACAACTTTTCCTCGTCAGACTAAAATTTTCAACGGAACACTCGAGGTAATTTTGTGAAGTTGCCCCCCCCCCCCCCCTAACGAAAGAAAAAATCGTTAGTCACAGCTGAACTATCAATAAAACGTACATAGAACTCCAGAACTATGTGAGAGGCAACCAGAACGGATTTTTTTCCGTCGACTGAGCAGTAGATTGATGGTGCGATGGAATGCTTTAGATGAGACCAAATTTTTTTTTCGGGAAATTGCATTTTTTCTCAGAGTTCTGGTTGCCCCCGCAAGAGTTCTGTCAAATATCTCTACAACTTTTCCTCGTTAGACACATATTTTCAACGGAACACTCGAGATAATTTTGTGAAGTTGCCCCCCCCCCCCTAACGAAAGAAAAAAATCGTTAGTACCAACTGAAATTTCAATGAAAAGTACATGGAACTCTAAAACTATGTGAGAGGCAACCAGAACGGATTTTTTTTCCATCGACTGAGCAGTAGATTGATGGCGCGATGGAATGTTTTAGATGAGACCAAATTTTGTTTTCGGAAAATTGAATTTTTTCTCAGAGTTCCGGTTGCCGCCGCAAGAGTTCTGTCAAATATCTCTACAACTTTTCCTCGTCAGACAAATATTTTCAACGGAACACTCGAGGTAATTTTGCGAAGTTGCCCCCCCCCCCCCCCCCTAAGGAAAGAAAAAAATCGTTAGCAAGAACTGGACTATCAATAAAAAGTACATAGAACTCCAGACTATGTGAGAGGCAACCAAAACGGATTTCTTTTCTGTCGACTGAGCAGTAGATCGAAAGCGCGATGGAATGCTTTGGATGAGACCAACTTTTTTTTCTTCGGAAAATTAAATGTTTTCATAGAGTTCTGGTTGCATTCGTAAGAGTTCTGTCAAATATCTTTAGAACTTTTCCTCGTCAGACAAGTATTTTCAACGGAACACTCGAGATAATTTTGTGAAGATGCCCCCCACCCCCCTCCAACGAAAGAAAAAAATCGTGAGTAACAACTGAACAATCAATAAAAAGTACATAGAACTCCAGAATTATGTGAGAGGCAACCAGAAAGGATTTTTATGCGTAGGCTGAGCAGTAGATCGATGGCGCGATGGAATGCTTTAGATGGGACCAAATTTTTTTTCGGAAAATTGAGTTTTTTCTCAGAATTCTGGTGCTCCCCGCAAGGATTCTGTCGAATATCTTTATAACTTTTCCGCGTCAGACAAATATTTTCATCGGAACACTCGAGATAATTTTCTAGAGTTGCCCCCCCCCCCTAACGAAAGAAAAAAACCGTTAGTACCATTTGAAATTTCAATAAAAAGTACCTGGAAATCCAAAACTATGTGAGAGACAACCAGAACGGATTTTTTTTCTTTCGACTGAGCAGTAGATTGAACGCTTGATTGAATGCTTTAGATGAGACCAAACTTTTTTTTCGGAAAATTGAATTTTTTCTCAGAGTTCTGGTTGCCTCCGCAAGAGTTCTGTCAAATATCTCTACAACTTTTCCTCGTCAGACTAAAATTTTCAACGGAACACTCGAGGTAATTTTGTGAAGTTGCCCCCACCCCCCTAACGAAAGAAAAAATCGTTAGTCACAACTGAACTATCAATAAAACGTACATAGAACTCCAGAACTATGTCAGAGGCAACCAGAACGGATTTTTTTCCGTCGACTGAGAAGTAGATTGATGGTGCGATGGAATGCTTTAGATGAGACCAAATTTTTTTTTCGGGAAATTGCATTTTTTCTCAGAGTTCTGGTTGCCCCCGCAAGAGTTCTGTCAAATATCTCTACAACTTTTCCTCGTTAGACAAATATTTTCAACGGAACACTCGAGATAATTTTGTGAAGTTGCCCCCCCCCGCCCTAACGAAGAAAAAAAATCGTTAGTACCAATTGAAATTTCAATGAAAAGTACACGGAACTCTAAAACTATGTGAGAGGCAACCAGAACGGATTTTTTTCCATCGACTGAGCAGTAGATTGATGGCGCGATGGAATGCTTTAGATGAGACCAAATTTTGTTTTCGGAAAATTGAATTTTTTCTCAGAGTTCTGGTTGCCCCCGCATGAGTTCTGTCAAATATCTCTACAACTTTTCCTCGTCAGATAAATATTTTCAACGGAACACTCGAGATAATTTTGTGAAGTTGCCCCACCCCCTAACGAAAGATACAAAATCGTTAGTAACAACTAAAGTATCAATAAAACGTACATAGAGCTCCAGAACTAAGTGAGAGGCAACCAGAACGGATTTTTTTCCGTCGACTGAGCAGTAGATCGATCGCGCGATGGAATGCTTTAGATGAGACCAATTTTTTTCAGCGGAAAATTGATTTTTTTCTCAGAGTTCTGGTTGACCCCGCAAGAGTTCTGTCAAATATATTTACAAGTTTTCCTCGTCAGACAAATATTTTCAACGGAACGCTCGAGATAATTTTGTGAAGTTTCCGCCCCCCCCCCCCCCCCCCCACCTAACGAAAGAAAAAAATCGTTAGGAACAACTGAACTATCAATAAAAAGTACATAGAGTTCCAGAACTCTGTGAGAGGTAACCAGAACGGATTTTTTTGCGTCGACTGAGCACTAGATCGATGGGATGATGGCTTTAGATGAGACCAAACTTTTTTTCAGAAAATTGAATTTTTTCTCAGAGTTCCGGTTGCCGCCGCAAGAGTTCTGTCAAATATCTCTACAACTTTTCCTCGTCAGACAAATATTTTCAACGGAACCCTCGAGGTAATTTTGTGAAGTTGCCCCACCCCCCTAACGAAAGAAAAAAATCGTTAGCAAGAACTGAACTATCAATAAAAAGTACATAGAACCCCAGACTATGTGAGAGGCAACCAAAACGGATTTCTTTTCTGTCGACTGAGCAGTAGATCGAAGGCGCGATGGAATGCTTTGGATGAGACCGACTTTTTTTTCTTCGGAAAATTAAATGTTTTCATAGAGTTCTGGTTGCATTCGTAAGAGTTCTGTCAAATATCTTTAGAACTTTTCCTCGTCAGACAAGTATTGTCAAGGGAACACTCGAGATAATTTTGTGAAGATGTCCCCCACCCCCCCCCCCCCCCCCCAACGAAAGAAAAAAATCTTGAGTAACAACTGAACAATCAATAAAAAGTACAAACTCCAGAATTATGTGAGAGGCAACCAGAAAGGATTTTTATGCGTAGGCTGAGCAGTAGATCGATGGCGCGATGGAATGCTTTCGATGGGACCAAATTTTTTTTCCGGAAAATTGAGTTTTTTCTCAGAATTCTGGTGGCCCCCGCAAGGATTCTGTCGAATATCATTATAACTTTTCCGCGTCAGAGAAATATTTTCATCGGAACACTCGAGATAATTTTCTAGAGTTGCCCCCCCCCCCTAACGAAAGAAAAAGACCGTTAGTACCATTTGAAATTTCAATAAAAAGTACCTGGAAATCCAAAACTATGTGAGAGACAACCAGAACGGATTTTTTTTCTTTCGACTGAGCAGTAGATTGAACGCTTGATTGAATGCTTTAGATGAGACCAAACTTTTTTTTCGGAAAATTGAATTTTTTCTCAGAGTTCTGGTTGCCCCCGCAAGAGTTCTGTCAAATATCTCTACAACTTTTCCTCGTCAGACTAAAATTTTCAACGGAACACTCGAGGTAATTTTGTGAAGTTGCCCCCCCCCCCCGCCACCCTAACGAAAGAAAAAATCGTTAGTCACAGCTGAACTATCAATAAAACGTACATAGAACTCCAGAACTATGTGAGAGGCAACCAGAACGGATTTTTTTCCGTCGACTGAGCAGTAGATTGATGGTGCGATGGAATGCTTTAGATGAGACCAAATTTTTTTTTCGGGAAATTGCATTTTTTCTCAGAGTTCTGGTTGCCCCCGCAAGAGTTCTGTCAAATATCTCTACAACTTTTCCTCGTTAGACACATATTTTCAACGGAACACTCGAGATAATTTTGTGAAGTTGCCCCCCCCCCCTAACGAAAGAAAAAAATCGTTAGTACCAACTGAAATTTCAATGAAAAGTACATGGAACTCTAAAACTATGTGAGAGGCAACCAGAACGGATTTTTTTTCCATCGACTGAGCAGTAGATTGATGGCGCGATGGAATGTTTTAGATGAGACCAAATTTTGTTTTCGGAAAATTGAATTTTTTCTCAGAGTTCCGGTTGCCGCCGCAAGAGTTCTGTCAAATATCTCTACAACTTTTCCTCGTCAGACAAATATTTTCAACGGAACACTCGAGGTAATTTTGCGAAGTTGCCCCCCCCCCCTAAGGAAAGAAAAAAATCGTTAGCAAGAACTGGACTATCAATAAAAAGTACATAGAACTCCAGACTATGTGAGAGGCAACCAAAACGGATTTCTTTTCTGTCGACTGAGCAGTAGATCGAAAGCGCGATGGAATGCTTTGGATGAGACCAACTTTTTTTTCTTCGGAAAATTAAATGTTTTCATAGAGTTCTGGTTGCATTCGTAAGAGTTCTGTCAAATATCTTTAGAACTTTTCCTCGTCAGACAAGTATTTTCAACGGAACACTCGAGATAATTTTGTGAAGATGCCCCCCACCCCCCTCCAACGAAAGAAAAAAATCGTGAGTAACAACTGAACAATCAATAAAAAGTACATAGAACTCCAGAATTATGTGAGAGGCAACCAGAAAGGATTTTTATGCGTAGGCTGAGCAGTAGATCGATGGCGCGATGGAATGCTTTAGATGGGACCAAATTTTTTTTCGGAAAATTGAGTTTTTTCTCAGAATTCTGGTGCTCCCCGCAAGGATTCTGTCGAATATCTTTATAACTTTTCGGCGTCAGACAAATATTTTCATCGGAACACTCGAGATAATTTTCTAGAGTTGCCCCCCCCCCCCCTAACGAAAGAAAAAAACCGTTAGTACCATTTGAAATTTCAATAAAAAGTACCTGGAAATCCAAAACTATGTGAGAGACAACCAGAACGGATTTTTTTTCTTTCGACTGAGCAGTAGATTGAACGCTTGATTGAATGCTTTAGATGAGACCAAACTTTTTTTTCGGAAAATTGAATTTTTTCTCAGAGTTCTGGTTGCCTCCGCAAGAGTTCTGTCAAATATCTCTACAACTTTTCCTCGTCAGACTAAAATTTTCAACGGAACACTCGAGGTAATTTTGTGAAGTTGCCCCCACCCCCCTAACGAATGAAAAAATCGTTAGTCACAACTGAACTATCAATAAAACGTACATAGAACTCCAGAACTATGTCAGAGGCAACCAGAACGGATTTTTTTCCGTCGACTGAGAAGTAGATTGATGGTGCGATGGAATGCTTTAGATGAGACCAAATTTTTTTTTCGGGAAATTGCATTTTTTCTCAGAGTTCTGGTTGCCCCCGCAAGAGTTCTGTCAAATATCTCTACAACTTTTCCTCGTTAGACAAATATTTTCAACGGAACACTCGAGATAATTTTGTGAAGTTGCCCCCCCCCGCCCTAACGAAGAAAAAAAATCGTTAGTACCAATTGAAATTTCAATGAAAAGTACACGGAACTCTAAAACTATGTGAGAGGCAACCAGAACGGATTTTTTTCCATCGACTGAGCAGTAGATTGATGGCGCGATGGAATGCTTTAGATGAGACCAAATTTTGTTTTCGGAAAATTGAATTTTTTCTCAGAGTTCTGGTTGCCCCCGCATGAGTTCTGTCAAATATCTCTACAACTTTTCCTCGTCAGATAAATATTTTCAACGGAACACTCGAGATAATTTTGTGAAGTTGCCCCACCCCCTAACGAAAGATACAAAATCGTTAGTAACAACTAAAGTATCAATAAAACGTACATAGAGCTCCAGAACTAAGTGAGAGGCAACCAGAACGGATTTTTTTCCGTCGACTGAGCAGTAGATCGATCGCGCGATGGAATGCTTTAGATGAGACCAATTTTTTTCAGCGGAAAATTGATTTTTTTCTCAGAGTTCTGGTTGACCCCGCAAGAGTTCTGTCAAATATATTTACAAGTTTTCCTCGTCAGACAAATATTTTCAACGGAACGCTCGAGATAATTTTGTGAAGTTTCCGCCCCCCCCCCCCCCCCCCACCTAACGAAAGAAAAAAATCGTTAGGAACAACTGAACTATCAATAAAAAGTACATAGAGTTCCAGAACTCTGTGAGAGGTAACCAGAACGGATTTTTTTGCGTCGACTGAGCACTAGATCGATGGGATGATGGCTTTAGATGAGACCAAACTTTTTTTCAGAAAATTGAATTTTTTCTCAGAGTTCCGGTTGCCGCCGCAAGAGTTCTGTCAAATATCTCTACAACTTTTCCTCGTCAGACAAATATTTTCAACGGAACCCTCGAGGTAATTTTGTGAAGTTGCCCCACCCCCCTAACGAAAGAAAAAAATCGTTAGCAAGAACTGAACTATCAATAAACAGTACATAGAACCCCAGACTATGTGAGAGGCAACCAAAACGGATTTCTTTTCTGTCGACTGAGCAGTAGATCGAAGGCGCGATGGAATGCTTTGGATGAGACCGACTTTTTTTTCTTCGGAAAATTAAATGTTTTCATAGAGTTCTGGTTGCATTCGTAAGAGTTCTGTCAAATATCTTTAGAACTTTTCCTCGTCAGACAAGTATTGTCAAGGGAACACTCGAGATAATTTTGTGAAGATGTCCCCCACCCCCCCCCCCCCCCAACGAAAGAAAAAAATCTTGAGTAACAACTGAACAATCAATAAAAAGTACAAACTCCAGAATTATGTGAGAGGCAACCAGAAAGGATTTTTATGCGTAGGCTGAGCAGTAGATCGATGGCGCGATGGAATGCTTTCGATGGGACCAAATTTTTTTTCCGGAAAATTGAGTTTTTTCTCAGAATTCTGGTGGCCCCCGCAAGGATTCTGTCGAATATCATTATAACTTTTCCGCGTCAGAGAAATATTTTCATCGGAACACTCGAGATAATTTTCTAGAGTTGCCCCCCCCCCCCTAACGAAAGAAAAAGACCGTTAGTACCATTTGAAATTTCAATAAAAAGTACCTGGAAATCCAAAACTATGTGAGAGACAACCAGAACGGATTTTTTTTCTTTCGACTGAGCAGTAGATTGAACGCTTGATTGAATGCTTTAGATGAGACCAAACTTTTTTTTCGGAAAATTGAATTTTTTCTCAGAGTTCTGGTTGCCGCCGCAAGAGTTCTGTCAAATATCTCTACCACTTTTCCTCGTCAGACAAATATTTTCAACGGAACACTCGAGGTAATTTTGTGAAGTTGCCCCCCCACCTAAGGAAAGAAAAAAATCGTTAGCAAGATCAGAACTATCAATAAAAAGTACATAGAACTCCAGACTATGTGAGAGGCAACCAAAACGGATTTCTTTTCTGTCGACTGAGCTGTAGATCGAAGGCGCGATGGATTGCTTTGGATGAGACCAACTTTTTTTTCTTCGGAAAATTAAATGTTTTCATAGAGTTCTGGTTGCATTCGTAAGAGTTCTGTCATATATCTTTAGAACTTTTCCTCGTCAGACAAGTATTTTCAACGGAACACTCGAGATAATTTTGTGAAGATGCCTCCCACCCCCCTCCAACGAAAGAAAAAAATCGTGAGTAACAACTGAACAATCAATAAAAAGTACATAGAACTCCAGAATTATGTGAGAGGCAACCAGAAAGGATTTTTATGCGTAGGCTGAGCAGTAGATCGATGGCGCGATGGAATGCTTTAGATGGGACCAAATTTTTTTTTCGGAAAATTGAGTTTTTTCTCAGAATTCTGGTGGCCCCCCGCAAGGATTCTGTCGAATATCTTTATAACTATTCCGCGTCAGACAAACATTTTCATCGGAACACTCGAGATAATTTTCTAGAGTTGCCCCCCCCCCCTAACGAAAGAAAAAAACCGTTAGTACCATTTGAAATTTCAAGAAAAAGTACCTGGAAATCCAAAACTATGTGAGAGACAACCAGAACGGATTTTTTTTCTTTCGACTGAGCCGTAGATTGAACGCTTGATTGAATGCTTTAGATGAGACCAAACTTTTTTTTCGGAAAATTGAATTTTTTTCTCAGAGTTCTGGTTGCCCCCGCAAGAGTTCTGTCAAATATCTCTACAACTTTTCCTCGTCAGACTAAAATTTTCAACGGAACACTCGAGGTAATTTTGTAAAGTAGCCCCCCCCCCCCTAACGAAAGAAAAAATCGTTAGTCACAACTGAACTATCAATAAAACGTACATAGAACTCCAGAACTATGTGAGAGGCAACCAGAACGGATTTTTTTCCGTCGACTGAGCAGTAGATTGATGGTGCGATGGAATGCTTTAGATGAGACCAAATTTTTTTTTCGGGAAATTGCATTTTTTCTCAGAGTTCTGGTTGCCCCCGCAAGAGTTCTGTCAAATATCTCTACAACTTTTCCTCGTTAGACACATATTTTCAACGGAACACTCGAGATAATTTTGTGAAGTTGCCCCTCCACCCTAACGAAAGAAAAAAATCGTTAGTACCAACTGAAATTTCAATGAAAAGTACATGGAACTCTAAAACTATATGAGAGGCAACCAGAACGGATTTTTTTTCCATCGACTGAGCAGTAGATTGATGGCGCGATGGAATGCTTTAGATGAGACCAAATTTTGTTTTCGGAAAATTGAATTTTTTCTCAGAGTTCTGGTTGCCCCCGCATGAGTTCTGTCAAATATCTCTACAACTTTTCCTCGTCAGATAAATATTTTCAACGGAACACTCGAGATAATTTTGTGAAGTTCCCCACCCCTCTAACGAAAGAAAAAAATCGTTAGTACCATCTGAAATTTCAATAAAAAGTACATGGAAATCCAAAACTATGTGAGAGGCAACCAGAACGGATTTTTTTTCCTTCGACTGAGCAGTAGATTGAACGTGCGATGGAATGCTTTAGATGAGACCAAACTTTTTTTTCGGAAAATTCATTTTTTCTCAGATTTCTGGTTGCCCCCGCAAGAGTTCTGTCAAATATCTCTACAACTTTTCCGCGTCAGACAAATATTTTCAACGGAACACTCGAGGTAATTTTGTAACGTTGCCCCCCCCGCCCCCCACCGCCCTAACGAAAGAAAAAAATCGTTAGTAACAACTGAACTATCAATAAAACGTACATAGAACTCCAGAACTATGTGAGAGGCAACCAGAACGGATTTTTTTCCGTCGACTGAGCAGTAGATTGATGGCGCGATGGAATGCTTTAGATGAGACCAAATTTTGTTTTCGGAAAATTGAATTTTTTCTCAGAGATCTGGTTGCCCCCGCATGAGTTCTGTCAAATATCTCTACAACTTTTCCTCGTCAGATAAATATTTTCAACGGAACACTCGAGATAATTTTGTGAAGTTTCCCCACCCCCTAACGAAAGATAAAAAATCGTTAGTAACAACTAAAGTATCAATAAAACGTACATAGAGCTCCAGAACTAAGTGAGAGGCAACCAGAACGGATTTTTTTCCGTCGACTGAGCAGTAGATCGATCGCGCGATGGAATGCTTTAGATGGGACCAATTTTTTTCAGCGGAAAATTGATTTTTTTCTCAGAGTTCTGGTTGACCCCGCAAGAGTTCTGTCAAATATATTTACAAGTTTTCCTCGTCAGACAAATATTTTCAACGGAACGCTCGAGATAATTTTGTAAGTTGCCCCCCCCCCCACCTAACGAAAGAAAAAAATCGTTAGGAACAACTGAACTATCAATAAAAAGTACATAGAGCTCCAGAACTATGTGAGAGGTAACCAGAACGGATTTTTTTGCGTCGACTGAGCACTAGATCGATGGCACGATGGCTTTAGATGAGACCAAACTTTTTTTTCAGAAAATTGAATTTTTTCTCAGAGTTCCGGTTGCCGCCGCAAGAGTTCTGTCAAATATCTCTACAACTTTTCCTCGTCAGACAAATATTTTCAACGGAACACTCGAGGTAATTTTGTGAAGTTGCCCCCCCCCCCCCCTAACGAAAGACAAAAATCGTTAGCAAGAACTGAACTATCAATAAAAAGTACATAGAACTCCAGACTATGTGAGAGGCAACCAAAACGGATTTCTTTTCTGTCGACTCAGCAGTAGATCGAAGGCGCGATGGAATGCTTTGGATGAGACCAACTTTTTTTTCTTCGGAAAATTAAATGTTTTCATAGAGTTCTGGTTGCATTCGTAAGAGTTCTGTCAAATATCTTTAGAACGTTTCCTCGTCAGACAAGTATTTTCAACGGAACACTCGAGATCATTTTGTGAAGATGCCCCCCACCCCCCTCCAACGAAAGAAAAAAATCGTGAGTAACAACTGAACAATCAATAAAAAGTACATAGAACTCCAGAATTATGTGAGAGGCAACCAGAAAGGATTTTTATGCGTAGGCTGAGCAGTAGATCGATGGCGCGATGGAATGCTTTAGATGGGACCAAATTTTTTTTTCGGAAAATTGAGTTTTTTCTCAGAATTCTGGTGGCCCCCGCACGGATTCTGTCGAATATCTTTATAACTTTTCCGCGTCAGACAAATATTTTCATCGGAACACTCGAGATAATTTTCTAGAGTTGCCCCCCCCCTAACGAAAGAAAAAAAACCGTTAGTACCATTTGAAATTTCAATAAAAAGTACCTGGAAATCCAAAACTATGCGAGAGACAACCAGAACGGATTTTTTTTCTTTCGACTGAGCAGTAGATTGAACGCTTGATTGAATGCTTTAGATGAGACCAAACTTTTTTTTCGGAAAATTGATTTTTTTCTCAGAGTTCTGGTTGCCCCCGCAAGAGTTCTGTCAAATATCTCTACAACTTTTCCTCGTCAGACTAAAATTTTCAACGGAACACTCGAGGTAAATTTGTGGAGTTGCCGCCCCCCCCCCCCCCTAACGAAAGAAAAAATCGTTAGTCACAACTGAACTATCAATAAAACGTACATAGAACTCCAGAACTATGTGAAAGGCAACCAGAACGGATTTTTTTCCGTCGACTGAGCAGTAGATTGATGGTGCGATGGAATGCTTTAGATGAGACCAAATTTTTTTTTCGGGAAATTGCGTTTTTCTCAGAGTTTTGGTTGCCCCCGCAAGAGTTCTGTCAAATATCTCTACAACTTTTCCTCGTTAGACACATATTTTCAACGGAACACTCGAGATAATTTTGTGAAGTTGCCCCCCTCCCCTAACGAAAGAAAAAAATCGTTAGTACCAACTGAAATTTCAATGGAAAGTACATGGAACTCTAAAACTATGTGAGAGGCAACCAGAACGGATTTTATTTCCATCGACTGAGCAGTAGATTGATGGCGCGATGGAATGCTTTAGATGAGACCAAATTTTGTTTTCGGAAAATTGAATTTTTTCTCAGAGTTCTGGTTGCCCCCGCATGAGTTCTGTCAAATATCTCTACAACTTTTACTCGTCAGATAAATATTTTGAACGGAACACTCGAGATAATTTTGTGAAGTTCCCCACCCCTCTAACGAAAGAAAAAAATCGTTAGTACCATCTGAAATTTCAATAAAAAGTACATGGAAATCCAAAACTATGTGAGAGGCAACCAGAACGGATTTTTTTTCCTTCGACTGAGCAGTAGATTGAACGTGCGATGGAATGCTTTAGATGAGACCAAACTTTTTTTTCGGAAAATTGAATTTTTCTCAGATTTCTGGTTGCCCCCGCAAGAGTTCTGTCAAATATCTCTACAACTTTTCCTCGTCAGACTAAAATTTTCAACGGAACACTCGAGGTAATTTTGTAACGTTTCCCCACCCCACCCCCCTTTCGAAAGAAAAAAATCGTTAGTAACAACTGAACTATCAATAAAACGTACATAGAACTCCAGAACTATGTGAGAGGCAACCAGAACGGATTTTTTTCCGTCGACTGGGCAGTAGATTGATGGCGCGATGGAATGCTTTAGATGAGACCAAATTTTGTTTTCGGAAAATTGAATTTTTTCTCAGAGTTCTGGTTGCTCCCGCATGAGTTCTGTCAAATATCTCTACAACTTTTCCTCGTCAGATAAATATTTTCAACGGAAAACTCGAGATAATTTTGTGAAGTTGCCCCACCCCCTAACGAAAGATAAAAAATCGTTAGTAACAACTAAAGTATCAATAAAACGTACATAGAGCTCCGGAACTGAGTGAGAGGCAACCAGAACGGATTTTTTTCCGTCGACTGAGCAGTAGATCGATCGCGCGATGGAATGCTTTAGATGAGACCAATTTTTTTCAGCGGAAAATTGATTCTTTTCTCAGAGTTCTGGTTGACCCCGCAAGAGTTCTGTCAAATATATTTACAAGTTTTCCTCGTCAGACAAATATTTTCAACGGAACGCTCGAGATAATTTTGTGAAGTTGCCCCCCCCCCGCCAACCTAACGAAAGAAAAAAATCGTTAGGAACAACTGAACTATCAATAAAAAGTACATAGAGCTCCAGAACTATGTGAGAGGTAACCAGAACGGATTTTTTTGCGTCGACTGAGCACTAGATCGATGGCACGATGGCTTTAGATGAGACCAAACTTTTTTTTCAGAAAATTGAATTTTTTCTCAGAGTTCCGGTTGCCGCCGCAAGAGTTCTGTCAAATATCTCTACAACTTTTCCTCGTCAGACAAATATTTTCAACGGAACACTCGAGGTAATTTTGTGAAGTTGCCCCCCCCCCCTAACGAAAGAAAAAAATCGTTAGCAAGAACTGAACTATCAATAAAAAGTACATAGAACTCCAGACTCTGTGAGAGGCAACCAAAACGGATTTCTTTTCTGTCGACTGAACAGTAGATCGAAGGCGCGATGGAATGCTTTGGATGAGACCAACTTTTTTTTCTTCGGAAAATTAAATGTTTTCATAGAGTTCTGGTTGCATTCGTAAGAGTTCTGTCAAATATCATTAGAACTTTTCCTCGTCAGACAAGTATTTTCAACGGAACACTCGAGATAATTTTGTGAAGATGCCCCCCACCCCCCTCCAACGAAAGAAAAAAATCGTGAGTAACAACTGAACAATCAATAAAAAGTACATAGAACTCCAGAATTATGTGAGAGGCAACCAGAAAGGATTTTTATGCGTAGGCTGAGCAGTAGATCGATGGCGCGATGGAATGCTTTAGATGGGACCAAATTTTTTTTTCGGAAAATTGAGTTTTTTCTCAGAATTCTGGTGGCCCCCGCAAGGATTCTGTCGAATATCTTTATAACTTTTCCGCGTCAGACAAATATTTTCATCGGAACACTCGAGATAATTTTCTAGAGTTGCCCCCCCCCCCCTAACGAAAGAAAAAAACCGTTAGTACCATTTGAAATTTCAATAAAAAGTACCTGGAAATCCAAAACTATGTGAGAGACAACCAGAACGGATTTTTTTTCTTTCGACTGAGCCGTAGATTGAACGCTTGATTGAATGCTTTAGATGAGACCAAACTTTTTTTTCGGAAAATTGAATTTTTTTCTCAGAATTCTGGTTGCCCCCGCAAGAGTTCTGTCAAATATCTCTACAACTTTTCCTCGTCAGACTAAAATTTTCAACGGAACACTCGAGGTAATTTTGTGGAGTTGCCCCCCCCCCCCCTAACGAAAGAAAAAATCATTAGTCACAACTGAACTATCAATAAAACGTACATAGAACTCCAGAACTATGTGAGAGGCAACCAGAACGGATTTTTTTCCGTCGACTGAGCAGTAGATTGATGGTGCGATGGAATGCTTTAGATGAGACCAAATTTTTTTTTCGGGAAATTGCATTTTTTCTCAGAGTTCTGGTTGCCCCCGCAAGAGTTCTGTCCAATATCTCTACAACTTTTCCTCGTTAGACACATATTTTCAACGGAACACTCGAGATAATTTTGTGAAGTTGCCCCCCCCCCCCCCTAACGAAAGAAAAAAATCGTTAGTACCAACTGAAATTTCAATGAAAAGTACATGGAACTCTAAAACTATGTGAGAGGCAACCAGAACGGATTTTTTTCCATCGACTGAGCAGTAGATTGATGGCGCGATGGAATGCTTTAGATGAGACCAAATTTTGTTTTCGGAAAATTGAATTTTTTCTCAGAGTTCTGGTTGCCCCCGCATGAGTTCTGTCAAATATCTCTACAACTTTTCCTCGTCAGATAAATATTTTCAACGGAACACTCGAGATAATTTTGTGAAGTTGCCCCACCCCCTAACGAAAGATAAAAAATCGTTAGTAACAACTAAAGTATCAATAAAACGTACATGGAGCTCCAGAACTAAGTGAGATGCAACCAGAACGGATTTTTTTCCGTCGACTGAGCAGTAGATCGATCGCGCGATGGAATGCTTTAGATGAGACCAATTTTTTTCAGCGGAAAATTGATTTTTTTCTCAGAGTTCTGGTTGACCCCGCAAGAGTTCTGTCAAATATATTTACAAGTTTTCCTCGTCAGACAAATATTTTCAACGGAACGCTCGAGATAATTTTGTGAAGTTCCCGCCCCCCCCCCCCTAACGAAAGAAAAAAATCGTTAGGAACAACTGAACTATCAATAAAAAGTACATAGAGCTCCAGAACTATGTGAGAGGTAACCAGAACGGATTTTCTTGCGTCGACTGAGCACTAGATCGATGGCACGATGGCTTTAGATGAGACCAAACTTTTTTTTCAGAAAATTGAATTTTTTCTCAGAGTTCCGGTTGCCGCCGCAAGAGTTCTGTCAAATATCTCTACCACTTTTCCTCGTCAGACAAATATTTTCAACGGAACACTCGAGGTAATTTTGTGAAGTTGCCCCCCCACCTAAGGAAAGAAAAAAATCGTTAGCAAGAACTGAACTATCAATAAAAAGTACATAGAACTCCAGACTATGTGAGAGGCAAGCAAAACGGATTTCTTTTCTGTCGACTGAGCAGTAGATCGAAGGCGCGATGGATTGCTTTGGATGAGACCAACTTTTTTTTCTTCGGAAAATTAAATGTTTTCATAGAGTTCTGGTTGCATTCGTAAGAGTTCTGTCAAATATCTTTAGAACTTTTCCTCGTCAGACAAGTATTTTGGACGGAACACTCGAGATAATTTTGTGAAGATGCCTCCCACCCCCCTCCAACGAAAGAAAAAAATCGTGAGTAACAACTGAACAATCAATAAAAAGTACATAGAACTCCAGAATTATGTGAGAGGCAACCAGAAAGGATTTTTATGCGTAGGCTGAGCAGTAGATCGATGGCGCGATGGAATGCTTTAGATGGGACCAAATTTTTTTTTCGGAAAATTGAGTTTTTTCTCAGAATTCTGGTGGCCCCCGCAAGGATTCTGTCGAATATCTTTATAACTTTTCCGCGTCAGACAAACATTTTCATCGGAACACTCGAGATAATTTTCTAGAGTTGCCCCCCCCCCTAACGAAAGAAAAAAACCGTTAGTACCATTTGAAATTTCAAGAAAAAGTACCTGGAAATCCAAAACTATGGGAGAGACAACCAGAACGGATTTTTTTTCTTTCGACTGAGGCGTAGATTGAACGCTTGATTGAATGCTTTAGATGAGACCAAACTTTTTTTTCGGAAAATTGAATTTTTTTCTCAGAGTTCTGGTTGCCCCCGCAAGAGTTCTGTCAAATATCTCTACAACTTTTCCTCGTCAGACTAAAATTTTCAACGGAACACTCGAGGTAAATTTGTGAAGTCTCCGCCCCCCCCCCTAACGAAAGAAAAAATCGTTAGTCACAACTGAACTATCAATAAAACGTACATAGAACTCCAGAACTATGTGAAAGGCAACCAGAACGGATTTTTTTCCGTCGACTGAGCAGTAGATTGATGGTGCGATGGAATGCTTTAGATGAGACCAAATTTTTTTTTCGGGAAATTGCGTTTTTCTCAGAGTTTTGGTTGCCCCCGCAAGAGTTCTGTCAAATATCTCTACAACTTTTCCTCGTTAGACACATATTTTCAACGGAACACTCGAGATAATTTTGTGAAGTTGCCCCCCCCCCCCTAACGAAAGAAAAAAATCGTTAGTACCAACTGAAATTTCAATGAAAAGTACATGGAACTCTAAAACTATGTGAGAGGCAACCAGAACGGATTTTTTTCCGTCGACTGAGCAGTAGATTGATGGCGCGATGGAATGCTTTAGATGAGACCAAATTTTGTTTTCGGAAAATTTAATGTTTTCTCAGAGTTCTGGATGCCCCCGCAAGAGTTCTGTCAAATATCTCTACAACTTTTCCTCGTCAGACTAAAATTTTCAACGGAACACTCGAGGTAATTTTGTGAAGTTGCCCCACCCCCTAACGAAAGATAAAAAATCGTTAGTAACAACTGAACTATCAATAAAACGTACATAGAACTCCAGAACTATGTGAGAGGCAACCAGAACGGATTTTTTTCCGTCGACTGAGCAGTAGATTGATGGCGCGATGGAATGCTTTAGATGAGACCAAATTTTGTTTTCGGAAAATTGAATTTTTTCTCAGAGTTCTGGTTGCCCCCGCATGAGTTCTGTCAAATATCTCTACAACTTTTCCTCGTCAGATAAATATTTTCAACAGAACACTCGAGATAATTTTGTGAAGTTGCCCCACCCCCTAACGAAAGATAAAAAATCGTTAGTAACAACTAAAGTCTCAATATAACGTACATAGAGCTCCAGAACTAAGTGAGAGGCAACCAGAACGGATTTTTTTCCGTCGACTGAGCAGTAGATCGATCGCGCGATGGAATGCTTTAGATGAGACCAATTTTTTTCAGCGGAAAATTGATTTTTTTCTCAGAGTTCTGGTTGACCCCGCAAGAGTTCTGTCAAATATATTTACAAGTTTTCCTTGTCAGACAAATATTTTCAACGGAACGCTCGAGATAATTTTGTGAAGTTGCCCCCCCCCCCCCATCTAACGAAAGAAAAAAATCGTTAGGAACAACTGAACTATCAATAAAAAGTACATAGAGCTCCAGAACTATGTGAGAGGTAACCAGAACGGATTTTTTTGGGTCGACTGAGCACTAGATCGATGGCACGATGGCTTTAGATGAGACCAAACTTTTTTTTCAGAAAATTGAATTTTTTCTCAGAGTTCCGGTTGCCGCCGCAAGAGTTCTGTCAAATATCTCTACAACTTTTCCTCGTCAGACAAATATTTTCAACGGAACACTCGAGGTAATTTTGTGAAGTTGCCCCCCCCCCCCTAACGAAAGAAAAAAATCGTTAGCAAGAACTGAACTATCAATAAAAAGTACATAGAACTCCAGACTATGTGAGAGGCAACCAAAACGGATTTCTTTTCTGTCGACTCAGCAGTAGATCGAAGGCGCGATGGAATGCTTTGGATGAGACCAACTTTTTTTTCTTCGGAAAATTAAATGTTTTCATCGAGTTCTGGTTGCATTCGTAAGAGTTCTGTCAAATATCTTTAGAACTTTTCCTCGTCAGACAAGTATTTTCAACGGAACACTCGAGATAATTTTGTGAAGATGCCCCCCACCCCCCTCCAACGAAAGAAAAAAATCGTGAGTAACAACTGAACAATCAATAAAAAGTACATAGAACTCCAGAATTATGTGAGAGGCAACCAGAAAGGATTTTTATGCGTAGGCTGAGCAGTAGATCGATGGCGCGATGGAATGCTTTAGATGGGACCAAATTTTTTTTTCGGAAAATTGAGTTTTTTCTCAGAATTCTGGTGGCCCCCGCAAGGATTCTTTCGAATATCTTTATAACTTTTCCGCGTCAGACAAATATTTTCATCGGAACACTCGAGATAATTTTCTAGAGTTGCCCCCCCCCCCCTAACGAAAGAAAAAAACCGTTAGTACCATTTGAAATTTCAATAAAAAGTACCTGGAAATCCAAAACTATGTGAGAGACAACCAGAACGGATTTTTTTTCTTTCGACTGAGCAGTAGATTGAACGCTTGATTGAATGCTTTAGATGAGAACAAACTTTTTTTTCGGAAAATTGAATTTTTTCTCAGAGTTCTGGTTGCCCCCGCAAGAGTTCTGTCAAATATCTCTACAACTTTTCCTCGTCAGACTCAAATTTTCAACGGAACACTCGAGGTAATTTTGTGAAGTTGCCCCCCCCCCCCTAACGAAAGAAAAAATCGTTAGTCACAACTGAACGATCAATAAAACGTACATAGAACTCCAGAACTATGTGAGAGGCAACCAGAACGGATTTTTTTCCGTCGACTGAGCAGTAGATTGATGGTGCGATGGAATGCTTTAGATGAGACCAAATTTTTTTTTCGGGATATTGCATTTTTTCTCAGAGTTCTGGTTGCCCCCGCAAGAGTTCTGTCAAATATCTCTACAACTTTTCCTCGTTAGACACATATTTTCAACGGAACACTCGAGATAATTTTGTGAAGTTGCCCCCCCGCCCCCCTAACGAAAGAAAAAAATCGTTAGTACCAACTGAAATTTCAATGAAAAGTACATGGAACTC
Source organism: Ophion slaviceki (assembly GCA_944452715.1). Classification (NCBI taxonomy): domain Eukaryota; kingdom Metazoa; phylum Arthropoda; class Insecta; order Hymenoptera; family Ichneumonidae; genus Ophion; species Ophion slaviceki. The sequence goes on along the minus strand of OX101786.1, from coordinate 14,361,092 downwards.
TAAAACTATGTGAGAGGCAACCAGAACGGATTTTTTTTCCATCGACTGAGCAGTAGATTGATGGCGCGATGGAATGCTTTAGATGAGACCAAATTTTGTTTTCGGAAAATTGATTTTTTTCTCAGAGTTCTGGTTGCCCCCGCATGAGTTCTGTCAAATATCTCTACAACTTTTCCTCGTCAGATAAATATTATGAACGGAACACTCGAGATAATTTTGTGAAGTTCCCCACCCCTCTAACGAAAGAAAAAAATCGTTAGTACCATCTGAAATTTCAATAAAAAGTACATGGAAATCCAAAACTATGTGAGAGGCAACCAGAACGGATTTTTTTTCCTTCGACTGAGCAGTAGATTGAACGTGCGATGGAATGCTTTAGATGAGACCAAACTTTTTTTTCGGAAAATTGAATTTTTCTCAGATTTCTGGTTGCCCCCGCAAGAGTTCTGTCAAATATCTCTACAACTTTTCCGCGTCAGACAAATATTTTCAACGGAACACTCGAGGTAATTTTGTAACGTTGCCCCCCCCCCCCCCTAACGAAAGAAAAAAATCGTTAGTAACAACTGAACTATCAATAAAACGTACATAGAACTCCAGAACTATGTGAGAGGCAACCAGAACGGATTTTTTTCCGTCGACTGAGCAGTAGATTGATGGCGCGATGGAATGCTTTAGATGAGACCAAATTTTGTTTTCGGAAAATTTAATGTTTTCTCAGAGTTCTGGATGCCCCCGCAAGAGTTCTGTCAAATATCTCTACAACTTTTCCTCGTCAGACTAAAATTTTCAACGGAACACTCGAGGTAATTTTGTGAAGTTGCCCCACCCCCTAACGAAAGATAAAAAATCGTTAGTAACAACTAAAGTATCAATAAAACGTACATGGAGCTCCAGAACTAAGTGAGAGGCAACCAGAACGGATTTTTTTCCGTCGACTGAGCAGTAGATCGATCGCGCGATGGAATGCTTTAGATGAGACCAACTTTTTTCAGCGGAAAATTGATTTTTTTCTCAGAGTTCTGGTTGACCCCGCAAGAGTTCTGTCAAATATATTCACAAGTTTTCCTCGTCAGACAAATATTTTCAACGGAACGCTCGAGATAATTTTGTGAAGTTCCCGCCCCCCCCCCCTAACGAAAGAAAAAAATCGTTAGGAACAACTGAACTATCAATAAAAAGTACATAGAGCTCCAGAACTATGTGAGAGGTAACCAGAACGGATTTTTTTGCGTCGACTGAGCACTAGATCGATGGCACGATGGCTTTAGATGAGACCACACTTTTTTTTCAGAAAATTGAATTTTTTCTCAGAGTTCCGGTTGCCGCCGCAAGAGTTCTGTCAAATATCTCTACCACTTTTCCTCGTCAGACAAATATTTTCAACGGAACACTCGAGGTAATTTTGTGAAGTTGCCCCCCCCCCACCTAAGGAAAGAAAAAAATCGTTAGCAAGAACTGAACTATCAATAAAAAGTACATAGAACTCCAGACTATGTGAGAGGCAACCAAAACGGATTTCTTTTCTGTCGACTGAGCAGTAGATCGAAGGCGCGATGGAATGCTTTGGATGAGACCAACTTTTTTTTCTTCGGAAAATTAAATGTTTTGATAGAGTTCTGGTTGCATTCGTAAGAGTTCTGTCAAATATCTTTAGAACTTTTCCTCGTCAGACAAGTATTTTCAACGGAACACTCGAGATAATTTTGTGAAGATGCCCCCCACCCCCCTCCAACGAAAGAAAAAAATCGTGAGTAACAACTGAACAATCAATAAAAAGTACATAGAACTCCAGAATTATGTGAGAGGCAACCAGAAAGAATTTTTATGCGTAGGCTGAGCAGTAGATCGATGGCGCGATGGAATGCTTTAGATGGGACCAAATTTTTTTTTCGGAAAATTGAGTTTTTTCTCAGAATTCTGGTGGCCCCCGCAAGGATTCTGTCGAATATCTTTATAACTTTTCCGCGTCAGACAAATATTTTCATCGGAACACTCGAGATAATTTTCTAGAGTTGCCCCCCCCCCCCTAACGAAAGAAAAAAACCGTTAGTACCATTTGAAATTTCAATAAAAAGTACCTGGAAATCCAAAACTATGTGAGAGACAACCAGAACGGATTTTTTTTCTTTCGACTGAGCCGTAGATTGAACGCTTGATTGAATGCTTTAGATGAGACCAAACTTTTTTTTCGGAAAATTGAATTTTTTTCTCAGAATTCTGGTTGCCCCCGCAAGAGTTCTGTCAAATATCTCTACAACTTTTCCTCGTCAGACTAAAATTTTCAACGGAACACTCGAGGTAATTTTGTGGAGTTGCCCCCCCCCCCCCCTAACGAAAGAAAAAATCATTAGTCACAACTGAACTATCAATAAAACGTACATAGAACTCCAGAACTATGTGAGAGGCAACCAGAACGGATTTTTTTCCGTCGACTGAGCAGTAGATTGATGGTGCGATGGAATGCTTTAGATGAGACCAAATTTTTTTTTCGGGAAATTGCATTTTTTCTCAGAGTTCTGGTTGCCCCCGCAAGAGTTCTGTCCAATATCTCTACAACTTTTCCTCGTTAGACACATATTTTCAACGGAACACTCGAGATAATTTTGTGAAGTTGCCCCCCCCCCCCCCTAACGAAAGAAAAAAATCGTTAGTACCAACTGAAATTTCAATGAAAAGTACATGGAACTCTAAAACTATGTGAGAGGCAACCAGAACGGATTTTTTTCCATCGACTGAGCAGTAGATTGATGGCGCGATGGAATGCTTTAGATGAGACCAAATTTTGTTTTCGGAAAATTGAATTTTTTCTCAGAGTTCTGGTTGCCCCCGCATGAGTTCTGTCAAATATCTCTACAACTTTTCCTCGTCAGATAAATATTTTCAACGGAACACTCGAGATAATTTTGTGAAGTTGCCCCACCCCCTAACGAAAGATAAAAAATCGTTAGTAACAACTAAAGTATCAATAAAACGTACATGGAGCTCCAGAACTAAGTGAGATGCAACCAGAACGGATTTTTTTCCGTCGACTGAGCAGTAGATCGATCGCGCGATGGAATGCTTTAGATGAGACCAATTTTTTTCAGCGGAAAATTGATTTTTTTCTCAGAGTTCTGGTTGACCCCGCAAGAGTTCTGTCAAATATATTTACAAGTTTTCCTCGTCAGACAAATATTTTCAATGGAACGCTCGAGATAATTTTGTGAAGTTCCCGCCCCCCCCCCCCCCCCTAACGAAAGAAAAAAATCGTTAGGAACAACTGAACTATCAATAAAAAGTACATAGAGCTCCAGAACTATGTGAGAGGTAACCAGAACGGATTTTCTTGCGTCGACTGAGCACTAGATCGATGGCACGATGGCTTTAGATGAGACCAAACTTTTTTTTCAGAAAATTGAATTTTTTCTCAGGGTTCCGGTTACCGCCGCAAGAGTTCTGTCAAATATCTCTACCACTTTTCCTCGTCAGACAAATATTTTCAACGGAACACTCGAGGTAATTTTGTGAAGTTGCCCCCCCACCTAAGGAAAGAAAAAAATCGTTAGCAAGAACTGAACTATCAATAAAAAGTACATAGAACTCCAGACTATGTGAGAGGCAAGCAAAACGGATTTCTTTTCTGTCGACTGAGCAGTAGATCGAAGGCGCGATGGATTGCTTTGGATGAGACCAACTTTTTTTTCTTCGGAAAATTAAATGTTTTCATAGAGTTCTGGTTGCATTCGTAAGAGTTCTGTCAAATATCTTTAGAACTTTTCCTCGTCTGACAAGTATTTTCAACGGAACACTCGAGATAATTTTGTGAAGATGCCTCCCACCCCCCTCCAACGAAAGAAAAAAATCGTGAGTAACAACTGAACAATCAATAAAAAGTACATAGAACTCCAGAATTATGTGAGAGGCAACCAGAAAGGATTTTTATAGGTAGGCTGAGCAGTAGATCGATGGCGCGATGGAATGCTTTAGATGGGACCAAATTTTTTTTTCGGAAAATTGAGTTTTTTCTCAGAATTCTGGTGGCCCCCGCAAGGATTCTGTCGAATATCTTTATAACTTTTCCGCGTCAGACAAACATTTTCATCGGAACACTCGAGATAATTTTCTAGAGTTGCCCCCCCCCCCTAACGAAAGAAAAAAACCGTTAGTACCATTTGAAATTTCAAGAAAAAGTACCTGGAAATCCAAAACTATGGGAGAGACAACCAGAACGGATTTTTTTTCTTTCGACTGAGGCGTAGATTGAACGCTTGATTGAATGCTTTAGATGAGACCAAACTTTTTTTTCGGAAAATTGAATTTTTTTCTCAGAGTTCTGGTTGCCCCCGCAAGAGTTCTGTCAAATATCTCTACAACTTTTCCTCGTCAGACTAAAATTTTCAACGGAACACTCGAGGTAAATTTGTGAAGTCTCCGCCCCCCCCCCCCCTAACGAAAGAAAAAATCGTTAGTCACAACTGAACTATCAATAAAACGTACATAGAACTCCAGAACTATGTGAAAGGCAACCAGAACGGATTTTTTTCCGTCGACTGAGCAGTAGATTGATGGTGCGATGGAATGCTTTAGATGAGACCAAATTTTTTTTTCGGGAAATTGCGTTTTTCTCAGAGTTTTGGTTGCCCCCGCAAGAGTTCTGTCAAATATCTCTACAACTTTTCCTCGTTAGACACATATTTTCAACGGAACACTCGAGATAATTTTGTGAAGTTGCCCCCCCCCCCCCTAACGAAAGAAAAAAATCGTTAGTACCAACTGAAATTTCAATGAAAAGTACATGGAACTCTAAAACTATGTGAGAGGCAACCAGAACGGATTTTTTTTCCATCGACTGAGCAGTAGATTGATGGCGCGATGGAATGCTTTCGATGAGGTCAAATTTTGTTTTCGGAAAATTGAATTTTTTCTCAGAGTTCTGGTTGCCCCCGCATGAGTTCTGTCAAATATCTCTACAACTTTTACTCGTCAGATAAATATTTTGAACGGAACACTCGAGATAATTTTGTGAAGTTCCCCACCCCTCTAACGAAAGAAAAAAATCGTTAGTACCATCTGAAATTTCAATAAAAAGTACATGGAAATCCAAAACTATGTGAGAGGCAACCAGAACGGATTTTTTTTCCTTCGACTGAGCAGTAGATTGAACGTGCGATGGAATGCTTTAGATGAGACCAAACTTTTTTTTCGGAAAATTGAATGTTTCTCAGATTTCTGGTTGCCCCCGCAAGAGTTCTGTCAAATATCTCTTCAACTTTTCCGCGTCAGACAAATATTTTCAACGGAACACTCGAGGTAATTTTGTAACGTTGCCCCCCCCCCTAACGAAAGAAAAAAATCGTTAGTAACAACTGAACTATCAATAAAACGTACATAGAACTCCAGAACTATGTGAGAGGCAACCAGAACGGATTTTTTTCCGTCGACTGAGCAGTAGATTGATGGCGCGATGGAATGCTTTAGATGAGACCAAATTTTGTTTTCGGAAAATTGAATTTTTTCTCAGAGTTCTGGTTGCCCCCGCATGAGTTCTGTCAAATATCTCTACAACTTTTCCTCGTCAGATAAATATTTTCAACAGAACACTCGAGATAATTTTGTGAAGTTGCCCCACCCCCTAACGAAAGATAAAAAATCGTTAGTAACAACTAAAGTCTCAATATAACGTACATAGAGCTCCAGAACTAAGTGAGAGGCAACCAGAACGGATTTTTTTCCGTCGACTGAGCAGTAGATCGATCGCGCGATGGAATGCTTTAGATGAGACCAATTTTTTTCAGCGGAAAATTGATTTTTTTCTCAGAGTTCTGGTTGACCCCGCAAGAGTTCTGTCAAATATATTTACAAGTTTTCCTTGTCAGACAAATATTTTCAACGGAACGCTCGAGATAATTTTGTGAAGTTGCCCCCCCCCCCATCTAACGAAAGAAAAAAATCGTTAGGAACAACTGAACTATCAATAAAAAGTACATAGAGCTCCAGAACTATGTGAGAGGTAACCAGAACGGATTTTTTTGGGTCGACTGAGCACTAGATCGATGGCACGATGGCTTTAGATGAGACCAAACTTTTTTTTCAGAAAATTGAATTTTTTCTCAGAGTTCCGGTTGCCGCCGCAAGAGTTCTGTCAAATATCTCTACAACTTTTCCTCGTCAGACAAATATTTTCAACGGAACACTCGAGGTAATTTTGTGAAGTTGCCCCCCCCCCCCCTAACGAAAGAAAAAAATCGTTAGCAAGAACTGAACTATCAATAAAAAGTACATAGAACTCCAGACTATGTGAGAGGCAACCAAAACGGATTTCTTTTCTGTCGACTCAGCAGTAGATCGAAGGCGCGATGGAATGCTTTGGATGAGACCAACTTTTTTTTCTTCGGAAAATTAAATGTTTTCATCGAGTTCTGGTTCAAATATCTTTAGAACTTTTCCTCGTCAGACAAGTATTTTCAACGGAACACTCGAGATAATTTTGTGAAGATGCCCCCCACCCCCCTCCAACGAAAGAAAAAAATCGTGAGTAACAACTGAACAATCAATAAAAAGTACATAGAACTCCAGAATTATGTGAGAGGCAACCAGAAAGGATTTTTATGCGTAGGCTGAGCAGTAGATCGATGGCGCGATGGAATGCTTTAGATGGGACCAAATTTTTTTTTCGGAAAATTGAGTTTTTTCTCAGAATTCTGGTGGCCCCCGCAAGGATTCTTTCGAATATCTTTATAACTTTTCCGCGTCAGACAAATATTTTCATCGGAACACTCGAGATAATTTTCTAGAGTTGCCCCCCCCCCCCCCTAACGAAAGAAAAAAACCGTTAGTACCATTTGAAATTTCAATAAAAAGTACCTGGAAATCCAAAACTATGTGAGAGACAACCAGAACGGATTTTTTTTCTTTCGACTGAGCAGTAGATTGAACGCTTGATTGAATGCTTTAGATGAGAACAAACTTTTTTTTCGGAAAATTGAATTTTTTCTCAGAGTTCTGGTTGCCCCCGCAAGAGTTCTGTCAAATATCTCTACAACTTTTCCTCGTCAGACTCAAATTTTCAACGGAACACTCGAGGTAATTTTGTGAAGTTGCCCCCCCCCCCTAACGAAAGAAAAAATCGTTAGTCACAACTGAACGATCAATAAAACGTACATAGAACTCCAGAACTATGTGAGAGGCAACCAGAACGGATTTTTTTCCGTCGACTGAGCAGTAGATTGATGGTGCGATGGAATGCTTTAGATGAGACCAAATTTTTTTTTCGGGATATTGCATTTTTTCTCAGAGTTCTGGTTGCCCCCGCAAGAGTTCTGTGAAATATCTCTACAACTTTTCCTCGTTAGACACATATTTTCAACGGAACACTCGAGATAATTTTGTGAAGTTGCCCCCCCGCCCCCCTAACGAAAGAAAAAAATCGTTAGTACCAACTGAAATTTCAATGAAAAGTACATGGAACTCTAAAACTATGTGAGAGGCAACCAGAACGGATTTTTTTTCCATCGACTGAGCAGTAGATTGATGGCGCGATGGAATGCTTTAGATGAGACCAAATTTTGTTTTCGGAAAATTGATTTTTTTCTCAGAGTTCTGGTTGCCCCCGCATGAGTTCTGTCAAATATCTCTACAACTTTTCCTCGTCAGATAAATATTATGAACGGAACACTCGAGATAATTTTGTGAAGTTCCCCACCCCTCTAACGAAAGAAAAAAATCGTTAGTACCATCTGAAATTTCAATAAAAAGTACATGGAAATCCAAAACTATGTGAGAGGCAACCAGAACGGATTTTTTTTCCTTCGACTGAGCAGTAGATTGAACGTGCGATGGAATGCTTTAGATGAGACCAAGCTTTTTTTTCGGAAAATTGAATTTTTCTCAGATTTCTGGTTGCCCCCGCAAGAGTTCTGTCAAATATCTCTACAACTTTTCCGCGTCAGACAAATATTTTCAACGGAACACTCGAGGTAATTTTGTAACGTTGCCCCCCCCCCCCCTAACGAAAGAAAAAAATCGTTAGTAACAACTGAACTATCAATAAAACGTACATAGAACTCCAGAACTATGTGAGAGGCAACCAGAACGGATTTTTTTCCGTCGACTGAGCAGTAGATTGATGGCGCGATGGAATGCTTTAGATGAGACCAAATTTTGTTTTCGGAAAATTTAATGTTTTCTCAGAGTTCTGGATGCCCCCGCAAGAGTTCTGTCAAATATCTCTACAACTTTTCCTCGTCAGACTAAAATTTTCAACGGAACACTCGAGGTAATTTTGTGAAGTTGCCCCACCCCCTAACGAAAGATAAAAAATCGTTAGTAACAACTAAAGTATCAATAAAACGTACATGGAGCTCCAGAACTAAGTGAGAGGCAACCAGAACGGATTTTTTTCCGTCGACTGAGCAGTAGATCGATCGCGCGATGGAATGCTTTAGATGAGACCAACTTTTTTCAGCGGAAAATTGATTTTTTTCTCAGAGTTCTGGTTGACCCCGCAAGAGTTCTGTCAAATATATTTACAAGTTTTCCTCGTCAGACAAATATTTTCAACGGAACGCTCGAGATAATTTTGTGAAGTTCCCGCCCCCCCCCCCTAACGAAAGAAAAAAATCGTTAGGACCAACTGAACTATCAATAAAAAGTACATAGAGCTCCAGAACTATGTGAGAGGTAACCAGAACGGATTTTTTTGCGTCGACTGAGCACTAGATCGATGGCACGATGGCTTTAGATGAGACCACACTTTTTTTTCAGAAAATTGAATTTTTTCTCAGAGTTCCGGTTGCCGCCGCAAGAGTTCTGTCAAATATCTCTACCACTTTTCCTCGTCAGACAAATATTTTCAACGGAACACTCGAGGTAATTTTGTGAAGTTGCCCCCCCCCACCTAAGGAAAGAAAAAAATCGTTAGCAAGAACTGAACTATCAATAAAAAGTACATAGAACTCCAGACTATGTGAGAGGCAACCAAAACGGATTTCTTTTCTGTCGACTGAGCAGTAGATCGAAGGCGCGATGGAATGCTTTGGATGAGACCAACTTTTTTTTCTTCGGAAAATTAAATGTTTTGATAGAGTTCTGGTTGCATTCGTAAGAGTTCTGTCAAATATCTTTAGAACTTTTCCTCGTCAGACAAGTATTTTCAACGCAACACTCGAGATAATTTTGTGAAGATGCCCCCCACCCCCCTCCAACGAAAGAAAAAAATCGTGAGTAACAACTGAACAATCAATAAAAAGTACATAGAACTCCAGAATTATGTGAGAGGCAACCAGAAAGGATTTTTATGCGTAGGCTGAGCAGTAGATCGATGGCGCGATGGAATGCTTTAGATGGGACCAAATTTTTTTTTCGGAAAATTGAGTTTTTTCTCAGAATTCTGGTGGCCTCCGCAAGGATTCTGTCGAATATCTTTATAACTTTTCCGCGTCAGACAAATATTTTCATCGGAACACTCGAGATAATTTTCTAGAGTTGCCCCCCCCCCCCTAACGAAAGAAAAAAACCGTTAGTACCATTTGAAATTTCAATAAAAAGTACCTGGAAATCCAAAACTATGTGAGAGACAACCAGAACGGATTTTTTTTCTTTCGACTGAGCCGTAGATTGAACGCTTGATTGAATGCTTTAGATGAGACCAAACTTTTTTTTCGGAAAATTGAATTTTTTTCTCAGAGTTCTGGTTGCCCCCGCAAGAGTTCTGTCAAATATCTCTACAACTTTTCCTCGTCAGACTAAAATTTTCAACGGAACACTCGAGGTAATTTTGTAAAGTTGCCCCCCCCCCTAACGAAAGAAAAAATCGTTAGTCACAACTGAACTATCAATAAAACGTACATAGAACTCCAGAACTATGTGAGAGGCAACCAAAACGGATTTTTTTCCGTCGACTGAGCAGTAGATTGATGGTGCGATGGAATGCTTTAGATGAGACCAAATTTTTTTTTCGGGAAATTGCATTTTTTCTCAGAGTTCTGGTTGCCCCCGCAAGAGTTCTGTCAAATATCTCTACAACTTTTCCTCGTTAGACACATATTTTCAACGGAACACTCAAGATAATTTTGTGAATTTGCCCCTCCACCCTAACGAAAGAAAAAAATCGTTAGGACCAACTGAAATTTCAATGAAAAGTACATGGAACTCTAAAACTATGTGAGAGGCAACCAGAACGGATTTTTTTCCATCGACTGAGCAGTAGATTGATGGCGCGATGGAATGCTTTAGATGAGACCAAATTTTGTTTTCGGAAAATTGAATTTTTTCTCAGAGTTCTGGTTGCCCCCGCATGAGTTCTGTCAAATATCTCTACAACTTTTCCTCGTCAGATAAATATTTTCAACGGAACACTCGAGATAATTTTGTGAAGTTCCCCACCCCTCTAACGAAAGAAAAAAATCGTTAGTACCATCTGAAATTTCAATAAAAAGTACATGGAAATCCAAAACTATGTGAGAGGCAACCAGAACGGATTTTTTTTCCTTCGACTGAGCAGTAGATTGAACGTGCGATGGAATGCTTTAGATGAGACCAAACTTTTTTTTCGGAAAATTGATTTTTTCTCAGATTTCTGGTTGCCCCCGCAAGAGTTCTGTCAAATATCTCTACAACTTTTCCGCGTCAGACAAATATTTTCAACGGAACACTCGAGGTAATTTTGTAACGTTGCCCCCCCCCCCCCCCGCCCCCCTAACGAAAGAAAAAAATCGTTAGTAACAACTGAACTATCAATAAAACGTACATAGAACTCCAGAACTATGTGAGAGGCAACCAGAACGGATTTTTTTCCGTCGACTGAGCAGTAGATTGATGGCGCGATGGAATGCCTTAGATGGGACCAATTTTTTTCAGCGGAAAATTGATTTTTTTCTCAGAGTTCTGGTTGACCCCGCAAGAGTTATGTCAAATATATTTACAAGTTTTCCTCGTCAGACAAATATTTTCAACGGAACGCTCGAGATAATTTTGTGAAGTTGCCCCCCCCCCCCCACCTAACGAAAGAAAAAAATCGTTAGGAACAACTGAACTATCAATAAAAAGTACATAGAGCTTCAGAACTATGTGAGAGGTAACCAGAACGGATTTTTTTGCGTCGACTGAGCACTAGATCGATGGCACGATGGCTTTAGATGACACCAAACTTTGTTTTCAGAAAATTGAATTTTTTCTCAGAGTTCCGGTTGCCGCCGCAAGAGTTCTGTCAAATATCTCTACAACTTTTCCTCGTCAGACAAATATTTTCAACGGAACACTCGAGATCATTTTGTGAAGATGCCCCCCACCCCCCTCCAACGAAAGAAAAAAATCGTGAGTAACAACTGAACAATCAATAAAAAGTACATAGAACTCCAGAATTATGTGAGAGGCAACCAGAAAGGATTTTTATGCGTAGGCTGAGCAGTAGATCGATGGCGCGATGGAATGCTTTAGATGGGACCAAAACTTTTTTCGGAAAATTGAGTTTTTTCTCAGAATTCTGGTGGCCCCCGCACGGATTCTGTCGAATATCTTTATAACTTTTCCGCGTCAGACAAATATTTTCATCGGAACACTCGAGATAATTTTCTAGAGTTGCCCCCCCCCCCCCCTAACGAAAGAAAAAAACCGTTAGTACCATTTGAAATTTCAATAAAAAGTACCTGGAAATCCAAAACTATGTGAGAGACAACCAGAACGGATTTTTTTTCTTTCGACTGAGCAGTAGATTGAACGCTTGATTGAATGCTTTAGATGAGACCAAACTTTTTTTTCGGAAAGTTGATTTTTTTCTCAGAGTTCTGGTTGCCCCCGCAAGAGTTCTGTCAAATATCTCTACAACTTTTCCTCGTCAGACTAAAATTTTCAACGGAACACTCGAGGTAAATTTGTGAAGTTGCCGCCCCCCCCCCTAACGAAAGAAAAAATCGTTAGTCACAACTGAACTATCAATAAAACGTACATAGAACTCCAGAACTATGTGAAAGGCAACCAGAACGGATTTTTTTCCGTCGACTGAGCAGTAGATTGATGGTGCGATGGAATGCTTTAGATGAGACCAAATTTTTTTTTCGGGAAATTGCGTTTTTTCTCAGAGTTCTGGTTGCCCCCGCAAGAGTTCTGTCAAATATCTCTACAACTTTTCCTCGTTAGACACATATTTTCAACGGAACACTCGAGATAATTTTTGAATTTGCCCCCCCCCCCCCCCTAACGAAAGAAAAAAATCGTTAGTACCAACTGAAATTTCAATGAAAAGTACATGGAACTCTAAAACTATGTGAGAGGCAACCAGAACGGATTTTTTTTCCATCGACTGAGCAGTAGATTGATGGCGCGATGGAATGCTTTAGATGAGACCAAATTTTGTTTTCGGAAAATTGAATTTTTTCTCAGAGTTCTGGTTGCCCCCGCATGAGTTCTGTCAAATATCTCTACAACTTTTACTCGTCAGATAAATATTTTGAACGGAACACTCGAGATAATTTTGTGAAGTTCCCCACCCCTCTAACGAAAGAAAAAAATCGTTAGTACCATCTGAAATTTCAATAAAAAGTACATGGAAATCCAAAACTATGTGAGAAGCAACCAGAACGGATTTTTTTTCCTTCGACTGAACAGTAGATTGAATGTGCGATGGAATGCTTTAGATGAGACCAAACTTTTTTTTCGGAAAATTGAATTTTTCTCAGATTTCTGGTTGCCCCCGCAAGAGTTCTGTCAAATATCTCTTCAACTTTTCCGCGTCAGACAAATATTTTCAACGGAACACTCGAGGTAATTTTGTAACGTTGCCCCCCCCCCCTAACGAAAGAAAAAAATCGTTAGTTACAACTGAACTATCAATAAAACGTACATAGAACTCCAGAACTATGTGACAGGCAACCAGAACGGATTTTTTTCCGTCGACTGAGCAGTAGATTGATGGCGCGATGGAATGCTTTAGATGAGACCAAATTTTGTTTGAGGAAAATTGAATTTTTTCTCAGAGTTCTCGTTGCCCCCGCATGAGTTCTGTCAAATATCTCTACAACTTTTCCTCGTCAGATAAATATTTTCAACAGAACACTCGAGATAATTTTGTGAAGTTGCCCCACCCCCTAACGAAAGATAAAAAATCGTTAGTAACAACTAAAGTCTCAATAAAACGTACATAGAGCTCCAGAACTAAGTGAGAGGCAACCAGAACGGATTTTTTTCCGTCGACTGAGCAGTAGATCGATCGCGCGATGGAATGCTTTAGATGAGACCAATTTTTTTCAGCGGAAAATTGATTTTTTTCTCAGAGTTCTGGTTGACCCCGCAAGAGTTCTGTCAAATATATTTACAAGTTTTCCTCGTCAGACAAATATTTTCAACGGAACGCTCGAGATAATTTTGTGAAGTTGCCCCCCCCCCCATCTAACGAAAGAAAAAAATCGTTAGGAACAACTGAACTATCAATAAAAAGTACATAGAGCTCCAGAACTATGTGAGAGGTAACCAGAACGGATTTTTTTGGGTCGACTGAGCACTAGATCGATGGCACGATGGCTTTAGATGAGACCAAACTTTTTTTTCAGAAAATTGAATTTTTTCTCAGAGTTCCGGTTGCCGCCGCAAGAGTTCTGTCAAATATCTCTACAACTTTTCCTCGTCAGACAAATATTTTCAACGGAACACTCGAGGTAATTTTGTGAAGTTGCCCCCCCCCCCCCTAACGAAAGAAAAAAATCGTTAGCAAGAACTGAACTATCAATAAAAAGTACATAGAACTCCAGACTATGTGAGAGGCAACCAAAACGGATTTCTTTTCTGTCGACTCAGCAGTAGATCGAAGGCGCGATGGAATGCTTTGGATGAGACCAACTTTTTTTTCTTCGGAAAATTAAATGTTTTCATCGAGTTCTGGTTGCATTCGTAAGAGTTCTGTCAAATATCTTTAGAACTTTTCCTCGTCAGACAAGTATTTTCAACGGAACACTCGAGATAATTTTGTGAAGATGCCCCCCACCCCCCTCCAACGAAAGAAAAAAATCGTGAGTAACAACTGAACAATCAATAAAAAGTACATAGAACTCCAGAATTATGTGAGAGGCAACCAGAAAGGATTTTTATGCGTAGGCTTAGCAGTAGATCGATGGCGCGATGGAATGCTTTAGATGGGACCAAATTTTTTTTTCGGAAAATTGAGTTTTTTCTCAGAATTCTGGTGGCCCCCGCAAGGATTCTGTCGAATATCTTTATAACTTTTCCGCGTCAGACAAATATTTTCATCGGAACACTCGAGATAATTTTCTAGAGTTGCCCCCCCCCCCTAACGAAAGAAAAAAACCGTTAGTACCATTTGAAATTTCAATAAAAAGTACCTGGAAATCCAAAACTATGTGAGAGACAACCAGAACGGATTTTTTTTCTTTCGACTGAGCAGTAGATTGAACGCTTGATTGAATGCTTTAGATGAGAACAAACTTTTTTTTCGGAAAATTGAATTTTTTCTCAGAGTTCTGGTTGCTTCCGCAAGAGTTCTGTCAAATATCTCTACAACTTTTCCTCGTCAGACTCAAATTTTCAACGGAACACTCGAGGTAATTTTGTGAAGTTGCCCCCCCCCCTAACGAAAGAAAAAATCGTTAGTCACAACTGAACTATCAATAAAACGTACATAGAACTCCAGAACTATGTGAGAGGCAACCAGAACGGATTTTTTTCCGTCGACTGAGCAGTAGATTGATGGTGCGATGGAATGCTTTAGATGAGACCAAATTTTTTTTTCGGGAAATTGCATTTTTTCTCAGAGTTCTGGTTGCCCCCTCAAGAGTTCTGTCAAATATCTCTACAACTTTTCCTCGTTAGACACATATTTTCAACGGATCACTCGAGATAATTTTGTGAAGTTGCCCCCCTCCCTAACGAAAGAAAAAAATCGTTAGTACCAACTGAAATTTCAATGAAAAGTACATGGAACTCTAAAACTATGTCAGAGGCAACCAGAACGGATTTTTTTTCCATCGACTGAGCAGTAGATTGATGGCGCGATGGAATGCTTTAGATGAGACCAAATTTTGTTTTCGGAAAATTGATTTTTTTCTCAGAGTTCTGGTTGCCCCCGCATGAGTTCTGTCAAATATCTCTACAACTTTTCCTCGTCAGATAAATATTATGAACGGAACACTCGAGATAATTTTGTGAAGTTCCCCACCCCTCTAACGAAAGAAAAAAATCGTTAGTACCATCTGAAATTTCAATAAAAAGTACATGGAAATCCAAAACTATGTGAGAGGCAACCAGAACGGATTTTTTTTCCTTCGACTGAGCAGTAGATTGAACGTGCGATGGGATGCTTTAGATGAGACCAAACTTTTTTTTCGGAAAATTGAATTTTTCTCAGATTTCTGGTTGCCCCCGCAAGAGTTCTGTCAAATATCTCTACAACTTTTCCGCGTCAGACAAATATTTTCAACGGAACACTCGAGGTAATTTTGTAACGTTGCCCCCCCCCCCCCCCTAACGAAAGAAAAAAATCGTTAGTAACAACTGAACTATCAATAAAACGTACATAGAACTCCAGAACTATGTGAGAGGCAACCAGAACGGATTTTTTTCCGTCGACTGAGCAGTAGATTGATGGCGCGATGGAATGCTTTAGATGAGACCAAATTTTGTTTTCGGAAAATTGAATTTTTTCTCAGAGTTCTGGTTGCCCCCGCATGAGTTCTGTCAAATATCTCTACAACTTTTCCTCGTCAGATAAATATTTTCAACGGAACACTCGAGATAATTTTGTGAAGTTGCCCCACCCCCTAACGAAAGATAAAAAATCGTTAGTAACAACTAAAGTATCAATAAAACGTACATAGAGCTCCAGAACTAAGTGAGAGGCAACCAGAACGGATTTTTTTCCGTCGACTGAGCAGTAGATCGATCGCGCGATGGAATCGTTTAGATGAGACCAATTTTTTTCAGCGGAAAATTGATTTTTTTCTCAGAGTTCTGGTTGACCCCGCAAGAGTTCTGTCAAATATATTTACAAGTTTTCCTCGTCAGACAAATATTTTCAACGGAACGCTCGAGATAATTTTGTGAAGTTGCCCCCCCCCCCCCCCACCTAACGAAAGAAAAAAATCGTTAGGAACAACTGAACTATCAATAAAAAGTACATAGAGCTCCAGAACTATGTGAGAGGTAACCAGAACGGATTTTTTTGCGTCGACTGAGCACTAGATCGATGGCACGATGGCTTTAGATGAGACCAAACTTTTTTTTCAGAAAATTGAATTTTTTCTCAGAGTTCCGGTTGCCGCCGCAAGAGTTCTGTCAAATATCTCTACAACTTTTCCTCGTCAGACAAATATTTTCAACGGAACGCTCGAGGTAATTTTGTGAAGTTGCCCCACCCCCCTAACGAAAGAAAAAAATCGTTAGCAAGAACTGAACTATCAATAAAAAGTACATAGATCTCCAGACTATGTGAGAGGCAACCAAAACGGATTTCTTTTCTGTCGACTGAACAGTAGATGGAAGGCGCGATGGAATGCTTTGGATGAGACCAACTTTTTTTTCTTCGGAAAATTAAATGTTTTCATAGAGTTCTGGTTGCATTCGTAAGAGTTCTGTCAAATATCTTTAGAACGTTTCCTCGTCAGACAAGTATTTTCAACGGAACACTCGAGATCATTTTGTGAAGATGCCCCCCAACCCCCTCCAACGAAAGAAAAAAATCGTGAGTAACAACTGAACAATCAATAAAAAGTACATAGAACTCCAGAATTATGTGAGAGGCAACCAGAAAGGATTTTTATGCGTAGGCTGAGCAGTAGATCGATGGCGCGATGGAATGCTTTAGATGGGACCAAATTTTTTTTTCGGAAAATTGAGTTTTTTCTCAGAATTCTGGTGGCCCCCGCACGGATTCTGTCGAATATCTTTATAACTTTTCTGCGTCAGACAAATATTTTCATCGGAACACTCGAGATAATTTTCTAGAGTTGCCCCCCCCCCCCTAACGAAAGAAAAAAACCGTTAGTACCATTTGAAATTTCAATAAAAAGTACCTGGAAATCCAACACTATGTGAGAGACAACCAGAACGGATTTTTTTTCTTTCGACTGAGCAGTAGATTGAACGCTTGATTGAATGCTTTAGATGAGACCAAACTTTTTTTTCGGAAAATTGATTTTTTTCTCACAGTTCTGGTTGCCCCCGCAAGAGTTCTGTCAAATATCTCTACAACTTTTCCTCGTCAGACTAAAATTTTCAACGGATCACTCGAGGTAAATTTGTGAAGTTGCCGCCCCCCCCCCCCTAACGAAAGAAAAAATCGTTAGTCACAATTGAACTATCAATAAAACGTACATAGAACTCCAGAACTATGTGAGAGGCAACCAGAACGGATTTTTGTCCGTCGACTGAGCAGTAGATTGATGGTGCGATGGAATGCTTTAGATGAGACCAAATTTTTTTTTCGGGAAATTGCATTTTTTCTCAGAGTTCTGGTTGCCCCCGCAAGAGTTCTGTCAAATATCTCTACAACTTTTCCTCGTTAGACACATATTTTCAACGGAACACTCGAGATAATTTTGTGAAGTTCCCCACCCCTCTAACGAAAGAAAAAAATCGTTAGTACCATCTGAAATTTCAATAAAAAGTACATGGAAATCCAAAACTATGTGAGAGGCAACCAGAACGGATTTTTTTTCCTTCGACTGAGCAGTAGATTGAACGTGCGATGGAATGCTTTAGATGAGACCAAACTTTTTTTTCGGAAAATTGAATTTTTCTCACATTTCTGGTTGCCCCCGCAAGAGTTCTGTCAAATATCTCTACAACTTTTCCGCGTCAGACAAATAATTTCAACGGAACACTCGAGGTAATTTTGTGAAGTTGCCCCACCCCCCTAACGACAGAAAAAAATTGTTAGCAAGAACTGAACTATCAATAAAAAGTACATAGAACTCCAGACTATGTGAGAGGCAACCAAAACGGATTTCTTTTCTGTCGACTGAGCAGTAGATCGAAGGCGCGATGGAATGCTTTGGATGAGACCAACTTTTTTTTCTTCGGAAAATTAAATGTTTTCATAGAGTTCTGGTTGCATTCGTAAGAGTTCTGTCAAATATCTTTAGAACTTTTCCTCGTCAGACAAGTATTTTCAACGGAACACTCGAGGTAATTTTGTGAAGTTGCCCCCCCCCCCCCCCCCCCCCAAACGAAAGAAAAAATCGTTAGTCACAACTGAACTATCAATAAAACGTACATAGAACTCCAGAACTATGTGAGAGGCAACCAGAACGGATTTTTTTTCCATCGACTGAGCAGTAGATTCATGGCGCGATGGAATGCTTTAGATGAGACCAAATTTTGTTTTCGGAAAATTGAATTTTTTCTCAGAGTTCTGGTTGCCCCCGTATGAGTTCTGTCAAATATCTCTACAACTTTTCCTCGTCAGATAAATATTTTCAACGGAACACTCGAGATAATTTTGTGAAGTTGCCCCACCCCCTAACGAAAGATAAAAAATCGTTAGTAACAACTAAAGTATCAATAAAACGTACATAGAGCTCCAGAACTAAGTGAGAGGCAACCAGAACGGATTTTTTTCCGTCGACTGAGCAGTAGATCGATCGCGCGATGGAATGCTTTAGATGAGACCAATTTTTTTCAGCGGAAATTTGATTTTTTTCTCAGAGTTCGGGTTGACCCCGCAAGAGTTCTGTCAAATATATTTACAAGTTTTCCTCGTCAGACAAATATTTTCAACGGAACGCTCGAGATAATTTTGTGAAGTTGCCCCCCCCCCCACCTAACGAAAGAAAAAAATCGTTAGGAACAACTGAACTATCAATAAAAAGTACATAGAGCTCCAGAACTATGTGAGAGGTTACCAGAACGGATTTTTTTGCGTCGACTGAGCACTAGATCGATGGCACGATGGCTTTAGATGAGACCAAACTTTTTTTTCAGAAAATTGAATTTTTTCTCAGAGTTCCGGTTGCCGCCGCACGAGTTCTGTCAAATATCTCTACAACTTTTCCTCGTCAGACAAATATTTTCAACGGAACACTCGAGATAATTTTGTGAAGATGCCCCCCACCCCCCTCCAACGAAAGAAAAAAATCGTGAGTAACAACTGAACAATCAATAAACAGTACATAGAACTCCAGAATTATGTGAGAGGCAACCAGAAAGGATTTTTATGCGTAGGCTGAGCAGTAGATCGATGGCGCGATGGAATGCTTTAGATGGGACCAAATTTTTTTTTCGGAAAATTGAGTTTTTTCTCAGAATTCTGGTGGCCCCCGCAAGGATTCTATGGAATATCTTTATAACTTTTCCGCGTCAGACAAATATTTTCATCGGAACACTCGAGATAATTTTCTAGAGTTGCCCCCCCCCCCCTAACGAAAGAAAAAAACCGTTAGTACCATTTGAAATTTCAATAAAAAGTACCTGGAAATCCAAAACTATGTGAGAGACAACCAGAACGGATTTTTTTTCTTTCGACTGAGCAGTAGATTGAACGCTTGATTGAATGCTTTAGATGAGACCAACCTTTTTTTTCGGAAAATACAATTTTTTCTCAGAGTTCTGGTTGCCACCTTGCCACCTCGGCAAAGTTAGCCCCCCTTTGACTAATCGAACTTTTGACTAGTTTGAAAACACTTTGACTAATCGAACTTTTTTTTTACGAATCGTTTGGTAGTCGTTTGGTAGCGTTTGGTAAACCATTGAAATCGTTTGGTAGTCCTCCGTTTTTCGAAAAATCGATAATCAAAAATTGGGCAGTTAGTTAGCCCCCCCACTTTGACTAATCAAACTTTTTTTTTTACGAATCGTTTGGTGGTCGTTTGGTAGCGTTTGGTAAACCATTCAAATCGTTTGGTAGTTTCTCGTTCTTTCGGAAAATCAAAAAGAAAATTCCGATCCATGAGATAGGACGATGGGCAGCGGAAAAAGACTCGATAACCAACGCCATCTGTCGCAAAATCGTCGTATATTATCACGACCAATCACAGCTCTCTATTCCTGATACGCACGTATCTTGTGTTATCGTATTTGAATGATCGACTACCAAACGTCCCGAATAGAATACCAAACGCTACCGGATGTTTTTCCATCGATCGCGGCCCATTAGAATGTAATCGGACAAGAAATAACGAGTGAATCTACGCTAATATATAATTCTGTCAGTGCGGCTTATGGCGACCAATCCCAGCGCTCCATTTCCGATTCGCTGTATTTTGCGTTGGCATTATTGATTGATCGACTACCAAACGACCTGAATGGAATACCAAACGCTATGATTTGTTTTTCTATCGAATAAATCTCATCATAATGAATTAGCCACAAAATAATGGGTGAATTTTTTTGAGAAATTCCTTTTTTCGCTGCGGCTTCTAACGACCAATAGCGGCTCGCCATAATCAACTGAACGGTGAGCTGTGATTGGTCGCCACAAGTCGCGGCGGACAAAGAAACTATGTACGCACGCACGACTACTCAACGATTCGTGGATGAAAGCTCGATTAGTCAAAGTGAGGGGGGAGCATCGGTTTTTCGAAAAATGGAGAACTACCAAACGATTTCAATAGTTTACCAAACGCTACCAAACGATTCGTGACATATTTTGCGGCTAACTTCATTGTGGAAAGACTTAATCGATAGAAAAACATCTAATAGCGTTTGATATTCTATTCAGGACGTTTGGTAGTTGATCGCTAAATTATGAAAACGCAAAATACATGTGAATCCTCAGTGGACGGTTCTGATTCGTTGCCAGAAGCCGTAGTCCTAGAACGGTTGATTAACGCAAATTCACCCGTAATTTTTTTAGATTAAAAAATACGTCCACAATTTAGCACCCTCCCCCCTCACTTTGACTAATCAAGCTTTCATCCACGAATCGTTTAGTAGTCGTGCGTGCGTACATAGTTTCTTTGTCCGCCGCGACTTGTGGCGACCAATCACAGCTCACCGTTCAGTTGATCATGGCGAGCCGCTATTGGTCGTTAGAAGCCGCAGCGAAAAAAGGAATTTCTCAAAAAAATTCACCCATTATTTTGTGGCTAATTCATTGTGATGAGATTTATTCGATAGAAAAACAAATCATAGCGTTTGGTATTCCATTCAGGTCGTTTGGTAGTCGATCAATCAATAACGCCAACGCAAAATACAGCGAATCGGAAATGGAGCGCTGGGATTGGTCGCCATAAGCCGCACTGACAGAATTATATATTAGCGTAGATTCACTCGTTATTTCTTGTCCGATTACGTTCTAATGGGCCGCGATCGATGGAAAAACATCCGGTAGCGTTTGGTATTCTATTCGGAACGTTTGGTAGTCGATTATTCAAATACGATAACACAAGATACGTGCGTATCAGGAATAGCGAGCTGTGATTGGTCGTGATAATATACGACGTTTTTGCGACAGATGGCGTTGGTTATCGAGTCTTTTTCCGCTGCCCATCGTCCTATCTCATGGATCGGAATTTTCTTTTTGATTTTCCGAAAGAACGGGAAACTACCAAACGATTTGAATGGTTTACCAAACGCTACGAAACGACCACCAAACGATTCGTAAAAAAAAAAGTTCGTTTAGCCAAAGTGGGGGGGCCAACTTATTGCCCAATTTTTGATTATCGTTTTTTCGAAAAACGGAGAACTACCAAACGATTTCAATGGTTTACCAAACGCTACCAAACGACCACCAAACGATTCGTAAAAAAAAAAGTTTGATTAGTCAAAGTGGGGGGGCTAACTTACTGCCCAATTTTTGATTATCGATTTTTCGAAAAACGGAGGACTACCAAACGATTTCAATGGTTTACCAAACGCTACCAAACGACTACCAAACGATTCGTAAAAAAAAAAGTTCGATTAGTCAAAGTGGGGGGGCTAACTTTGACGAGGTCCGGTTCACTGGGGTAATCAACCGAATTGATAACCCCAATGGCCAGAGACCCTGACAGCGATCTGTCACTTTTGCAGACGACAGTCAAATCTATATGATGGTGAGACGTTCATGGAATGTGCTTAATATCTCTAAAAAGATTCAAACGCACTTAAAATCTAAATTTTTTTCACCCCTTCCCGCAAATGCAGGTGAATTGATAAAAAAAATATAAAGAATTATTTACAGTTAGAAAAAAAAACACGAATTGTTTTTAAAAAACCAAACATTAAGCTCTGTGGAAATCACTGCAGCAGAGCTCGACTATTTTTCCCCCCTAAAAATTATTCATCCCCGAGAAATCTTCGTTCTAGAATTTCCGCTGTCCCTCTTGTACTCGTATGTCACGCGGTACAACGAGTCTTCAAAATTTATTATGGGGAATGAGGAATGAGGATCACGGTCGATCACAGTCACGGTCTTACATACAGGTCTGGAAACTCCGGCGTTTTTGCATGGTGGAAAGTGTCATCGTTCGTGAAGCAAAAACGTAGTTCCTTATTTATCCACTGGAAGCGCTGGCAAGTAGAGGTAGTCTTGTAGATATGGATATACAGCAATGGAAAAATAACCTGCTGACGCCAGTACATGTGTTCACAACGTTTCTAGAAATCTAAACTACCTGAAACGCTCCGGTAGAACCGCATAGTGTGGATCCGTCCTTATCCTTCGCCATATTTTATTATATTCGATTGAGGATACGCCAGTTCACCTATCAACAAAACCAAAATCGGTAAATATAATGTTTTGTAACGAAACAAACTCGCCGAACTGACAAATCAATAAAAACGGTGCCTTTAAACATACACAATGCGTTCATTTCTTTTTTTTATACCTCTTCCATTATATTTATTTTCAGGTTCTTATTGATATTGTTAAAAAAAGCAAAAATAAAAGTAAAAGTTGTAGAAACAAAAAAGGAATTCAATCTACTAAGAATAAACATTAATTATAAGGGAGAAAAATTTAGGACGCACAAATTTGTTCATACCCCATCTACTCAAATCGCGAAAGACCAAATAAAAATATTACAGAAGTTCGAACATACGAGAAACACAGTCTACCGAAATAATAATTCTCATTCTGCCCGGGGGTTCAGCAGAGAAAAATACTCAATCATTTTCCATTTATATCGCTCTTACAAATAATATTGGGTCTGTTCGTTTTGACAACACTTTTCTACACTTCTTACGCCTTCTGAGGAAAGTGTAGCTAAACCGAACATACTCTATCCTAATCTCGAAAAATCTGCGTCTTTGCACAGCTTATCGGACCTGCGTTTGATTAGCTAACTTCTACCTAGCAGCGCTTCGGGTGACAAAAGTGAGAACTCATTATCTGAGTCACTCTCCACCCTAGGAGTTTCCAGACCTGAATGTAAGACCGTGATCAAAGTGAAACGAAGCTTGCGGTTATATGACGACGGAGCTGGTAATTACAGTAGAGCTTCGCGTCCTGTGCGCAAGAGGGCCACACACACCTGCTTCACGAATGATCATTAATTATCTATCCAGGCATACAGATCTTCGTACAATTACGAAAAAACCAACAAAAAATCCAAGTTTCACATTTTTTCACATCGATGGAATAGTATTGTGTTCGAAAGGAGGGAAGGCTAATGTGATCGTCGAACACGGGTGTTGAAGCGCTTATCACCACGTACAAAAACACGTATCGCGGTTCGCGTTCCGCTCGTTCCGGCGTGACGTGGTGTTGCGCCGATGGCGGATGCCGAAGACGTCGTGTAGCGGAAAATTGAAAGAAAAAAAAGAGGAAAAAGCGCATACGTGCCGGTCTTACGTATAGTCGTGCACGCGACTACGAGGGATTGCAACGTTTGGTAGTTTTCGACATCGTTTTTTTCTTCATACAAGCCGGCAAAATGTTGCAAGGCGTGTTCGACGATGTCAAACGGATGAACAAGCGTCAGGTAAGAATACGTGGATTGTATGGTAATAGGCTTTTTTCAGTTTTGCGGGAAAAAAACAAGTCCTTTGACATATGGCCTCTCAAGCTGACGATAAACGGTGCGATCAATGCATGCTTCTGTATTTTCAGTTCCTCTATCAGGTACTGAGCTTCGGTATGATCGTTTCGTCCGCATTGATGATATGGAAGGGCCTAGTCGTCGTGACGGGCAGCGAAAGCCCGATCGTCGTTGTTCTCAGGTAAAACGCGGCGTCGACCTAACCTATAAGTAAACTCTCGTGATGCCACATCCGCGTTACTTGTGCATAGTTGTGAAATAAAATCTATCATGCCGTGGCTGTCTTTTTGCTAACTAGGATTCAAATGGACTGTAAAATGAAAATATGAAAAAAATTTAATTGCTTTTTTCTAACGTAATATATTATTCTGATAGTAGGAAAAAAAATCGGATTGCCACAAATAATATTGAAGGAATTGCTGAATAAGTAGCGAAATCACCAAATCATCGGTGAATGGACAAAGTTACGAGTAAATGGGCCCTCGCTTGCCAGTAAATGGACGTGCAGTGTAGATGACCGCTTTAAAGGATGATTATTTTTATTCAATGCTAGAATTGGAGATGACTGCGTGGCACAAATATTATAATATTCTTATATGTATGAGTATTATATTTGTCATTACGATTTCGACATTCTTGAAAACACAACCAAAGTTTGATGCGACAGAAATGAAAAAGTTAATTTTGGCGAAATTGAAAAAAACGAATGAAATGATTTTATGAGAACATTTGACGAAATGTACATTGTTATTTCTTAACAGTAATTACTTTTGCAATTTTCAGCAGATGTGCTAAATTTTATACTCTGCTTTGAGAATTATCAGTGTAGAGCCTGTACGTAGAATGTTGAAATTTGCATAATTGAAATGCAACGATTTTTTTTAGACCCTTGCACTCCCCCCTGGGGTCTGAGAAATTCAAACAAAACTCGCAAAATCAAATTTTTTTCGCTTTTCTCGAGAGAAAATATTTTTTAAACAAGTTTATCACAGAAGTTCTTAACTTTGACGATTTGGTCAATGTATAAACAGATTTCTTGCCTAATTGGTAATCGAATAAAAAGAACGTCATCCAAATAAGTACATTTTACTCAGAGTTATGATTGAAAATCTGAACGGGGTCGTACAAACCCGAGTGTGACAAGTATCTCCCGAAAAATAAGTGTGGCATGCTAGGGTTCATTTGTTTATTTTTATTAATATTTGAAACCCTTTTTTTTAACTTGTGGTCACAACTCTGTAATAAAAGTACAGGAAAACGTTTCAATGATTTTTATATTCTCAATCGGCAAAAAGAAAATTTAGCATTGAAGAAGAATTCATTTTTGTTGCGTTTCAACGATGCAAACTTCAAGATCACCCATATGTCGATTTACTGGGAAGAGATGAGAATACAGACAGCGAATAAAAGTCTCTAATTCTGACCTATTACTACGAATTTATTTTTGATTGTTGCAAAAAAATCAGAGTTTAATTCTATCTCTAGTAAAGAAAGTAGTACTTACCCTCAAAACTTATAAAAACTGTTATTGTCCTCTTTAGAACACCTACTTTAGTACACAGCCATGTCGTAACTAACATAAGTTCCACGGAGTGCAAGTATCACAGACAAGAAAAATATACTCTCAATATAATAATAAAAGTTTCATATGAGCGGATAGTCCTTTGAAATTTTGAAAATTACGAAAATGGGCAACGAAAATAGTTCGATTTTCTATGAAAAAAAACTGCAATAATTTGTTATCAACGAATGGATAAGCATATCAATAAATCATCTGGTCGTAAGATATACAAAGTTATGAACTATGCTCTGTACAAATTGGAACCGAATTAGCCAAACAGATTTTAATATACGACTTGAACCGGTTGTAAAACATAGTTCCGAGAAAAACGCAAGATCCGAAAGGATAAATAGCAGTGCGACGTTTTATTTTCATTGCATTCCAACTGCAAACTCCATTCTCATGTATTTACGATTACAACCTCATTCTTATAATCGACATATTTCTTTTTAATGAAAATAAAGCGATAAATGTGGGATATAAGTGACAGAGATAGGATCATAAAAGTCGGCACATACAACGAACTATAAAAATAAAAATACAACCTACACTACATTAATGGGTTACGCGTACTTCGTCGGTGGGAAAAGAAGAAACTTTTGTGAACTTTTTCTGGGGAAACGTATGCAGGTTTCCAATTTTTGTGAATGTGGTAGATACAATGGGGTGTGCGGACCGTTGTTTGAAAATTTGTGGTTACCTTCGCATTGACCACAGCTACCTGAAAACAAATCTGCCGAAATAAAAAAATCAAACGCTTTTAGTTTTTGCACGAAATTATCTAAGGCTAGGACGAAGGATTTAACAAAATATTGCTTTTTGAAAAAATGGCTGCCGTCCAAAGTGAAAGTATCGATTTCCGGTGAGAAAAACGGTTGATTTACGTTTAAAAAAACATATGCATCGACAAAAAAATAGTTTTGTTCAAGCATCCCTTTCATATGTAGAAGGAATTTCTAAAATTCAAAGTCGATCGGTAGAGTGATTTTTAAGATATCGCGGTCACCGATTTCAAAAGTGATTTTGAGGAAAACTCGTGTAAAGTTCGCCGGTTCGCGAAATCTCCCTACCCATACCTCCCTCAATTTTGAACGGCTCGACACCAAATTTTCGGAGAATATTTTCGAAACGTGATATTTCGAGAATCCGTCGAAAACCAAAGATCGATATGTGCGAAAATTTCTACCAGGTGTTGAAATTTCACGTTAAAAAAATGTCAACAACAAAAAAAGTACCTCCAGTGGACGGACCATTTTTCCATTGACTGAAATTGACCAACCTCATCTGGATTTCAGCGGAAGTATGGAGCCCGCGTTTCACAGGGGAGACCTGTTGTTCTTAACCAATTACC
Organism: Ophion slaviceki; assembly: GCA_944452715.1. Classification (NCBI taxonomy): domain Eukaryota; kingdom Metazoa; phylum Arthropoda; class Insecta; order Hymenoptera; family Ichneumonidae; genus Ophion; species Ophion slaviceki. Next base: position 14,334,298 of record OX101786.1, on the reverse strand, counting down.
AGGACGAGCCTGTGCGAGTAGGAGAAATCGTTGTTTTCAAGGTGGAAGGTCGAGACATTCCTATAGTCCACAGAGTACTTAAGCTTCACGAAAAGTAAGATTGGCCCCAAGAGTCCCGAGGCTGCTCCTTGGAGAAGAACGATTCTCGAATGATTTGCGGTTGACGCGTTTCTTTCAGGGGCGACGCCAATCGTACCATCAAATTCGTCACGAAGGGAGACAACAATTCGGTCGACGATCGAGGTCTCTACGCGCCCAACCAATTGTGGCTCACCGACGAAGACATCGTCGGCAGAGCTAGAGGATTTTTGCCCTACGTCGGCATGGTCACTATATACATGAATGAATATCCAAAATTGAAGTACGCCGTACTCGCGTGCCTCGGAATGTATGTACTTGTGCACAGGGAGTGAGAAGTGCTTTTTTTTAAAGAAATACACAATCATAGACTCTATGTCCATTTCAATCCAGCGAGAGCGGAGAAAAATCGTTGCTGCACCAATATACAGTGGGTAAAAAAAAAGTATTTGTACATCTCACACGAAACTTGTCAATTTGGCTTTGTTTTTTCGTCTTTTCCCAAGATTTTTGTAAACAAACACCACGTATATTTAGGATAAGTTATCGAACACAGAAACTTAATAAAGCATTACATTTTTTTCGTAGGATAATTTGAAAAAGACGACGTGTACAAATACTTTTTTTTACCCATTGTATGTACACACACTCGTACATATGTATATACCTGCTGATCGTTCTTAAATTACAATCTCGTATAGACGTCAAACTTTCATCTTGAATTTACGTCTCGGCACCGAATATGAAACGACAGCGGGATAAATAGCGTATTTTTTTAAGTATCACTATATATATATGCGTGTACGTATGTATGTAATGTATTGTGTGTATATATGTATAGGGGCTGAGGCAGTGAAAAATAGACACGCGTGGTTCTTATCTAGAAGGGCGTAGTGAGCTTAAAAAAAAGGTAAATGTTGATAATTCTTTTAAGGGGCTAGGCTACTGTGACTTTGTAAAGAAAAAAATTTGAAGGAATAAGTAAGATTGGAAAATCGTTTGGACGTTTATTCGTATGTACATTAACAAAGTGGTGTAGTAAATTTCATTTAAAAAAGTTAATAATCAAAGATGTTATGAACAATCTCGTGCAGAACCTTTGAACGTGAGGGGTTCAACGGTGTACTTGATTTCGGGCACTCTGTTGATCTGAAATCGAGTTTGTTTTTTCTTAAAATAGATAATATTGGCCTACACTTGATAGAGCTTCTTTTTGCTATCGAGATTTAATCGTTAACATTTTTTTTTATATTTCGTTTTTTTTTTCGATAAAAAACTAGATCTTTGTTGTTGATAACTAATGAAAAAAATACTGAGAAGAAAAACATTGGTCAAGACGAAACTACTATTACACTATGTCAGTGTACCAAATATTGAGTTAACGAGAGAAAAACAAGACCTGAAAATGGACCTTTTTTATTTCTCGCTAAAATGGATTGGGCAGGTTCTTTTTCGATGCAAAATCGTTTGGTGGTCACGAATTTCCTAGTTCCAACTCCGTCCAAGCCATTTTTAACCCTGGAGATCGATTTTTATCTATAATCGTCTCCCGGATCAAGTGTTTTGGTCCGATCGAGTTCTACCTGGAAAATTCGTAATCAGTGGATGAATTTGCATCGACGAGGGTTCCCGGAACTCGATTGCATCGCTATATTTGAATTGGTCGTAATCGATAGGACGCAAGACCTGAAAATGGACCTTTTTGATTTCCGCCAAAATGGATTGGGCACGCTTATATCCAATGTAAAATCGTTTGGTAGTGACGAACTTTATTCGTGTTTATGCTCGTTATTACGTCTTATTTAGCCCAGGACATGGATTTCTTCAAATATAAACATGTCCGGGACAAGCTTTGTGAAAAATGCGTTTAAAGTTTTACCAGCAGTTCTGTCGTTTTAATCATAAGTTTACCTTTAATCTGCGATTCCTGCACCATACGTTGGACCTCTCTTTTCAATTTGAGTTACCTTAAGCGACCAGCCGATTTTTTAACCTTTTCACAGTAGCCCAACCTCTTAAATGTTGTCTCTTACTTTTTCTCTGACGTGAATATTTATCGGAGTTTTTGAGTCTAAACTTCAATGACTTAGGGTATGTTTCATTACTACTGTTGGCTGTTACATGGTATTTTTTTGTATTAATCTTCTAAAATGGCGGAGGTATGGCACGGTCTACTCAACGGGTTGATCAATCTGAAAAAAAACCAACGAAGATTTTTCTTCCATTAACACTCATACGCAGAATATGAACCAAGATACAGTGAGAAATGTTGAAAATCGATAAAATGGTACGCTTTGAAACAAAAATATTGAATTTTCCGAAAAATTGGCTACATTTCGCAATGAAAAAGATACTTTTTTTTTTCAAAAACATTTAGGGTCATATTTTAGACAACAAGGTTAGAAAGATTTATACAAAATTTCATCAGAATCGGTCGATTAGTTTATTAGCTATACGTCACGCCAGTTTTGAAAACACAGTTTAGAAGGTCGTGCCATACTTTCGCTATTTTTAAAGATTAATAAATTAAAAAATACCATGTAACAGCCAAAGGTAGTAATAAAACATACCCTAAGTTTCAAAAAAGGAGAAGAAATATTTCCTTAAAAAAAAATCATGAAAATCAATTCAAATCAAAGCAAATTTTTTCCTCGCCTAAAGGTACTCCCCCCTCAAAAGGTCCCGTGTCTTTTCCTTCCACGTATGTACATAGCATTTGTCTGCAAATTCTTCGTTCGGTATGTGGGTTAATGGAAATTTCTGAATGGCACGTGCGGTGGGCAAATTAACGTAATCGATACCGTTCGCTTCGATGCTCGTCCCGTGATAGGGGTGCGATGACTATCGCGGCGTGCCGTGTCACGGAGAGTTATTCACATCGATCATTGAATCTGCATTTATGCCAGAAAGTGTTAGTTCACGATGTGCAACGGTGTGTAATTGTTTCGTAGGAGGAAAAAACGGGCCACCTTTAAAGAGTTTCGGGACAATTGACGATATGTTACTATTTGATTCAAATTTATACAGTCAATTCATTGTCATATACCGAATGCACCCTTTAAATTTTAAATCGTTCGACTACACCGTTTCGAAAAAAATGTACAATGAAAAGCGCAACTGCCATTTTCCGTCACTGGCGGCGCTAGCATAGCACGTCCCGAGCGAGCGGTGTCGGAGCGTTAGTATTTATTTATTTACGATTTCTCTAATTATTTACGGGTAGATACCTGTTTTTTAAGTGGTTCAGTGTTGCGCGTAGTATGTACTGCTGAAGGAACACATTTTTTTTCTCCTAAAGATGACGCCAGGCGCAAACAGTGGGAAATAGCTTTGTCCTTTTTCTCCTCGTGACCTTGGCCCCTCTGCTTCTGAGAATGGATTTCAATTCTTCGACTCTTAAGTGAGCAAACTTATTTTGAGTACTCATTGCACACAACAGAGAATGCAGAGATGCCTATCTTCTTTGAACACAACAACAAATAAACTCTGCCAGAACCTCAATGTCTTTCACAGATATATGGTACAAACAGCGATGTGGATCGCTCTGAAAAGTCCGTTTTAATAACAGAAGCACAAGCAAATTTCGGACAGTCGAAAAATTAAAAATTCTAATGTTAAAATATCATATCTTCAGAACATACATAGGGGTCGTCCATTAATCACGTGAGGTTTTTTAGGCCACTTTTTGAGCCTCTCTCCCCATGGTGATATGTGGTGAGGTTTCTAGCCCCCCCTTAACATCATGTGTATTTTTTTTTATTAAGAAACGTCAGACACAAGCTATAGGGAGTGCGGTATTTTATTATGAAAAACGAAATAATATATATTGTCAGTATATTTAAATGGCATTGTCTGCGCAGTTACAAAAAAAATACACGTGATAAGTCACAACACCCCCCCCCCCCCCCCCCCACCCTAGCATGATCAATCGTGATGTTATCCAAATCCCATCTTCCTATTTGAGCCTCACGTGATTAATGGACGACCTCATATAATTATTCACTTTCGGGAACGTGACCTGCGTTTGAAATGATTGGGACGTTCTACGGTGGTGCCATCCGCCCCAAGCTTCGCGTTGCCTTTCCCATTGAAGAAACACTTTTTAACATAGGGATATGTCTAATTGCCATAATGCACTGAGTAATTGGACAGTTTTTCACTCAGTACATTATGACAATTTTGTCATCAGTGACATAATGTACTAAGTGACCTACTAAGGGACAGTTTTTCATACGATTTTCAACATTCTGTCACCCTATTTCGTGGGTAAAACTGCCGTTCAGCGATGAGCGTAGGCATGTCCCTATGTCAAAAAGTGTTTTTTCAGTTGTAAATTTGATAAAAACGGTAAAGATGAATGATTTAAAATTTGAAAGGTCCATTCAGTATATGACAAAGAATTTACTGTATAAATTTGAATCAAATGGTAACATATCGTCAATTGTCCCGAACTCCTTAAAATGAGGGTTCCGCAGCTCGTTGCGTGCGCTCCCAATTTTAACATCCAATATAAACTTAATTGCTTCTAAAAAATTAGCGAATCAATTCCTTATTATTGAACAGTGAGCGAAAATACTTATGTAACCGTACCCGCAATCATTCGGTTGAAGTTCCTGAAAAAAGTTTGCATGGATTATTTCAGATTTTTTAATCGGAGGGTTGCATGAATAGGAGAGGGTGGGCGGGGGGTTGTCGTGAGAGACGAACGGACGGAAATCACGGAATTGTGAGGGTTTTCATACTGTCCACGGAAGGTCGACGAGGCAAGTATGAAGGTGTACGAAGCTTTGTTGGCATCGCGCTTTTTACCGAACGTCGCTTGTGCTGCACCCTACCATCTCTCGAAGACGAAAATGGAGTTTTCGCGACTCGGACAAATTTGGTCGTTCATGTGCTCGTCGACAGTCGTTGCCCTTCTGTGGTTGGGCAGAGAAAAAGTGCCGATGAACGTTGACCAAGTCAAGGGCGTCCTCGAGACGTTGAGCTTTTGGATGCAATTTATTCTCGCGATTTTTAGTGTACTGAAGGACGGCCTCTGTCAGCGAGCGATGATCGACGTCGCGAGATCGATCGAAGATTACGACGAGAAGAGCGGCTACGGGGAGCAACCCTCGGCCGTGCGCGAGAACAAAAACATTCGTTTTTGGACCTACGCATATTCCTTCGCTCTTCTCACTGTTGCCTCCGGGCGTACCGCCAATTTTTTGTTATTCACCGCTCCCCACCCGACCCGCGCTCCTTTCATCAACTTGGCCAACGAGATCGTCGTGATGCTGATCGATAATTCAATATGCATGGTAAGGTTGAACGAAGTTTCCATTATGGTTGTTATGGGGTTAGGTCAACATGTTACCACCGAGGTGAATTTTTTTCTGGACGATTATAACCCCTTTCCTGATCATCCTGTGCAGTTTGGATACGATCCACAGTGCCTTTTTTTTAGCAAAAAATCGCAAACTCGACGTATTTCGTAGACCAAATAATTACATTAGGCTTATGGAAAACTCCCGATCATTTTTCCGTACATTATTAATATCTGCTAAGAAAATGCTACCGCGGAGCTGAGAAGATAGGTACCGTTCGACTAACTATCGGACCAACCCTTGGTACTGTGCAAATAAGAATTCACAGTACCGTTTTAAAATTATTGATGATTTTAATAGCGAATTTTTGCGAAATTCGTCTCACGTTTATTGAGCGAGAAAAAGTTATAGAAAATAACTATACAAAGTAATAAAAACATTTAATGTAATCACCGAATGTTCAAAAATGTATATTTTTACAAATAGGTGTAGAAACATAGCTCGAAAACGTACGTTTAATGTATTTTATTTGATAGCTAACAGTTGGTAACAGTCAATCGGCTCCATGCATAAGCATAGGACGCTGCCCGTATACTTCACCCCCGATCAAGGGAGTGACACTCGTGTATATTCCCTCAACAATTGATGGTCCCGCTATTGACGCCACGGAAAGCAGACCACCATACGGCGCTAGTAGTCACTCGCGTTACCCCCACTCCGCAACACGCCTCGTCGCATTATTTCATCATTTCTAACCTCTGCAACCTTGACGTTTTCTTTAGTTTTCTCCGTTTTCTCGATCTCGATTTTTTACTGAAAAGTGTCGAATTTTTAAAAGGTGTTCTGCAGTTTGGTGTCAAAACCAGTTGATGTGGTGTAAAGAAAAAGTGATCAAATAAAAAACACTAGGTGGTTTTCGTTTAACGCTGAGCAAAAAAAAAAGATAATCTGGATAAGAAAAAAATATCCGAGCCTTCTTTGACGTAATGAAAAATTAATTTTAAGTTAAATAATTGTTATTTGTTTACATTCAATACATATTTTTATAATACAATAATACTTTGATTATGCGTAAAAATCCTGTCCCTTCCCTGGTAAAAATGTACTCTGGAATTGTAATGTATTAAGGGGTTAAGCCACAGTAACGGTTATAAAATCATGTGCGAATTTAACAATTTTTTTTTCGTATGAAAAAGTTATTCACTCATAAAATTAATTACACATCTATTTAGTATGAATATCAAGCTGTTAGAAAATAATTTTTTTTTTTCGATGTACAAAATGGCCGACTACTCGAAACTTCTCGCAACAGCTTTATTCCAATTGCCGTGACAAATAACTTCAACAATTTTCACTCGATTTACTTCAAATTTAAAAGTTATGTTCCTAATTGCATTTCGCAGAGAAGTACGTACGGAATTCCGGATTAATCGAAAACTTTTCATTTTATGAGCAGTTATAACGAAATATTTCACTGAAGATTCATTTCTTAAGTTCACATACCTACAACTTTTGAATAAAACAATATTTTTTAAATTTCGTACGTATTTCTCTAGGTATTCTAATGTAGATTAATGAGAATTTTTGTTTTTTGTTCTAGGTAAAAAATTGTGGATGCTAAATGTCACGCCGTGGAGCGCCTAAAAAAAAAATATAAAAGAAAATATTAGTAGTCGGCCATTTTGTACATCGAAAAAATATATATATATATTTTCTAACAGCTTGATATTCATACTAAATAGATGTGTAATTGATTTTATGAGTGAATCACTTTTTCATACGAAAAAAATTGTTAAATTCGCACATGATTTTATACCCGTTACTGTGGCCTAACCCCTTAATAATGAATAATCCAAACCCGTAGTATGCGTCAATGCAGACGCTGCGCGACCGGAGTGGGGGTAACGCGGGTGACTACTAGCGCCCCTCGTGGAGAGGGTCAATAAGAGGGACATGTTTTACGAGGAGTATCACCCCCATGCCCCCGACGGATATACCCCATACAAGCTTAACGGGTTATGCGTAGTTGTGACGGTCGAAAACAGCTCGATTTGGGGATTTTTTAAAAGCCGTGATGATGCATTTCTACAAAAATTAGGTATTTGTAAAAGCATCGTTTGGAGAACACTGTAATTTTTTGTGTATAAATATTTAATTATAATCGATTTATAGATAATGTCTGGAAAGCACCTCTCGAAAACAAATTTCGCGGCGAGCAGTGCCCTTCTGAACCAGGTTGTCTAATATCAAAAAATCAAAGAGAATTCGTTGGTATATTAGTTTATCCTATGATTAAGGTCAGGATACCAATTTGCATCCTTGAAGTGTTTAGAACACGTGGGTTTGTTCGTTTGGGTTGTCAAAAACAAACATTAAATAAGATTTTTTATAACGTTAAGCTTTAAATGCGTTTTTCTAGAAACAGCATTTTCCAGCACGCGGAAAATGCTACAGATTCAACGGATGACCCGATTCACATGAATGTCTGCGCAATTGAAGGAAACTCAATTTGCAGGCCCATCAGGAAGCGATTTTTCTCAAAAATTGATGAGAAATCTGTTCTTTTGTCCGTTGAAGCAAAAAAATCGCTCACCAATGGGCATTTTTCGTTTATCAAATCGAAAGTATACATTCTCAAGACAAATCCTTCGATCAAATCCTATAGTTTTACATCTAGAAAAAGTCGTAAAATTTACAGAAAGATCGTTGCAGTAGTTTTTGAGAGATTTTGCTCACTGACTGAAAACGTACTTTCGAGAAGCTCGGACGAAGTTATCGAACGACGCTCCGAGCGTTCCGATGGGCGTCAACAAAACAGCCTATAAATCTGTTAATTTTGATCCGACCACATTGATGTTTTCAGGGTTTATAAGATGATATACTGTTAAAATGTATTGGTTCTGAAAAAAATAATTCTTCGACCTCTACACCTAGGCATAACCCCATTAAAAAAAAACAGCGCCAAATTTCCGATTTTATTATAAAACGAACGTCTTGCAACGAATGATTTATTTTATTTTTGGTGATAAAATGCGAAGACCTTTAGTGCCAGCCTAATAACTTTGTGCCTTATCGTAAACGTTGCGGAATTTGTTGAAACTTGGAAGTTGAACGTCAATCGTGAATCTGATCGATACTGATTTTATCCGCGATTTGGTCGGTTTTGTAGTTTGCGGTATTCGCCACGTTGGTCGGCATGAGATTTCGTCACTTGAATTCGTTGATCGAGCTAGACCGAGGCATCGTCGAGGTTGGAAGTTCGCGTTCCAACGCTTCGAATCCCGAATACATTCGTTCGTTGTACGGGAGTCTCGTCAGAACGGGCGAGAAGCTCAACGACCTTTATTCGAGCCGTTTGTTTCTCTGGTCGGCGCGAATGGTCCTCGAGACTGTCACGAGAGTCAACAGCCTAACGTCCGCCGGTGAAGTATCAGTGAAAATCTGGACAAAACTATCGACTCGATTGCTTCCCTTCGTCGTGGGAATGTTCGTTTTCACTATTTCCTGCCAATTCACCATCGATCAAGTATCGTATCAAAATTGCATCGTTTCGTCTCGTACGTACATATTCGTTATTTCAATTTGTGTCTGTCATCCGTGTGCTTTCCAGGCTAACAGAGTCCCGGCAGTTCTATTGGCGAAAAACATTCGTCTCACTGCTCGAATAGATCGAGGCCGCAAGGTACACCCCATCCATTTCCCTTTCTGTTCATTTTTTTTCACCATTCCAGCCCTTCCTCCGGAATGGCTCAAACTTTTTTAAGGGACTACATCTACCTAGGGGCCCGAAAAAAATGGCCAAATTACGAAAAAAAATTCCGGGAAACAGTTGGTGAAAAAGAAACGCATTTTTTTAACACAAAGGTACATACAGGGTTCCTGTTATCAATGGATAATCCTGCAACTGTCGATAGATCAGATCATGTCCTACTATATGCTGGAATTTCCGTTTAGTAAAAGTTCCACGGTTTTCGAGATAAAAATCATCTGCTTTTTGTTTTTCGCATGCCATTTCTACAAATGATAACTTTTTCGACCGGTTTTAAAAAAAATACTCTTGGTTATTTGTTTTATCTAGAAAAGTCTTCTTTTTAACCTTGAATGTTGAGGAAACTTTATGAAAAAAGATCTTATGCAGAATTTTCATACAAAGTAATTCGGACATCTGACTTCGATGCCTGCGGTGTAAAAAAAACATACTAACTGAAAAAAATTCGTTCGTCCATCCAAAATTCCATTGGTTTGACAAAATGTATCTTTAGAGGAGGTACGGTGTTTGGAGCGAGTTCAAGATAAAAGCCCGATTTTTTTATAGCATTGTCGAGACCTTCGTCCATGCGTATGCGGAGTTTCCGCGAGATTTACCGTACACTTTCCGATTTATTAATTGTTAAAGTTGGTGAATTAGTCACACGTAGACGACAAAATGTGCCTGTCCTCTCATATTTCGGTTTTTTTGTGCTACTTGGAGCCAAGAAACACGTAAAAAAAACTGATGGTTGCGTTCGTTGAATCTTTGTGATCGATAAGGCACCTTGAATTGGAAAGCTCACCGCAGAAATAAGCAATAAATTTAGAAATAAAGTCGCAAAAACCGAAGTTTTCGGAGAGCGAGACTTCTCGTGACGTAACAGCAGCCATCTTGCTCGATGTGTGGCAACGCCGGATACCCGCGCAAATTTGATTCGTCTATCGGATATTTTCAACGCGAATTAAAAATATGGTTGTGCGAAGCCGTACATTTTTTTAAGGATTATAAAGGGCCTTTCGTCGATATTTACTTGAAGTTCTTTTACGTACAGCAAAGACATCGCAATTTTTCTGGCGACATGTACCTATACAACGCATCTATATATAAATTCAGCATGGGAGAACCGTCATATAAAATAAACGTTCCTTTTTATACCTGCAAATATTGTGAAAATTGGGAACGGGGAAAATAACATAACAACCGATGAAATATGTTTTGACTTTGGACAGATTGGACATTGGACATTGAGGTTAACTTCAACGCGACGTTTATTTGCAATCGCAATATTATCTTTTCATTTTCTAATTCTTGTCCGTCAGAATCTTCATTTGTCTCTAAACTGGACTTCAGGTACAATCCCGTTACTCTTTTGATAAACTTCCACAGTATTTTCATTCTCCATGTTAACCGGCTACAAAAAATAATAAGCCGGGCGCGTGGAACCGATGACAGCCACCGAAAGTGCGACGATGCTAAACGTCAACGATATGGCGTACTACTGAAGTCGAGTAGTAGATTATTAAGGTTGTTTCCATATTATAAAAATAATAGGAAACTCGAAATTCAATACTTAAAAAATATTTCTCGAAAAATAGGCCATATACATATATCTAAAATGTGGCGGTTATTGCGGCGTGAAATAGACTCTAAGTTTACTAGCATGGTCATCACCGTACCTCCTTAAATACGTTCAACTTGATTTTTTATTGGCATAAAACACGTTTTGTCAATTTAACTGATAGCTTTAGTGATGTGAAGTGAAGTGAAGTGTAGTGGTGCGAAGCTTATTGAGCATGTCGGAGCAACTGTTAAAACAACAAAATTTCGAGACAACAAAATGCATTTTGCACATTCAACGATTTTCTTTTCTCAGTGTACGCATATCGTAGCATCTAGTTCTAAAAGTTGCTTAGTCATTGTCGATTCATATCATTCGTAGGAATGGCATGCGAAAAACCGAAAGCCGATGATTTTTTTTCAAAAAATAATATCAAGCCGAAAATCTCGAAAATCGTGAGACCTTTGCTAAACTGAAATTCCAGCATATAGTACGACACGATCTGACCTATCGACAGTTGCAGGATTATCCATTCGTAACAGGACACCCTGTATATAGAGCCTTTGAAAAAAGCACAAAAAAAAACAGAAAAACAACAAAGACTTGGCCGCCGGTAGATGATGAAATTTTTTCGCGACGCTTGGCGGTAGACACTCTCTAGCTTAAGGGATATACATTTACAACGATCAAAAAATCAGTTTCGTTTTTTTTTCTTTCAACGATAGAACTATATATACAGAATATTTTCCCAAAGTTTCAAAGCGAAATTCGCAAAACTTCGAAAATTACAGCCCATCAACGCTGTGCCTCACCGCTCGGATTCGTAGCGGGCGTGAACTTCAAACGCGTTTTTCTCAAAACTGTATTATCGAAATTGGCGTTCAGGATTACTGAAAAACTAGTAAGCCGATGGAGTTGAAACTTGGTAGAAATATTGATAATATTAGTACCTTCTACTTCACGGAAATTGTTTTTGAGAAATGTGAAAAAAAACTACTTTTTTAATCCACATTTTACAGAAATCTTGTGTGAAATGTTGATTTTTTTGGTAAATGCGTGCCGTTTTCTTAAATTTGTATTTTCTTCGTTATAATTACCGTCACATAGAAACTATACATGTTCTAACTGAAAAAATGTTTGAACTTTTTTGCAAATCAAAGTCTACGGGAAGTCAGAATGCACGCCGATTCGCAACTCCCGCGGCGACCTTGCAGTAACAATCTACCACAGCTCCGCCATTTTGATGATGAATTAATTAAAAAAAATTATTTTGTATACTTAAATATACTATTAAAGTATACCTAAAGTTTCATAATTGTAGAATAATTATTTCTTAGTTTTAAAAATCCCTCAATATTGCTTATTTTTTTCCTCTCTAAATGTATATCTCGCCTTAACGATCCATTTGAACTCTGAAAACCAAACGGGTTAATCAAGTTAACAATAAATACGAGTCGTTGACGATAGTCGATTTTTTAAATCATTTTTTAAAGAACGTGGCGACGAATTGAATCTCAAGCATACAAAATCTATTTTAAAAAAATGGTTTCGTAACTATTGAAAAATGAAGATCGATTTAAAGAAAAGTGAGGTCGTCAACGACCATTAAATGTTTCTCGCCGTATCTCCTGTAAATTTGGAAACAATCCATCAAGTGGTTCTCGAGATATGTCCACCGCTTTGAAAACAGTGTTTCGAGAAAAACGCATTTAAAGTTTAACGGAGACTTTGTCCTTGGAGTGCCATATTTCAGGTGTTTACATTTTATTTTTTTAAAGGAAACGAGTAAAGCTTTTTGAGTGCGGTTTTTTTCTTGCTTTTATTCATGATATACAGAACGTTAAAAATTTTTTTTTTTTTAAACCAAAATGGCGGCCGTTGCAGTTCCGCGAAAATAGGTCCTCAAATCGGGGGAGGTAAACCGCTGACATCACTGCCCCCTCTTTCTTGATCTGAAACACAAATTCAAAGCATATTATCAATCTGTGACCCTTTGGTCATGGAATGACGGATGGGTTTTTCGGTTAGTACAAATTTCGGAAAATGGCGGCAATTAAAAAAAAATCGAATTTTCGTGTTTTTTTTCGCATAAAAAGATAAATAATAAATGCAAAAATGTATCTATCGAAAAAACGATCCGTCATTCCGTGAAGACATATTTTCTGAGTATGCTCTCCAAATTTCAGGTCGATATGTTACTTACAGCGGTTAGGAGAATGTCAGCCATTTTTAAAAACGTGTTTTCGAGAAAAACGCGTTTAAAGTTTTGTAATGTGTTTACACAAATGTGTTTATAATTACCGCTAATCGGCAATGCCTGGTCCATAGAGGCATCCCTCCTCTTCTTCTAGCTGCTCATGTTGAGCTCAAATTGATTTTTTGAAAATTTCAAGGACAAAGGCTCCCTTAAGGTATGGTGCTGCTACCGTCCGCCCAGCCGACTGATAGAAGCTGTAGCTCATTCAATTTTATGAATATTTCAATGAAATTTTCGAAGGATATAGCCAAAAGGTGCCACTATCGAATAAAAATATATTTGGAAAATGCAATTTTTTGACCCACCTAGGTAAATGTAGCCCGTTAATCACGCTTGCAAAAATATTTTCCCAGGAAATATTCACCATGAGTCTGTACATGGCCCTTCGGCCCTTCGCCTTCTCGGCCCTCGGATTCTTCAACGTCGACTTGACGCTCACTTACGCGGTAAGGAACTTTAATGAGTTTGCAACTACGCTTTTCCGCCCACTCGTGTAGAAAGATTGAGATTTTTATCTACTCTTTTTTGTGTCACGAAGAGTTGTTAACTTTGTTCTACTTTTCATGAAGCGCAAATTGGGACTTCTGTTTTTTTTTTAACGTAACGTCAGTAGTATCGGAGGAAAGTGAGAATCCAATTTTCAGCCGTCTCGAATCTGTATGTCACGTGGTACAGCTTGTTCTTTGCCTCAAGGCGTTACGTCTGAGTAGAAAAAAATGTTGGGTTCACTTTTATTGGCTCAAATGATGCGAAAATATCACAGGAATGATATACAAAAAAAAATAAAGATGGAAAATTTAGAAAAAAAATGTTAAAGCCCATTTTCCGAAGCGCCTTCGAGCGCTGCGAAACGCACGAAACAGCCTGGACGGCGAAAGTAGCAATTTGGAGGCGTTTAGTGGTGTCGTACAAAAAATATATAACGATCTAACGACTGAAGACTGAGTTAAAAAAAAAACGTCCCAAAATGCTCGTCGAAAGAAAATACACAGTGAGAGGAGCCAGCCTCCGCATAATAATTCCTGCATTAATCTCGTAATGTTTTATTGCAGGCATTCACCGTAACCGTAACTTACATAGCATTGTGCATCCAGTCGCACAGTTAGAGAAAAAACGGTCGACGCGTCTGTTACGAACCGATCACGAATACTTGTTCCACATGGATACATGAGCGATGCACGAGAGATGGAAAATTGGAGAGATAAAACGCGTAACTACGGGAACTTCTTTTTGCACCGAATGCACAAGGTACGCATATGTATAAATGGTGTCTTGTTATGAATAGGATAATCCTGTAACTGTCGATAGGTCAGATCATGTCCTACTATATGCTGGAATTCCAGTTTAGTAAAAGTCCCACGGCTTTCGACATCAAAATCATCTGCTTTTGGTTTTTCGCATGCCATTTCTACAAATAATAATTTTTTTGACCCTTTTTTTAATACTCTTGGTTATTTGTTTTATCCAGAAAAGTCTTCTTTTTAACCTCGAATGTTAAGGACACTTCATGAAAAAAGATCTTATGCAGAATTTTCATACAAACCAATTCGAACATCTGACTTTCATAGCCTGCGGTGTACAAAAAATGTACTACGCATATCGTTCCAATTACTTCAAAAAATTGCTTAGTTATTACCGATTCATATCACTTGTATAAACGGCATGCGAAATACCAAAAGCAGATGACTTAATGAGAGATGCAGTCAGAATTTTCAAAAAATCGATTTTTTTACATTTTCTTGAAGTATGTTTCGAAAATATTCCCTGAAAATTTCAAGTCAATCCGATGAACAGTTTCTGGGATATCCAACAATTAGTGAAGGGGCGTCGGGTCCCCATGGCAGGTAGCGGATTCTCAACGTATAGACGTGGCTGACAAACGCGCAAACGATAATACCCGGGACGGCAGAATGCTTCGAAGACAACAACAAATTGATATTTTGGAAGCTTCCACATCGCCAGAAGCCCCATTGTATGGGCCAGGAATTGATGATTCGATGTAATTTTTTTAATTAGTCCTAAATCAAGTGTAAATCAATAAATAAAATCAATAAATCAAGTGTAAAATTGGAAAACTCTTTCAGAAATTTTCAAAAATTGATCACTCAAAAA
Source organism: Ophion slaviceki (assembly GCA_944452715.1). Lineage (NCBI taxonomy): Eukaryota > Metazoa > Arthropoda > Insecta > Hymenoptera > Ichneumonidae > Ophion > Ophion slaviceki. The sequence goes on along the minus strand of OX101786.1, from coordinate 14,319,239 downwards.
CTATGAACTTTAGCAAAATTTTATAAAGAATACTTTCGTTTTGAAATTGCCCAAAATGTTTTGTAAAAAAATAATTCATCCCGAAAAACTTCAATTTAAAAAGAAAAATTTGTAACAATTGGCTATAAACAATTGAATGCTCGACTTTTCGGCAAAAAATTGTGATATTCGGATTCAGCGGATCGAAATACATAAAAAAAAGTTTAGCTTCATCCATCGAGCTCAAAATTTTACGAACATATAATAATACCGTATCCACATTGAAAAACTTTAAACGCGTTTTTCTCGAAACTATGTTTTTCAAGTTGGTGACCACTATAATTCAAAAACCACTCGATGGATTTTGATGAAATTTGGTGTGCTTATTGATAGCATTAAAAACTAGTCCTTAATCGAAGGATTTTCATTTTTGTTGAAAATTTCTATTTTTTTTTAACAATAAACGAGCTATTTTTTGGTCGAATATCGAAAGTTATCCATCGGAAGCCACCATTTTGTTAATTTTTGAAAAAAAAAAGCTTCGATTAAGGACTAGATTTATTATTAAACTAATGATTTTTTTTGTTTTTTTTTTTTATTTTATTTCAGATGATCCAGTAAAATTTTATGATGGTCACCGCAAAGCACTACATGCCGAAGGGGGTCCGACAAAGATGGCGATATTTTTATAAATAATCAATATTTTTCTTTGAAAATTTGTACAAGTCAAGTTGAAATATAACATAAAAAGTCTGTGTAACCGCTTTTGTAAAACAAACTTAATTACTATGAAAAATTATTGAAAATGCTCGTCTTTTCACGCCTCTGACTGCATCTCACCCCTTAAAAAAAAACATAAAGCCCAAAATCTGGAAAACCGTGGGTCTTTTACTAAACTGAAATTCCAGCATACAGTAGGGCATGATCTGACCTATCGACAGTTGCAGGATTGTCCATTCATAACAGGACACACTGTACATATGTGTGTGTATGTGTATATATATATATATATATATATATATATATATATATATAATGTAAAAAGTATGTATGTATGTATATATATGTAATAATGTAAAAAGTCGTCAGATGGTACTTAACATGAAGTTGCAGAAAATATGTTTGAAAATACTAATGCGCGAGTAAACGTGCTACTTCCGGTCAACTCTACCGGATACGCTCTCCATGCCGTTCACGACTATACGAGAAATACACGAGGGAGAAGAGGAGGACTTCCGGTTTCATGGCCGGGGAAGAACGCGAATCCACGCTTCCTTCGGGGTGACGATCAATCCAGGTTTAACGTCCTCGAGCCTCGTCGGCTGCTTGTCGACGAATTCAAAGTCGAAGTTCTGGACGAGTGCCGCGAAATGGTTGAACAGTATGAAACGAGCGAAGGTCTCACCGATGCATACCCTACGGCCTGAACGTTATATATGTGCGTGTTATTTCGATAATTATAATTATAATTATGTGTGTGAGTGTGTGTGTGCATATATATATATATATATATATATATATGCACACACACACACACACACACGCGCGCGCGCGCACACACGTAATTGCTAGGGGAAAAAATACGAGGGAATGGTGGTGAAGAAAAGTATTTTTTTTTCCCGCCAAGTGAAGATGTTCTTCGACCTTACCCAGGCCAAATGGCAATGAGAAGTCTTTGGCCATTCGTTGCCCATCTTCCGTCAGGAATCTCTCGGGCCTGAAATTCTCCGGATCTCCCCACAGATCGGGGTCGTTGTGCATGTAGAATAAATTGGTCGCCACGACCGTGTTGTACGGGATATCGTAGCCCATCAACGTCGTAGGTTCCGTCGTTCTGTGGAAAACACTCCAGGGCGTGAGCGTTTCCATTCTGAAACCCTCGCGCATCGTCGCTTCGGTGTAGGGAAGACTGTAACACGTGCAATTGAATATCTGTGATTGGAAATAGTTTGCGATGGCAGGGGAATGAAAAATGCGGCGACCTGTGATGGATCAGTTAGTTGAGACTAAGCTATTAGATTGATGAAAAAAAGTCTCGTGACACTAACGACATATTTTTTAAATAAACATAACATTTTTTCAAGGGGGTCATCCCATGTGACGGGTACGAAAAATCGAACATTTTTTTGGAACAAATTGGTTCTATAACGTTCCTAGAATATGCAGGTGAAATGATTTTTCGATATTCAAAGTCGTTGGAATGTTACAAACGTAGAACGTTTGTACCATTCAAATTGGCTTCCATGATATCTCAAAATAAAAAAATAAAAACTCTCCGTGAATATTTTGGAGATCCGTTTGATTATCAAATTGTTTATCACGTAAATAGTTTTTTCAAAGCCAGAAATAAATGACAATCTGACGGGGCTAAGTCCGCTGAGCATTGGGGATGTGGTAGTACTTCCCATTCTAATTCTGAAATGGTTTTTTGTGTCATTTTATTAGGACGTTGAATAAGTCACCGGAACTGCGTGCGTGTAGTTTAAGATGGTAATGCATCTATAAAGAAGTAATATGAGCAAGCTTGAAATTCAGTGTACGTTATTTCGCCGAAGTGTAAGCGACTATTTTTTCATAGTGTTAAACGTCAAACTTCGTGCCAAAAAAGAGTATTTGCGGGGAATTTTACTGCACTACTTTATTCAAAAAAATCTGCAACTGAAGCACACAGAATTCTTGTTGAGACTGGCGCACCGGAAAAGTTTGGAGACGAAGAATTGGAGGCATTACTTTATGAAGGCTTATGTTAGACAGTAGGTGTACCTGCAACTTCCAGTGACACGTTTTTTTACTATTTTTTTTAAGAAAGAAAGCATTCATTTTTACAAAAAATAGGGATAACTTATTCACCATCCCAATAGCTACGTGGGACCGAGCATTGTCGTGAAGAAGACGAACTTATCAATATTTACGACGTTTTTGTTTAATCGTTCCAGAGAGCTTCTGTAATTGTGTAAAGTCGATCTTGGAATTTATTGTGGTGTTAGGCGGAAAAAGCTTATAATATGCTAGGATAAATATTAAACCGAGCACTTTAGTGTCGCAAATTTTTCTTATCAACCTCATATTTGGTATATATGTGGTTTATAAATATAGTTCTCTTCTTGTTCCCTTCTGATCTCTCGATTGTTCTACTTCAATTCTCGAAAAATATAAATGGAATTTTTTGCTTGCAATGCTCAATTCATGGCTTTGCAGAAAGTTTCTCGAAAAACAATTGCCTAAATGACAATTCTCCGAATACAATTGCCCGAATAAACACATTTCAAAATGAACAATTTGTCGAATACAATATCCCGAATGAACAGTCCCCCGAATGGACAATTTCCCGAACGAACGTTTCCCAAACAAACCCAATTTTAATTTAATAATTAATTGAATAATTTCATAATTTGATAATATTTTAATTATTCACTTATTATTAAATTAGTATCTTGACTAAAATGCACACTTTTCTGATCAAAAGTATAATTTAACGATTTATAAAGTTTTTTTCAGTGAACCAAAGTGAAAAAAATCGCAATATTCTTCGTGCAAAATGATACAGGGAAATAAATCTTACGATTGACCGACGTTAAAGATGCGTTCCACGAAGTATTTGCCTCGATTAATGATGCAATATTAATGAAAATAATCATTCAAAATTGAAGTTATTCAATTTTTTCTATAATTTGATCGTTCACCCTAAAAAAATTTGTCTATTCGGGAAATTGTCCATTCAGGCATTTTTCGAAGCATTTTCCGCAAACGCAATTCATGGTGAAAAAATTCGCCTTCCCGTCAATGGCCTTTTGAGAAAAGGGGACTTTGTTGGCAACTTTTTCCAGCAGTAGCAATTAGCTACTTGTTCTTTGGCTTTTGTTCGGGTTTGAGGCATACATTTTTTCGGGATGAATAAAAAATATATGTTTCTACGAGGAAAAAATCGTCCACAGGAGGAATATAGCAAGTCGCATTTGAACGTCCACTTGCGCATTGTATTATCGTACTTTTTCCTGTCGTTCCATTCCGGCAGGCGACCCCTTCCGACGACATCGTCAATCTCACGCTGCACTTTTTTGAAAACTTCGGGATGGTGCATCACGTGTTTGATGAAGTGCGTCAGCATGCTCGGCACGGCTGAGATGGCAGGAAAGATCACGTCGACGCAAATAATGAGAAGTTGCTTGTACGTGAAGCCATCGGCGCCTTCGCATTCCTTCAATTTCTTCAGATACACGTCTATGAATCCTTCAGGATCGTCTTCGTCGATCAACGGACATTCCTTTCGCTTGTTCAAGAATGTCTGGAAAGCGAATGACGGAATTTCCAACAAAGAAATGATTGGTTTTTATCTTCTCGCCGTAGCAACATCGAGGATAATTGGATCATCGTCATTGGAGGCACCTACTTGGAAAAAGTCTACGATCCAATAATTGGCCCTCATTACGGCATGGAATCCAAAGCCTGTGCCGATGTGTCTCAGCCATGGATGGATAACGACCATGCCAGCAGTCGTGTCCGAGTTCCTCTGGAAAACCATCGCCGTTCGGCAGAGCTCCCGCAGGCTCTCGTAATTCTTCCGGTCGTACATCTCGCCCGTCATCACGAACCACATTGGACTTGCACACGAGGGGTACAGAACATCCGGGAATAAGGCTGTAGAATCTCTCACTACTGTCTGTACAGAATGGCGGGTTCAGAGCAAACGAGTGATGCGATGAAGCGTTTGAAAAAATGGCAAGGTGGTTGATAAACAAAAAAACATTTGAATTCAAATTGGGTGGAAAATCAATAATGATAATAAATAACGGCCGGTAGCTGATGCGCGGTCGATGTGCAGCTACGGCGATCAACGGTACCAATAGCTGGATGGGTGACCGCTTAGCCGCGCACTGGCTCGCGCGCCAACTACCGGACAGTCTTTCCACACTTTCCCTGTGCCCCCGTGCAAATGCGTTGAAGCAGTGCAGCGGGAAAGAGGAGCCAGAAATAAGGGAGTGACATCTGCGGGTTGGAAAGCAAACGGAACATGCAAGCCTGTGAAGACGCCGGGAAACATTGGAAACGATAATGGATCAAATGAAAAATCGAAACCACCGTTGAAGAGAGAAAAGGAATCTTCATCGGTGACTTAATTTTTTTATTTTGCCAGTGATATCGTTCGTAATTCCCAATGGAAATATGATCATGATATCGACGCTGCTTACGAAAAGTAGCACGATTGAAAGTTCTTACGAAAACTAGCATGATTATGCTTTCGCCACGGAAACTAGCACGTTTCCGTATTTACCGCGAAATCCTGCATGTTTTGGCTGTCACCGCGTAAAATAGCTTGTTTGATTTTCACTGTAAAAACTCGTGTAAAAGGAGTAAGTTTAAACCGTAAGAATCTCATCGCTCGTACAATCTAACCAAAAATAGTTTTGGTGAGAATTTAAGGGGGGAGAATTTAAAGTGTGACACTCAAAAAATCGATTTTGTTGCCTTTTTCGACAGTTTATACCGAGGGGCTATTCACTTGTGAAATCATTCAAGCACTTCTGTTCGAAATCGAATGCGAAATTACAAGAAATCGCCTGAAATCGCGAAGCGTCTTACTAAATCACCATTATTCGAATGTAGTTGAAATCCCTTGAAATCAGGTTTACATTTTTTAAGTCGTCTGAAATCAGCACGTAGTCACTTGATTCAGGAAATCGCTAGAAATCATCTGGTTCTCGAAACAAGGAAATTTTATTATGATTTTTCATAATCCATTGTCCGTGCGTTCGAGCAGTCAGTCTGCGGCTCAACGCCAGTGCATGCATAGAGATATACCGGGAGATAATTATTTGTGAAAACAAAACTGTTGAAAATCTTGCCTCACTTTGCGTTGCGTTCGACTTCGAGTTCGACTGAAGGTATGTATATCTTAAATTAATTTTTTATTCTTTTCAAATTTGAATGTATTTAAGGAGGTACACTAGCTTCAGCAAAATGGTGATAGATCAATAAAATTTGGTGAATATATTCTTTAGTATTATTCATGTAGATACAAATTTTTTCAGATTTTTTGGTTGTGCCGTTTTCTTACAAATAATTCACAAGCGTTTATCCTTATACCCGGAATATATACCTATATCTATAAAAACGCTATGCTTATACACGTGAACTTCAATGTTCAATTACTCGATAACGGCACAATGAAAAAATCTGAAAAAAATTGTATTGACATATATAATACTAAAGAATATATTCACCAAATTTTATTGATCTATCACCATTTTGAAATTTTACCATGGTCTAGCATGGCAACATTGTATGAAGCTGGTGTACCTCGTTAAATTGACGAATAACGAACCGAAGCGATCATTAGACATCGTCTAATTTAATGAGAAAATAAGAAACGTCTTTTCGTGTAAAAACCCGAAAGAATGTGCACGTTCTCACAAATTATTATTACTATCAAAGAAAATTATTACAATACCAAAGAAATTGGTGTTCTTTGTAATTGGTACGAAATCGTACAAAAATCACCAAATTTAGTTCCTGTATCGACGGATGTACATGGTTTTATTAGTATTACGCAATATTGTTTGACTATTTCGTCGCCTTGTATGGCCGAAACGGGTCTTTATATTGACATGGCTCTGTATGAAAAAATTTAACATTTCTTTTAATATCTATATCTGTCTTTTTTAAACCCTTTTTTTAATTTTAAAAATTTTTAATTCAAATTTGAGTCTCAAGATTAGTCAATAATAAAAAAAAAGAGAAATTTAACCATTTTCGAGCTTTTTTCTCCCTCCAATGATTTCAGCAATCGCTTGAAACTGAGTTGATGAATTCAAATGAAATCAATTGAAATCAACTGAAATTACATGAAATAACGTGAAATCACATGACTTTAAAAATAGCTCGAATCATTTATGAAATCACAAAAATCATATGAAATCGACTTCACACGGAAATCTCTTCCGCACCTCACTTAATAGTGAATAGCCCCTCGGTTTATACTTTTAAGAATATCATTATCATTTATATCATTTATATCAATATCATTTTATCTTGCAAAAATCGATAGTTAAATCTTTAAACGCGTTTTTCTCGATATTAGCTTTTTCAAATTTGCTGATATTGTAACTCAAAGAGCAATTATCCGATTGACTTGAAATTTGAACCGAGTACTCTTGAATATATTTACTCTACAATGACGTAGGATATTTTTGATTGGATGAAAATCACGATTTGGCATTGAAAAAAAACGACCATTTGATAGGCCAGAAAACAGACTTTTTTCACAACTACGCGATTTTGTTAGATTTTGATATTTTTTAAAAAGCCGACGTCATCGTACAGGAAATACCTTCCAGTTCAACGACATTTTTCCTTTTTCGGTTTCAGCTACTCAATCAGCTACTACCTCCGAAGGCAGCCCATAAGTCGCTCGGATCTCAATATATTTCTATGAAAAAAATTATGTAATATAGGTCAAATATAGTCAAATATATTCTTCATTTTCCAAAACATTTAATTGAGTACTTTTCTTCCAAAAAATTCCCGAAAATCACCCAAATTTTCAGCGTTCACACTGGTATAGCCCTTCAAAGTCCTTCGTGCTCAGGTAAAAATCTGGAAAAATAAACCATCAGTATTTAAAAAAAAAAACATGACATATTTTTGCGTAATGACATTTTAATTTTATGCTCGTTGCTTTTACAACATTTTGATAATAATTATCAATTTAAATCTATGATAGTAATTTTTATAAAAAAATAATATCGGAATTGTAAATATAATGAAATATTTATTGTGATTTTCTATTAAAAAAATAACCTTATTGAAAATATTCAACAAATTTACTGTAATCGTACAGATGGTTATCGTCGAATATGTTTGAAAAATTTTGCTGATGTTCGATTGGAATTAAACCTCTGTCAAGCATGGCCAGTAAATTTTTTTTTCTTGGTGCAAGAGGCAATTTTTTTTCTGTCGTCTGTTTTAATTGGAACATTCGAACATCATCCGTGTTTTTGTTTTTTTGAGATTTTCATCTCTCGTCGTTCTCGGTCAAAATCATATTTAAGATGGATTGTATGGACATAAGGTTGAATATTTCCCGACTACTTGCAATTTTAATTGAAGCCCAATTAAAATTTTTTGATAGATCTAAAAAATTGTAAATTTCCGATCGCGGTTAAAGGAATTGGAGTAAAAAAATAGAGGCAAGGCGTGAAAAAGCATGGAAGAAAGGTCGGAAACAATTCCAGTGTTACTGAGACATGTTAATTTTTGCGGTGAATATCGGAATGTGCTTCTTTTCGTGGTGAAAGCGTAAACGTGCTAGTTTTCGCGTTAAATATCGAAAGGAGCCAGTTTTCGTGGCGAAAATCGAAACTTGCTAGTTTTCGTGTGGAAAGCCAAAACATGGCCGTTTTCTCGGTGATATCAAACGTGCTTGTTTTCGTAAGAATTCTGAGACATGCTACTTTTTGTAAGCAGCGTCGATATCATCAATAAGTCGCAATGAAAGATGGACCCCAATATTATTCGTGAATTTTAATGATAATTGCACAATATAACTTTCAAATTCTTAATTTTCAATCGTCGTAGAATTTGTATCGCCTATACTCGACCTTCTCGATATATTTGATGTTATTCATTTTAATCGGATACTCCGAAACAAATATCTTTTTCAACCTTCATGCAACTCGTCTCCATGCCTTTCATTATTTCCTTACAATTATTGTTAATGTTCATATTAATCAATAGTCGATATAAAATAACACATTGAAAGGCACGTTACGAAAAACCTTTTCCACATCATCTGCAGGCCCGTTCTTCAGCATATCCACGAGTATAGACACTTCGTGAGCTATGACGCCCTCCAACTTTTCATGGCGACGACCAAAACCGAAGTCCCGCAAATTTCGCAAGGTGAATCTACGTTGCACCAGCCAGTCGTCGTTGTCGTTGAAGAATATTCCTAAATTCGATTTCCGCAATGGAAAGGAAAAACGACGTTCTCATTGACTCGAGTAATTTCAACGTGTCGATAAAAAATTACGTGCAATTATTCTAATCGACTTTTCGATAAAAGGCTATCAAGAAATAACGAACGGGCGACTGCTCCGCAAAAAAAACCATTTTAATTCCTATTTTAATTGAATACGAAAAAAAAAACCTTTTTACTCCTATTTCAACTGGAGCTGAGAAAAAACTTTTCAATTCTTATTCTAATGAAATACGAAAAAAAGTCTTTCAATTTTTATTACAATTAAATACGAAAGTGAAACTTTTTCATTCTTTGTCTAATTGAATACTATTCTATTGAAAAGAATCCATCTGGTTATCCAAACGCCTACATTAATAATTTATTCGAAATGTACATATAAACATATCTCTCGCTCATTTTAAGAGGCTCGAGTGTTTCACCGATGGCCGATCACCGCATCGTTTTTGCAGAGAGAAAAAGTCAAATTCCAGACACGGCACACTTACAGATAAAAAATGTGTATACTTTAACGTTTATTAGCAAAACTCTCGCCTCAGCGTAACTTTATTCGTATATCTTTAATGAAATTGAATATCTTCAATTAATATTTCTTCTGCCGAAGAGGGACTCACCCAGTCTCTCGCCAAAAGCCCTTGCTCTCAGAACAAACAGTTGGTGCAATCTGCCATCGAATTCTGGTCGAGTTAGCACTTCCTTAATACCCTCATAATCGTTAACGACTACGGTGTAATACGGGCCCAGGTGCAGACCGATTATCTTCGATTTGTATTTCTTCACGTAATGGGTGATAGTTTTGTATGGGAAGCTGTAATTGCCCCATAAGAGAAAGCCATAGGATCCCCAAAACGGAACTCGGGGAATTGCTGTCGAGATGATCGAAATTTTTAATTTTATATATACATATATGTGTGTGTGTGTGTGTGTGTGTGTGTGTGTGTGTGTGTGTGTGTGTGTGTGTGTGTGTGTGTGTGTGTGTGTGTGTGTGTGTGTGTTTGTGTGTGTATGTATATTACAATTAGTATACACTTTCGGGGAAGAATATAAGCAAATATTTCGCCTCGCGACGAACAATCATAAATGCAAAAAGAAAGTTCATATTTTTTTTCATCCAAGTATAATATTTTATCAAATCCAACTTCTTTCTGTCGTGATATTTGAAGACATAGCCTCATAGTTGTCGATTTACACCGGATTACCGAGAAAAATGAAACTTCTTTGCAAAAAGGCGATTAAGCTCGCGGAAAAATCATTTTTTAAAACTTTTGTTAGACACGTATTAGGGGAATCTCGACCTTTTGGAGTCCCTCTGAGAAAATTCCCATTGCCATTTTCATTGGCGTAGCCGACATTTTGTCCTGGTGAGGGCCTAGGTGGACCGGCCTGATGAAAAAGTGGTTTTGTCCATAATTATCTTTTTCAAGAATACAATTTACATAATAATCGATAATCACGTAACACACATAAAGTGTCCCCAAGTCCCCAAAAGCCCCAAGTCTCACGATTAAAATTGCGTTTCGTTTTTTGATTTCAGATAAGCAGAACGGCCGGAATCATGGCAGCAGTGGAGCACCTCTTTCTATATATGTGTTCCTGTTGAGCGGTGTATCTCCAAATATATTCTATATGACTCGAAAAATTCACAAAGTTTGTTTAAATGTTAATAAAAATGATATACAATGTATAAATTGTTTTATTTTAATGGTTTGTCAAAAAAAAAATTCCCCAAAAAAGCATTTGAAAAACGGCCTTCACACTAGACGACCCCGTTAATATGCTTTCTTAAATTTCCAGCTTTATTTCATCATCTTCAAGTGAAAGTATGTTTTTCATGACCATCGTTTCAGCTTCTGACAAGGGGAGGACGCGGACTTGAGGTCACCGATTGTCACGTCCGTTCGCGAGAGTAAAGTACTTTCTAATAGCAATCTACCCTATAATAGAGTAAAAACTGACTCTCAATTGTTCTCGAGAAATAGGCAATCGAATAACGAGGCGCAATTTACATACCAGTAACGTTGCATTCGGAATCCATAAGGCAACGTGGCCCAGCGATTAGGACGTCTCACTACCACGCTCGCGACTCGGGTTTGTGCCACTTTGGATGCGTTTTTTTCTTCATTTTTTGACATCGATTTTTCACGAATGGCGTAAAAATTCATGTATTTTTTTAAATTGAAAATACAAGGAATAAAAAATGGATTTGGCACAGTACGAACCATTAGTATGAAATTTCACGCATTGTAATTTTTTTCTTATACGTCATTTCAAACAGAAATTTCGCGTAGTTCTCTATGCGTCAAATTTGTATCCCCAAGGAAAAATAGTTCTTTATTGTAGCACAACAAATTTGTGTTTCTCATCATGTGAGAAACGCTTCAGCAATGGGCGATGGCTACTGCTTTTCCGTTCCTAAATGATTTCTTTCGTTTCGAGGCCAGTCCAACCTGGGTTAAAGTTTTCAAACGAAAGCACGGGATACGACAGCGAAAAATTACGAAATAAGTAATTAAACGGGACGTTGCAACTTTGCAAGAAACTATTGAAATAGCGGAGATATTCAAAACAAACACGGTTTTTAAGTCCAAATTTTGATTTAGTCTTTGTAATTGACACTAATTAAACAAGTTGTTAATACCAAACAACGTACAAAAGATTTTCAGATCTAAAGGGTGTAAAAAGTGTGCATGTTGAAAGACAAAATTTGAACAAAATCACACGCTCGTACACCGCCCAATACTGTATCACGGCGTTAGGAAAGTTGTTTCCGAACGTTTTCATCTACCTCCAGGAGCCATCGAATAAATTCGGTCCGATTGTTTCGAAGACTGTAAATATACAGTCTTAGATTGACTGAATAGACTGACGGAAGATTTAAAAAATGTCATTGTAACGTGTTTAAAATTCAGCAAACTCACAAAAGAATTCTATAGACAGTATTTGGAAACAACTCTCGGTCCCTATGTTAAAAACGATAAATTCATGCTTATAATTGATTCGCGGGACCGGAAAACGAATTGTACTTTACATTGTGAGATTTTTCGCAATGGTAGTGGCGAAGCGACTTGCACCCTCAAATTCATTCCACTAAAATGTACGCCTCATCTTTGTTAGCCGTGCGATGTGTATTTTCATCGTTAGGTTGAACGTTTCATAAACGATTGCAAAATGGCCCTACTCTATTACAAGAACAACGGAAAAAGCATCGCGCGAAAATGCTATCAAAATACATTAATTAGTTAATCACAACTTGAGCGCTTCAAACTTTACTAACATGTTGAAATATGGTTGGTATGCCGCAAGACTGATAGACCCACGGGTCACATTCCAAAATGTTAACCAAATGTACTTCCTGTGCTGTCTTTGTTAACAAAATGTTCATGCAACACTGTCTCATTTATACAATGCGCGTGGTGCGAACTGAACATATGTTTTTATGATAAGTATCACCCGCAAGTGTGCACCAAATTAGTGGCAAATGACAGTGACAGCGATGTGTAAATAATGTCACACTTTGGTATGTGATCGAAAAATAAATTATGTTGTGCATTTAATAACAGCCTTTTGCTTATTTCATATTACTTTCACCCTAAAAGTTGAACGTTCGTATGAAAAAAAAAACTAGAAAAAATTGACAATGCGTGAAATTGCATACTGATGGTCCGTACTGTGGCAAATTCATTCTTTATTTCTTGTATTTTCAATAAATAAGCACGAATTTTCACGGAATTTCATTTAGTTCTGAAATCTGTTTTATTTACTTAAGACAGGATTCTACTTTGAAACTTTGAAAATTTTTTTTTTTTTTTTACATTTTTCGAAAACAAATATGTTCAAGAATGTTCGGTCAAAATTTTATAAAGTTCCAAGCAGTCTAACTATCCTTTTTCGCCTTTCGAACGCACCTACCTGAGCACCTACCTATCACTCACCAAAACTTTAAACGCGTTTTTCTCGAAACGACATTTTCAAGTACCGTGGTCGTGATAACTCAAAAAGTACTGAACCGATCCTTATGAAATTTGGAACACATATTCTATATGTGTGTACCAACCGACCTAACTACAATCAACTTAAAATTTTGATTAGAAATATTTTTTTATTCCAAAAAAAGACCCAAAAAAACGCATTTTTTTCGTATTTTAGCCGCGATTTTGTTAATTTTGCACGTATATAAAATATTCTAGTTACGTCGGTTCCTGAAGACATACTGAACATGAAACTATTTGATTTTTTTGTTTCAGACCATCCGTCGGGAAGATTTCACGACCCCGGCAACCTGCTTTTCGAGGCGTTGGCTTTAAACATATTTTACGTGTACAAAAAATGAATAAAATACATTTAAATTTTTTTTTTATGTACTTAAAGAGTGTATTTATTGAACAGTTTAAACCCCATATCGATATATTTAATAGTATTCTCAGAAAAAATTCACGAAAATAGCGTTTTTTTCATGGTTTCAAAGTAGAATCCTGCCTTAATGAAATATCTACTTTTTATACAAATTACGAAATTACGGCGAAGGAAATAGTTCAAGTTTTATTAAATTATTTCTTCATGCTCGTTTGGGTGAAACTTAAATAAAATTAATCGGTTATTTGAATTTAATTATTTTCGATCGATTTGTTCTGGGGGAGGGGGGGGGCACCGAGATTTGTCGGGAACCCCTGGCCACTCCTGGCTACGCCAAGTCCATTTCCCAAGGTATGATACACGAATTTATAACAGCAGGGAAATTACAAAAAAGCATAGTGGAGCTTGTTTTTTCATTTTTTAAATACTACTTCAAACTTTCTCTTACCCTTTTTACCGCCGAGATCGATGATTTTTCGTCCCGATTGAAAATTCGAAAAGTGTATCCACATTGTGCACCCGAAGTGTATACAGTGTCACTAAAGTCCGTATCTTATTCAGGTAAACAATAATCGTCTGATTTACCTGGCGCCGAGTTCGGTGGCTTTCCGGTCACGTAGGTATAAATTTTATATGCTATTAAAGCGACTGCCGCAACGAATAAAATCAAATCCATTATTGGTCGGGCACTTATTTGGCAAATATGCCAACGAGATTACAACGGAGAACTGATCGGGCTAACGTGCTTTGTTCTCGGACATCTCAAAAGTTTTAGCGCATAATGCAAGAGTCCATCGTTCAACCTCGAGAGGAAGATATTTTTTTATTCATTACTTTATCGAAACGCGCCTCGCTATCAAACGTGTGATTGCACTTATCTTGTGTATTATTTTATGCTGACTACACGTTGCGGCAGTGAGCGCAAATAACGAGTCGTCGCGAGATTTTGGGTTAAAACCGTATAACAAATTATCTGAGGTGCCATTAAGGGGTTACAACACTGCTGAGCCCCCAAAAATAGGTATAACCTTCAGAATCTTCTGTGCTTAAATCAAATGAAACCGAAAATGTATTCGAAGAACTTCATTGTACATATTTTAAAGTATATGAAACAATTTCTAAAAAATTCTTGTAGTCGCGGTGCTGCGGGGGTTTTGCCGCCAATTTTTATCTCGACCAAGAAATCAATTTTTTTCGTAACCTGCATCTTATTTGCTAGGGATTTACCGAGGGAATTTGTAAAATATTGTTTTTCATAATGATCGCAGTCGTTCAAAAGTTTTATTTTGCGAAAAAAATCATATTGTTTATAACAAGAGAAGTTTTCAACAAATCAGAAAATCCCTACGTACTTCTTTCGAGAATTAAGTGTAGAAGATACTATGAAGATTTTAAGTGAATCAGATCAAATTTTTTCAAGTGCTGCAGCCGGATGGAAAATTATTTTTTTCGGCCAATGAACATCCAAATTTTGTGTAACATTATTTTGGGTTTGACAGGCAATTTGATACTGAAAATAGCAACTTTTCAGAATCAGCACAGAGTATCATAAAGCTTAAAAAATCCTATCCTGTGAACTAAAGCTATCGGCAATCGTATTTAAAGAGAAGAGAAAAAATCTTAAGCAGATTTCATCTTACAACATCAAAGAAGCAAGAGTCCAAGATTGTAAATTTTATCTCGAAAACGGTGTATCTACTGTTTTCGGCAGCGAGAAACCAATTTTCCTATTTCTTGCTTCTAGTAAAACTTTATTTAGGGAGTCGTTTTACCAGATTAACTTTCACGAAACAATATTCTATTAATAATAAAATTAATTTCTCTACGATTCGAGTTACTCTATTAATCTTCATAATTTTGCCTTCAGATTGCAAATAAAGTGTCAAAATGTAAATATTTTGATGTCACCTCCACTAGCCATCATCGGCACGCACTTTCAGACGCTTGTCGTTGTGTGTAACCCTTTATGGCCATGCATGTTTTCGTACGAGTTACGATGTGTAGAGAGGCGAAACTTGTACACTGAAACAATTGGCGTATTTTTAGCTCTTCGTAATCGCGGTATTATTTGTCAGTCTTGAAAATGGGTTCGAACGTATGTGTGTGTGTGTGTGTGTGTGTGTGTGTGTGTGTGTGTGTGTGTGTGTGTGTGTGTGTGTGAGAGAGAGTGTGTGTGTGTGTGTGTGTGTGTGTGTGTGTGTGTGTGTGTGTGTGTGTGTATGCATATATATATACACATATTCGGCAATGCGATGAAAGTGTTCGAAAAATTGTTAAACAACTACATTTAAGTTTTATCACAGTACAGTACATTGTTAAGAAGTATGGGACAACAAAAACTACAGAAAATAAGCCACGAACAGGTCAGCCAAAGATACTCATAGTGATAAAGCCTTCAAGTATAATTCGAGAGGCTACGAAAAATCCACTTATAAGTGCTCAATGTTTATGCAAGGATGTCGTGTCAACATCAGGGAAGATAGTGTGTCCCCAAACCGTATGGAACGTTTTGCATTCTGCCAAAATACACAGCAGAACTGCGGATATATTAATGATACGAACAGAGAAAAACGTTTACGTTTCGCTAAAACTTACGTGAATAAACCCATAGGATTTTGGAAACGTGTCATCATCAGTGTTGCCAGTTTATTACAATTGTACTAAATCTGGTACATCTTCACAGTATTTGGTACGTCAGTACGCCTTTCGTAAATCTATTACGTTTTTCATCGTTTCAGTCATTTCATCATTTATTAGTACCCTAATAAGAAAAAAACCCAAACATTGATGAAAACCCTAGTTCATGCTCAATGCAAAAAGTAACACCCTGCGCCCTCTGGGAATGGTTGCAGTCGTTAGATTTAAAGTGAGCCCCAATTTAGTACGAACATTCACAGTTTGTTACTCTGGCAACATCTTTTCTAACGAATCGAAGTTGAACATTTTTGGCTCAGATGGGAAGAGATTCGTCTAGCGTAAATGCAACACCGCGTCAACAAAAGCATATTTTACCAACTGTGAAGCACGGCGGAAAATATGTAATGATTTGGGGCTGTAGGGGTACAATGGTATTGGAAATATTGCATTTATAGATGGGAAAATAAATTCCCAGAAGTATATTGAGGTATTGCGTAATAATTTGGAGGAAAGTGCAGTTAAAATGGGCCTGAATGGAAGTTATTACTTTCAACAAAACAACGACCCGAAACCATGAAAACGCCATGAAAACGAGAGAACGGTTGTTGTACGATGTTCCTAAAGAATGAATTACATCACTACAATTTCCGGATATCAATCCCGTAGAAAGTTAATGGCACTTGTTGGATGCAGAAGAAAAAGAAAAATATCTAACATATCTGATCTACGAGTAATTTTAAAAGAATGGTAAAAAATATTAAAGAAAACAACTCAGAAGCTGATGGAATCCATGCCTAGAAGACTAGAGGCCATGATTGAAGCTAAGCGGATGCACACAGAATATTAGTTACAATGTACAACTAAGATTATGTAACTTTTCACTGTAGGGGTAAGGACGAATACTTTTTTTGGTCTTAAGTTCTTGTATTTTTTACGTTACTATTTTATTACGCCTAATGAGAAATCCTTCATTTGCAGATTATCCCTGTACGAAGTGGACTATTAAGGCCTTATGTAGGCGAAAAATTTCAAAATTTTTCATTTTTTAAATTATTTTCGATTCCATTAGCCTAAAAGGTCAGGAATATTTTAAGCTTTACAGAATTGAAAAATAAGGTAAGGAGACTTAAATAAGGTAAGATTGCATTTATAATAGATACCGCGCGGCGCGCCCGACCGCCAACTTCAAAGCCGTTTTTCCACGATTCACTTTTTTGAACCTTTTGAAAGTTTTAACTCTTGAACGAAGGACAGGTCGCTTTGAAATTTTTACAACATATTCTTAGTATCATCACTTATCGTGTGAACCACAGAAACAAAAATTTCAATGAGAAAAAAAAATATCAAAAACAAAATACCGACAGAAAATGGAGTAAAAAAATTTAAGTTTCGAATTTTTATTATAATTAAAAAAAATAATATTGCTGGTTCACACTGAAGATACATTATGCAATTATAAATATGTTCATTTTTTTAGACACCCACATCGATGCCGAGAACTTTCACCATCAACGCGCGCGCAAGAAAAAATACATTGCTTTATTATGTTATATCTCCGCCATTTGTTAATATTTCTGATTTTTTTTTACATATACTTAACCATGTGCATAAATGATCTGTAAAAAAATGTTGTCAATATATGCGTAATTTATTTTTAACCGCGTCTAGAAAAGTACCTTCGAAAGTCGGCGAAATCGCATATATAAGGCCTTAAACAAAATATTTTTTGTACGTGTATCATTTGTTTCATAAAGTTATTGGAAAAAAGCTGAGTGTAAGGATACTTTTTGACCCACTGTATATAGGCAGAGAGAGTTAACGAGTTGCACGCAGCTCGTGGCTGAAGAAAAACAATGTCCTGAATTTTTTCCAGGCAAACGTGTGCAGTATTCACATTTTTTTTTGCATTGAAGAGTATGATTTTGAGTATTTTTTGCAATTTTTGTATCTACAAACAGTCATAAATATCGTAGATGCAATGGTTTGTGCAGATCGCTAGAAAAAGGTCCTTCGCTGAGATAACTGCTGCTCGGAAACAAATCATCCGAAATAAAAAAATCAAACGCATTTACTTTTTGCACGAAGGATTAAATAAAATTTTGATTTTTGAAAAAATGGCCGTAGTCCAAAGTGAAATTATCGATTTTGGGTGAAAGAACCATTCTCTTTTCATTGGTAAAAAAAACAACGCATAGGAAAAAAATCACTCGTTCAAGCACTGCTTTTTGATATGTAAAAGTGGCTTGTTAAATTTGAAGTTGATCGTCGCAGTGGTTTTGAGATATCGTGGTTACGCCCATAACTCTCTCAATTTTGAATTCATGGACTTTCAGAGAATATTCTTCAAACGTTATATTTTGATAATCCGTCGAAAACCGAAAAACGATATTTTCAAAAATGTCATGTAGGTGTGAGGCTTGATTGAGTAATTGGTTCCTTCGTCGTCCGGTGTGGCAATTTCGGAAATAGAAGCATACAAGATTCGTATCAAAACTCTTTGATGGTTAAATTATCTGCCGAATGTATTGCACGTCATCCGAAATTCGCGATAGCATATCCTGCTTTCGTACAATCCAATTTATATGAACGATCGATATACCGGTGGTATCTGGCTTATCATTTTCATAACACGAAAAAAATGAGGTCAAGTACGTGTCGGACCACGCATTAAATTATGTTTCCGTCATTAACGCGGATAATTATAATATCGACTTAAACCTGAATCAGTTCGAGAAATGTTGCGATTCAATCGGTTGTCCTTCAAATAACGGTGCTTCACCAATGCCGATAGTTATCAAAATTTTACGGGCTCTCAAAGTGTCGACGAAATTGCGGATAAAGCGTCGTCAAATAAAAAATCGTTTTTCTTACGCTGTTGCCGAAACTACGAGACTATCGCTAAATGCTGTTTTTCCACGGGGCATGGTCAATTCTTGGATATCAAAGTTACGAACGAACGCCAGTTTTCGATAAGAATTACGCTTTTATTGTTCAAGTACAATATAAATAAAATTTGTCGTTCTAGATACGACCTCGGGGGACGCACGCGAAATATTCTAAATGTTCTACGAATAACGAGGGGAGGGGGGAACAAGCTACATTCTTCTTTACGCTAACGACCAGATTCACTCAAGGCTACAGATTTATTCGAGGCTTGACAATCGCCTGTCAATTCTGACACGTTTGTTTCGTTTATCTCCCCGTCGCACTCACGCTCTTCTTTTTCTGCCGTTGTTCATTTTCTCAGTTGCAATACTTGGTATCGCCGAAACAAGCGAAATTAACGCTATTCTTAATTACAGATCGCAAGCGATCGTCGCGCATTATTGCAGCGCCAACGCTAGGCGTCAGCTTGTAAAGCAAATATATGCAGCTCTCGAGCAACTGATTGATTTCCTTGTCGAATACCGGGGTCTCGGTAAGATCGAAGTGGAGTTTCAAAAATGCGGTGTAAAGAGTGTCGCAGTGCGCCGGTACTCGTGGCTGAAACATCGACAGGACAGTTTCGGCGGCCTGTGCACAAAAAAGACAACAATGTCGAGAATAAGTTGAGGACTGCCGAGAAGATTCTTGACTCGAATTCAATCCGAACGGATCAGTTTCGAAGCAGCAATGACAATGTATGTTCATGTGTTTGGGTCAGTTACGAAAATCGAACCCAAAAAAACGCAAGCTATATCCCGGGAGAAGTATCCTGTACTATTGAACGCGCAAGAGTTTTATGCTTGTTCTTTTTATCTCGAAAACGGTTCGGATTTCTGCAAGACGGAGTGTGAATCAAGTGGTCTTGAGCGCGAGAAACGGATTCAGTGGGGGAATGCATTTAGGCGATCAAGGTTTTCCTTTCACGAACCCGAATATTTAACAATTAACTGATTTTCGTCTATAATCAAGTAAAAATACATTCTACTGGTAAAATTTCAAGCCAAGTTACCGAACATTACACAAAATATTACGACTCTAAAAATCGTCTCATTTATATGGCAATTTATGGAGATAACACGCTAGCCACATTTGTATCTAATAATTTATACAGTAAACTAGCTTTTACCCGCGGCTTCCGTTTTCCAGGCATTTTAGAAACCTATACAATAGTAACGTCAGAATAAATAACAAATTGAAGAGAAAAAACGCTGAACACACGTCGTTCTTAATTTTTGACAATTTTTATTCTATGATGGCGGAAAATGCTTTGCCCACAGACGTACTCTCCTTCGTCAAATCCTTTTCCGTCAAATCCAATCGATATCACTTCGTTTTTCAATGAATCAGAAAAGTATGGTTCGTTGGTTGGTCATATTTCTCTTTGGTTTAGTGATTCCTTCGGAGCTGTTTTATGTCAAGTCTCTTGTCAAGACGAAACGTCAAAAATTGAACCATGAAGGTAGCTATGCAGCCACTTTGATATCTCAATTTTGTATGTTTCGTCATCTGTCACGAGACCTCATACAGAGAGGTAAAGTATTCCATGGAGAGAGTAGCATAGAGTATGCCATGGAATAACAATTATAAATGTATCCTTATAGCTACTTTTTGATGTTCTAAAATAGAAAAGTTCCAAACCAAAAATTTGAAATATTATATCCTCGATTCTATAAAATAAGAATAATATTAACTATTTTCTATTATATTTAGTTAGTACGTTATATTTAGTTAGTACATTAGTAGATTTGAGTATACTATTATAATTAGAAAAATTTTAGATATCAGAATGAAAAGTATCCTATATGTTAATCCAGGTCATAAGCTACCTACATGTTGAATTTTATTTAGATCTGTCAAGCCGTTTTGGCGTGATTGAGTAACAGACTTTCAGATTTATAATATTAGTTAGGAGTTAGGATAAATTTAGATGCCTGACGTAAACTGTTCAGGGGTGTAATTTTTGTTAAGATTCCATAACGACAATTAACACAGAGGGTCACCGAATGTTCAATGAAAATATTAATGATAAAACTTAGAAAAATGTGACTGGCAGAAGAATTTTCGTAGTCTCAACTTTTAAAAAAAAAATGTAAAAATATCTAAATCTACTAAATTTGCGCGATTTTTTTATTCCAGTTGACCGTTGGGTATAAAAAATGATTGTAACTTATTTCTATTAAGCGCCACTGTAATTTACCAATGATTCAGAAGAGGCCCCTCCTTATGCCCCCACAAAATACGGCCCTCCGCGAAAGAAATACCTTAAGGGATAAGGGCACAGTAGAATTTTAAAAAAATCGATTTTTTGCGCTAAAACGATGCTTTATCATCATAAGAATAAGTTACTATTCGATTTATAGCAAGACATTTTTTTTTCACCGTCTTTGAGCGTATAACGTGAGCCCACCTCTGGCACGGCCAGAGGCATATGTAAAACTTTAAACTCGTTTTTCTCGAAACAGCTTTTTTCCAATTGGCGTGACAAATAACTTCAACAATTTTCACTCGATTTACTTCAAATTTAAAAGTTATATCCCTAATTGCATTTCGCAGAGAAGTACGTACAGAATTTCTGATTAATCGAAAACTTTTCATTTATGAGCAGTTTTATACGAAAATTTTCACTGAAAATTCTCTCAAATACCTACAACTCAATTCAAATATCTACAACTTTTGAATAAAATAATATTTTCAAAATTCCGTACGTACTTCTCTAGGTATTCTAATGTAGATTGACGAGAATTTTTGTTTTTTGTTCTAGGTAAAAAATTGTGGATGCTAAATGTCACACCGCGGAGCGCCTAAAAAAAGATAACAAAAGAAAATATTAGTAGTCGGCCATTTTGTACATCGAAAAAAATATAAATTTTCTAACAGCTTGATATTCATACTAAATAGATGTGTAATTAATTTTATGAGTGAATCACTTTTTCATACGAAAAAAAATTGTTAAATTCGCACATGATTTTATACCCGTTACTGTGGCCTAACTTTATTGGGGAAAAACTCTTTAGGGGGGCAACTTTGTAGGTCATACCGATTGACAAGGAATTTGATAAGAAAATCCAATACGTTACAATTAATTACACTACAATTATGAAGTTAAGAGTCCTGCATGAACTTGAAATTCCCAAAACACTATATTGAATTGCACAGTTTTATACCCTAGTTTCGTAAATTCAATTTGCAACAAACATTTCGTGAAAATTAAAAAAATTAACCGATTCATGGTGATTTTTGGGTAGGGCCAGATCGCCAACTGCGCTACGGCAAATCGTATGCTGCGATTTACTCGTTTTTCTCGAAACAATGCTTTACGAAACAGTTCCAGCCATGAAAACGTACGATAAACGGATTTTTTCGAAACAGTCGTCTTTTTGCCTTCATATCGAAAACTGGATTGCCCCCCCCCCCCCCCCCCCCCCCGCCCCCCAGGTACAAAATAAGCCAGTATTACATTTGCCAATTCATTGCGGCTTTAAACCGGAAGTCTTTACAAAGCAGCGTCACTTTCCTTTTCAAAAAAATGGATGAGGAAAATGAGTATTCCATTGTTATATGTCTTGTAATGAATCAGGTATGTATACCTGCAGCGTCGCCTTCAATGTCCTCAGGTCAGTGTGATTACCGCAGTATTCAGCGAGCACCCGGGTCAAGTACTCGCACCATTTGGCACAGCCTACATTCGTCAATAATTGGGGCAAACTCAACATGTAAGCACGACGGAGTTCCAAGTTTTGCTCGCACTCCATATTGTCGAGCAGGGTCCCTATTATGTCGTCCCGCTTCGTCCACTATGGGCAAAAATAATATCAATACAAAATCTGGCGTATTTGCATCCCTGCGACTCGATCGTACGCGAAATTGCACGTAGTTGCAATCCATTTTTCGGAGATCAAAATGATAAGATTCGAAATCTATTATTTATTAAAGTTTTTGAGTCGCATACTTCAACATTGTAGTATCCTTTATATCCGAACAAAAGAGTGTTTTCCAATCGCAATTTCCTATAGCCGATTCGTCTCGACACTTGATGAATAATTTTTGCGAGGTCATTAATTCTGGTATGTCTCACCTCGAAACTGTTGATCGAATTGGTACAGAATTCCATGGTGGCTAGTAGGCTGGTGATACAGGCGTACAAGGGCAATATGTATCTGACTTCCCGCTGATGCGTCAAGCGCTCCAGAGCATCGTAAATTACATCGGCGTATCCGTTGTCCAGCAACTCGGGTTTCTGTGCGAAAATGAAAAATCAAACGATGCGCTTCTGCAGACGATACAGAGGTGGTGGAACGTTTATTATTCTATAGAATATTCAAGAGTATTGAGGACCGGCTGTATACGAAATTTCAAACTCAATTTGATTTTGGAACTGCAGTAGTCTCAGGCTCTGTGAGGAATTGGAATCCGTATGATGGAATGAACTTGCGGTACTGATTTTTCTGAACCTGAGGTGTTTGATTCTACTTTTAATTCATTTTTAAGAAATGTTCAATTTGTTTTTGGCCGATTCAGGCCACATAAATGAATCAAGCGTTTTTTGAGATCCTCATTAAAGATCCCGCAAGATAAATCTGGTAAAAAATATTGGATGATAATAAAAATAAAGAAAACATTTTTGCTGTGCTCTAAAAATGCAAACTTCGTCACATATAAATGAGGGAGCAGAAGTGAATATTGCTGATAAGTGTATTAACCAGAGCCATCAATAATTCCAAGTCATGACGTTTTTGCATCATTGGAATGCGACTATATTTTTTCTTCAATTTTTTATTCCTATATTTTTATCATTGACGGAATTCTTCGTTTTGAAAATTGAGGTCGTAAATCTATAATAGGAAAATGGAAAACGTTTGGATCATCTTCACAGCCTAAATCGCCCCAAAAAATTAGCAATAAAAGAAAATCAATTTTCTTTGCATTCCAACGATGCAAACTTCACTGTCAAACGTGTGGTCAGTGCGCAGCTGCAGCGATCTCCCATTTTCCATAGTATTGGTCCGAGCTAATACTTAGATCGGTGACCGCTTGGCACTGATTTGCACACTGACCACTGTACTGGGTCCTGTTCGAGCGATTTTCGAGATGGGACGGGATCCCAAAAGCTTGCGAGGCTAGACGAATGAACATTTCTTTCGCGGAGGGCCGTATTTTGTGGATACATAAGCAGGGCCCTTCTGAATCGTTGGTAAATTACAATGGCGCTTAATAGAAATAAGTCGCAATCAATTATTATACCCAACAATAAACTGGAATAACAAACTCCGCGCAAAGTCAGTAGATTTAGACATTTCTACATTTTCTCTGCAAAGTTTCTTCTGCTGGTCACATTTTCTTGCGTTTTATCATAAATATTTTCTTACAACATTTCGTAACCCCCTGTTTTTATTGTCGTTAGAATTTTTCACACGCTCGAGCAGTTTGAATCGGGCATCTAGAGTTATTTAGTGTATAAATTATTAGTTAGAAATGTGGCCAACGTGTCATCTACATAAAGTGCCGTATAAATGAAACGATTTTAAGAAACGTAATTTTTCTTTACAAGTTTAGTAACTTGGTGTGAAATTGTCCCAGGATACTGAGATTTATCTTCACTTGATTAATGATAAAAATTGGTTAATTAAATATTCGCGTTCGTGAAAGGAACACCTTAAAATAGAAACGAATGGAAGAAAACAAATGAGATTGAAGTTCGCCTCCTCTCAATGCAAAGAACATCAATATTCCAGATTTCCTCTAATTTCTCCTGGCAGATTTTGGCTATAAAAATTTCTCAACAATTTTTTAAGATGCTGATTGAGATAATCAAGCAAATAAAGTTGTTTAGCGTATGAATTATTAGATAGAAATTTGGCCAGCTTGTCATCTCCATGAAGATAACGTTAAAATTTGTATCCATGGAATCCAACGAAAATGATTTTTTTTCCATTTTCTGAATTTCCTTTGGCAGATTTGAGCTACGAAAATCACGCAAACATTTTTTGGGATTCTTATTTAGCGATCTACAACCTGAAGCTGCCAAATATGACTTTGGATAATGACGAAAGTGATAGATTGAGAAGAATTTTGGTTGCATTTGAACGATGCAAACTTCAAAACCACCCATAAAGTGCTGTATAAATGAAACGATTTTTAGAACTGCACTTTTCCTTTAAAAGTTTGGTAACTTGGAGTGAAATTTTCCCAGTATACTGAGATGTATTTTCACTTGATTATACAGGAAAATTAGTTAGTTCTTAAATATTTGGGTCCGTAAAAGGAATATCTTATAATGGTAACGAGTGCAAAAATAATTAGATTGAAGTTTGCCTCCTTGGAATGCACTGAACATCAATATCCGGGATTTCATCTAATTTCGCTTGGCAGATTTTGGCTATAAAAACCTCTCATCCATTTTCTAAGCTTCTTAAGGGGTTAGGCCACAGTAACGGGTATAAAATCATGTGCGAATTTAACAAATTTTTTTCGCATGAAAAAGTAATTCTCTCATAAAATTAATTACACATCTATTTAGTATGAACATCAAGCTGTTAAAAAAATATATGTTTTTTTAATGTACAAAATGGCCGCTACTCGAAACTTCTCGAAACAGCTTTTGTCCAATTGGCATGACAAATAACTTCAACAATTTTCACTCGATTAACTTCAAATTTAAAAGTTATGTTCCTAATTGCATTTCGCAGAGAAGTACGTACGGAATTTCTGATTAATCGAAAACTTTTCATTTTATGAGCAGTTTATGAGCAGGTATAACGAAATTTTTCACTGAAAATTAATTTCTTAAGTTCAAATACCTAGAACTTTTGAATAAAACAATATTTTTTCAATTCCGTACGTGTTTCTCTAGGTACTCTAATGTAGATTAACGAGATTTTTTGTTTTTTGTTCTAGGTAAAAAATTGTGGATGCTAAATGTCACGCTGCGGAGCGCCTGAAAAAAAAGATAAAATAAAATAGTAGTGGTCGGCCATTTTGTACATCGACAAAAAAATATATATATTTTCTAACAGCATGATATTCATACTAAATAGATGTGTAACGAATTTAATGAGTGAATGACTTTTTCATACGAAAAAAATTTGTTAAATTCGCCCATGATTTTATACCCGTTACTGTGGCATAACTCGTTAAAGAGATAAAGGATAAATAGATTGAGATCTACTATAAGATGCTCATATTAACAAAAGTGAGGAAATTAAAGAAAAGAACTATCATTGCGTTCGAACGATTCGAACTTCGTTATGAATGATATCCACTCGCAAAACCCACCGTGCGTGAGTGCTGGAGAATTAGATAGATACATTCCAATCCGACGATCCGATTGTCCACCACGAAATCGTCGTAGACTATGAGAGCGGTGGGAAGTACTTG
The DNA here is from genome assembly GCA_944452715.1 of Ophion slaviceki. Lineage (NCBI taxonomy): Eukaryota > Metazoa > Arthropoda > Insecta > Hymenoptera > Ichneumonidae > Ophion > Ophion slaviceki. Next base: position 14,292,997 of record OX101786.1, on the reverse strand, counting down.
GCCTATGCGTACGGCCAGGAACGGCTCGTCGACTCGTCGCAGCAGCCACCTGTAGCAAGCCACAGCGGCCGGATACTTCTTCCAAGTTTCCTTCAACAGCTTGGGTCTCAGGGTGGACAGGGCACAGTCGAACTTGTCGTCGGGTTCCGCAAGCATTCGCCCTACGTCGGTGCACTCCAAAAGTAAACAGAGATCGGACGCTGTGTCCGCAGCCAGACACACGCATTCCGCGCTGTTCCATATGCTCTTCTCGCTCTGTTCGCCGATCAACAGTAGAACGCTAACGGCGAAATTTCTCACCGTCGGTAGATCGCGGTTAACGCGAAGCTTGCCGGTGTCGCGATTCTGCCTCAAGAGGCGCAGGAGGGTGAGAATGCTCTGCAGGTGCCTGGCGACAACTGCGCGATACTCGCGGAAGTCTTTCTCCTCGCAGGGCCTTTCCAGTCCCACCGGCCTTTCCGGTACCCAAGCTCCACGCACCGACTTCGTACACTTTTCCCACAGGCTGTCATCCTCGACTACGCCGGCGGATATTTTCAGCTCCTCCAATTCTCTCACCAGAGTATCCATTTTGCAACTTGTTCTTCCAATTTTCGCGAAAATTTAACGATCTTCTTTCGCTTATGATTTCGCGATCTCTCGCGTCCACCAAAATGGTGTACGGGGTTGTTTTTTGGGATTCAGAGCGACGTCCGATGACGGTATTCACGTCCGAAAGAGAATGCATGCGTGATTATCGGAGGTGCGAACAGCGATGCTTTATCTCTGTACATATTTGGTGGTTTTTCGTGCCGTTCGCAAAAGTGTCGGGCTTCGTTTTTTCTTGGTTATCCACGTACGAGGCCGCTTTAATGGCGCGGCTCGATTTCGCGACGAATATTTTGAGGGAGGAACGAACTTTATTCGTGGGCTCAGACTGAGAGAAAATTCAGCAAAGGACAAGTGTGTTTAAAAAAAGAAGAAAAAACCTTCTCGCAAAGAATGGGCAAGAACGTTGAGACTATGTTCACTTGAGGATACGATGGATTTTCGTTCCTTTTCGCCAGAGATTGGCAATTATCGCGAGTTTCAAGCCGGGTATCAATAATATCCAACCTCACTTTGCATATGTATATATCTTGTAGTTGACTCGTTTTATTACGACGATATATGCCCTTGGCCCATCGGGTTTTCAATTACATCGCAAAAACCGTGGCTCTCAACCCCTTTTTTCGCAATAAGTCGTATAAGGGGAGATGTACACCTAGGTGGTCGAGGTCGAGGATTTCGAAGCTATGAACATTCCGTCGACCGTAGAAGACCTACACTATGGGCCTGGTATCGATGATTCCATGTAAGTTGACAAATTTCATGATTTATTCATTCCCAAATTTTCAAACGCGTTTTTCTCAAAACCACGGTTTTCAAATCGGTACCCAAAATTTCTCGAGAACCAATGAACCGATTGCCTTGAGGTTTTTTGTGGTTATTCTATACACCATTATCTAGTACTTGTCATAGGATTTTTTCCCCCGTTACTTAGTTTTTGTTTTATAGGCAAAATAATAACTAATTTTTGGCCCAAAAATCACTATTTATGTTCAAACGTCCGCCATTTTGTCATAAATCGATATTTTCAAAATCGGCTATGACTAGTACTAGATTATAGTATCTAATTTAATAATCTTTTTGGTTTTTTTTCAGATGATTTTTGAAGAAACGCCAGTGGGTACCGCATACGCAGATTTTTTTACGACGCTCCAAGAATCATACAATATCCTTGTATATTTTTGATATTTTTAAATAAAGAAAATTAAACATATTTTTGAATGTATATACTTTTAGATAATTAAATCCCCAATCCGAAATTTCAAATAGTTTTCCTTGAAAAAATTCTCAAAAATGACCTTTTTATCCCGCTCCTGGGTGTATATCTCCCCATAAGCGCATGGTAATTGTGGCATACTAGAATCTGATTTTAAAAAAAGGTATAATCGTGTGCTTTGTCGAAAAAAAATCCACAACTTTGTTGTATCATAAAGTGTATTTTTTATTAGTTTTTGCGTCGAAAAGTAATCCACAATTTGTTCATCGCCTTATTAGTGTCGGGTCCAGTGTGGCGTTTTTGTGGTTACGAAAGGCACCAATCGAGCCGCCCTAACAGCATGGGTCTGTTTTAGCTACGCTTTTACCAGATACAGAAGAAATAGAAGGTTCACAGAAGGTGTAAGAAGTGTAGAAAAGTGTAGCTAAAACGAACAGACCCCGTGGGAGGGATGATAGCTGATGTGCGGATTTTTTCTCAAGCAACTAATATTTTGGAATAAAAATAAAAGTGCCTGCTTCTCGGCTAAGATATTCCTTTCACAAACCCGAATATTTCACAATTAACTGGTTTTCGTGTATAATGAAGCAAAAATACATCCCAGTGTACTGGTAACATTTCAAGCCAAGTTACCGAACTTTGAACGAAAATTTACGACTCTAAAAACCATCTCATTTATACAGCCCCTTATGGAGATGACACGCAGGCCCCATTTCGATCTAATCATTTATAAACTAAATAACTCTGGATGCCTGATACAAACTGCTCGATGCGTGTAAAAAATGCTGAAGATTCCACAACGACAATAAAATCTGGACGTTACCGAATATTTAAAGAACATTTTTAGGTGTAGGTGATTAAATTTTAGGAACATTTCAATGAAATTTTCAGGGAATATAGCTAAAAGGGGATACTATCTAATGAAAATATTTTTGGAAAATGCATTTTTTTGATCCACATAGGTAGATGTTGCCCGTTAAAGACGGAGTGTATTCGACGCAGGACGGGGTTGACATGTAATTCGTATAGAAAAAAACACAGTCGGGGATTTTTTCCAATCGAACGTGTGGTACACGAGCTTAAGGTGCCCTGTCATACCGACCGAGCGACCATGAGTGCGAGAGAGATAGCTGATTTGCAGATTCCCAGCCAAGAAGACTAGAGCTAAGGAGTACGAACGCAGTGTTGAAGAAACGTCCATGGAAATCCAGATGAGAAGGGTGGCGCTGCTCTTCACCGAACCGAATTGAAATCAGGAACGAACCAGTGCCGTACAATATGCAGAAAGCACCCCTTGCTACTTCATATGATAATTTGATCAAATTAATTTAAAAACAGTGCCGTACGATATGCAAGAAGCACCCTTTTCTTCTTCATATGGAACGGTAATTGGATCAAATTAATTGTGAAAGCAGTTGGTGCAGGAAATTTCTTTATATTAGATAGATAGAAGTCTTATATAGATAATATAGATTGTTTTGGAGAATAATAACGAAATGTGAAAATTTAGTCAATATGTTTCTTTTCATTGCAGAAGCAGCAATAAACAAAATTTATTTATAGACCCAAGAAAATTCATGCGAATTTTGAATGCAGACAAAATTTTACAAATGACCAGACATCATGATACGTGGTACAGATAAAGAATAATAATGAAATAAAGAAATTAAGTCAGTTTTCTTTTTCGCTGAGGAAGCAGTAACAAACAAAATTCATTTATAGACATAAGAAAATTCATAAGAATTTTGAATCTAGACAAAACTTCTAAAATTATCACTCATTATGATATATTTACACATTATAATATGCTGTACAGATAAATAATAATAACGCAATACAGAAATGAAGTCAATATATTTTTGTTTTCGTTGCGGAAGCACTAACAAACAAAATTCATTTATAAACACAAGAAAATTCACAAGAATTTTGAATCAAGACAAAACTTTTACAAATTATCACACATCACATTCACATGTTATGATACACTGTACAGATAAATCGATCTCACAGATTTGATTTTTTCCGCTAGATCGCACTAGAAAGGATCCTCCCATGATATGATAATAGTTTATGACTCTGACAAAATTCATAATAATTCTGAATCTGTACAAAACCTCTACAAATTATCACACATTATGATACGCTGTACAGACAAAGAATAACAACTAAATACAGAAATTAAGTCAATATGTTTTTTTTCGTTGCGGAAGCAGTAACAAACAAAATTTATTTCTAGATACAAGAAAATTCATGAGAATTTTGAATTCAGATAAAGCTTTTGCAAATGATCACACATCATATTCACATATTATATACGTTGTACAGATAAATAATAAAAACGAAATACAGAAATTAAGTCAATATGGTTTTTTTGTTGTGGAAGCAGTAACTAACAAAATGCATTCATAGACACAAGAAAAATTTATAAGAATTTTCAATCACGACTGAGGTTTTGCAAATTATCACACATCATATTCCCATCGATGATACGCTGTACAGATAGAGAATAATAACGAAGTACAGAAATTAAGACAATATATTTTTTTTTCATTGCGGAACCAGTAACTAAGAAAATACATTTATAGACACAAGAAAATTGATATAAATTTTGAATCACATCATATTCACACTGATGATACGCTGTACAGATAGAGAATAATAACGAAATAAAGAAATTAAGACAATATTTTTTCTTCGTTGTGGATGCAGTAACAGAATTTATTTATAAACACAAGAACATTCATAAGAATTTTTTAATCCAGATAAAAGTTTTACAAATTATCACACATCATATTCCCATATTATGATACTATACGTTGCACAGATAAAAAATAATAACGAAATACCGAAATTCAGTCGATATGTTTTCTTATCGTTGCGGAAGCAGTAACAAACAAAATTTATTTATAAACATCAAACAATACATAACACTCCTTCGATAGTTTTCACCGCAGATCACGATAAATATATTTTACACCGAGACACAATTATTTTTTATTAAACGCGAAATTCGTTAGTCCACACGGTCCGCACACGCTTTATTTCAACATGGATGACAAGCAGGAATCATCTTTGGCGGATGGCGTCGGTTGCGTTCTTGTCGCTCAGTTCATTTCGGTTCGGTGATGAGCAGCGACGCACGTGGTGAAACCGCCAACCACTAATAACTGGATTTCCGTGGACGCTTTTGGATCGTGATCGCCGTAAGCGTTCGGACTCCTTAGCTCTAGTCTTCTTGTTCCCAGCCAAGAAGACAAGAAGACTAGAGCTAAGGACAGAGATTAGTAGGGAGATGTACAACGCTCCCCTTTTCGGCGTGCCTCGGAAACGGCGCTAAATCGCGGCGGCGAGTTCGGGAATATGATTTTGTGTGCATCGCCTCTGTCGAGGTTGCAGATTCCCTTGTAGCCGCGCGAGTCGTGAGCACCGCTCAAGTCGATATCGCAGTCAGCGTGCACACGAATGGGTAGCTCGGTGGGGGAAAAGTCTCTGCCCCTCGCTCTAGTGCAGCCAGATCGCGCGTAAAAGTTACCCCAGAGATTAGTAGGGAGATGCACAACGCTCCCCTTTTCGGCGTGCCTCGAAAATGGCGCTAAATCGCGGCGGCGAGTTCGGGAATATGATTTTGTGTGCATCGCCTCTGTCGAGGTTGCAGATTCCCTTGTAGCCGCGCGAGTCGTGAGCACCGCTCAAGTCGATATCGCAGTCAGCGTGCACACGAATGGGTAGCTCGGTGGGGGAAAAGTCTCTGCCCCTCACTCACTCGACAGGCGAACGGAGCGAGGTTTTCCGTCCGATCGAGCTCGACATATGTGTGGCCGTACTGTGGATTGGAATATGCATTAAATGAATTGCAAAGAGAAAAACATGTATCGAGAAAATTTTTTTCTCTCGGTTGGCCGTTTATGCCGAGAATGCGGGTTGAAAAAATTAACGACGAACCGCGTTGAAAAATAAAAGGCCGAAACGACCGTGGAAGGTTCAAAAAGAAATCTTGAGCCTTTGCCGCGGTCATTACGGCGTTTTTTTTTCAACAGTAAACATTATGAATAACCGTGTATCATAAATGTTTTTCCATCCTCAATGAGCGTCGTGGCTGAGTTGGCAGCGTGACGGATTGACGATGCTTGCGGTCCGGGTTCGATCCCTGGTTAATCGACTTTTTTAATCTATTCTTTTTCTTCATTTTATATTCAAAAAATTTCGAACGTACTCTCGCTTTAGCTATTCTCGCCTGTCCAGGCATTATTTATGATATTTAATTCATATATGTTTAATTTAAAAAAAGACATTGGCTACAGGGATCGAACCCGCGTCGTCTGCACTCAGAGCCCGCACGCTGACATATCAACCGCGAGGCTCTTGTGACTGCAAACCTGCCTTACGTATACACACTTTAAAAAAAATTCGCTGCATACCAATTGCATATTGTTTTTATGACCCCAAAGTATTATTAAAGATAAATGAAAACGATTTTTCCAAATTCCTAGAGTGGTGTTATGCCTTAAAGAAAAGAAATTGATTTTTTGATCGTTGTAAATGTATATCCCCTCTTAAAGACTTTAAGGCGTTTGGCCACCTTGGCCGATCGAAAAATGGGTATATTTAAGAAAAAATAATAAACTCGAAAGTATGGGCCGGAATATTTTTATTCTTTTACACAACGTCAGAAATGGCTTTAAGAATAACGTTAATAAATTTCCGTTCAAAATATTAAAAAATTACGCCGGTATGCACATTACCGCGGAGGCCCTCCGCACGATACGCGCGGTCGTTGTCCCAGCTGTTACCCGGTCATGTCACATCTGCAAAAAAAAATCCGCTCATTCGTGAGTAGTGTCGCTACAATGTAGCGTAGCGGTTTTTTTTTCGACCATTAAAAAAATTATGGCGAGCCGAAGAAAAAAATTTGTATTTTTTACCGAAATTATGGCTCACCATAATTTTTTTATGGTCAAAAAAAACCGCTACGCTACATTGTACCAAAAAAAAATATGGTTAGCCGAAGAAAAAAATGTGTACTTTTCACCGAAATTATGGTTCACCATAATTTTTCTAATGATCGAAAAAAAACCGCTACGCTACATTGTAGCGACACTACTCACAAATGAGCTGATTTTTTTTTTCAGATGTGACATGACCGCGAAACAGCTGGGACAACGACCGCGCGTATCGTGCGGAGGGCCTCCGCGGCGATGTGCATAACGGCGCCATTTTTAAATATTTTGAACGGATATTTATTAACGTTATTCTTAAAGCCCTTTCTGACGTTATGTAAAAAAATTAAAATATTCCGGCCCATACTTTCGAGTTCATTATTAGTTTTTTTAATATGCCCATTTTGCGATCGGCCAAGGTGGCCAGACGCCTTTAAAGAATCTCGTACGTGTTAGCGAAAACCGGCAGAACATTTTGAAGCAAATCGTCGACTTCTTTGATGTTCGCTATTTCGGTGTTCGCTATTTTGGACCTTCGCTCGTTTGCCTATCTGAGATCTATACCTTCGAAGTTTGTATCCTCGATATATATGTCTTTTTGCTATAGATGGTATTACCAATATTAGATACTCACGTCTTTCCATTTCGGAGATATGGATGTTCTAGATTTTTTGAATCTGTATTTGTATGACTCAAACTGCAGACAATCTGAATACACGTTCTCGAATAAATAATCCTTTGTAATTATAATTGTAATAGTTATTCAATTTCGTCATCGGCCGAAGGATAAAATTTTGAATAATTTACAGTTCGTTACTTTGAGTTTATAATCCTGTCATTTCGAAATCTTTGTCGTTCTATATTTGGCCTTTCAAAGTTTTGACCCCCATCCCAATGTGAAATGTGTTTTGAAAATAAAGCCGATCGAGAAAGACTCAAAGTTCTCTTCGAGCCTTTCTCGATCGTTTCGGCACTTTAATTCAACAATTTTTTTAATTAATTTTCTAAGGGAAAACGTAAAAACTCATTTCCGTATGGGGGGAAACATTAATTTTTTTGTCATATTTTCCAATACTGTTTGCACCAAAATTTGGAACGCCCGCTCATTTTGAGCAACTTCAACATGCATCCGGCAGGGCGAACGACTGCGTGTTCGGTCGCGTCGACGTTACCCGCGGCGTCCTTGCTGCGGCCGCTCCCCTCGTTCGTGCCGCTGTTCTTTCGATGGCCTACCCTTCTCGCGCCCTTGGGCTCCCTCGGGTGCCTCTTGACGCTGCGGCTGCTGCTGGCGGCCACTTTGCTCTTTGTTGCGGCGCCAAAATGTAACTGTACAAAACAAATTATAAACAACTGTTCTTTGTAACTGTACAAAATAAATAATAAAATGTACACCTAAAATACATTACTCACACAATTTAAGAGATTTTAAAAAATTCCGAATTTTTGGCTGATTTTCAACAAGGGATAACTCGGAGAAAAATGGTCGTACAGAAAATTAAAAAAAAGGAAATTATAGCTTCAAGTATCTAGTTTTCAGATCTGGACTGTAAAATTTGTTAGCGTGGGCGGTTTTCTTGTAATCATCCGAAAACCAACGAAATTTTTTTTCCAAATTTTTGCTCGTCTTTAAAATGGTCTATCGACTTCAAATGATTTTTTTATCATACGACTATAAAAGTCTTTTAGGCAATTTTATCAGCTTTAATTTGACCTTTGAACGAGCTCTGTACGATGATTTGGCGCGGAGTAATCGTCGAGGATTTCAATGCTTATTTAGCTCTTGATTCTCTGCGTTATTAATGTATACAAAAAAATGTATCGCTTATTTTTTTAGTTTATACGTTAATTTAAATATAATAATAAATCTAAATTACAACTTATTTATCTTCTAAAAAATTGTTTACGCTTTACTCACACCCGTTCTTATGCCAAATCAATTATAATTCATAAAAGTAAGCCGAAATATATTTATATTCGTATTATTATATTAATTCTCATACTTTCGTCAAGCGATAAAGCATTATCCCCAAAAACAAGCAAATCATCCATCCGGCCGGGAATTGTAAGTACCAGAAAGTGCACATATTCTATAAGCGCTGAGATGGTCCCGTTGGTAGCGTTCCTGGCTTCGGTCCGCAGGGGCAAATTTATTTTAGTTAAATAGGCAAATTTAGGCAAATATATTTAAATTAAATTTAGTACAAATTTACTAAATACACATTATTTTCCTTAAGGGGTAACACCACTGTAACGGCCTGCCACGAAGCGTTTCAGACAAATAATACTTGGGGTAATTATTAAGCATATATTGAAGTATATTGCAAAAAAATGTTATGGGAAAACATTACAAAATGGCGACACTGCAGAAAATTCTTCCGAGGCATGTTGAACTTAAGGTGCTCTACGGCACGTAGTATAACTTGTGCCAATTTTGATCTGGGCAAAATATTTTTTTTTAAATTAAATCTCAATGAGTGTAGCTAGTGAACCACGTAGAGGATTTTGGAAATATTGATTTTTGAGTAATTGCCGAGTATTGGACTAAAAATGTTCAATTTTTTTTAAGACAGTTATTTTTAAATAAATATTGTTTAAATTAACTTATCGAAAATCCCCTACGGGGTTCAGTAGCTACACTCATTTAGACTTAATAAAACAAAATTCTTTTTTTTAGATTAAAATTGGCACAGTTATACTCCGTGCCGCAGAGGTTCGACATACTTCGGAAGAATTGCTGCAGTGTCGCCATTTTGTAATATTTTCGGATAAAAATTCATAGCCATATATTTAAATATATGCTCAATAAATACCGCAAGTATTGTTTGTTTATCACATTTTCTTCCGCCAAAAAACATACAAAAAAATACGCTGCCTGTAAGGCCGTTACAGTGGTCTTTCCCCTTTGAAGTCTTCATATAATTTCCAAGATTTTCCCGTGATGGTGATTAAAATGATGAAATATTCGGAAAAATGCGAAAAAAAATTCGGAGAAACTCGGATGTTTGCGTAAAAATAATCGTCCGCAAAACTCCGAATTCTTCATATTTGTTCCAATTCATAGAAAAAATCGGAAAAATTTTCCGGAAAAAATCGGAGTTTTTCGGAAAAAAATGTGCACTAGGGGCGCGGGATCGTACCCAGCGCTCAGTGTTTTTTTTAAATTATTATTACTATTAATTCTTATTTGATTAGTTATTTTTATTAGTTATCATTATTATTTTAATTAGTTATCTTTTAGCGCGAACGGGTGTGAATAAAGCGCAAACAATTTTTTAGAAGATGAATAAGTTGTAATTTGGATTTATTATCGTATTTAAATTAACGTACAAACTAATAAAATAAGCGGTCAGAGTGCGCGATAAATTTGTCGACACTAAAAGATAACTAATTAGAATAATAATGATAACTAATAAAAATAACTAATCAAATAAGAATTAATAGTAATAATAATTTTTAAAAAAGCACTGAGCGCGGGGAACGATCCCGCACCCCTAGTGCAAACATTTTCCGAAAAACTCCGTTTTTTCCGAAAAATTTTTCAGACTTTTTCCGAATTTTTCTATGAATTGGAACAAATATGAAAAATTCGGAGTTTGGCGGACAATTATTTTTACGCAAACATCCGAGTTTCGCCGAATTTCTCCGAATATTGCATTATTTTAATTACGATTACGTGAAAATCTCGGAAATTATATGAAGACTTTAAGGGGTTACACCACTGTAACGGCCTTACAAGAAGCGGATTTTTTGAAATTTTTTTTTGGCGGAAGAAAATGTGATCAACAGATAATACTTGCGGTATTTATTGATCATATATTTAAGTATATTGCTAGAAATTTTTATCCGAAAATATTACTAAATGGCGACACTGCAGCAATTCTTCCGAAGCATGTCGAACCTCTGCGGCACGCAGTATAACTGTGCCAATTTTAATTAAAAAAAAGAATTTTGCCTTATTAAGTCTAAATGAACATTTTTAGTCAAATACTCGGCAATTATTCAAAAATCAATATTTCTAAAATCTCCTACGTAGTTCACTAGCTACACTCATCTAGATATAATTTGAAAAAATTATTTTGTCCAGAATAAAATTGGCACAAGTTATACTACGTGCCGTAGAGCACCTTAAGTTCAACATGCCTCGGAAGAATTTTCTGCAGTGTCGCCATTTTGTAATATTTTCCCATAAAATTTTTTTGCGATATACTTCAATATATGCTTAATAATTACCCCAAGTATTATTTGTCTGAAACGCTTCGTGGCAGGCCGTTACAGTGGTGTTACCCCTTAAGGAAAATAATGTTTGCAAAAATTTCGGAAATTCATTATTTCTCAGAATTATGAGGGATAAAAAAATGTAATAAGTTTTTTTTACGAAAAACTTTTTTTTTTCATCTACAACTTTTCTCCGGATATCTCCGCAGCCGTTCACTCAATAGGAAAAAGAAAAAGTTCCGGAAAAAAAATTATATCAAGTTTTTTTACGAAAATTTCATTTTTTTCATCTTTAAATTTTCTCCGAATATCTTCGCAGCCGTTCACTCAGGTCATAGGAAAAAGAGAAATTTCCGGGAAAAAATGAGAAATCATGAATTTTCAGTAAAAAAAATGAGTTTTTGGGAAATAGACCAGTACTTGAATCTGTTTTAAATCACTTTTTCTCCGAAAATCTCAAATGTGACTAAAATATAAGAAATTATGAAAAATTTGGAGAAAAATTTGCACTGCGGGCCCCTGCGGACCGAAGCCAGGAACGCTACCAACGGGACCGTCTCATCGCTTGTAGAATACGTGCACTTTCTGGTACTTACGATTCGCGGCCGGATGGATGATTGGTTTGTTTTTGGGGATAATGCTTTATCGCTTGATGAACGTATGAGAATTAATATAATAATACGAATATCAATATATTTCGCGCTTACTTTTATGAATTATAATTTATTTGGCATGAGGACGGATGTAAGTAAAGCGTAAACAATTTTATATAAAATAAATAAGTTGTGATTTAGATTTATTATTATATTTAAATTAACGTATAAATTAAAAAAATAAGCGACACATTTTTTTGTATAGATTAATAACGCAGAGAATCAAGAGTTAAATAAGCATTGAAATCATCTAAGTCTCGCGCGTGCCGATGGGTGACGTCACGCGCGAGTCGTGCTCAGATTGCTTTTTCCCTCGAAGTCTTCGTTTCGGCTTGGCCGCACATGAACGTGTTCAGCGTCCATGTATTGGTGTAGCTGCCGAAGGCGCGTGGGACACTCCCACTATGCTCGGCTCTTTCCGAAGATGTCCGAGCATCGCTCGCTCACGGACACGCGCTGCTATGATTATGTGGCGGGCGCGTAAGAGACTAGAGAGGGGGTAACTTTTACGCGCGATCAGGCTGCACTAGAGCGAGGGGCAGAGACTTTTCCCCCACCGAGCTACCCATTCGTGTGCACGCTGACTGCGATATCGACTTGAGCGGTGCTCACGACTCGCGCGGCTACAAGGGAATCTGCAACCTCGACAGAGGCGATGCACACAAAATCATATTCCCGAACTCGCCGCCGCGATTTAGCGCCGTTTCCGAGGCACGCCAAAAAGGGGAGCGTTGTACATCTCCCTACTAATCTCTGCTAAGGAGTCCGAACGCTTACGGCGATCACGATCCAAAAGCGTCCACGGAAATCCAGTTATTAGTGGTTGGTGGTTTCACCGCGTGCGTCGCTGCTCATCACCGAACCGAAATGAACTGAGCGACAAGAACGCAACCGACGCCATCCGCAAACGATGATTCCTGCTTGTCATCCATGTTGGAATAAAGCGTGTGCGGACCGTGCGGACTAACGAATTTCGCGTTTAATAAAAAATAATTGTGTCTCGGTGTAAAATATATTTATCGTGATCTGCGGCGAAAACTATCGAAGGAGTGTTATGTATTGTCTGATGTTTATAAATAAATTTTGTTTGTTACTGCTTCCGCAACGATAAGAAAACATATCGACTGAATTTCGGTATTTCGTTATTATTTTTTATCTGTGCAACGTATAGTATCATAATATGGGAATATAATGTGTGATAATTTGTAAAACTTTTATCTAGATTAAAAAATTCTTATGAATGTTCTTGTGTTTATAAATAAATTCTGTTACTGCATCCACAACGAAGAAAAAATATTGTCTTAATTTCTTTATTTCGTTATTATTCTCAATCTGTACAGCGTATCATCAGTGTGAATATAATGTGATTCAAAATTCGTATCAATTTTCTTGTATCTATAAATGTATTTTCTTAGTTACTGGTTCCGCAATGAAAAAAAATATATTGTCTTAATTTCTGTACTTCGTTATTATTCTCTATCTGTACAGCGTATCATCGGTGGGAATATGATGTGTGATAATTTGCAAAACCTCAGTCGTGATTGAAAATTCTTATAAATTTTTCTTGTGTCTATGAATGCATTTTGGTAGTTACTGCTTCCATAACAAAAAAACCATATTGACTTAATTTCTGTATTTCGTTTTTATTATTTATCTGTACAACGTATATAATATGTGAATATGATGTGTGATCATTTGTAAAAGCTTTATCTGAATCCAAAATTCTCATGAATTTTCTTGTATCTAGAAATAAATTTTGTTTGTTACTGCTTCTGCAACGAAAAAAAACATATTGACTTAATTTCTGTATTTAGTTGTTATTCTTTGTCTGTACAGTGTATCATAATGTGTGATAATTTGTAGAGGTTTTGTCTAGATTCAAAATTATTATGAATTTTGTCAGAGTCATAAACTATTATCATGTCATGGGAGGATCCTTTCTAGCGTGATCTAGCGGAAAAAATCAAATCTGTGAGATCGTTTTATCTGTACATTGTATCATAACATGTGAATGTGATGTGTGATAATTTGTAAAAGTTTTGTCTTGATTCAAAATTCTTATGAATTTTCTTGTGTTTATAAATGAATTTTGTTAGTGCTTCCGCAACGAAAACAAAAATATATTGACTTCATTTCTGTATTGCGTTATTATTTATCTGTACAGCATATTATAATGTGTGAATATGATATCATAATGAGTGATAATTTTAGAAGTTTTGTCTAGATTCAAAATTCCTATGAATTTTCTTATGTCTATAAATGAATTTTGTTTGTTACTGCTTCCTCAGCGAAAAAGAAAACATTGACTTAATTTCTTTATTTCATTATTATTCTTTATCTATACCACGTATCATGATGTCTGTTCATTTGTAAAATTTTGTCTGCATTCAAAATTCTCATGAATTTTCTTGGGTCTATAAATAAATTTTGTTTATTGCTGCTTCTGCAATGAAAAGAAACATATTGACTGAATTTTCACATTTCGTTACTATTCTCCAAAACAATCTATATTATCTATATAAGACTTTTATCTATCTAATATAAAGAAATTTCCTGCACCAACTGGTTTCACCATTAATTTGATCCAATTACCGTTCCATATGAAGAAGAAAAGGGTGCTTCTTGCATATCGTACGGCACTGTTTTTAAATTAATTTGATCAAATTATCATATGAAGTAGCAAGGGGTGCTTTCTGCATATTGTACAGCACTGGTTCGTTCCTGATTTCAATTCGGTTCGGTGGAGAGCAGCGCCACCCTTCTCATCTGGATTTCCATGGACGTTTCTTCAACACTGCGTTCGTACTCCTTACCTCTAGTCTTCTTGGTTTTTGGGCACAAGTCGCTACAAACTAACGCCAGATGTCGCAGCAACTGTCTCCTACTTGACTACAGCAAAGAGCAGAGGCCCAATAAGCGTCACGGTTGCTGCAAGCCGTGTGGATGCGTGTATATGTATGCACGTTCCTATGCGAGATCCCCGCCAGTGAGAAAACTGATGCACTAGATTTTCCGGACTGTCGATAATATTTTGAGCCCTGTTGGTACGATTTCGCCAGTTTTGTGTTAAAAATAACTCTAAATACCCATTTCTCCGTAATTTTTTCTATAAAATCGATTAAAACAACGCTCAAAATGTGTTCTTTCTACTGTCGACAGCTAAACGTTCTTGAAATACATGAATTTGATACATTAATTTTTTTTCTTCAAAATTCGAAAAAATGTCTACCTTCAGGCTCTTTCTGCCACAGTGCGCATATACACAATAAGTTTCATCTCAATTAATTGTATCGCTTGGTCGAAATTGGGGTTTAAAGTTTCGAAGTGGTCGAAGCGTAAACATAACATCAAAACTTTTCCAACCCCGTTTTTTCATAGATAGTTCAGTTTTTAACCGTAAACGAAGCATCTGATCTGGGGAAATACCGGACGCAGAGCTTGACGATTTTCTTTTGCCCTACATATTTAAAATGTCTGAGAAATCTCTGTTTGAAAGATTCAGCTATCTCTCTCGCAGTCATATATCACGTGGTAGATTCTCAAAACCGAGCTTTACAGCTTCAGAACTCTTTTTTCGACTCTCGATGATTATTTTTAGGCAAATTACAGCTGCTTGAGATACCTGAAAAAAACAGCACTCCAACATCCATCGGTGAAACGTTTGACGCTCTTTACTCGTATAATATTTGCAAGTAAAAATAAACATATATAAATGTACATTAATTGATCATATACAATTGTATATACTAATATACAGTTATTTACGATACTATATTAATATATATATTCATATACTATCGTACATAACTGTATATTAGTATATACAAATATATAAAATACTGTCGGGCCAATTTTTGTATACTACTGTATATGACCAATTAATATATAATTATATACAACACTATATCGAATTATATAAACTCCCGATAAAAATAGTATCTCCATATATCATTACATACAGAACTATGTATAATTTTATCAAATCAAATTTTATGCAAGTACATTTATATCGGATTAAATATACGAATGCATAGAGTTATATACAATTATATATTAACCTATATATAAATATATGACTGTATATCATTTTTATATAATTGTATCTAAGTATATACAATCATTTGTACTCGGGTTTATATTCGAAAAAGTCGTAAATTCTACTTTTCAAAAAAATCATACGCATGAATGTTACATTGACAGTGCTCATAAAAAAGGTTCGATCGTTTTTATTCCACTTCGGCATACAGAATTATACAATATGTGTATATAAGTACGCGTGGATTACTACAGGAAAGTAACATCATAAATGTCCAATGCTAAATCCTACGAATCACGAATGCCTAAGGCAGTCAAGCGTCCCGTGACCACGCTACATAACTTGTACCCGTGTGTCTCATGTGGATTTTTCGATGCCAAGCATTCGAAACCGATCATGCTCGAAACTTTTATACGCGTACGTGACGATTTTCCGGATAACGATCCAGATGTAATAGAACGTAGAAATGTTTAACATGTCACAGCCAAGTTTTTCGAGGTCTCTCAACTGAACGACTGCCACACAAGTCGCTTGTTCTCCAACGTTTTCCTTTTTTCGATTATCACAATCGGTATTGTTGGAAGAGTATAAAAAAGTGGTCAATCGTCGTAGCGTCAATGAGTCCTTTGTCAAGGCGGAATTATACACGACTCACTCGGTAAATAAAACCCGTGCCCCACTTTTGTTATTCCTCACACGATTGATATTTCGCTCAAGTGAAAATAGTCTCGTTCACCCTTCCGTGAAGAGGGATCACTTTTGTTTTTTTAAATCCCGGAATATCGGCAGTCTCGGAATAAATAGCGAAACCGATTCTCCAGCCGCATCCCTCGCCCTCGTACTCACATCTGTGTTTGTAACGTACATCCTTATATATACACACGAAATCGATGGCACACTTGCGAGAACGCATTCGATGCTCTACCACCTACCGAGACTTTCGCGAACTACGGGCTGTTCGATCTAACGTGTTGTAAGCTTTTATCTCTGAAAGTACGTACATTGTGATAAGAATATTTAAAATAAAAGTTTTTGGTTCTGAGCATTATGGGGGGGGGGGGGGGGTAGTTAAAAAGCTAAAATATTTTTTTAGTCATTTTCTTTCAAGTCCCAGCTAAAAAAGTGCTCATGAACTACAATTTGAAAATGTGAGCATTGCTTAAAAGTTTAAAGCTGACGGAATGTTAGAAGTTACATCTAAAGTAAATCTGAGAGTGCTATTTAGTCTGCCCTCAGAACCATGCAACTCTTATTTGCCAAATTGTTTTGAAACGGTACCTACTTTTTGACAGCAGGTGGCTTTTAATGTGGCACTCTGTGCATTGAACGCACACCGGGGTCGCTCCAGAGGCAACGCTACTTTACAGGGTCGAAAAAAAAGACTTTTTAGCTTCAATCATTCTTCAGGATCCTAAAAAAGATACATTTAGCCTGATATCGAATAACTGCTATTTTAGTTACTACCTTTCAACTGTCAAACTCAAAATCATCTCGCACCGAACTTTCGAGGCGATTTTCCCGTAGCAACGTTTTTTTAAAAATTCGCTTGCATCATAACTTGAAAAAATTTGATTTTACTCGCTTCATGTTTTTACTGTACCTTTCAAACAAAATTCGCCACAGAAATTCCTAGGGTTTTCTCGAATCGTTAAAAACTCCTCTTCTTATAAACAAGTATCCACATTTGTTTTCTGAAAAACAACGTTTAAAAAATCTCCAACCCTACGAGCATAAATATTACGAAAAATGTAGCTTTTTGTTCAAGGTCAAAAGCACTTCTCGCAAAAACACAATTGCAAGACTCCAGCGCCTATTTAATTTACGTTTATTATTCGGTGCAAAAAAATCTTGGCTCGTTGTCTTCGCTGTACCGTGTTCGTGATTGACAGACTGAAAGTTCACCGAGCCAAAACAATCGTAACTCCTAAACGATAGTTGACGACTACACGACGAAGTAGCAACACGGAGCCTCGTCGCTTCAGGCACGATAGAGAATATCCTAGTATATTTCCGCCATTATGAGAACAATGAGAGAGGACCATCCGGAGAATGGATGACTGCCTTTGCCTTCGCCATGGCTGTCGCCATAGTTTTCCCAAACGTAGCCGGTCCTCTTGTACTGTGCCATCATGTTCTTGATCAGATGATCCCTCAATTGTACGTAGATCTTTTTCGCCCTCGCCCGATGGGGCCCGTCGATCGACGAGTAATGATCGAGTGCCCGCAGCGTGAGATAATTGAGATTGATCCAAACGGCGCCTCGCCAGTAGGGCGCGTCGTGCTCGGTGTTGTATTTCATGTAGATCGGTGAGGTTTTCGCGAGCGATCGGAGCCCGTATTTGGTCCAAAGTAGCTCGGGATTGGTGAGATCGTCGAGTATCATCTCGAGTTGAGGCGAGTCCGCGTCGACGACGTGCAGTATGAACGGGAAAAGAGAAACGTAGCCGAATGACGAGTCGACGTATCGGAGGCTCGGTTCTTCGAGTACGTGCCTCACGAGTTCGGACGAGGGCGCGTGAGATCGCGGTGGCGTCGTCGGTCGTCGAAGCTCGACGCGATCCGTGTGCAGGCCGTAATCTGCGTACCGCTTGCTCCTCGATGACCAATGAAGTTTGTTCAGCAGTGCGTTGTCGTGCAAATAGTCGTGGGTGTTTCTGTACTTGCCGGCTGGTTCGTGAAGAATATCAGCGAGACGCGCCATGACACCAGCCGCAAAGCCGATCCAACAGCGCAGATCGACGTGCCGCTCGTCGATGGTCGGATGCGAGGCGCGCGGATAATCGTCCAGACCGGAAGTCAAAGTCTTGGGATTGAGTTCGCGCGTGGTGGACGGGTCGCGACCACGCCAACGATACGTGCCGGCCGAGTCACCCGCCTGGCTCGTGTTGAACCACTCGAACCAAGCCTGAAGCCTCGGATAAAGCTTGTCGAGCAGCTTGTAGTGCCTGAGCAATAGATCGTCCTCCCGGTGCTCCAGTATGAAGTTCAACGTGAGAAAAAACGTCGGTGGATTGGCGTTCGTGTTTATCTGAGTTGCGAATTCCTCGGGCACTCTGGCGAGCGCCTCTTGGCCGAGTATCATCTCACGTGGTATCCAGCCCTCGACGTTCATCAGATCGAACCAGTGGCTCATTATGTCCATCTCCACGTCGACGTCCCAAGAGGCCAACAGCAATCCGTGAAAACCCTCGTCCCAGAGAAAACCACGGGGAAAGAAGCTACGACTCGGCACTGCCGTGTAGAGAGGCGCTTTCCAATAAGGCACCGGTGTCTTCGTGTAGACACTCTGCACCTGCGAATTACCGTGGAAATAACCAATCGAACCGATCATATTGGAGAACGCCATTTTTGCGAAATCAATCGCTTCCTCGTCGTAACCCTTGGATCGAAGCTTGAAGGTACGCTCGAATTTGTCGTCGAAACGACGCTCGTGCTCGGCCAACGCGCTCTCGTATGCTCGACCGGTCAGTCGCTCGTTACGATCGACGTAGCTTCCGGACTCGAATGTTATCTCGTACGCGAAGGGAATCTTCGCGGTGAGCTGTGTTACGACCAGATTCGCTTCCATCTTCTTGCCCTCCGGCGACATTGGCAATTGATCCCCCGCCAGTATTATGTGCTTCTTCGTTGAGCCCTTGTGCGACGCTATGCGCAAATTGTGCAGCACCGTTTCCTTGAGAACGTGAAGACCCGGTGTCACGGTTGCCAGATAAGAATTCTCCTCGACGAATCCTTTGGTTGGATTGAGGCTTATTCGGAAGGTCCCCAGACCCTCGGTGTAACCCTCGATACCAGAGAGCTTGCTCTCGTCACCCAAACTCGCCTTCACACGACCACGCGCTTTGTCGTCCGTCGCCGTATAAAATAGCATCGATATCTCCTCGCCGTTTCTACTCGGATTTTCCGAATTAACGCTTATTCTCGCGGTCCAGTCGCCGCCGTTGCCCCCACCGAGCTTCTTCACGAAATCCGTTCTTATCAACACCCCGCCGTCCACGATCTCCTGCTTACCGAAGTTACGCCCGTCGTGCTTCAGCCAAGCGTACCGGTCCAATCGATCACCCTGATCGCACCAGTGACGAAAACCCTCGCCACCCTGGCGCAAGTAGTGGGGAAAGTACCACATCAGACCGGCGACCAGAGAGTGAGGGTCGCGAGTTTTCAGGCCAAAGTACGCACCCGGCCTGTACGTGCCCCAATAACGATCCGGCTCGTTCAGATTCGCCACTGTAACTAACTGAGCAGTTTTTTTTTCGTTGGTGGCCATCGGACGATCGGGCAAAGTCCGTACAGGATGTATTGGTTGGAGCCGTACGATCGAATGTTTCTGATAATGTCAATGATGGGAAAATATGTTTCGGACACAAGTTGAGTGGAGATACACACCTAGATGGTCGAGGTCGAGGATTTAGAAGCTATGAACATTCCGTCGACTGTAGAAGACCTACACTATGGGCCTGGTATCAATGATTCCATGTATGTTGACAAATATCATGATTTATTCATTCCGAAATTTTCAAACGCCTTGTTCTCGAAACCACGTTTTGCAAAACGGAAACGAAAATTTCTCGAAAACCAATGAACCTATTGCCTTGAGGTTTTTTATGGTTATTCTATACATCATTATCTAGTGCTTGTCATAGGATTTTTTTTCCGTTACGTAGTTTTTGTTTTATAGGCAAAAGAATAACTAATTTTTGGCCAAAAAATCACTATTTATGTTCAAACGTCCGCCATTTTGTCATAAATCGATATTTTCACAATCGGCTATGACAAGTACTAGATTATAGTATCTCATTTAATAATCTTTTTGGTTTTTTTTTCAGATGATTTTTGAAGAAATGCCAGTGGGTGCCGTATACGCAGAATTTTTCACGGTGCTCTAAGGATCATACAATATCCTTGTATATTTTTGATGTTTTTAAATAAAGAAAATTAAACATATTTTTGAATGTAAATACTATTAGATAATTAAAACCCCAATCCGAAATTGCAAATAGTTTTCCTTGAAAAAATTCACAAAAATGACCTTTTTTCCGGCTCCTAGGTGTATATCTCCCCTTAATGGGAATGCATAAGCTTGAAATTTAAAAATTAGGATTTTTTATTAGTGTTTTATGGTCTTAGGGTCTGCGATTTGCAACATAGATTTTGTAAATGTTCCAAGGAACAAGTTATGACGATTTTTGCTACGGTCGTCTAGCCCACTGCGCCACGGCAAACCAGCGTGTTAGTCTTGGGAGCCTTTTTCCTTTTACGCTTTTATTCAAAACTATGTTTCACGACATGGTGCAAGTCGTATCTCAAAATCTATTTGCGATCTTGAAGTTTGCAGCGTCGTAAAGCAACGAGAACTCTTTTTTATTCTTCTGTATTCTCAGTTTCATTATCATTCGAAATCTTTTCTTCCACATTGCGACTGGAGACTAATAAGGATCCTGAAAAACGTTTGAGAGATTTTGGAGGGATAAATCTGCGATAAAAATTGGGCTGCAAACTATTCTCTGTGTTTCAACGACGGAAACTTCAGTGTCGTGATTCACTTCGAATAAGGACAGAGGATATATCATTTTTTATATGTTTATCAATTTTATCACAATAAATGACTAAAGTTGTTTTTTTCCGGTCAAACATCGAACTTTTTCTACAGCTGGTCATTTTCGTAATTTTCAAAATTTCAAAAAGTCCCTGGTCACATGCAAGTTTTATTATTACACTAAAAGTAGTATTCTTTATTTATCATTTCCAACGACCCGAGTGGCCAGAGCCTACCCATACGCGGTCATGGAAAGCTTTTTTTTGTTCATTTACCATCTCTTTATTTTTATCACTATCCACAGCCTTTTTTTTGCAAATTGACATTGTAAATTTTTTAGAGGAGTATTTGGAAACGTTTGTGTGGAATTAACAGTAGAAAAAAAAATTCGTTGCATTCCAAAGATGCAAACTTCAACGTCATTGCTTATCACCGGTAGTGTCGTTCTCAGGAAATGGCAAAGATTTTTTTATACCTTTTCCGTGTCATAAGGGGTATTGACCCTGGTCTCCAGATATCCCTTGTAGCTGAACCAAGCAGCCACGCCGATGCACGCAGCTGTGAGAATCGTCTTCAAGACTGGAATTTTGATGGTGGTCTCTTCAGACGCATCCTCAGGAGCGACGAACTTCACTCTTGGCCTAGCCGGCCTCTCGTGTACCTTTTGCTTCGCCATTGAATTACTATCCTCTTACGAAGTCTTATGAAGTCAACGTCCACATTATCCGACACGATCGTCGTGCGAGTGACGTGACGGCATAAAATCGATCTCCGCCCAAAATCCGCCACGTGTCTAGACGGAATAAAAATGAGGGCGGGAAATTCGGGAAAATAATGTGCACGATTTTTTGTCCATTGCAACTTTTTTTACGCTCTATACGAAAAACCGGAACTCTCGGGAGGTTAATATTTACACACTTTTACACGTTTGTGTTTTTTGCACACAGAAATTTGATATAGGAGAGGAAACAGGTGATGGGAAATTAATGACGATAGTATATCGATGTATTCGTGGTGAAGAGTATTTACGTTGAGCAGTTGACTTGTTCGCTCTTAAAGACCGGATGTTTCGAAAGATTAAAGGCCCCGGAGGAATGTTATTTTCATCGCAGGTAAGATTTTTCAATCAGTGCAAGAGCAGACGCTGCTCTTGGCGATGCTGCCTGACACCTCTGTGAAATTGGCGGAATACCGCATTTTAGTTCTTGGATTTTTTTCACCAACCGCCTTCTGTTTAACCAATTTATTAATTTAAAAACTCTCCATTACGATAATTTTAATGTTACCCTTTTTACCAAGCCGACATGATTATCGTTAAATTTGTCTCTGTTTCGTTCACTGCTCGCGGTAAAGTAACCGCAACCCAAACGTGGCTTTGGTAGCATGTTTTTATTTATTCACTCTTATATATTTGATAAACCAATCATGTAAATTGTCAATGGATAACTTTTCAATTATGTTTTTTTTTGGGAAAATCCAAAATGTTGATAGTTAAATTGGCGTTGTAATCTTATTTACTGCTTACGGTAAAGTAACCGCCTGCCGCAAAGTAACCGCAAGTCAGGCTCAGCTGACTTCGCGTTGGTATTTCACCATATTTGTTTCCATTCGACTTTCTTATAAAAGTGCATCAGTAATTCGTGGTCATTTCGTCGTGGTTGGAATTCAATTACTTATTCAAACTACCACGCTTTGCTTTCTCAATTTCAACTAAAAAATGTTTGAAGTTCCTCGCAACATCGATACTAGGTGTGCTTAATTTTTTTGCCAAATACCGAAGATCTCGAGCCCGGCGATTTTGCGACCCGCACTAACCCTAATCAGTTTATTAGTCCATGGAATTCCGCGCTTCCGTTGCACCCAGTACAGACATGCTTCAATTACCATCCGAATTTTTCATCCACCGTACTTTACGAAGCTCAAGAACGCACTTGAATCGAAACGTGCCGCCGCCTAGCAGAAAATCTTTATACTATCTATCCAGCATACAAAGCGGTAACTTCGCCACGACTTTACCTTTCTTTTTATACAACTGAGCTCCCTTTCGAATGGAGCAGCCAATGATACGAAATTTATCATGTCTATTCGATAGTGCCATGAAAGGTAAGAGAATTGCAATTTATCATTCAGATTTGTCATACCTTGCTGCAGTGGCGTTTGTTATCAACGATCGCGCTGGTAACTCATGCATAATATATAGTACGTGCATCGTCCGGTGGAAGAGCCGGCAGTACTTCTTTCACATCGCACGGCCCTCGAGGCGAAATATGACATACCGAACGAGCCGCAATGAGCCTGACAGCCGTTCTTCTGTTATTATTATTATTATTATTATTATTATTATTATTATTATTATCGTTTATTCCGAAATATTCATAATTTCGAGCGAATATTTCGAAAAACGTCATTATAATATGATTAATAAAGCGAAAAATGACGTCATGCTGTAGGAAAAGTCGAAAGGGAACGTTCTTCTCTTCTACCGAAAATGTCCGCCGGCGCAAAATGCACAAAATACCGGCAACCGGATTCTTACCGACTGCGAGCGCGTTTCCAAGACGGAACTCGCTCAGTCGGTAAAAAATGTTGTATTCATTGACGTCTAGGGGGCGTTCGACATTTTACATTGTTTTTACATCGAAAAGCGGCTAGCCCTCTATAAAACGAATTAGATCGAATGATTGAAGTAGATTGCACTTTCTTCGTTCTCTGGTACTTTTTAGACGATTGGACCAGACCTATAGCCGCTTCAATGTGTTTCCGCGTCACTTCAAGCAGTTTCGGCACCATCTCTCGGCTGCAAGAGTGGGCATGAAAACACAATGAGTTTTTGGCAGACCGCCAAATTCTTATGAACAAAATTTAATGCAAAAAGAAACAATTAATGAGGAATATCCAACTCATGACATTGTTGAGACATATTTCTAAGCCGGAAAATGATATTAATAGCTATCATTTTCCCAATTGCAAATAAATATGTTGCAGTTTTGGTCAAGAAAAAAAACCGATAGGCTTGGCAATAGGAGTAACCAACGACGCAGAGAAACCGCTTAATTTTTTGACACGACATTCCTAACACCATAATCATGGCTTGCTCAGTTTTTCATTTAAATGAAAGTATTATTGTAGCCTCTACAGCCTTATAACGAGTATACGAGGTGTCATGTGTATTACGAAATGGATAACGGTTTAACTTAAATACGACAAATCTTCGAGAGTATGTTGTGAAACGTATTCATTTTTGGACGGTCCATGCATCCTGAATTAATCCCTTGGTGATATAAATTTCAATCGTCTACAAGCATTCCGATTCTGCCGTCGAAACCCCTTAAGGTATTCCTTTTACGAGCCCGAATATTTAACAATGAACTAATTTTCGTCTGTAATTAGATACAAATAAACCCCAGTATATTGATCAAATTTAGAAAAATGTGAGTACTAAAAGATTTTTCGTAGCCCCGAATTTACAGAATAAATTTAAAAATATGTAAATCTATTGAATACAAGGGAAATGTTTTTTTTTCAGTTTCTCGTTGGGTATAATTTCCATTGTGACTTATTTTTTATTAAGCGCGGCTGTAATTTATCAATTATTAAGAAGGGCCCTGCTTATGCCTCCACAAAATAGGGCCGCTCGCGAAAGTAATACCTTAAGGGGGTGAAAGGTGGGTGGCGGTCGTATCGAAGCTTTTCAAAAAGCCAAGTGAATGATTGTGGATAATTTTTTATTTGGAAAGCGCGTAGGAACGAGTTTTCATGACCGTCTGGTATCTGAGACAGGCGCAAAAATGAACTGAGACCTAAAATAAAAGTATATTACTGGAAAATTCTTTCGAACGCCCCAAGATGGATAATCCTTTTTTTCTTTACTTTTCTCATTACCCTCCTATGCGTTTTTTCCTTCGTGTTCGTAATAATATGCTTTTCAGGCTGGAAGGGGGTCTGGCCCGCCTACGCTCTGTCTGGATCGCCAGTCGGTCTTAAACTTTTTTGTAAGACGATTAATACGTTGATAGATTTGAAAACTTTCTTGTTTTTTTCTTTCTCAACTTATTCGTACAAAGAGCGTCCACGTAGCGCTGTCTAGACTATTTCTTCCTCGCGTTATGATGTTGAAGTTTGCATCGCTGAAAGGCAACGAAAGTTCTTTTTTATATTTTAGTTTCCTGATTTTTATTTTTATTCAATTTTTTTCCGCAGGTTCATATTGTACATTTCTAAAAAAAGTATGTTGAAAAATGTTCGCGGAATTTTTTCAGGCACAATCCGCCAAAGGAAATTAAAGTTATTCCGAAACATTCATTTTCATTGCATGTCAACGATGCAAAGTTCAATCTCATCTCGTTAGTCGATGTTGTACGTACGCTCGACTACACATAAGCTACATTTATTTTGAAGAGTTTTACATTATGCTATGGTACAAAATTACGTTTTCGAGTTGCGTTCATGAACGTTCTTGCATCTTAACGAAAAGCCACTGCTCTCCTTGTTTCATGTCAAAGCTTAATGCTAATGAAGTTTTACATGGGAAAATACATTAGAAAGAGGCATATATCAATGTACGTCAAGTTTGTGGGTGGAAAGATGATTTCTAAGATATTCGACACCAAGGAATGTTATCATAGCAGCCAATTATCCCCATACCCAATATTATGTAAACTCTAACATACATTATTTACGAACAAATATAAGTAAATTTATATAAAGATTATTTCAAGGGCAAGCATGGTTCTAAAAACGAGGATATGTTTTAGAAAATGTTGACAAATAGCCAACAATTTCCAACTTATAGTTGTCACCGTGTGTATGTATATTTATTTGTTTACCGTGGAACAAATTGACATTGGGATGCTCAATTACAAAATTCATAAAATTAATGATTATTCCAAAATTATCAATGTTAATTATAATTTTACGTTTTATGTTTCATTTCCAAATTTTAAAAACATCAATTTAAAAAAATATTCTTTGGCAGTTTTTTTTTAACGGAAATGGTTGATTATTTGATTCCATTTTTTACATACATTACAGTGCTTCGCGCTGAACTGTTTGTATTCTGTTGGCTTCTTTCTGAATTGCTAGGTTTTATTTTTATTTTCCCTTGTGAGACCTTTCGAAAATGGTCACTCTAGAGCATCTATCAAAAGGCTTTTCCGCGGATCCGGACATGAATTCTTATATCTGTAGGTCGAAACCCTTGGAATGATGTGCTGAATGTGCTCCGGGGACGGTGGAAGGTGGTGAATTTATGACGCCAGTGCCATGAGCCGCAGCTGCCAGTTTTCTCCCAAGCACGTAGTCGTACGAGGCATCGATTGGTCGTTTCTTTTCCAAAGCTATAAAATGATTGCTCCAAGCATGAATGTCATCTGTCGAGGGAAAAGTGAAGCCTGGGTGGTGTTTTCGTGGCGCGAGGGTGGCAGAACATCACTTTATACTGCAATGCAGCCTCCAACCTGCGCGACATTGTAATGGGACATTTCTGCGAATGGAATTCAGTTCCAGAAGACAACTCGGTAAACAAGTCCACGAAAATACGATATTTATTCGAAATAAGAATTAAGGGAGGTGATACCTTTAGTCGAGGAAGAAATGGCTAGTTTTCATGTTGTTTCTTTTAAAGGAAAGATTTCTTCACTATTTTTGGGACTTAGGGTATGGTTATTACCACGTTTGGCTCTTACATGGTATTTTTTCAAAGTAATTATAAAAATTGCGGAAGATGTGCACAGTCTTCTAAACGGGTTGCGGCGGATGTTGTCACACGTCGTGACACGTAGCTTCGGTGGGATTAATCAGAAAAAAAACCAACGAATATCTATTTTTCATTAACACTCATACGCAGAATGTGAACCAAGAAAAAGTGAGAAATGTCGAAAATCGACGAGATGGTACGCTGTGAAAGAAAAGGTTGATCTTTCCGAAAAAAAACATACTTTTGAAAAAAAATTCAAAAACATTTAGGGTCATGTTTTAGACAATAAGGTTAGAAAGATTTATACTAAATTTCATCAAATTTCATACCAAAATCATGAAAATCAGCACATTTTTTCCTCGCCCAAAGGTATCTCCCCCTTTAATGGAATGAACGGGATTGCTGGTAGTGCCGGTTGAGAATCTCTATTGCATGTTATGACCTTTAATATCTGACAAATGTGCAAATTTGCACATTTGTCAGATATTGATTCAAGTACCTTCATATCTCATGAGGTCTACCAGCATAGTGCTGAAGTTTGCATCGTTGGAATGCAACGAAAATATTTTTCTTCGTAATGCCCAATTTTTTTTGGCACATTTAGGCTGCCAATCTACGGAAACGTTTTTCAGGATCTTCGTATTAGGGATCTGTAACCTAAATCTGAAAAAAAAACGATTTAAGACGATAATAAGAATAAAGAAATAATAAAGCAGAGGAGAATTTTCGTTGCATCCCAACGATGCAAACTTCAACACCAATATACCAGCCCACTCTTTCGTCTACAGGCATCCGAGCCCTTCTGCACTGGTTGCAGCTTCGTGAGCCCCCTTATCGTTATTCGTGAAAGCGCATTATCAAATTTTTCACATTCTTTTCCGAAGCGCTGCTCTCAACGGAGCATAAAGAAAATGTCTGTATGCAAGGCTCGTATTTTGTGAGGCACAAAAATAGCTGAGCGGTAAAACTAGAGGATTTGAGGAAACTCGGAAATTGTATTTATAAAAATAAGGGTTTTATGAAAAAAAAATTCATTAAATAATTGCAAGGGGTAACGGTACTATGTTGAGTCGCATGGAACTTTGAAGTTCACTTACAAAATAAATTGAGTCGATGAAATATTGGTTTCTCGACATCTATGAGAAAAGGTACAATTTTTTTTTTTTCAATATGAAATGACGACACTCCACTGTTCAAAGCCATCTATTTTGCTTGAGCCCTTGACAGCCGATTATTTTTAACCTTTGGGGTTGATCTCGGAGTAAAATACATCATTCCTTAAGGCGGATATGAAGCACTAGAGGATCGCTGACCTTTACGAAATAAAAACTTATTTATGTGCAGTGAGAATAAATATACAATTTTTTTTTCGTAAAAGTGCTGGTGTTGCGTGTTTTCTTTGAAAATCGACGTTCTTCAAAATTGATCGTGTACCTGTAGTGTTTAATATCTACATTTGAAAAAAAAAACGAAAAAGATGGCTACTGGTGTGCCGCAATTGTGTATTGAAAAAAATATTTGAAAAATTATTTGTAATCTTTGTAAGGAAAATAGGTGAGTATTCAACCAGACAAGTTACTTGAAGGAAAAACTAATGGATGATCCTTCTTAAAAACATTATAGTGCAACCAAGTTTTTTCTGCAGTGAAAGCAATGATTTCCATAGCTCGAATCTGTCAAAGGAAATTTGGGAAATTGGGAAAAATGATACTTTGTTGCATTCCAACGTCCAAGTCGTGGTGATAGATCTAAAACGTACTTTCTTATGTCTGCATTCCCTCTCGGTGCCTTTCATAGCTGTCTATTAGGCATTCTGTCATGCATTAGAACGTCTTTCGCGACACAGTTTGATATCCGGAGGATATGCAATGAATCCTCGGTGGACGTATACTACAAAGTTGTATATAGTAGACTCGGAGTCTTCTACGACTCCATATATCTTCCGCTTCCGAGATCGAATAAATTCCCGTCAGTTTTTACCAAAACTCGCCCTCACCATTTTCCAATACCTCGTCACGTCTTAGATTTCCAATTTGTCTGCGTTTACGGTTCGCATGTTCGTCAAAAGAGATATAAAATGATAAATGCATGAGATGATAGCCTGGTTCAAAGTATACAATTGGTCGCCACGGGTTTGCTGGGTCGATGAAAAAGTATCGTTAGTTGTTATTTAATTATTTTTAATTTTTATAGTTATTTTTATAGTAATTTTTAATAGTTATTAATAATCAAACGACAGATGGATTTGTGATTAGGTAGACATTTATTTTTATTTCAACAGTAAAACAAAAATGGTTTTCAAAATTATTATATCACGTCATCCACTGGAAAGTAATGAACAATTATTAAATAAATAAACATTAAAAACTTTGGAATAATGTTCTGAATGCATCGAGTTGAAATATTTACTCCAATATTTAAAGTCCTTTCAAATCAAAACGCTTATACTCTGTTTAAAAAGTCAACAATCTAAACGAACGAAAGAAAGAATCGCATTTTCTCCAAAGGGGTTGTGAATTAATTCTTTCTCATTCCAATATTTAAAATCCCTGTAGAGTCAAATCTCTTACACTTTTTTTTGCAAGTCAACTGTCCAAACTAATCGAAGAAAGAATCTATTTTTCTCCAAAGTGGTTTTAAATTAATTCTTTGTCATTCTTCACGAAGCAGTTGCCTGAAAAAACACCCTCCAAAAGGCCCTAAAGGCTTTGAATATCTGGGTAGTAATTAACCCCACGCAGACATTTCAGCAAGATTGATTACGACGCGACATTTACATCGAAGATTTAAGCCTTGTGGCAGAGAATTAATTCAAAGTGAAATGACGCCCATTATTCAGTAATTGATCAATGAATCAATGTACTCCCTTTCATGTTTTAGCAATTTAGTTCAAATATACAAATGAATAAATATATAATATTATATTTATACGGGTGATGTTGAAGTTTGCATGGGAAAGCATCGGAATTTTTTTGGTTATATTTTTCAACGTATATTCTTTGTTTAATTCCAAAAATAATTCGACAATTTTTTCGTACCTATAATTGACCGATATCTACGCCCCCAATTTATACAAAATATTTTGAATGATGACAAAATCAAAGAAATAACAAACGAGGAATATTCATTGCATTCTGACGATGCAAACTTCAACGTTATTTCCAAATTTTTGCGTATGTGTCTGTGTATTCCCATTCCCATATTTTAATAGAAATAGCGTAATTGCCATTGTATGTTACTGACGCGTTATATTTCCTACCCAATGAGTAATTTTGTTAATTGAGAGGTCAATTTTGTCGACCGCTCGAATATTGTAAGATTTTCATCTAATGGAAAATTGGCCATACGTTTTACCCTTTGGAGGCGTTGGTACAATTAGTATAATCGTCGGCTATACAGAAGACGTGACTGTAATTTCAAAGCTAGTGTCTCAAACCCGCGGCCCTTGTTGCGAATTCGACTGCTGATTCCATTCCGTTCTGTGATAACCTCTCAACCCGCAGTTCTTGTTTCATCCCCTTTTGGTTCTCGCTCAATCAGCGACACGTATACTTATTGTTGCGAAAGACCCTCCCGTCTGCTCTCTCTCTGGCAAAACCCTGTTCTTGAATTCACACCGACTAACATCAGGCTCGAAATACACGGCGACCTCTATTATCAGAAACTCCACAAATGTAACAGCCCCCCCACTATGTACCGAATATCGGTGTAGCGCACGGTGGGAGGAGCGTCAGGTAGGAGGCTGGCAACTTTCAGAATTTTTGCTACGCGAAATATCCTCTGTTTGTAGTGTCTTACTCTGCCACTCGCAGCGCTAGTAGTTCTCGAACAATTGTGATGCGCGCGGAGGGGCTATGTACATATACACGCACACATATAATTCGAAGACTTTTCGCCCCAAGAAGACTAGAGGTAAGGAGTACGAACGCAGTATCCAAAAAACGTCCATGGAAATCCAGATGAGAAGGGTGGCGCTGCTCTCCTACCGAACCGAACTGAAGCAGCAACAGACCAGTGCCGACAATATGCAGAAAACACCCTTTGCTACTTCATATGGAGCGATAATTTGATCAAATTAATTGTGAAACCAGTTAGTGCAGGAAATTTCTATATATTATATAGATAATATAGATTGTTTTGGAGAATAATAACGAAATGCGGAAATTTAGTCAATATGTTTCTTTTCATTGCAAAAGCAGTAACAAACAAAATTTATTTATAGACCCAAGAAAATTCATGAGAATTTTGAATCCAGATAAAGCTTTTACAAATGATCACACATCATATTCACATATTATATACTCTGTACAGATAAAGAATAATAACGAAATACAGAATTAAGTCAATATGTTTTTTTTTTGTTGTAGAAGCAGTATCTAACAAAATGCATTTATAGACACAAGGAAAATTGATAAGAATTTTCAATCACGACTGAGGTTTTGCAAATTATCACACATCATATTCCCACCAATGATACGCTGTACGGATAGAGAATAATAACGAACTACAGAAATTAAGACAATAAATTTTTTTTCATTGCGGAACCAGTAACTAACAAAATGCATTTATAGACACAAGAAAATTGATACGAATTTTGAATCACATCATATTCACACTGATGATACGCTGTACAGATAGAGAATAATAACGAAATAAAGAAATTAAGACAATATTTTTTCTTCGTTGTGGATGCAGTAACAGAATTTATTTATAAACACAAGAACATTCATAAGAATTTTTTAATCCAGATAAAAGTTTTACAAATTATCACACATCATATTCCCATATTATGATACTATACGTTGCACAGATAAAAAATAATAACGAAATACCGAAATTCAGTCGATATGTTTTCTTATCGTTGCGGAAGCAGTAACAACCAAAATTTATTCATAAACATCAAACAATACATAACACTTCTTCGATAGTTTTCGCCGCAGATCACGATAAATATATTTTACACCGAGACACAATTATTTTTTAACAATCGCGAAATTCGTTAGTCCGCACGGTCCGCACACGCTCTATTCCAACATGGATGACAAGCGGGAATCATCGTTGGCGGATGGCGTCGGTTGTGTTCTTGTCGCTCAGTTCATTTCGGTTCGGTGATAAGCAGCGACGCATGCGGTGAAACCACCAACCACTAATAACTAGATTTCCGTGGACGCTTTTGGATCGTGATTGCCGTAAGCGTTCGTACTCCTTAGATCTAGTCTTCTTGTTTCGCCCAATGGCCGGCGCGGTAACCACCAGTGGTCAGGCTGGCAACTAGCTAGCCAAAATGGAAGAAGAAGAAGAAGAAGAATTCGAAGGCTTTCCATAGCTTCGAATGCGAGGATCGGCTAGTACGGTGTATAAGTAATTTCGGCAATATCATCAATTCCGCACCGCGACTTAAACTCCAAACGTCAAAATAGTCGTATTCAGCGTCGGGGTAGTTAAGTCCGCCGTGCGGGCCTCGCGCCTGCGCAATAAGAATATTGTCAGTGACCTACTAGCGCCAGGGGGAGAGGTAGAACTAAATAAAGCAACCAAAAAGTGTAGCATTTTTATATACGGTATGGGATAGGAGGTGCCAGCCCCTTGCCCTGAGGGGCAGGGGGCTGGCACGATTTTTTTTGTTGTACTTTAAACTTTTTTTGGGGGCGAAGATATTATTGGAGAGGACCGACAGAGATGGGCGCGCGGTCGGTGTGCGGGCTCGGCGGTCACTGAAGTTAAGCAGCATTGGACGTTGCCAATACTTGGAGCGGTGACCGCTTGCCCGTGCACTGGTTTGCGCGTCAACCTCTGAGTGGGAGGCAGTGTGTCTGAGTTTCTGATGGTAATACAACTGAAACTCAGCCAAATATAGCCGCCTGGATCGGCCTAGGTTTTCCGCAGGTTCCCTGGGCCCTCGTGCAAATGCGATACAGAACTGCATTAGGAAAGAGTGGCTGCGGTCAACACTCTGGGGGGGGGGGGGTCTGAAAGAAATGTAGGGAACTCTGGAAGGATTCTGAATGGCGGAAGGAATGGAAGGAATGAAGGAGGGGGGGGGGGTAAAAGAGGAAGGACCCCGTACCTCTAAGGATAAAATAATAATATAAGGATAATATAAGGATACATATAAAAAAATAAAATAAAATATTATTGGAGAGGGATGATCAAATACTCGATTGACGCGTCTTTTCAAGGGCTACAACGTTCCCATTTGGACCAAAATTGTATGAATTTTTCCTAAAGAGTTATCGAATGAAATCTGATTTTTCAAAATTTCACCTCACTTTTTCACCCCTAAGATGAGCTTCCACGACTTCGGCGCTGTTGACAAAAATAAAGCCCGGATTTTTCTGAACATTTTGTCTCCCGACGCCGATCCCCTTTCATCCCCTAAAAAAAACCCTGCACCCCGATTTTTAGCCAAACTTGGATTTAGCACCCGCGGCACCTACAAAATTATCCGTCGAAAAACTAGCGTTCTTCTAATTTTTTCCGATTCCAACATACAGTACGACTGTACTACGATGCAAACTTCAATGTCATAATTTTTTAATGTTCCGCGCGCTTCGAATACTCAAATCTTTCACAAACCTAATTCAATTTAATACACTGAAGCTATCTGAATTTTTTGCATGCAAGATTTTTGGAACTCACGTTGCAAAAAATCGTATCCTCCGTGCAGTTCGCCGAGATTAAAAAGAAATGTCTGCCACGTTGAAGAATAACCCCGTTACGAATATTTCTGTATCTGTAAAAATCTTCCGGCGTACCTTTTTCATCGATTTTACCAATAGGGCGGATGAACGGTAGGACAGAGAAGAGCTGGGAAAACGAAGGTTGCCGTATGCGAATGTTTCCACGAAAAATTAATTAAAATCCGAACTGTGAATAAGCGTCTCGTCGAGCTTTCCCGGGCATTGCAGAAAGAGTTGTACATTTACTTGCATGCCAGCGTTACACGATCGGATCACATCGATTCAAAAAATTGACGCGTAGCCGTCGTCAATGTTGTCACTTCGTGGAATTGCTTTTCCTATACGCGAATTGATTAGTCAATAGAAGCGGAATACACACACTGAATATTTACTCATACATTTTAGATATCGAATGTCTGGCAAACGTTTTTGTCATTCGGATATTCTGAATACGTTCGTTAAGCTTTTGAATGTTTATAACCGATATATACTCCCACCTCGATAGTTTTGTTAGTAATCAACTTGATTGTTTCCGCGTTCCTGCAAGCCTTCGTAAAGGCGGTAGGTGGTTTAAATATTTCATCATCGGAAAGGTAGACTGGTATTAAAACAAAAAATTCAGTCATATATTTTCATGTGGAGTAAAAAATCTGCAAGCGCTGGCACAGATAGAGAATTTTTTAAATCACGTTAAGAAGAGAACCGTTGAGTCAGGAGTTTTTTTTCTCTGGACGGGGAACATTTAGAAGTTCTTGATTGGCGGTAATAAAATCTTGATTACCCACTATCTCGAAAACACATTGCGCACCGCCGACGAAAATGATGGGCTTAAGGGAGACTTTGTCCTTGAAATTTTCAAAAAATCAATTTGCGCTCAACATGAGCAGCTAGAAGAAGAGGAGGGATGCCTCTATGGACCAGGCGTTGCCGATTAGCGGTAATTATAAACACATTTGTGTAAACACATTACAAACCTTTAAACGCGTTTTTCTCGAAAACACGTTTTTAAAAATGGCTGACATTCTCCTGACCGCTGTAATTAACATATCGACCTGAAATTTGGAGAGCATACTCAGAAAAGATGTCTTCATGGAATGACGGATCGTTTTTTCAATAGATACATTTTTGCATTTATTATTTATCTTTTTATGCGAAAAAACCCGAAAATTCGATTTTTTTTTAAATTGCCGCCATTTTCCGAAATTTGTACTAAACGAAAAACCCATCCGTCATTCCATGACCAAAGGGTCACAGATTGATAATATGCTTTGAGTTTGTGTTTCAGATCAACAAAGAGAGGGCAGTGATGTCAGCCGTTTACCTCCCGCGATTTGAGGACCTGTTTTCGCGGAAAATTTTTTTAACGTTCTGTATATCATGAATAAAAGCAAGAAAAAAACCGCACTCAAAAAGCTTTACTCGTTTCCATTTAAAAAAATAAAATGTAAACACCTGAAATATGGCACTCCAAGGACAAAGTCTCCGTTAACGAAGGGGCGACCGCTTGGAAACGATTCATAATTATTGTAGCGCGCAGCTAGATCTTTGTTCAGCAAACTCATCTGCAAAGATTTCGTTGAAGTCGCAAACAGTATCCTTAAGTATTCGATGAAATTTACGTAATACTTATGGAACTAAAAATAAAATATACATATATCGCCCAAGGCGTTTGAAAATAATTTATTCATCTTTCCTACAGTATTCTCTTTGTATAGCATACATCAATTGTTAGCTCTCGCAATGAGAGTAAAAACATGTTCGTCTCACAACATTTTAACGAACAGCATGTTCGAGAAATATATTAAAATTATACAAAACGTAAACGAAAAAATGTTTTCACAGATACTGTAACTTTGGCAAAATATGTTCCTAATCGCTTATTTCTTAGCTACATTACGATCGCTCGTATGCTGAATAAGCTCCAAACGCTGCACTTTCGTAGGCACGCTGACTGCGAAGAATTCATTTCCATGGCAATAATTCTCACTCGAATGGATTGCAAACGAGCGCGCAAAGATACCACTCAATATTAAAATTAGAGAATAAATAATGTCGCATTTAATATACATCGAGGAAAATACTTGTGTATAAAAACGTAGTTTGTCGTTTTATCTGCATCAAGATATTCTCGAATATATCTGCTTTTTCAAGGATATTTGTATACACGGGCGGGATGGATTCCGCAATACGTCTGCCATTCCCGTACACTTTGCGTAAGCAACAATATACTCTATGATTATCATTATGTATAATTAAACATACTTATTGTAGAGATGATCTTGGTTTAGTCATTTATGCGCGTAACATAGATAGATTTTTTAAGAATATCAACATACAGGCTGTCCCAAAATGGCCTGACATTTTAACTTATTAATGAAACGTAATATTTATTTAAAAAGTACGATTTTTAATTTTTATATAAGGCACATAACATGGAGGTTATGTGTGGAACACAATATCCGATAAATGGCTGGCTCGTCCTTGTTTGCAAATGTTCACTCTTTTGACGAAATTTTCATTAACATTTTGGCATAGTTGCCGATTAATTTCATGAACGTCGCTTCCAATGGCTTCCTTGAGCTCCGAAATGTTCTGTGGATCATTGGCATACATTTTTCCTTTCAGAAAACTCCAAAGGAAGAAGTCCAATGGCCTCAACTTCGTCTGCAATAACTGCATTATCCCGCCCGCAGTGTGGCAGGTTGCGCCATCTTGTCGAAAGAATGAGAAGAATAAGTCTTCCAAGTCTATGACGTTTATGCCATTTATCTCATATTGTGTTCCGCACATAACCATCAAATTTGTACCTTATATTAAAATAAATGTATTCGTACTTTTCAAATAAATAATAGGGGAGACCGGGGCAAAATGGTATAGCGGGGCATAATGGGACCGGGGCAAAATGGGACCGGGGCAAAACGGGTTTGGGGCAAAATGGAATAGTGAAAATCTACACTGCTAGAAAATACGTCATTGGGGCAAAACGGGACTGGGGCAAAATGGGCCGGAGAAAATCAGACTCCTCAGAAAGAGGCGGTTGGGGCAAAACGGGATCGGGGCAAAATGGGACAGTGGAATAATTCGATGCAGAAACGAAAGAAATGCAGGGGTAAAAAACGAGGGGTAATAAATGAGTGAAAACAGGTTTTATTGAATGTTACACGATATTTGGGTCACACTCTACTTACGATACTATAATTTAACGGTGGCAATGTTTAATTTTTATTGCTTGTTTAACTAAGCTAATTTTTATCGGCACAATTGTCGCAAACGTACTCGATTAAGTTATCGTCAGCATGGGCACATGAATAGTGGGCCCATTTCTCGCACGAATGGGCGAGTCGCTTAAACAATTATTATTATTTTTGACTTTACAACAACAGTTCGTGCTCGGCTCGTCAGGATTCGTTGAATCCAATAAATTTAAGTACTTCAACATTCAAAAAAATACTAATTTTTCATTTGTTATTAAAGTTTGTTAAACAATCACTTTTGATTCTGCGGTCAGAACTGTACCAAACTTGACGTAAATTGTTATTTGAGCCTTCTTATTCGATTGGTACAATTTCTTTGTCGTTATTAATTATTTTAATAATCAAGTAATTTTTATAAGCTGACGCGTGCAATTTATGGTTATTTTTTGTTTTTATCTTTCTTTGTTTTTTTTTAAATTTATTTTCTGCCAACTGCACGTTACTGATACTGATTTTCAAGCCATTGATGAAAATCTAACTCTTGTCAATTTTTACGTAAATTGTTTTATGAAACTAGGACCGCCGCTCCCCATGAAATCGCCGGATATGTGTCGACAAATAT
Organism: Ophion slaviceki; assembly: GCA_944452715.1. NCBI lineage: Eukaryota > Metazoa > Arthropoda > Insecta > Hymenoptera > Ichneumonidae > Ophion > Ophion slaviceki. Next base: position 14,255,625 of record OX101786.1, on the reverse strand, counting down.
ATCGGTCAGTCCGTATTATCTGCGTATATGTGGACTGAAACGAATCACAAGCACCATTTAGACTAGATTATGTTTCAACAGCTCTTTCATAGAGCCGAAGCATGAATTTTCCTGCCATCCCATTTTGCCCCAAATTCAGCGGGCTGCGACACTTCATTTTTGTGTGTCCCATTTTGCCCCAATTTGATATTCCACTCCTCTCTGTCCCATTTTGCCCCTATCCCATTTTGCCCCAAATCAAGCACCAAGAAACTTCATTTTTTGCTATCCCATTATGCCCCGATCTCATTATGCCCCAGTGGCGTTTTGCCCCGGTACCGTTTTGCCCCGCTATACCATTTTGCCCCGGTCTCCCATACGTTTTATTAATAAATAAAAATGTCAGGTCATTTTGAGACACTCTTTACAATGGATATAACGGACGTTCGGCAATCTTGGACAACGTGTGCCGATCAATATTATTTTTTTACCAATTTTTACAATGAAGTGAAAATCAGTTGAAAACATTTTTTTTATTCATCCACTTTCAGGAACGAATTTTTTTCTCTTAAGTTCGATCTATTTGTCCATTTTTTTCGACGATTCTAATAAAAATGTTATACTGTGATTTTCTCTTCTAAAACCATTTTTACGTCCATCGAGTTCGAGTGCAACATTCCTTTAGCTTTCTCGCAGCATCGTAATAATTCGTTTCAATGGTTTCCTTTAATGTGCAATTTCTTGACACATAGACAATTTGTACATTCCGTCGAGCGCAACTATTCTTTAGCTTTCTCGCAGCATCGTAATAATTCGTTTCAATGGTTTCCTTTAATGTGGAATTTCTTGATACATAGACAATTTGTACATTCCGTCGAGCAAACAACACGAAAAACCACTTTTGAGAGCGTTTCTTTCTCCTCCAAGTTTGAGTAGAAACCGTTTTTCGGCGTATTTAAATATTTGAAGAGAAAATTTCGGCGTTCGTTGAGCTGCTAATGAATATCTCCGTACATTTGACATCTGTCTTATAAGCGCTTGGACATCAATAAATTATTGTATTTTACAAGTTTAATAGTAACGTTAGTTTTTCTTTACAATATTTTATCACCACCCTGCCCTTTGTGTCAATGCAGTCTTGCGGATGCTGGATAATGAAAAATTATCAATCTTACAATGAATATTATACATCTGATTCAAACGTACAAAAACAATTTGTCAAAAAATGCATGCGCAACTTAATGCCATTTCTTCGATCAGTGATTGACGTTTAATTATGAAAAGGCGAATGTTAACGTTTTTGGTTTTCGCTTAAAAGTAAGTTTCTTGTGCCCATGTTTTATTTGGATCGAGAACTTATTAGATTTACAAGTAAGCTTCCTTTTCAGAAATCGATGAACCCATGATATAATCTTTTTTTTTCAGTGCTGAACGTATCAATTCTGCAAATATTTTTTGACACGGTTTTTTCGGTTACCTTTTATTTTTTGCTGCTCCCTTTAATATTCGTTGTCTTCATTTGTTTATTTGGAAAAGCAATAAACCAACAGTAAGAAAATCTTGTGTTGCATTTATCGGTATCACTAACGAGTTTCTAACGTTAACATTTGCATTCTTGAAATTCAATAAAAAAAAATTTTTTTCGATTGCTAGTATTTTTTGGGCAGATTCCGGCCGTAAAAATCACTAAATGATTCAGGATCCTAATAATAAAATAAATAAAAAAGTACCAAAAACTCCGTTGCATCCCAACGATGCAAATTTGAACAGCATAGCGATTTCCGGTTCTCATTCAGATTATAGCTACGTTTTCCCTCTGGTTAATGTTTTCGTATATCGAACGTGAGTCCGTTCGAAAGGCCTGAACGTGACTCTCAGCTGCACTGTGTCGCCATCGAATAGACGTTGATTTTAGCCGACCTGAAAACACACCGTGATCGTGACTTTAGACAAACCCGTTATTGGCCAATTTAATTGACCTCAGTAGAGAGCCATTCAATTATCCTGCCCTTTCAAAGTATGATTCCCACATTGGTATATACGAGCATACGAGATCGAAATGTGATGTTCCCGCCCGTGAGTCATCTATTTTCAATTATTCTTATTATTTCGAAAAAATAAACATTTTATACTCCGATGAAATACCAATGCAACGCATGAGATCAACACTGAACACGAGAGACTAGATGACGAGAATATCGAGAGCATGCAATTAGTCGAAAATTTACGGGGCAGGCGTTAAAACTATAATTGATCTCTGTACACAAGCGAAAACGAAAAATTCCGTGGATTCGTGCGTCCTTGACTTGTGCCTCGATATGAAAAAAAAACCAACGTCGACAAGAGATTTATTCGTTTCTCTACTTCGCTAACATCACAGTCCCAAGTTTTACGGTGGAACGAGGTTTCGAATGTCCGGCTGGCTCTCTGTCAGCGTAAAAGTTGGCCTGGATGGCTAGAGTGGGTGCAAAAAAAATCGGTTCCATGGACACAATATGCTGACCAAAGGAAAAGTCGATTTATTGATGTTATTGCTAAAAGTTACGGAGTGATATATCGAACCATCCCCTTTATACATTCCTGTGTATACCCACGCTTCACTTCCAAAGTGAGAAAGTTCGAATTTCCAGAGCAAGCCATTTTTTGCGTTAATTAAGTTGGATTACGGTCTGGATGGTGAAAATGAAAGGTCTTTTTGCATGGACGTAGACGAGTGACCGTTTCGTTTCGCAGGAACATTTTGGTCCCGTTTCCTCCATACCGCCCACCACCTGTTCACCATCGACAGTAGGAAAATTCGAGGTATGGGGACGGACAGATGTTCCTGTCATATAGATCAATAGAGCATGCGATGGAAATTTCTGGGACGCGAATTTCGCGTCCCAGAAATTCGCGTTATTCGCGAATAAGACTGAACGCTCCATTGTTCAAGAGACGATGACAATGACACTCAGTTTAGATGTTTAACGGGTTACACCTAGCTCGGGGCTGGAAAGAAGATGAATTGTCTTGAATTTTTTCTGGGAAAAAGTGTGGCGGTTTTCCAATTTTTTTTGTTTACATTTACGAGGATGATTTTGAGTATCTTTGACAATTTTTGTATTGAAAAATATCAATAAATGTGGTAGATACAATGGTTTGTGCGATGTTTGAAAAACGTCCTCCGCGTTGACTATCACTGCTCGGAAACAAATGATACGAAATAAAACAATCAAACGCATTTAGTTTTTGCATGCAATTATCTAGTGCTTGGACGAAGAATTAAATAAAACAGTGATTTTGGAAAGAACGGCCGCAGTCCAAGGTGAAAGTACCGATTTTGGGTTAAAAACTCTATTTTCATTAATGACAGAAAAACTATGCATCGAAAAAAAATTATTTGTTCGAGTGCTGCTTTTTGATATGTAAAATTTCGTAAAATTTGAAGTCGATCGATGCAAGGACTTTTAGTTCGCCGATTCGCGAGACCCAGAAACATCCATATCTCCCTTAATTTTTAACGGATCGACTTGAACTTGTCAGAGAATATTTTTGAAATTTTATATGTTAAGAATACCTCGGAAACCAAATATCGATATTTTCGAGAATATCAACTAGGTGTAGGCCCTTTAGCACATTGGCCACTCTTGTGCCTTCGCATATCCATTCTACATCATCCGATCATGGTTTTCGTGCTCGAGAACTGAAATGTACGTAATTCAACTCGTTCTCCAACATTTAATTGGCTCTTATACCGATTAATCCGTTCGTGATATTTGAGGAGGTACATGACGGGAAAGTAAACAGACATTGTAAATCCTCAGCAGGCATAGAGTAATCAGCTTTGCTATGTTCATGAGCGAAATGGAGCTCAAAACATTACCCTGTGCATAATTAACGAGATAAAAGAAACAGAATTGAAGTTTGCATCGTTGCGATGGAACGAGTATTCTGTCCAATTTTTAAATTAATTTATTTTCATAACCAATCAGAATCTTCTTTTGCTGTATCAGGTTGTCAATCTCTAACGATCTGCCAAAAAATGTAGGCACTTGAAAAAAAAAACGTTCCGCTGCACCCATGCAAACTGCACATGATCACAACTGACAGAACGGCTCACTGGATGGACGACGCCTGTGAGCAATCCAACGATACTAGGATCCGTTTTACTTGTAAGGCAGTCTGGAATGGAATGACAACGTAGGTTAGCCACCGCGGATCTCCGCCGTTTGCATCGTTCGTGATAAGAATCGCACGAACGTTTAGCAAACTGGCGAAGACTTGTCTAGCCTGTACGATCGAAACGTTGTACAAGAATGGTAGACCGCGATGTCCACATTTGTAGTTCGCGCAGAGACCAGCGGAACGCCAGGAACAGGAGCGAGCGTACGATGTGACGTTGAGGCCTGTCAAGTGTGCATTCAAAAGTTTACCAATTTGACCTACCTGAACGGCCGCGATTCGATCGCTGGAGGGCTCCCATTTCTTGCATCTGACGGCTTCTCACGTTTGATCGTCCCATCATGCAGCAACATTTACAGATGATTTGCTGAAAGTATAACCGAAACCTGCGGCCACGCAAAAATGTACGTTTAATCGACCGGAATTGTTCGTTGCGACAAGGCGATGAGAAAACATGTGACGGAGGAAAAAATAGGGGACCGCATGCCGCCGATCTTGAAGAGTAGGTACCATATATATATTGGAAGAGAGGAATGCTGAAGGGCTGACGTGTTCTCGGTGGAAATACAGTTATCCCTAGCCATTAGTTGGCCAGGAAACGGAAAAGAACAGTGTCATTTGTTCTTTTCCATTTGCTTAATCCAAACGTCACGATCAACCTTGAGAATCTCATTTTTCGCTACATACCTCACTGATCTTACGGTCGAAATATGACAAAAAATGGCTGCAAATGGACAATGAGGTCACTTCAACGAAACCGCAATCTACAATTAATCTTCAACGCGTTTTCGCTTTGATAGACGCTCGGACGGTGGCGACGTTAAATTGAGTCCTGCTTTTTGATAGGGTAGATGAGAATGCAGGATTTTCATGTTGCTTCGAAGGAAAATTTTGATTGCTTGTGGCGGTTGCTATAGACGGGAGAGAGAGAGGGGAAGAGAGAGAGAGAGAGAGAGAGAGAGAGAGAGAGGGCGGGAGGGAGGGAGGAGAGAGGGATTGATTTATGGGTTGATGCAATGTACGAGTTGGCATCGTCCTGAGGCAAACCATCTACACTAACGCATGAATACAGAAAGAAATTATGAACGACAATAAAAAAAGCAAGATCGTAATTAAATACGACACTAACAGATAAATCATATTTTTTATAACATCAGCAGAAATAGTTAACTGGAAAATGATAGATTGGATAGAGAATTAAAAACAAGGAAAAAAAATAAGCCAATTTTAACGTCGTGGGAGCGAGGATAGAGAAGAAAGGCAAGGATCAAGAGGTGATGATGAAAAAATTACAGCGACAGGCCCACATTGATCAAATTTATGATCCGCTCGCAGACGGATCGCATTTTCAAGCTGATGACCGCTGTAGAGGAAATCGCACCTTGAGTACGTGCAAAGAAAACCGGAAAAGCGAGGGGGGGGGAGAGAGAGAGAGAGAGAGAGAGAGAGAGAGAGAGAGAGAGAGAGAGAGGGAGAGAGAGAAACATGAGTTTTTTATGAGTTGCAACACCATCAAAATTTACTGAGTTCATAATCGTCATTGTTAAAGCGAAGACTGGCGTAAGAAATGTGAGATTAGAGTGGGGGTTTTTCCTCTTTTAAGGGGAAATATACACCTAGGAGCCGGAAAAAGGTCATTTTTGTGAATTTTTTCAAGGAAAACTATTTGAAATTTCGGATTGGGGTTTTAATTATCTAAAAGTATATACATTCAAAAATATTTTTAATTTTCTTTATTTGAAAATATCAAAAATATACAAGGGTGTTGTATGATCCTTGGAGCGTCGTAAAAAAATCTGCGCATAGGGTACCCACTGGCGTTTCTTCAAAAATCATCTGAAAAAAAACCAAAAAGATGATTAAATTGGAAACTATTATCTAGTACTCGTCATAGCCGATTTTGAAAATATCGATGTATGACAAAATGGCGGACGTTTGAACATGAATAGTGATTTTTGGGCCAAAACTTCGTTATTATTTTGCCTATAAAACAAAAACTAAGTAACGGAAAAAAAAATCCTACGACAAGTACTAGATAATGGTGCATAGAATAACCACATAAAACCTCAAGGCAATCGGTTCATTGGTTTTTGAGAAATTTTGGGTACCGATTTGAAAAACGTGGTTTTGAGGAAAACGCGTTTGAAAATTTGGGAATGAATAAATCATGAAATGTGTCAACTTACATGGAATCATCGATACCAGGCCCATAGTGTAGGTCTTCTACGGTCGACGGAATGTTCATAGCTTCTAAATCCTCGACCTCAACCATCTACGTTTACATCTCTCCTTAATTATCACATAATAATTGTAAAGGTCATTCGTTCAATGATTACGCATGTGGAGCTTTTCCAGCCGGCAGTATAACGGTAGTAATATATTATGGGTTTGGACATTTATGAATGTATATATGCACCAGATTTTTATAATCTCGAATAATATATACCGCGTTCGAGTTTCCCGCCTACGAAGCGACATGCGAGATTTTCCAGCCTCGTGGCATTTCTCTCTTATCTCCAAGTCTCATGCATTATGTCCATTTTCATCGCCCACCACCCCAAGTATCGGCGACATGAATTACTCAAATTCTGTTTGTTGTTTCTCCACGTTCTCCCGCCGTCTCTTCTTCTCATTCGCTCACCACTATTTTTAACTTGTCGCTCTGATTTATGCAATACAAACGCCACCTTATTGCGTACCTTTTATTAAACGGCTATACCAGTGTGATACTTTCAAAAAATCGATGTTTTTTTGCCTTTTTCAACAGTTTATACTTTTAAGAATATCCTGTAAAAATTTCAAGACCGTATCTCTAATAATTTTATCTTGCAAAAATCGGTAGTTAAATCTTTAAACGCGTTTTTCTTGAAATGAGATTTTTCAAATTTGCTAACATTGTAACTCAAAGAGCAATTATCCGATTGACTTGAAATTTGAACTGAGTACTCTTGAATATATTTACTCTACAATGACGTAGGATATTTTTGATTGGATGAAAATTGACGATTTGTCATTGAAAAAAACGAACATTTTATAGGCAAGAAATTATACTTTTTTTTTCATAACTGCGCCATTTTGTTAGATTTTAATATTTTTCGAAAATCCTACGTCATTGTACAGGAAATACCTTCCAGCTTAACGACATTTTTTCCTTTTTCGGTTTCAGCTCCTCAATCATGTCAGCAGTGGAGGAACTTTTTTTTTGTGCCTCCAAGCCTTCTTTTCGAGTTTTCCTGTAGCATAGGCTTTTATTTATTTTACTCTTTTGGGTGCGTACAAGGAACATCACTCAAGTATCCGCACTCGATTTTGTTGCAGCTCATATATGTAATACAGCATTTAAAAATATTAGACACGTATTTTTTTCTATCTGCGGAAAAACGGTTGTAAGAGGAGAAACCACCCCTCAGAGAAAGGCGTGCCAAGGAGTGATTCAGTTTACCGATTTGAATGCAACATAAACAAAAATTCTTCCAATGTAAAGCGATGAAAAATCCACTACAGAAGTATTGAACAAAATTAAATAAAGGGGTGACACGCCTTTCTTTGAGGGGTCGTTTTCCCCCTTAAACCTTTTTTTCCGCCGATAAAAAAAAATACGTGTCTAATAGGTTTCAAGGCTTTATCACATATATGAGTTTCAACGAAACCGAAGGCGGATGTTCCTTGTTAGAATTTTTCAAAAGTTATTCGGAGTCATTTATGCTAGTATAAGTCATTTATACTCAACAGTGCGCTTCATAAGGATAACACAAGTAAAACATCGCAATCTAAGTACATAAACAAATGACAAAGATAACAAAATGCTTCTTTCTCGAAGACTAAAAAAGGCCGTAAAACATATATAAAGGTGATTCGGATAGGTACTGATACGAGGCATCTCGATTTTCTTTTTGGACGTCACTATTTGGGTCACCCTGTACAATCTAGCTGATCACAATGTGCTCGGATGAGTCCAAAGCAACAAGAACAATGAATATCATATACGTTGGCTGATGGCGGAATGGGTCTAGGTTGGAACAATCGAAATGAATTAATTTGATTTTGACGAAAGGCACATTGTACTCGCTTTCCAATCGGGGATCTACGTGGGGAGTATTATAATAGACGGTCAGAGAATGCATGCCCATGTGGTTTGCGAATAGTTGCTAGGGTATAGTTGGTCACAAATTTTGTCTCACGCTACCGTGTGGAATGTGCGGGAAATCACATTGCTGCTTATGCCAGAACGATGATGGAGATTATGAATGAACTGTGCATGGTCCTTGCCATATACATCCCGCTTATTAATGACCTCTATTTGGGAACATAAATATTTGAGATACGTGACTACGTTTAATCAGACCTCCCGCTACAATGCGGTACACGCAATATCTTTATTAGTCTTGTAGCTAAAATAATGACGGGCTGTTATCACATTTCTCGTATATTCGTCATCTCGACGATCTTCCTGACAGTTATGAAATAATCCACGGTGAACCGTGTAATAAGTAGGATTTGCGTTCGTCGCGTTAGCCGTAAACAATGTTCCTGGCTGGGGTGACTGGAGAGTCGATCATTGGGGGTTTAGCGGCATTAATGGTCTCAGGCTTGACAGCTGCTTCGTATATTTTTTGCACCCGGCTGATATTCAACGAAAGATCATTTTTCAGCGCGTTTTTTGCCACGTATTATTGATCAAACTGTGGAAATGTAAGATATACAGCGATTGTGTGATTGGTTGCTCGAGCGGTTTCTACCTTCTGCCTAACTTGGTCCTTTGTGACTGGAAGCGCTTTTGATACGTAACCATATGTAACGGCGTAGGTAGAAAGGGTCAAGGTGGGTGGATGACTAAAACTGTCCAAGCGTAACAAAGAGCTCGGCCTCCAGTTTGAGAAACAGATAACTTCTAAGAGACAAGCATAGTCCCATGTGAGACTGGATGATAGAATACTTCTCCAAAGTACAAGATCGTCGTTAATCCGTCTGTTAAGGGGGTTGGTGCGATCCAGTTGATCCACATAACGGTTTGTGATTTTTTTTCAATGAACCTCGAAAAAATGCATACGCGGAATAGATTTATTCTCCAGATGCCAATTTTTCATAAAATACATAATTAAAGGGCAAAATTATGCATTTTTATATTTATATTACGTAAATAAGAAAAATTTTTGTGTTAGGATCAACTCGAAAAAGTACAACATGAATTATAATATTCGAGTCAAATGGAATGTAATAATGAAATTCAAATTATTATAGAATACAAACGAAATAAATATAATTAAAATAGAATAGAATATAATATCAAATATTTTACTAATGTCGAATCTAACATCTAATATTTTTCTAATTATAATATTCGAGGCAAATCGAATGTAATGATGAAGTTTGGTACGCATGTAGAGTATTACTTGGAATAGCACATAGGATACTTTTCATTATAACATCTAATATTTTTAAAATTATAATTAGAATATTAGAATATATCGCAATTTAATGGTGAAGTTGAGCGCGCATTTTGGCACTTAGATGTTTAGTTTCGAAAACTATAATTTTGGAGCATCAAATAGTTGCTATAAGGATACATGCATAGCTGTTATTCCGTGGCATACTCTACCTCTCTGCGTGAGTTCTCATGACAGACGACGAAGCATACAAAATCGAGATATGAAAGTAGTTGCATAGTTACGTTCATGGTTCGGTTTCGTCTTCTGATAAGCGACTTGGCATCAAACAAAGTTCCGAGGGAATAAATAAATGACAGAGCAATTTGACCAACGAACGAACCATATTTGTCTGATTTATTGAAAAACGAAGCGATATTGTTTGGATTTGACAAACAATTTAAAAAAAGTTTTTGACGACGGCTTTAACGAATCAATCATTCAGTGGAAAACGGCCACAGTAACGGGTATAAAATCATGTGCGAATTTGAGAATTTTTTTTTGTATGAAAAAGTGATTCACTCATTAAATTAATTACATATCTATTTAGTATGAATATCAAGCCGATAGAATATTCTTTTTTTTCGATGTACAAAATGGCCGACTACTAATATTTTCTTTTGTTATCTTTTTTTAGGCGTTCCGCGGCGTGACATTTGGCATCCACAATTTTCAACCTAGAACAAAAAACAAAAATTCTCGTCAATCTACATTAGAATACCTAGAGAAGTACGTACGGAATTAAAAAAATATTGTTTTATTCAAAAGTTGTAGGCATTAGAACGTAAGAAATGAATGTTCAATGAAAAATTTTGTTATAACTGCTCATAAACTGCTCATAAAATGAAAAGTGTTCGATTAATCAGAAATTCCGTACGTACTTCTCTGCGAAATGCAATTAGGAACATAACTTTTAAATTTGAAGTAAATGAAGTGAAAATTGTTGAAGTTATTTGTCACGCCAATTGGAAAAAAGCTGTTTCGAGAAGTTTCGAGAAGTCGGCCATTTTGTACATCGAAAAGAAAAAACGTTTTCTAACAGCTTGATATTCATATTAAATAGATGTGTAATTCATTTCATGAGTGCATCACTTTTTCATACGAAAAAAATGGTTAAATTCGCACATGATTTTATACCCGTTACTGTGGCCTAAGGCCTTAAGATCGACGTGTATTCAGCGTTTTTTGGAAAATCAATTTGTTATTTATTGTTACGTTCCTATTGTATAGTTTTCTAAAATGCCTGGAAAACGGAAGTCAAATCATTTTCAGAGTTCGAGTGAATCTCGAGTCTTTATAATTGTTTTGCGCTCTCTGCCGCTTACACACGTTTTAATTTGAGTGTTTTTGGTTCGGTTGTGTTATGTCCACCTTTGTCGAAAGCAATTGATCAATTCACGTAACGTCTTTTCAAAACAAAGATGGTAGTAGCCAAATTTTAACGCGGCCGAATCCGCGGGTAAAACCTAGTACTGAATATATGTGGTTATCGATGGGCAAGATAGTCTTTTTTTTCTAAAAGTTTATGAAGGTTTAGGTTGCGTTAATCCGTTGCTAGAAATGGTTTATCTTGGTGCTGAATAGCCAAAAAATTACATTACCCGTAGCGGGAACGTCTTGCCCATCTAACCGCATGTAAAATCACACATCATTAAAACAATATTTTATCTCTGGTGTTTTGTCGGGAAAAAAAAATAAAAAAAAACCTAAAGACTAAGTATAGTTTAGACAATGATATATATATATATATATATATATATATATATATATATATATATATATATATATATATATATATATATATATATATCATTGTCTAGACTATACTTAGACTATACTTATACTATATTATATATATATTTCAAATTTAATCTTAGATTGTGGCTAACACTCCAACATCCTCAAATACACTAACCGGCATATACTCCGTCTCTTCTCTCTCTGTCTTTCCCTAATACCGTATCTTTTTACATGGCATTAAGCAAGCTGTCTTCAGCTGTCGTAAGATTCCCATAATTTTCTCTCCGAGTGTTCATGTTCAGAGTAAGGTAGTAGTAATGTGGAGTTTAGGTAGAGTGAATTTTGGGATTTTTTAAATGTCTCACACAGGTTTGTCTGTAAATTTACCGAGTCTCTTGCCGTCTTCAAGGGTAATTTGAACGATGAAGAAAGCGGAGCTGTCATTGTGATAATAAGTGACGGACAACGCGACGACAAAGGGCGCTAATAAGTCGCATGAGGGTACCCATGTATCTTTCGCGAGAATTGTTTTCGCCGTACAAAAGGCGACGTTTGGAGAACCGGTATCAATTCACGTCAAGGACGAAGGCGATATCACACGTAAGCACGTAATAGGATAAGCTTGAACTCACCTTGTGTTCATCCAATAGTAGATAATGGGATTAACCATGGCGTTGGACATGGCGAGCCAGTAAAAACTCAGATAAACGTGCTGAACGTAAGTGGTTCCCGTGAAGCGTCTGTGATGGTAGAGAAAAATGAAGAATCCGTGATACGGTAACCAGCATACGGCAAATATTGTCACGACGATTATAAACATCTTCACAACCTGTGAACAAAAGAGCGAAGATCGATTGACGAATAAAAATCGATCGCGTAATCAATTTCTCTGCCGTTTTTTTTTTTACAATCAACATCGGAAGCTAGAAAATTATAATTTTTTTTTGTTCAAAACGCACTTTCGATAAGATATCACGAATTTAAACCTTTTTAGATTGGTTGCAATTTGAGGCAATAGATGTAGTCGAGTAAGAAAAAGCTCGACGCATTGGTATGGTCGATTGCCTTCCTCAATGGTCCGTCGCCTTCCTCAATGTATTTTTCGTTCACTTTCTTTCGGCCACCCAGCTGTTACACATAGCAGGGACCGTTCCTATTTCTTTTATTGCTTTTTTTTATCTGTATTGTTCCATTGACCCGGCTTCTGTGGTCGACCCAACTCACCCTTTCGCCGAAACTTCACGCCGCAAATGTGCTTGAAATGAGCAGATGGAGCCAGTGCTGGCTCTGCACTTCGTGAACTAGAATATTATTGGGTTAGTCCAGGAACTTCAATAAAAGAACTACAATCTGAATATTCCACATGGAATGTGCGAAGCACCTTAAAGCTATTTTCGTTCTATTTCGACTATGAAGATTTTCCGCAGACTTCATAGCTCATTCCTTCCGGGAGCCTCTTCAACTTAAGAAGCTTAAAAAACGCTCGAAATTAAATCCACAAAACAAAATGAATTGTCACGTGCGTAAAAAAAAAAGGTTCGACCTTGCGAAGAATGATCGTTTGAGTATGTCTTCGCGGTAATACGAGGTTGCCCTTCAACACTTAATCCCTGTGTCCGCAGCTACGAGGGTCGCTTTTCACGCTAGGCTTTTTGTCCCGTAGACCCAGGGTAACATCTGTCCGATGAGACAGCCTCGAGTGGACCCTTCATCTCCGCTACAGGCTCATTGGTTCAACCATTGGCGATGGAGGTGAATGCCAGCGTGATAAGGTCTTTATTGATGTAGCGCGACGGCTTGATTCTCCTTCGGTCTGGCCGTCCCTTGAGATTAACACTAGTTGCGCGTTGTGTCCCTACTCCATGCAGTGACGATTCGCTTTATGGAAATGTGGGAAATCAATGCGAGCAACAATATGCCTGCTGAGCTCCGTTATGCCTATCCAAAGTTGCAGGGAGCTCCTCCGCATTGAGTCCTGTTCGTACCAACCAACTTGTGGTGCACCTATACCTTGCTCCACCACTTTGTCCTACTTGCATTCAAGTGCTGTTATCCGAGGTGTTGGAAATGGGCGTGATGCGTTCACGCACATGCACGTTATCTGTTCGTGCTTGATCTCGCTACTACATTCGAAGCCCATTCAATTCTGTCTTCTCGAAGTAGACGGAGCGGCAAGTCATATTGCGCATTGTGTCGTTGGCTACTTAGACCAAAGAGCCTTAATACGCGGGACCACTTAAGGCCCTGCTTCTTGGTGCCTGTAATCTCCAGTGACTTGCTACAAATTCAAAGCTACTCGTTTCCATTCGCGACAACTACTAATTCGGCAGCTTGGATTCGGCGTTCGGACATCGGGATCGATACCTCGTGGGTGTAGAGGGAGGTAGATGTTCACCGTGTTGCGAAGATAGTCCGGTTTCCGGGACAACGGGCTTTCTTCATACAACAGGCATTCCAGACAAGTGAGCACCTTGAGCATTCTCCGGTGCTTTTTGTTCGCACAAAGTTTTCCAGACTGACGCAAGCCACGTTTGAGTTAAACTCGCAAGAGACCAGTCAGCCGTTTTCCGGCTCGGCTCGGCGGGAGACAAATCTCACTTGTCGGGGCGTTTCAAGAATTGTATCCCGCTGGGATTTGACAAATGCTGCAGAGACTGTCCCCGTTATTGTACGCATTCTTCCAGCACTGGAACCAGCGTTGCTTTAATCAATTGCCTGCATGTTGGCAGTGTTTCGAGCATGTGCAATGTAGGACACCGGTGCACGATAACCTGCTGTTTCTATGGTGATGAAGGTTGCATCGTTGGAATGCAACGAGCAGTCTTCTTTATATTTTTATTTCCTCATTTTCATCATTCTTTTTTAACGCGGTCCTCTAGTTTCTCGGCTGTTTTTTTACGGCTTTTTCAATAATTTTTTACGGGCTAAGCATCGAAATAATCAATCTCATTGTTTTTGCATAATCTTTATTAACATTTAAATAAGCTTTACAAATTTTTTGAAGTCAAAATATATAATAGAATAAACGTTATAGTGGCCGACAGGAAGACATCAAGTAAAAGAGGTGCTTGACGGTGACCAAGATTGCGGCTGTTCTGCTTATCTGAAATCAAAAAACCAAACGGCATTTTAATCTTCATATTTAAGACTAGCGATTGAACTAGAGTGAATTCTAAATTACAAAAATTGACTTTTTTATACACTTTTGAAAATTACATTCTATTTTTTACTCATTTTTTCTTAAGTTTTTCGCTCGTACAAAAAAAACTATCGAAGCAATCATGATAATCCTAGTTAAATCGCTGGCTTATAACATATTAAAGATGCTGTATAAATTTGAACAAGATCGGTGCAGTAGTTTTTGAAATACCGTGGTCACCGTTTCGAAAAATGGTGTTTCGAGAAAAACGCGTTTGAAAGTATACCTGCTCCGTATACCTGCTACGTATACCTGCTCCGTTCCAGGGCCGTAACTTGTGAACAACTTCGAATATCGAAAAATCCTTTGGCACACATTTTCTACACATGTTGTAGATGTGATTTATGAAAAAAAAATCGATTTTTTCGACCCGAGAAATTAGAGGGTCGCCTTAAGTCTTTTGTTGCAAATGTGGATCGTAGATTTCTCAACAAGCGATTGAAAAATTGTTGATAGATTTTCGTAGCTAAAGTATGCCAAAAGATATTTGGACAATTGAGAAAGAATCATTGCCATTCAAACGATGCAAAGTTCAATCTCATGTGTTTTTCTGAGTTTTAGAACATTATCTAAGCTATCATTTGTTTCTGTCTATCGACGATCGGACAACTGGGACTTGTGAATAACTTTTTATGGCTGGCTTCCACACGGATCTGTCGTGGCCTTTGCCGCAGTTAATTTCACGCCTGTTAAGTAAACTCATTACGCTTTACGGACCACGACGATCGCGACTGTCCGCAGGTTCTGTACATACTTCTTTTCTCTCGCTTGTAGTTCCCCGATTGCTACAGAGGATGAGTTGAGCCGGGTTTTCGGCTACCGAATTAATCGCATTGATGGTCCTGTGCGCTTTTGGTGATCTCCCGATCCGTTGTTTTTGCTCGTGCAACTTTCTCGAAAACATTCGGACGTGCTTGCGGTTCCTCCGAAGTACCGAAAAATATCACCAAAATATACGGCACGTCCCGATGATCCGACACGTTTCGCGGATTGTCAATATCCCCAACAGCTTCTTGAGTCTCTTTATACTTGGATGCAGTCGCTCCCATGATGTTTACCGACCGAGATGATGGATCTTTGCGTGTAAAAATATATACCCGAAAGACTTAGCCTGAAGTAGTAAATCTCGACGAGCTTTAGAACGAAGCCAACCCCATGTAGGGTTTCGTTAATGCTTGATGGTGGTATTAAGATGTCGTCGACGTAGGCGGTCATAAATCTTGACTCCCCGAGGGTTACAACTCACGGCTCATGGGATCTTTCGAACAATCCCAGCTCGTTTATTGATCCTAAAAAGCGCAACATTATAATGCGTGAGGCCTGTCTGGGTTGATCATCGCAGTAATCTCTATTTGGATGGGATTTTGATGAATTCCTGACTTGACCGATAATGCGGTGGAGAGTTGCTTCTCGAATAGATCAAGCTCTCATGACAACGGCGATTTGACTGTATCTCGTTGGACTGCCGTCACAATGTAGATCTCGATCGCCGAATTGGTGAGGAATGTTCACATCTTAAGGCCTTGTATACCTTTGCAAAAATGAATCGGTTTGTTGTTTATTGGCTTAAATGATGTACAAATATCCCAAGAATGATACGGTTGATGTGTGTAAACATCGCAAGTATGATTTGGTCCGACGAAAAATGGTTTAAATACTTTAAACGCATTTTCCTTCAAACCATGTTTTGAAGATCGGGCGGATTCGTAGCTCCTACAATTTTCAGAACATTGACTTCAAATTTCACCTGTACCTTTTTAGATAGATTTTCTAAGAAAGTATACACGATTTTTACGATTGATTAACAATTACGTATTTCATTTTTAAAAATAAGGCCGTTTTGTAGTCGAGAGGGCAACGGATTTTGTTTTTCAAAATGGTGCCAGACTTGCAAAAATCATGTGGATTATGAAAAAAATTATTTGTCGTTCTAGGTGGTCCTTTGCATCTTCAATAAGTCCGCCCGTGGAGAGCCTTAAAAAAGGCGTTTTCTCTCTACGGCCCACGGGGCTGCCATTTTGTATTTGTTTGCAAAATAAAAAAAATATTTGCGTACGTACAGATATGTAAAATAAGCCCTTCAAATCTCATTTTTATTGCTTTATTATAATTTGTTTCTAATTCCCAAAAAGCCTCGTTTTTCGACCATCCAAAGGTATATAAGGTCTTAATTTATTTTGGGTATTTAGTGATTCCAACTTTTCCATTTTATTCGGGACCAGTTCACTGTCCCGCAACTTTGAGGATGTTGTTTAGAACCGCGGACAACCTCCGAATATTCTATACGCCTTTACAACTGCCTTATTTGTTAAAAAAAAATGTTTGTGAAGAGGCATTTTTGCTCTTATGTGGTTAGGTAATATTTCGAAATTGTCGGACTTCATTTCGTCTCATCGAATTGAGACTACGAGCTTGAATTTAATTCTTCCGTAGCAATTATAAACACGAAGAGGATCGCGAGAAAAAAACTCTGTCTCCTCTGCTAGGGAACTTTTATTCACTTGGGACGAAAGTTAAATGGCTTTTAAATTTTCTTTGTGCCTTGATACACCTTTTTGATATTTATACACATTTTACCTCTGGATCATATTCACAGCTGTACTTGTATCTCATAAAATTTGGACCGTACCGCCAAATATTTGTTGCAATTGTATCTCATGACATCCACCGCAATGCAAACTAAACCGATTTAACAAATGATCAGCGCTGTAGTTGTATCCTCTGAGAATTGAGCTGTACACACTACAAGGCTGCAAATAAAATTTGAAGTGAAATTGGAGAGTCAAAGGTTTTTATTCGGTGGATCGAACACGAGTATGATCGCCAGATACGTAATCGGATCAATTATTTCTACGTGCAACTTTTTTTTAAAATAAATCACCTTTCGTTTCGATTTCATGGAATCCTTCTGGTACTGGGTGTGTTCCCCTATGGATTTCGAACCCCACAATTTGCGTCCCATGAGCGTGTAGCACACGGCCATCATTGTCATCGGTAAAAGATACGTCACCCCGAGGAATACCAAGTTGTATCTGGAAAAAGGAGTAGCCAGTGGTAATCCGCGCAATAATTGTGCATCAATCGATCGCAATCGCGACGTGTTATCTACGAATGTTTTTAACGTTTTTTCACCAATTTCTGCATGAGTATTTTCACAACTAGGCCACGAATATAGCCCCGACGTTAAGGATGTAGGGGAGTCTTGCTGCTAATGCGATACAAATTGGATGCACTATTCCTTCGTTTGCTTTAAGCCTGTATACAAAATTTGTGATGGATCCACTAATCCGGTGAATAATTATAACGAGGTGAAAGTTTGCATCGTTGATGTGCAACGATTCTTTGTCAATTTTCCATCTACGTATTTTTATCATTATCCAAAATCTCTTTTTGGCAAATTGTGGTCGCAAATCTACAATAAGGAGGCCTAAATACATTTGAGTGATTTTCAGAGCCAAAATCTGTGAAAAAGTTTAAGGGAGTATACCAATGTCACACTTTCAAAAAAATTTTTTTTTGCCTTTTTCGACAGTTTATACTTTCAAGAATATCATTATCATTTATATCATTTTATCTTGCAAAAATCGATATCTAAATCTTCAAACGCATTTTTCTCGAAATGAGATTTTTCAAATTTTCTGACATTGTAACCCAAAGTGCAATTATCCGATTGACTTGAAATTTGAACTGAGTATTCTTGAATATATTTACTGCACAATGACGTAGGATATTTTTGATTGGATGAAAATAGACGATTTGGCATTGAAAAAAACGAGCATTTCATAGGCAAGCAAACAGACTTCTTTTTCATAACTACGCCATTTTGTTACATTTTAATATTTTTCGAAAATCCTACGTCATTGTACAGGAAATACCTTTCAGTTTAACGACATTTTTTTCTTTTTCGGTTTCAGCTACTCAATCGGCCGGAATCATGTCAACAGTGGAGGAACTTTTTTTTTGGCGCCTCCGAAGGTAGCGCATAATTCGCTTGAACCTCAATATTTTTCTATAAAAAAATTATGTAATATAGGTCAAATATAGTCAAATATATTCTTAATTTTCCGAAACATTTAATTGAGTACTTTTCTTCCAGAAAATTCCCGAAAATCACCCAAATTTTCAGCGTTCACACTGGTATAGTTTTAAGCAATTAAAAAGAATTAAGAATCATTGCATTCCGGCGATGCAAACTTCAAGATCGTGAATTAAAGTACTCCCGACGTCCAGTAGTTTTGTAAGCGTTCGTATGAGGCGGCGTTTTGTTCTCAGAGATGAAAAGAAATAGTGGAATGAAGTAATGATGCAGATTGTTTAAAAATTGTATGTCGACCATATTTTATTAAAATACACTTTTTAGAAAATTGGGGTGGTCGTCGCGCGGAAACTGTGGCGGTCGTGAGGTGCAACATATTCCCTTTAAAGGGGATATCCCCTTTGCCCTATTAAAATATATATATTAACAAATCCCATGATGTTTAAGTTTGCATAGTTGGAATAAAATGAACATTTTTTCTTCAATTGCCCAATTTTAATTGGCCTTCAGGCTACAAAAAATCAGCAAAACATTTTTTCAAAATTAGTTTCATTAAAGGTCTGGAACGTAGATGTGCAAAAAAATCTTTAAATAATAAAAATACAATATGGGCAAGGATACGGTGCGGGAATGTAGGAGAAAAAGGTAATAAGGGACACGAAGACAATAGCTACCGGATGTGTATGGAAGAGGAGGAGAGCTTGGAACACATTTGTGGCTGCGGAGCGGTGAAGGCAGAAATCAGAGCGAAAGTAGTGGAAAAACTCAGAGAAATGCTGGAATATAAAAAGGGGGGGGGGGGACTAAAAAGAAAATTAGAGGACCTCCTGAAAAATAAGCCCGTCGAAGAGTTATGTGCTCACATAAAAGAATTCGAGGTATTGGCAAAACAGGTAGCGAAAAAAGAAGGAAATACCGGAGTAGATGTACTATGGGGATTCTAAGCCACTTTTAGGGGGAGGGTAAAGTGGGGGAGGGTAAAGTGGGGGAGGGTCAAGTGGGGGCGGGTCAGGTGGGGGAGGGTCAGGTGGGGGAGGGTCAAGTGGGGGAGGGTCAGGTGGGGGAGGGTCAGGTGGGGGGTCAAGGGGGGAGGGTTAAGGGGGAGGGTCAGGTGGGTGAGGGTTAAGGGGGGGGGGGTCAAAGGGGGGCGGGGTGTCGCCGGGCGCGTGTGACGTCACAGGGGGGCCTCGGTGGAGGGGGTACCCATGTGGTTCGAAGACTACTGGGAGAAGGAAGCCGCCGTCGGGGGGGGGGGGGTCCAGCGCGGGAAAGCCAAGTGCGGGGATACGGTGGAGGGGAGTCACCGGGCGCGTGTGACGTCACAGAGGGGGCCTCTTTAGGGGGCCATGTGGTCCGTGGAGCGTCTGGCGGGGAAGCCGCCGTCGATGAGTGTTGTGTGTGTGAAGGGCGGCCTTTCAAAGCCCAATATTTATGACATGCAGCTGGTTCCATTCCGAAAGACAATGTATATGGCATCCGCCTCGTCGCCAAGCTCGTCGACACTCGAAACAGGTCCTGACAGGTTTCTCGGGAAAAATCTTTAGGGATCAAAGGGACTGCGGATAGACCACTTGAGCGCAGCTCTTGAAAAGTCGCGCTCTCCATTCCAAAATATAACGTCAAGATGTTCGCATGTGCGAGTGTGTACGCAGTGCATCCAGCCAAGCACCCCCTGGACTTGACCAAAAACGAGCTCGAACAGGTTCCAAAGGTCTTGCTCCTGAAATATTGGGGTAAATATGTTGGCTTATTGTGGGATCGTTTGCCAGAACATCATCGAAAAGACAGTGAAGTGATATCATATCTTCCATGCTTGGAGCATTATAATACGCCGCAGATGAAAGATCACATCGATGGCCCTCCACCTCAACGTCGGGAGTGTACAAAATGCTGTGAAAATTCTCCACGTACGAGGTTCTTCGAACGTGTTTGAACCTGTTTTTCGGGAGTATGAAAAAAATGTCGGGGGCGGGGGATTCCCACGGTTCTTCGAACGTGTTCAAACCTGTTTTTCACGATTGGAAGGGGAGGGGGGATTTGAGTGGGAGGCTTACAAGGGAGCTTATAATTTCGTGGACCACGCTCAGACTGCACGATTCCACTGCACCATCGACATCTAAAAAGAACTTTGAAAGTGCGCGGAAAATGGATCTCTCGAGTATCAACAAAGTCGGCCGGATGGCAGAATTCCTCCCAACGAAGAAGCTGTCAGAACTCTCCGTTAAGTCGGAACGACTAATCTCCGACATAAGGGCCGTACAAACCAAATTTGGAAAACGCTACATCGCAGACATCGCGGATGAGTTCTCCGTCTTCTTACCAGCGCGACTTGTGAAGGCCTTCGACCAAGATCCAACAATGTTCGAGAGTATGCTGCAACTGGCGCGCAACGGTCAACTCTGCATGCAGTATATTGGTGGAAAATACAACAGTGTTGAGTTCCGTCGTCTCTGAACATGGTGGACGGGGAAAAAAAAATTCGTTGGAACACCATCGTCGAACGGCTAGCCGCATCATCGAGCGTATTCTGCAACTGGCGCACAAATGGATACATGCAGTTGCGGGGAATACAACAGCGTTCCATCGTGTCTGAGGCGAAAAAAAAGACTCAATTCGTTGGGACACCATCATCGAACTGTTAGCACCACAGTCGTCTTACCATCATTTTCGACGCTTAGTGTTGACTATGAAAAAAAAATGTATATGTTTGATCGAATTGTAAATGATGGATGATTTCACCGTAGAATAAAGAATACAAATCATATATATTTTCATCGAAATGTGTTTTATTCATTCAAAAGAATCCCTCACTTACGCTTCGTATACGCTCAACCAGCTTTTCACCGATTTTACATTCTCATGGGCGCAGTTCGTGTTGAAGGGATGATGGGGACACTTGGAGTTTATGATTTTCGGCAGCCTCTGCAGCGATGGACAGTCCAGAGTCTCAAAGTCGATGACGTTTGTCGCAGGATCTGTGAATCGTGATAGCCATGCGCATTTCTCAAATCCCTTAGCATAGATCGTAGCAGCTCTTTCCAAGATTCCTCGAATTGTTGTTCTAGCTGCCTCGTACGGTATGCCGCTGTGATCCCATCGTATTCCATGATAATTGCATTCCAGCCACTTGTTTGTCATTTTGTACTTGGCCGGTAAAGCGTCCCAGGCTAATGGTACATCGAAGAAGAATGTCAGCGGTTCAGCATTCTTCTCATGGAGTTTGACGATGGACATCTCCTTCAGGACAAATTCGTTGACGGGTCTCTTGAAGCCCTACACATCGACGATAAGCTCCATGTTGACCGAAGTGGATGAGAATCATCGGCATGATTTTATACCACTCTTTTTAACTCCATCACTGATTGGATTGTACTCTTGGTGAGACGTTCCAGAGACTTCCGAAGACATTCATAAGACATTCAAGAGACGTTCGAAAACATTCATAAGGCGTTTGAAGACATGCATGAGGGGTTCAAAGAGTTTCAAAAGACATTCTACAACGTCATGAGACGTTTGAAAATGTTCGTGAGACCTTCAAGAGACTTTCGAAAACGTTTAAAGACTTTCATGAGAGGTTCGAAGACGTTCAAAATATCTGTGACGGTATTCATAATATGTTTGAAGACGTCGATGAGGGGATCTAAGACGTTTAAGAGACTTTCAAAGACATTCACGCGGGGGTTGGAAGATGTTCAAAAAACTTTCGAATTCGTTCAACAGACATTTGACGACATTCATAATACGTTTGAAGACATTCATGAGGGGTTCGAAGATGCTTAAGAGAGAGTTTCAAAGACATTCACGAGGGGTTTGTCCGAAGACATATATAAGACGTTTGAAGACATTCAAGAGACGTTCGAAAACATTCATAAGGCGTTTGAAGACATGCATGAGGGGTTCAAAGAGTTTCAAGAGACTTTCTACGATGTTCATGAGACGCTTGAAGATGTTCGTGAGACATTCAAGAGATCTTTAACAATATTCATAATACGTTTGAAGACATCGATGAGGGGTTCGAAGATGTTTTAGAGACTTTCAAAGACATTCACGAAGGGTTTGAAGACGTTCAAGAAACTTTCGAATCCGTTCAAGAGCCTTTTGACGACATTCATAATACGTTTGAAGACAATCTTGTGGGGTTCGAAGACGCTTGAGAGACTTTCAAAGGCATCCACGAGGGTTTCGAATACGTCCAAGAGACTTTCGAATACGTTCAAGAGACTTTCAGAGACATTCGCGAGAGGTGCGAAGACGTTCAGAGACTTTCGAAGACATTCAAGAGATCTTTGACAATATTCATAATACGTTTGAAGACATCGATGAGGGGTTCGACGACGTTTTGGAGACTTTGAAAGACATTCACGAGGGGCTTGAAGACGTTCAAGAGACATTCGACGACATTCACGATACGTTTGAAGACATTCGTAAGGGGTTCCAAGACGCTTGAGAGACTTTCAAAGACATTCATGAGGCGTTCGAAGACGTTCAAGAGAATTTCGATAGCATTCATAATACGGTTGAAGACATTCATAAGGGGTTCGAAGACACTTAAGAGAGACTTTCAAAGACATTCACGAGGGGTTCGAAGACGTTAAAAAGTCTTTCGACGACACTCATAATACGTTTGAAGACGTTAAAGAGACTTTCGAATACGTTCAAGAGACTTTCAGAGACATTCGCGAGAGGTGCGAGACGTTCAGAGATCTTCGAAAACATTCAAGAGCTCTTTGACAATATTCATAATACGTTTGAAGACATCGATGAGGGGTTCGAAGACGCTTGAGAGACTTTCAAAGGCATTCACGAGAGTTTCGAAGACGTTCAAGAGACTTTCGACGATTTTCATAATACGTTTGAAGACATTCATGAGGGGTTCGAAGACGCTTGAGAGACTTTCAAAGACATTCACGAGGGGTTTGAAGACGTTTAAAAGACTTTCGAATACGTTCGAGAGACTTTCAGAGACATTCGCGAGAGGTGCGAAGACATTCAGAGACTTCCGAAGACATTCACAAGACTTTCGAATACGTTCAAGAGACTTTCAGAGACATTCATGAGCGGTTCGATAACGCTTGAGAGACTTTCAAAAGCATTCACGAGGGTTTCGAAGACGTTCAAGAGACTTTCAGAGACATTCGGGAGAGGTGCGAAGACGTTCAGAGACTTTCGACGACATTCATGATACGTTTGAGTACATTCATGAGGGGTTCGAAAACGCTTAAGAGAGACTTTCAAAGACATTCAGGAGTGGTTTTAAGACGTTTAGAGGACTTCTGACGACTCTCATAATACGTTTGAAGACGTTCAAGAGACTTTCGAATGTGTTCAAGAGACTTTGAGAGACATTCATGAGGGGTTCGAAGACGCTTGAGAGACTTTCAAAGGCATTCACGAGGGTTTCGAATACGTTCAAGAGACTTTCAGAGACATTCGCGAGAGGTTCGAAGACGTTCAAGAGATCTGTGACGATATTCGGAATGTGTTTGAACACATCGATGAGGGGTTCGAATACGTGTAAGAGACTTTCAAAGACATTCACGAGGGGTTGGAAGATGTTCAAAAACTTTCGAATTCGTTCATAATACGTTTGAAGACATTCATGAGGGGTTCGAAGACGCTTAAGAGATTTTCAAAGACATTCACGAGAGGTGCGAAGACGTTCAGAGACCTTCGAAGACATTGAAGAGATCTTTGACAATATTCATAATACGTTCGAAGACATGGATGAGAGGTTCCACGATGTTAGAGAGACTTTCAAAGACATTCACGAAGAGTTTGAAGACGTTCAGAGACTTTCGAAGACATTCAAGAGATCTTTGACAATGATTATAATACGTTTGAAGACATCGATGAGGGGTTCGAAGACGTTTGAGATACTTTCAAAAGCATTCACGAGAGTTTCGAAGACGTTCAAGAGACTTTCGACGATTTTCATGATACGTTTAAAGACATTCAAGAGGGGTTCGAAGACGTTCAAGATACTTTCAACACCATTCATAATACGTTTGAAGACAATCATGAGGGGTTCAAAGACAAGTGTCTTTGAAGACTTGAGAGACTTTCAAAGACATTGACGAGGGGTTCGAAGACGTTTAAAAGACTTTCGACGACACTCATAATACGTTTGAAGGCATTCATGAGGGGTTCGACGATGTTTTAGAGACTTTCAAAGACATTCACGAGGGGTTTGAAGACGTTCAGAGACTTTCGAAGACATTCAAGAGATCTTTGACAATATTCATAATACGTTTGAAGACATCGATGTGGGGTTCGACGACGTTTTAGAGACGTTCAAAAGACTTTCGACGACATTCATATACGTTTGAAGACATTCATGAGGGGTTCGAAGAAGCTTAAGCGAGATTTTCAAAGACATTCACGAGGGGTTCGAAGACGTTCAAAAGACTTTCGACGACACTCATAATACGTTTGAAGACATTCATGAGGGGTTCGAAGACGCTTGAGAGACTTTCAAAGACATTCACGAGTGGTTCGAAGACCTTCAGAGACCTTCGAAGACATTCAAGAGATCTTTGACCATATTCATAATACGTTCGAACACATCGATGAGGGGTTCGACGATGTTTTAGAGACTTTCAAAGACATTCACGAGGGGTTTGAAAACGTTCAGAGACTTTCGAAGACATTCAAGAGATCTTTGGCAATACACATAATACGTTTGAAGACATTCATGAGGGGTTCGAAGACGCTTGGGAGACTTTCAAAAGCATTCGCGAGGGTTTCGAAGACGTTCGAGAGACTTTCGCATGCGTTCAAGAGACTTTCAGAGACATTCGCGCGAGGTGCGAAGACGTTCAGAGACTTTCGAAGACATTGAAGAGATCTTTGACAATGTTCATAATACGTTTGAAGACATTCATGAGGGGTTCGAAGACGCTCGAGAGACTTTCAAAGGCATTCACGAGGGTTTCGAAGACGTTCAAGTGACTTTCGAATACGTTCAAGAGACTTTCATAGACATTCGCGAGAGGTGCGAAGACACTCACAGACTTTCGAAGACATGCAAGAGATCTTTGAAAATATTCATAATACGTTTGAAGACATCGATGAGTGGTTCAACGATGTTTTAGAGACATTCGACGACATTCATAAAACGTTTGAAGACAGTCATGCGCGTTTCGAAGACGCTTAACAGACTTTCAAAGACATTCGCGAGCGGTTTGAAGACGTTCACGAGACTTTTGACGACATTCATAATACGATATTCGACAACATCCATAAACTAAAGATATCCATGACGTTTGAGTTTCGCTGGAATTGTTTGGGTTTGTTTGGGATTTTCACAGTTTTGGTAAAATGTGTTTGGGTTTGTTTGGGATTTTCACAGTTTTGGTAAAATGTGTTTGGGTATGTGTTTTGGGCATTCACGAGGGTTTCGTGAAACCCAAACACATACCCAAACACATTTTACCAAAACTGTGAAAATCCCAAACAAACCCAAACACATTTTACCAAAACTGTGAAAATCCCAAACAAACCCAAACAATTCCAGCGAAACTCAAACGTCATGGATATCTTTAGTTTATGGATGTTGTCGAATATCGTATTATGAATGTCGTCAAAAGTCTCGTGAACGTCTTCAAACCGCTCGCGAATGTCTTTGAAAGTCTGTTAAGCGTCTTCGAAACGCGCATGACTGTCTTCAAACGTTTTATGAATGTCGTCGAATGTCTCTAAAACATCGTTGAACCACTCATCGATGTCTTCAAACGTATTATGAATATTTTCAAAGATCTCTTGCATGTCTTCGAAAGTCTGTGAGTGTCTTCGCACCTCTCGCGAATGTCTATGAAAGTCTCTTGAACGTATTCGAAAGTCACTTGAACGTCTTCGAAACCCTCGTGAATGCCTTTGAAAGTCTCTCGAGCGTCTTCGAACCCCTCATGAATGTCTTCAAACGTATTATGAACATTGTCAAAGATCTCTTCAATGTCTTCGAAAGTCTCTGAACGTCTTCGCACCTCGCGCGAATGTCTCTGAAAGTCTCTTGAACGCATGCGAAAGTCTCTCGAACGTCTTCGAAACCCTCGCGAATGCTTTTGAAAGTCTCCTAAGCGTCTTCGAACCCCTCATGAATGTCTTCAAACGTATTATGTGTATTGCCAAAGATCTCTTGAATGTCTTCGAAAGTCTCTGAACGTTTTCAAACCCCTCGTGAATGTCTTTGAAAGTCTCTAAAACATCGTCGAACCCCTCATCGATGTGTTCGAACGTATTATGAATATGGTCAAAGATCTCTTGAATGTCTTCGAAGGTCTCTGAAGGTCTTCGAACCACTCGTGAATGTCTTTGAAAGTCTCTCAAGCGTCTTCGAACCCCTCATGAATGTCTTCAAACGTATTATGAGTGTCGTCGAAAGTCTTTTGAACGTCTTCGAACCCCTCGTGAATGTCTTTGAAAATCTCGCTTAAGCTTCTTCGAACCCCTCATGAATGTCTTCAAACGTATATGAATGTCGTCGAAAGTCTTTTGAACGTCTCTAAAACGTCGTCGAACCCCACATCGATGTCTTCAAACGTATTATGAATATTGTCAAAGATCTCTTGAATGTCTTCGAAAGTCTCTGAACGTCTTCAAACCCCTCGTGAATGTCTTTGAAAGTCTCTAAAACATCGTCGAACCCCTCATGAATGCCTTCAAACGTATTATGAGTGTCGTCGAAAGTCTTTTAAACGTCTTCGAACCCCTCGTCAATGTCTTTGAAAGTCTCTCAAGTCTTCAAAGACACTTGTCTTTGAACCCCTCATGATTGTCTTCAAACGTATTATGAATGGTGTTGAAAGTATCTTGAACGTCTTCGAACCCCTCTTGAATGTCTTTAAACGTATCATGAAAATCGTCGAAAGTCTCTTGAACGTCTTCGAAACTCTCGTGAATGCTTTTGAAAGTATCTCAAACGTCTTCGAACCCCTCATCGATGTCTTCAAACGTATTATAATCATTGTCAAAGATCTCTTGAATGTCTTCGAAAGTCTCTGAACGTCTTCAAACTCTTCGTGAATGTCTTTGAAAGTCTCTCTAACATCGTGGAACCTCTCATCCATGTCTTCGAACGTATTATGAATATTGTCAAAGATCTCTTCAATGTCTTCGAAGGTCTCTGAACGTCTTCGCACCTCTCGTGAATGTCTTTGAAAATCTCTTAAGCGTCTTCGAACCCCTCATGAATGTCTTCAAACGTATTATGAACGAATTCGAAAGTTTTTGAACATCTTCCAACCCCTCGTGAATGTCTTTGAAAGTCTCTTACACGTATTCGAACCCCTCATCGATGTGTTCAAACACATTCCGAATATCGTCACAGATCTCTTGAACGTCTTCGAACCTCTCGCGAATGTCTCTGAAAGTCTCTTGAACGTATTCGAAACCCTCGTGAATGCCTTTCAAAGTCTCTCAAGCGTCTTCGAACCCCTGATGAATGTCTCTCAAAGTCTCTTGAACACATTCGAAAGTCTCTTGAACGTCTTCAAACGTATTATGAGAGTCGTCAGAAGTCCTCTAAACGTCTTAAAACCACTCCTGAATGTCTTTGAAAGTCTCTCTTAAGCGTTTTCGAACCCCTCATGAATGTACTCAAACGTATCATGAATGTCGTCGAAAGTCTCTGAACGTCTTCGCACCTCTCCCGAATGTCTCTGAAAGTCTCTTGAACGTCTTCGAAACCCTCGTGAATGCTTTTGAAAGTCTCTCAAGCGTTATCGAACCGCTCATGAATGTCTCTGAAAGTCTCTTGAACGTATTCGAAAGTCTTGTGAATGTCTTCGGAAGTCTCTGAATGTCTTCGCACCTCTCGCGAATGTCTCTGAAAGTCTCTCGAACGTATTCGAAAGTCTTTTAAACGTCTTCAAACCCCTCGTGAATGTCTTTGAAAGTCTCTCAAGCGTCTTCGAACCCCTCATGAATGTCTTCAAACGTATTATGAAAATCGTCGAAAGTCTCTTGAACGTCTTCGAAACTCTCGTGAATGCCTTTGAAAGTCTCTCAAGCGTCTTCGAACCCCTCATCGATGTCTTCAAACGTATTATGAATATTGTCAAAGAGCTCTTGAATGTTTTCGAAGATCTCTGAACGTCTCGCACCTCTCGCGAATGTCTCTGAAAGTCTCTTGAACGTATTCGAAAGTCTCTTTAACGTCTTCAAACGTATTATGAGTGTCGTCGAAAGTCTTTTTAACGTCTTCGAACCCCTCGTGAATGTCTTTGAAAGTCTCTCTTAAGTGTCTTCGAACCCCTTATGAATGTCTTCAACCGTATTATGAATGCTATCGAAATTCTCTTGAACGTCTTCGAACGCCTCATGAATGTCTTTGAAAGTCTCTCAAGCGTCTTGGAACCCCTTACGAATGTCTTCAAACGTATCGTGAATGTCGTCGAATGTCTCTTGAACGTCTTCAAGCCCCTCGTGAATGTCTTTCAAAGTCTCCAAAACGTCGTCGAACCCCTCATCGATGTCTTCAAACGTATTATGAATATTGTCAAAGATCTCTTGAATGTCTTCGAAAGTCTCTGAACGTCTTCGCACCTCTCGCGAATGTCTCTGAAAGTCTCTTGAACGTATTCGAAAGTCTCTTGGACGTATTCGAAACCCTCGTGGATGCCTTTGAAAGTCTCTCAAGCGTCTTCGAACCCCACAAGATTGTCTTCAAACGTATTATGAATGTCGTCAAAAGGCTCTTGAACGGATTCGAAAGTTTCTTGAACGTCTTCAAACCCTTCGTGAATGTCTTTGAAAGTCTCTAAAACATCTTCGAACCCCTCATCGATGTCTTCAAACGTATTATGAATATTGTTAAAGATCTCTTGAATGTCTCACGAACATCTTCAAGCGTCTCATGAACATCGTAGAAAGTCTCTTGAAACTCTTTGAACCCCTCATGCATGTCTTCAAACGCCTTATGAATGTTTTCGAACGTCTCTTGAATGTCTTCAAACGTCTTATATATGTCTTCGGACAAACCCCTCGTGAATGTCTTTGAAACTCTCTCTTAAGCATCTTCGAACCCCTCATGAATGTCTTCAAACGTATTATGAATGTCGTCAAATGTCTGTTGAACGAATTCGAAAGTTTTTTGAACATCTTCCAACCCCCGCGTGAATGTCTTTGAAAGTCTCTTAAACGTCTTAGATCCCCTCATCGACGTCTTCAAACATATTATGAATACCGTCACAGATATTTTGAACGTCTTCGAACCTCTCATGAAAGTCTTTAAACGTTTTCGAAAGTCTCTTGTAGGTCTCACGAACATTTTCAAACGTCTCATGACGTTGTAGAATGTCTTTTGAAACTCTTTGAACCCCTCATGCATGTCTTCAAACGCCTTATGAATGTTTTCGAACGTCTCTTGAATGTCTTATGAATGTCTTCGGAAGTCTCTGGAACGTCTCACCAAGAGTACAATCCAATCAGTGATGGAGTTAAAAAGAGTGGTATAAAATCATGCCGATGATTCTCATCCACTTCGGTCAACATGGAGCTTATCGTCGATGTGTAGGGCTTCAAGAGACCCGTCAACGAATTTGTCCTGAAGGAGATGTCCATCGTCAAACTCCATGAGAAGAATGCTGAACCGCTGACATTCTTCTTCGATGTACCATTAGCCTGGGACGCTTTACCGGCCAAGTACAAAATGACAAACAAGTGGCTGGAATGCAATTATCATG
The DNA here is from genome assembly GCA_944452715.1 of Ophion slaviceki. Lineage (NCBI taxonomy): Eukaryota > Metazoa > Arthropoda > Insecta > Hymenoptera > Ichneumonidae > Ophion > Ophion slaviceki. The sequence continues at coordinate 14,225,403 of OX101786.1, read as the reverse complement.
GAATACGATGGGATCACAGCGGCATACCGTACGAGGCAGCTAGAACAACAATTCGAGGAATCTTGGAAAGAGCTGCTACGATCTATGCTAAGGGATTTGAGAAATGCGCATGGCTATCACGATTCACAGATCCTGCGACAAACGTCATCGACTTTGAGACTCTGGACTGTCCATCGCTGCAGAGGCTGCCGAAAATCATAAACTCCAAGTGTCCCCATCATCCCTTCAACACGAACTGCGCCCATGAGAATGTAAAATCGGTGAAAAGCTGGTTGAGCGTATACGAAGCGTAAGTGAGGGATTCTTTTGAATGAATAAAACACATTTCGATGAAAATATATATGATTTGTATTCTTTATTCTACGGTGAAATCATCCATCATTTACAATTCGATCAAACATATACATTTTTTTTTCATAGTCAACACTAAGCGTCGAAAATGATGGTAAGACGACTGTGGTGCTAACAGTTCGATGATGGTGTCCCAACGAATTGAGTCTTTTTTTTCGCCTCAGACACGATGGAACGCTGTTGTATTCCCCGCAACTGCATGTATCCATTTGTGCGCCAGTTGCAGAATACGCTCGATGATGCGGCTAGCCGTTCGACGATGGTGTTCCAACGAATTTTTTTTTCCCCGTCCACCATGTTCAGAGACGACGGAACTCAACACTGTTGTATTTTCCACCAATATACTGCATGCAGAGTTGACCGTTGCGCGCCAGTTGCAGCATACTCTCGAACATTGTTGGATCTTGGTCGAAGGCCTTCACAAGTCGCGCTGGTAAGAAGACGGAGAACTCATCCGCGATGTCTGCGATGTAGCGTTTTCCAAATTTGGTTTGTACGGCCCTTATGTCGGAGATTAGTCGTTCCGACTTAACGGAGAGTTCTGACAGCTTCTTCGTTGGGAGGAATTCTGCCATCCGGCCGACTTTGTTGATACTCGAGAGATCCATTTTCCGCGCACTTTCAAAGTTCTTTTTAGATGTCGATGGTGCAGTGGAATCGTGCAGTCTGAGCGTGGTCCACGAAATTATAAGCTCCCTTGTAAGCCTCCCACTCAAATCCCCCCTCCCCTTCCAATCGTGAAAAACAGGTTTGAACACGTTCGAAGAACCGTGGGAATCCCCCGCCCCCGACATTTTTTTCATACTCCCGAAAAACAGGTTCAAACACGTTCGAAGAACCTCGTACGTGGAGAATTTTCACAGCATTTTGTACACTCCCGACGTTGAGGTGGAGGGCCATCGATGTGATCTTTCATCTGCGGCGTATTATAATGCTCCAAGCATGGAAGATATGATATCACTTCACTGTCTTTTCGATGATGTTCTGGCAAACGATCCCACAATAAGCCAACATATTTACCCCAATATTTCAGGAGCAAGACCTTTGGAACCTGTTCGAGCTCGTTTTTGGTCAAGTCCAGGGGGTGCTTGGCTGGATGCACTGCGTACACACTCGCACATGCGAACATCTTGACGTTATATTTTGGAATGGAGAGCGCGACTTTTCAAGAGCTGCGCTCAAGTGGTCTATCCGCAGTCCCTTTGATCCCTAAAGATTTTTCCCGAGAAACCTGTCAGGACCTGTTTCGAGTGTCGACGAGCTTGGCGACGAGGCGGATGCCATATACATTGTCTTTCGGAATGGAACCAGCTGCATGTCATAAATATTGGGCTTTGAAAGGCCGCCCTTCACACACACAACACTCATCGACGGCGGCTTCCCCGCCAGACGCTCCACGGACCACATGGCCCCCTAAAGAGGCCCCCTCTGTGACGTCACACGCGCCCGGTGACTCCCCTCCACCGTATCCCCGCACTTGGCTTTCCCGCGCTGGACCCCCCCCCCCGACGGCGGCTTCCTTCTCCCAGTAGTCTTCGAACCACATGGGTACCCCCCTCCACCGAGGCCCCCCTGTGACGTCACACGCGCCCGGCGACACCCCGCCCCCCTTTGACCCCCCCCCCCTTAACCCTCACCCACCTGACCCTCCCCCTTAACCCTCCCCCCTTGACCCCCCACCTGACCCTCCCCCACCTGACCCTCCCCCACTTGACCCTCCCCCACCTGACCCTCCCCCACCTGACCCTCCCCCACTTGACCCTCCCCCACTTTACCCTCCCCCACTTTACCCTCCCCCTAAAAGTGGCTTAGAATCCCCATAGTACATCTACTTACCGGCATACAAAATGTTACGAAAACGGAAATACGTGTATATCATTTGTAAGAATAAACGGAATGGAGAAGAGAATGTGAGGAGAGGTCTGAGTGTAAACGCCCTCAAAGGATATCCCCTGGAAATAAAGACCATCTTTACTACTAATACTAATACAAAAATACAGAAGACAAATTAAAAAGAATTTTCGTTGCACTCCAACGATGAAAACTTCAACATCATCTTAATACGGGTGGATCAATTATTTGAAGAAAAAAACGATGTCAACTGAAAACTTAAGGCCTGGTTTACACATTATGCCACTTACGACTGATTTAGGGAGGTTGGAGCGGTTCAGTTGAATCAAATGGTGGTATATGACTTTTTTTCCATGCACCTCAAAAACTACATACGGGGCATTCTAGACATGAGGATCTACAGATTCATTCTGTAGACGCTAATGTTTCATAAAATATATAATTGAAGGATAAAATTATGCGGTTTTATATTTTTATTACGTGAATAAAAAGAACTTTTGTGTTAGTACCAGCTTGAAAAAGTATAACATTATCGATATTTATTAGGAAAAAAGCTGGGTCAGTGAGTGTTTCATACAACTCATAATGCAATTTTGAGTAATTCATAATTATGCCTTTATAAGTTTATGTCATGAGATTATTTATTATTACCATTGATAAATATTAAGTGTTGCGGATATACGCCAATTTCGCGGACCTTGAAGTTGGCAGCAATGCTCTTCATCCGCCAGCCAAGATTCGTAATCTTTCATCAATCCTTGATGATTAAATAATGAATTTACAGTCAAACCTCGATATAACGAATCTTAAGGGAAGTTCGTTGTATCCAGTTTTCGTTATATTGAGATTTCGTTATACCGCAGTTATGGTCGTTAAAATGTTCTTTAAAAAAACATATTAGTATTATAAACATGGGGATATTTTTTAAAGAAAGGATTAAAGTAAAGCATTTTTACAAGCAATTAGCAATTACAGCATAATGTATATGATTATGTCGTTGTATCAAGAGTGCTTTGATTTGACATAAAAAAATCAGGCTGATTAGCGTATTTTAACCATCGAAGAAAAATCGCGAAAATCAGCTATTTTTCGACCCGTTACACTGTGATGATCCCTTTAACTATTTTTTACCTCTGGTGTTTTAAGGTAAAAAAATTAAACATTTCGTGAAAATTCAATATAGCTTAGACAATAACATATATGTTTTTTTTTTAATCTTGGATTGTGACTAACGCTCCAACTTCCTTAACCTTCCATCTAGGACATATGTTTGAGAGTTCCGTAACCGGGTCACTTTTGTCAGGGCTTGTATCTCCCGTGAATCCTCATGCGGATTTTTGCCTTTTTCGTCGCACAAGTCAGCTGATTATTGGTGCTATGTCATGTGGTATGGTTGGATTCTGCTCGTCATTCCAAAAGAATGCATCGGGTTGCAACGCTTCCTGATTAGTACGTGGCCCGGTTATGGGTCCCACAAGAGTACACAACCCACCGCGCGATCCGTCGACAAACTCTAAACGCTCCGGCTGCATTAATCTCATTATTCCAGCTGGAGAGTTTGCTTCCGATCGCGAGCCATTGGAATATTCCATTTGCTTATAAAAATATTCCGCATGGAACGGGGTTTAACAAAAACAGAGAAGAGTGAGCGGGGAAAAAACCAATTCACCTCGACAAATATATTCTAATGTATGATAATGACAAATCTGAATTTGGGCAGCTCGCTTGTGGGCTGCGGCAAAAAATCAATGCCGTCAAAAAGGTGTACACTGCGGAATATTCGGCGCGATCGGGGGGATTTACCCTCGTACAGTGTGTGTAAATAAAATGAAGCTTGCCAAAACGAATAACAAAATCACATAAGGAAAAGGCTTCGAGGACCGAATCTCCTGTTCAGCTTGCTGGAAAAAGTTCTCATCGGGTCTCCCTATAATTCACGATTGGAAATATTCCCGATCCGAAAACAACTATGAGAACAGCATTTTTTTTTAAATAACGCGAGTATATTCGGGATAAAATTTCGGGCGGGACACCACTGTGGAGGGTAAAAAAATCGATTCTTTTGCATTTTCGCAAAGTATACATATTCAAGAATATTTGAAAGAAATTTCAAGTTTAAATACTGAAAATTCTAACTTGAAACTTTTTGATATAATTTATTTTGAAATTATTTCAAGTTTTCTAAATTCTCTTGAAATTATTAATTCTCTTGAAATAATCTGTAACTTGAAATTTCAAGTTAAAATACTGAAAATTGACCAAGTCACAGTGAGAGCAGGTAGCGCAACGATTTAGGTATGCTAAAACTTTCAATCGCGTTTTTCTCGAAACAACTTTTTGCGACGTGACCCGAATCATAACCCTAGCTATGATGGTTCTATTTTCAAATAAAAAAAATTCATTATTGCACTAGCCATCATTGTACGTAGTCTTTTTTGGTAAACATTTACAAGTGGGGCTCCAGCTAGATAAGGGGTTTAGAAATTTTACACCCAGTCCATGTATTTCAGGCCACTTTTTTATAATATTTAAGTCGGGGGAAGTCAATTTCAACCCTTATTTCAACCACCAAACGCTTTTTTAAAAAACTTTTTGAAAGGCATGGAGAAAACGGGCTTGGTGACATCAAGTGGGTCAAATGACATGGGTTTGTCATTCGACCCACTTGATGTCACCGAACGAACCCAAACAAACAATCCAAACAACCGAAACAAACGTATTTCAAAAATCGAATATTTTCCGGAAATATATTATTTTTCTTAATAAAAACCCCTCCCCCGTCATAAAAAAAAACATATTTTCATACTGCAGAATAGCCTCGAAAACGTGAAAAAATTTTTGGAGCCGATTAGGGCTGGAGCCCCACTTGTAAACATTTACCCTTTCTTCAATTAAATATTTTTTAGGCTCCCGAATATAAGTGAACATTTCGCCAAAATATTACTTTTTTTAACACCCGCCATGTTATGATTTTTTTTGTAAACGGCTAGTTACAACGAGAACTGCATTCACATAGATTATAAGACTTTTTCATTTTTCAGACCAACCATCGTCAAGTTATCGATTCGGTCGTTGGACCACAATTTTTATACAGAAGCTCCATTATACCTCAACACCGTTGTTAATTATTAATTTTTTTAAATAAAAATGTACACGAAATAAGTCCAATATCTGCTTAACATACTTTTTTGTCCATATCCCAAATAAATAATCTAGTAGACAAAAAATAGGAACGAACGACCTATTTTCGGTCTGTCACAGTGGTGTCCTCCCTTAATATCGAACGACAGATGCGAATTATTGTTTCTGCATGAGGGACCTATTTCCGTCTTCCAAGGGTGAGCCTACCGGAAGTATTGAGCGTGGGCTGAGTATATTTAAGCCCAGGATAAACGTCGAGGTATGAACTTATCACAGGCAGCTGGCACTACGTATATGGCAAAAGAAAATATCAATTTATTATTTGTGACGAATTTGACGGCCTTACTCACATGTACTCGGCTTTACTGCTGAGGTAATCGCCGTCCGGCCACGAGAGGTAACAAGTAATGCGCGACTTTCCATTCGAATACCTACCGGAGTCAGAAAAACACGATAACGTTCAATGGAATGGTAATAGCAGTAATAATAATAACATCCAAAATGTATAGATATGGACATTTTTGGCGTAACTTCTTCTGACTCACCGTCTTGTCATGGTCGTGGAATAAAGTAGGCAAGGCATTGCCAATAGAGCGGACGCCAACCAAATTAAAATCAAAGCAACTATGGTCCTTCGACGCGACATGTGATGTTTGAGTGGTCGCATTATCGCCATGTATCTGTAACAAACAGATTAGAAACTTTCCAGATGTACCGTATACGCGATTTTGTTTAAATTAACACTTAAAAAAAAGCTTTTCATCGTTTTCCATCGTTTACATGGGAAATAGCGGGAAGATTTTCCGAAATACAAAATTGTTTCCAATCGATGTTTTGTAATCACGAAACTTTTGTACAATTTCTTCAAATAAATGTTGGTTCTATGCTGGAAAAAAACTCACTCAATTCCTTTTTTTTTTAACCAGATGTTTAATTAGGTAAGGCTTTTTTCTCTCTTAGTTCTTAGGTAGTTCTAAAATGAAACCATATGGGGTGGTGATAGCTAAGTAAAGCTTTGTATATTCCCGCTATAAGCTAATAATGAAAATATATAAAATTATTGTTATTTAAATATTTACAAGACCGAATCACTTATTTTTGGAGTCGGTACCAGCCAATTGCCGATATTGTCACATTTTTCGCAGAAAAAGCGGAGGCGAAGGAGAATAAATGAAATATAGGATCTACAGTCTTTTTTTAATTTGCAATCTCGTTTCTTCCGTGACGTCAATCTTCCGTTCATGGCTGGAACCGACTCCAAAAAAAAAGTCATTTGGTATTGCGAATATTTGAATAACCCTAATTTTATATATTTTTTTATTATAAATGTATTGTATTATGTATACATTAAATTATTATATATACTACATTATGAATCGGCGTTTTCAGTATTTGTTATTTAAATACAGTATGCGGTACATAATATACAGAAATTCCAAATTCCTAATTAGTTTAGTTTTTTCGATAGACCCCGTAACAAAAATGGTGTAAAACTGACAATTTTGACGACCCCCATTTCATTATTCTTGAAGATAAAAAAGAAAAAAATACATTTGTACTATACTCAATGAGCTTTAATAAATGACACCCAGCATGCCAGGGTAAGAAAGACATTTTTTCTGCTCCTTTTTCATGTATGGGGCCCCCATGAAAAATCATTTAATAAAATATCCAAATTTCAAGTCTGTAACTCATTCCGTTTACGAGCTAGAGACCCGTCACATACGTATACGTGACAGACAGCAGAGTGACATTAAAAGGGTTCCGTTTTGCCCTTTGGGTACGGAACCCTTAGAACTCGTGGATACTTGTTACTAAATGGGGAATAGTAAATATCGAATTACGTGTACAGGTTCTTGTAGAAGTGTCAATAAATAGTCAACAAATTGCTCCAAACATTTTCTAAGGACAAACATTCCACCAAAGGTCTCTTTAGGATCATTTGTTTTTTGTTTGGAATCGTTTCGGTTTTCTTTTGTACCAGAACAAGTTAGCGAGTAGAGCCAATTGGAAGGAACGGTCTCTCGTACCTTCGATTGTCGGTAAACACACCGTTCACGGACGATACAAAGCTCGGAGGAAATCGATACGTCACAAGAGTTCATTGTCTCGTTGAGTGCGGCTGATGACAATGTAAATACGTTGACCACTTCACGCGGATATCGCACCGGTCTTCGAGCCGAGGCGTGACATGAGCGGATTCTTTTTTCTTTTTGTTTTTTCAAATTATTATCAACGGAATTTCCGCGTCTAAAGGAAAATCCTCATTCTCCCCATCCTAGTAACTATGTCGGAATTTTAATCTCAATTTATTACGGACTGAAATACCGGAGACAAGAGCTATTTTCGAAGCAGGAAGTGTCTACTTTTCCGCAATGAAAAAGTGACTGTATCAAGTAACAAATAACGAAGCAAAGGAGTTGGGGTGTTAGTAAAATAACATTTCGCTGATATTCCAAGTTTTACTCGTTTTGTCTCATTCGGTTTTAAAAAAATTCGCACACTCACAGTTTCTAGGGTATCCGAAAATTTCCAGCGGTGTTTTACCATCTGGAACGATCCCAAGTCGGTTCAATTCGTAGGATCGATCGTCTTCAAACCCATGCCAAACCCATCAATCCTAAACAAACCGTAATCGACCGTCCGGTGCTAAATAAACCCAAATCAAGGACAACGATCCCTTGTACAATCCAACTTACGGTCTGAGGGCGTTTCGGATAAAGGAGGCCTACCCTCATCGCCTTATTTCGCATTCTGAGTCTCGCGACAATGAGTATTTACGGTATGGGAGATTAAGTTGATTGTGGAGTATTTACGCTGCCTAGAATTGTAAGGGCGCTATCTCAATTTGTTCCACTGATCAAGGCTGTCTTCCTAACTATTTGATATCGCAATCAAAGAATCAAGGACCTATGTTCAATTATATATTTTTACAAGTAGATTCCATGCTCGATAAGAGAGAGAAGATCATCTGTAATTTGCAGACTACTAAATATCACAATGATGTAAGATATACTAAAACTCGTGCACAAATTGTTTTAGAGATCCAATTGGATTGCCATATTTGTCCCTACTTCCTGATAGGAATTCTATGGGGGATCGAGTTGGATCTCGATACTAAAACGTCACTCTCGTACATTCAATTTGCATAGGAATTTCTCATTAGAATCCAATTATAATCCATACATAGTACAGAAAAAAATATATAGATATACAAAATGAGTAGATCTTAAAGAACCATGAATCTTATGTTAAAAAAGTATATCTTAAGAGTTGATTTAAATAACACCACTGAAAATTTACTTTGATTATTGTTTGTTATTTTTTTACTGCACTTTGACATAATATCACATATTAGAGTTTTCACATATTGATCAGACGTCTGCACTGTTCATCAGGGAACAGTGCAGAATCCAATTGGATCGCAATGAGGACTTCCTATTTGCGGTGTCCCTAACAAATCTCTATAGAGTTGTGGGTGCATCATGGGATTCTCTAACAAATTTGTGCACGGCATCACGAAAGGATATTTTTCTTAGAGATCCAACAAATGCTGGTTGAGAATTTCAAATAAAAATTTTCAAACGACTTCAATCGGGAAACAGCGCGGAATCGACTTAGATTCCAATGTGGACTCTCTATGTACGTGTGGCGTTCCTATCGACGCCCTATACGGATGTGACAGGATTTGGGGACTTCCTAACGGATTTATGCATTAGAAAAGATGGCGCACCCAATAAAAAGTTGAATGGCCTTTCGAATCGTGGAAAACGCCTACATTCGGATCACTTTTAGTTTATGATAACAATTTCGATAAGGCTTTAACAATAATCCTCATGAATATGCATAGCGATTGGAAACTTTTGTCATAGGACTATAGAATTTTTTTTCCATGTCCCTCCTCATCGCTTTTCGGGCTTTTACGATCTCGTTCCTTTCAGTGGTGTCCCAGCGTCCTCACTTCACTATTTCCAGTCCCTAAGAAATCCCGAGACTGTCCTATAGACTCAATCCTACTAAGAATTGGTTTAAGCCAATACCAGTGAGATAGTAATGCTTCGAAAAAAAATATACGGTTCAGTAGTGTAAAAAAATCGATCAGCTCCGTCGTTACTCAATTACGGGCATCTATCGAACAGTTTACTGTTTTTTATTTGAATGCCACGGTATAATTGATGACGTAGAGGAATACACAGCGATCGAAAGGTCTGGATTTACTCGAAACGTCTAAGCGATGGAAACTCGAACCATTCGTCTCGTGCGTACATCGCCAAGCCGGGCATATAATTAAAACGTCACAGGGTTTGAAAAGAAATGTCTAAAGCAGTTTATTCTCCCACCCACAGTAACATCATTCATGAAGGGTTTACTCAGCGGTTTAAATCCACACTGTACCAGCACGAGTGCATTTCTGACGATATTCCTTTTTCATATTTGCGAACCGGAAAATACTTGTCCCAACCCTGCATTTGGAACGAACAAAAAAAAACGTGATTTATAGCTTCGACGTATATTTTCCTCGGTGACATTCGTTGAGAAAGACATTTATCACTTGCCTAATAGCTGAGTGGATTATAATCACGGCAATTCCATTTGTAACTCTCCCACAGTACGAGAGTAGATAAGAAATCACGAGGAGAACTACCAGCGAAGATGCGATATTGATTGGTCTTGCGAAAAAGCTTCTGTAACGTCTTCAATTGTTCCCTGATGCTTTTTTACACCTATTCTCTCACCGCGGCCAATCCCGCTTCGATTCGAATTGATGGAAGATCATTCGACATTTTACGCTTTCCACTTAAGACTTTGGAGGCATTTGCATTCTCGTGGAACCAAAAAATAAAAAAACAGTCCTTTTCAGTGAAGCATAGCCATTGGGAAATTTGATTCCTGGCTATCTAATTCGATGAAAAGTATACAATACAGAATATGAGAAAACTATACACCCACGTTATTGAAAGGTCTTCCACACGGTGGATTGCTTTAGATGATATACGTAGAGTTCTGTGAATGCAATCAAGTAATAGCGTTCCGCTTACGTCTGTCTTGCTGTCCATTAAGTACTTCAATGTTTGTACACGCCTCATCGATAAACTTGGCCAGCCTGGTGGATTACGGCCAAAGTTCGATTCATTCAACAGATTGACCTTTTTTATTCCATCAAGGTAATACGAGCACGTACTTGATTATCAGATCGCTGTTTAAATCTTTTTATACCCTGCAGATATGCACACAGGTGCGGGTTAAAAAACTCAATCAAGGTTACCGGCTTTTTAGGCTCGATAAATAAATCCAGGGCCAGGCGATGTAGCGTGGTTTCTCATGGAAAAGGGCTGACATTTTTTTGGTTACATTCACGTGTATTTTGCATTTAGGTGGACATAGGAACGCAAAACGTGTATCAGATATTTCGGCGATTGAAATGGTGTTGGAAAAAACAGCATGTGTACTTTTAATTGAAGGTTATTCAGCTCTAATTTGCATGACTTTCTGTTCTCGATCTCTACAATGAAATGAAAACTTCAGTTGCATGAAATGGCAACTTTCAGGGGGTACCTTTTGGAAAAATTCGTAAAATCGCGAAAAGAGTGACAAGTTTCTTGCGCGCTATGTGCATAGTGCACGAAAAAAATTGTTATGATCATACCGCTCGAAAGATACCAAAGATGCAAATGAGAAACTAATTACCAGTGAAGAATCTTCAGGCTCGGTGGGAAAAAAGATTGAGTCGCAATAGTACAGCACGGACGGCATAAAATGGATAGCGTCTCGCAAATGCTTGTTGTTGAAACTTTTTTCATTACCAACGGCTCATGAAATTTCGGCAAAGAGAAAACTGGATTCGGCAGTTATTGAGGGAAGGGTGAAGAGAGGGTCATTTCAACACTCAACTGAAGAAGGTAGAGCAAGGAAAATAAATTGCCAACAGAATTTACGATCGCGACGACAATTTTGTTAATAGACCAAAAGACAGACGACGCAGCAGGATCAAAAGTCAAACGTCATTGACTTCGAATTTCGGGTTTTCATTTTGGGGTTCGGTACATAGATTCGAATTATGGATAAATAGAAAAGCAAGATGACAAAAAATATATTTATCACGTTGGTACAATCGAGGAGTATTTTTAGACAATGGATATACCGCGAAAAATGTTTTATCAATTTTAAGGTTAGCAGAGGACACCACTGTGACGGACCGAAAACGGATTGTTTTTCCCGATCTTTTTGTCTACTAGATGATGTATTTAGAATTTGGAAAAAAAACGTATGTTATTAAGCATACATTGAATTTGTTTCGTGTCAATTTTTATGAAAAACAAAAATTAACAACGTTGTTGAGGTTTGAAAGAGCCTCTGTATAAAAATATGATCGATAACATGAAAATGGTTAGTCTGAAAAGTAAAAATAAAAAAGTTTTATAATCTAACATAAATGTATAAGGAGTACAACTTTGCAGTGACCGTTTTTTTCAAAAGTTTAAAGCTTTATTATAAAAAAGTGGCTACATATTTTTTAATCAAAGTACTGCTCGTCGCTAGCTACGACCTCGAACCATCTTTCAGGTAGCATTCGAATCCCGCGTCGATAAAAGTCTTGGTCCTTGGAGGCAATCCAGGAATCGACCCAATTTTTGACTTCTTCGTAAGTACCGAAGTGTTGGTCAGCCAAATCGTGTGCCATTGACCGGAACAAGTGATAGTCGGAAGGGGCAATGTCTGGAGAGTACGGCGGGTGGGATAAAACCTCCCATTTCAGCGTTTCCAAGTACTTTTTCACGACACTTGCAACATGGGGTCGGGCATTGTCATGCTGCAGTATCACCTTGTCATGTCTTTCGTTGAATTGTGGCCGTTTCTCTTTGAGTGCCTTACTCAAGCGCATCAACCGACGTCGGTAGAGTTCCCCTGTGATGGTTTCGGATGGTTTGAGCAGCTCATAGTACACAACGCCCAGCTGGTCCCACCAGATACACAGCATCACTTTGGATCCGTGAATATTCGGTTTGGGCGTCGATGACGGAATATGACCAGGCAGTCCCCATGATTTTCGGCGTATAGAATCCTCCCCGTAAGCATCTACAAGCAAACGGTGGGCCTCAGCCGCAGATTTCTTGATGTTGAAGAAGTAAATCATAACCTCCCGCAAATGCTGAGAATTCGGTTCGTAGGTTGCCATGTTTGAGTGCCTATAACTTTATAATGCATACACGTATCCGTTAGCTTTTTTAAATTGTTTACATTGGCAGAGTCTCTAGTTTAAAATGCCACTTTTTTTTATTGAGCTAGGGCCACTACTTCGGCCGCAGTGGCTCTCTAAGTAAAACGGTCACTGCAAAGTTGTACTCCTAATAGTTCTCGTTGCACGACAACGTTTTTCGAAAAAAAATCACAAAATGGCAGGTGTTAAAAAAACTGGATTTGACGAATTTTTAATTTATATTCCGGGACTTTAAAAATACTAATTTGAAGAGAAAAAACGGTTTCGTACGACGATAACTACCCAAATAGGGTTTTACAATCGGCACAGGAATGGCCCACGACTGGTTGCCAGAGAACAAACGATGGCGCGGTAATGGCTATATAAACGGGCCAGATCCGCACCATGCATGGTTAGTAATGGTAAGCCATGAATGGCAGCTAAGACTGGGCCAACTATCATACGCCCATATTGGCCCAGCAACGGCTGCCGGATCTTCTGCCGGAAATGAAAAACAAAAAATTGACAAAATATGAATATAAAAATTCTAGTAGTATCTTTTTTGTTTTCTTATGCTTTACTTATGTCCATGCACATAGAATAATTGCATTAAAAACAGTTTCTGCATTGTTCAAATTTTTACCTTTCATCGGGATCGAACCTGCGCCTTTCGTTCTAGTGTCGAGCGCCCTACCCACTTAGCCATTTTAACACTTACAGAACCCATCGTTTGTTCGTTCCTTACTTTTATGCCGATAATTTCATTCGTGACATTAAAGTTTACCGACAATTTTTTTGGTCCATTTCGGCTGTAAAAATAACTCGCTCGTTTTGGGTGAAGTTCCGAAAAGCATACTCCTCTGATCGAGCTGAAATTTTGCACCGAACTTCCTCTCATTATCCTAAGAGAAACCGTTAACGGATTTTTGACGACTTGCAATAGTTTTCCATACATCGCATTGTAAAGTTTATTATTTCACGCCATACGAGTATATCTATATATCCCATAGATACCCCCCACTCCTCCGGCCGCACTGCTTCCTGGCAAACAGTGCTCGCCCGTATGTGCATATCACTTGCCATGTGGGATGGCTTTGTTTGGATTTATTTAATATAGTAGAAGCGCAGTACAATAAATAACTTTCAATATCCGATATATCGAAAACTATTGCTAGTCGCCAATATCCTTTTAAAGGTTCTCTTAAAAGATTGAAAAGAAGGTCGGTGCAAAATTTCAGCTTCATCAGTAGGATATGCTTTTCGAAACCTTATCCCTTGTTTTTACGTGTTACAGTTTAACGACCTGCATTTGCAAAACGCCCAAAAACAAACCATCAATGGCTGGAATAGATCTGGCAAGCCGTTCATCCGCCTTCGATACCCCAATGCTGATCGCCATATTATCGGTGCGATGGTATTGGCCCACCAATGGCTGGCATAGATCTGGCAAGCCGTTCATCTGCCTACGATACCCCAATGCTGATCGCCATATTATCGGTGCGATAGTATTGGCCCACGAATGGCTGGCATAGATCTGGCAAGCCGTTCATCCGCCTACAGTACCCCAATGCTGGTCGACGAATTATTGGCTGATTATCAGCAAACCGTTTAATGGCTGAATGCTGGCATTTTTGTTACGACAGGCGACCCTATATGGGTACCTCAATTATGGAAATTTTGTTTTTTTTTAAAATGAAAAATCGGACGATTATAGCTAGAGTTATGATTCCGGCCAGGTCGAAAAAAGTCGTTCCGAGAAAAACGCGATTGCAAGCTTTAGTATACGTAAATCGTTGCGCTGCTTGCTCTCACAAAATCGTCTGTGACTTGGTCAATTCTTAATATTTTAACTCGATATTTTTCCACATATTCTTGAAAATGCATACTTTGGCAAAATGCAAAAAGTTCGATTTTTTTACCTATTACAGTGGTTTTCCGCCTTAATAGAATTATTAGTATATGTCTATTATTGAGATGCGAATACGAATTCAGTTCCCGACGGCTCGATAAATGATGTTCGAGTTTTAGAAATCCTATATTCATTCAAGATCTTGAAAATTGCATTCTTGGAACCAAACAAAAATGAATTATTTGCAATTGTTTTCAGTTCTTTTTCGCCGATTTGGGTAAACTATGAAAATTACTGGAATACTTTTACGTATTCCCATTAGAGATTGACAACTACAATTTCCGAAAAGATCTCTGTTACCCTGAGAGAAACGTCCATGGTATTTACAACAAACACCCATGGTAAAAGAGGGGATAGTAAAATTCATTATAGTTTGTAGACACCGCAATTATAATATGGCTAACACTACCATAAGCGAAAAGTGTACCTAAACATGTGATATGGGTGGTGTGTTTGACTATGTATTATCCCCGAAATGATTATCCACTATTGTAAAAGGCTTCATAATATAAATATGGTCATTTCAGTGCCATAACTAAATGGACGTACAAATACTAATGGGGATACTGTACGTTAAGTTTTGTTCAGTCAAACTTCTATTATTCTTTTCAAGTTTGTACAATTCACATGGTTAACATTATCGTTCTGCGAGTATAATTTGCTAAAAGACCTTGTGAAAAGTGACTATTCGAAAAAAAGTTATAGTACAGTTCACTTATCGCGAAGACGTAAATCATTTGCAGTTCGATCAACCGCAGCTCAATTATTTTAAGAACTACGCATGTCTCACAAACTGTTACATAGTATGTTTGTTCCATTGCAAAAATAAGATATCAGTTGAACACTTGTTCTTGTAGTTCACCTTCAGTCCTTGTAGGACCCGCATTACTATGCATTCAGCAGGTCGTATCATATAATATGGTATAAATCACTATCATATGGTACAAAACTATTGCCAAGCGCCCAAAATTCGTTAAAACAGTGACTTGTATAAAAAAAGATCTGTGCAAAATTTCACCTACATCGCGGGTAACAGCTATTCGGAAGTACAGCCGGCATGAATTTTGCCTTTTATGCCATATTTGTGCTAAAGATTGTGCAGCGTGCGTAGGATAGGCATAAGGTTCTAGGTTTGATTCCGATTAGGCGAGATATATTCTCCAAAATAAATCGTGACAGGAGCGCAGGAAATGGCGAATTATAATTTTAAAAATCATCGAGATAGACGTCTCAGTTACGTTTTTTCATTTTAGCTTGGATTTATGAAATATTCGATGCATTTAGTAGACGAGCATTGATGCCTTGTACCAACACTTGAATAACACACCAAATACGCATATAGCAGGTCGTATCTTATAATCACTATAAACATCGTCGCAAATCACCGGCAATATTTTTAATCAATGTACACATGTTTCAGTTCACTATTAGAATCTTGGGGCAGTACATTTTGGATCATATCAGGGAATATCCATTTTGTGAAAATCGCCTACATTATATAGCATTGAAGAATAAACGTATGTTTGTAAGATTGGTGGTGGCGGTTAATATATGTGCATAATTCATGCAACTGCTAAAATATCAATAAGCAGTACTATACTTTTGGCAGCAACTATGGCTATAAAATAGTATTGCCCCTCCAGTAAAATATAAAATATAGTTGAGAACACCATACATTCCTCTCAGTATAGTAAAAAAAATAAAGCGAAAAACTCGTTGCATCCCAACGATGCAAATTTCACCGTCATTTTTCGTACACAATTTGTCACGCGGCTGACTATCCAGAGAATTGTCCCAAGCGATATTTTTCCGCGTCCTGGAGTAGCGTTGCTGCTGTATCAACACGGAGATAACGATAAAAAATGTAGTCGTACGGAACGAAGCTTGCTGCATGAAGAAACAAAAGATAGAAACCGTTTGGTTACGCTGATAAACGAGACTACACAAAAATGATGCACGGTGAAGACGAAACTGGCTCTCGCGTGAGTGTTGAGGGTATTTCTTTTGCTGTGCATGCAATATGCTAACGGTCAGTACTTTCCGACAATTCTCACACGTCGCTACTGCGACGAGTATACATAAATCGAACACGTTAATCTTCCGTTATGAATAATTTGCCCAACCGGAGGAATAAAATGTACAGTGCAATAAGAGCTGTCCATGTCGGTTTCGAAAAGTGACACTAATGAAAATAAACACTTTTCAACCGACACGTGCTCAACCAATAGAATATTCATTATCGTACAAATACATGTCACGTACAACTGAATGAAAAAGTGACGGCAAGGTAAAACATAGAATGAGAACTACGGAACAACCCTTTTTAGTCTGCACTGCTGACAACAATATGGGGATTTATTGCTCTTATCGCGAGAGGGCAGAAAGGGCAGACGTCGAGGTTTTCATTACTTCACACTCAACGTGAAGTTGACAAGCAATATCCACCACCTAAATTGGAAAATATTTTGGACAATAGTCAAAATGAAGCAATAAAGAATTTTTCGTTTCACTTCAACCGGTTATAGTTGCATCCCACGAAGAAGAGGTAGTTGCTAGATGACGTGACAGATACAGCGGGAGCTTTAATACTCCTCAAGGATTCTGTGAATCCGTTTATTGTTCGTATCCCTTTAAAATCCGTTCGTAACTTCGAGGTTCCGTTGCGCATCCCCCAGTCCACTGGAGCGAAGTACAATCTTCTTAATTGCCTCCAGCCCTCGTATCAACCAAATAAGTTCTTAACAAGTTGGAGTGTTGGCAGTTGGAGGGTAGGGTCAAAAGTAAAATTGCTGGAGAAACAGAAAGACAATACGAACTTTCGAATTTCGATGCCATACTGAAAGCACTGGATATCGAGAAATAGAAGTGCAGCATGTATTGGGGACAAATTGCCTTGGGACAAATCCCTGAGCACCTTCGTAGATTGCATGTAAACATTTTCAGGTATTTATAAAAGTCTATATGCGAGTACTTTGACTGCCTGCATACGACTCCAACAAACAAATATCGCCGTTGAATTGACCAATGTCATCATTTACATCTTGCATACGATCGCGTCCCTGAGGAGCAGCTCATTTCAAAAGATCCCTGTATATTGAATAACGGGGAAGCTTTGAAAATGGGGCTTTCAAAGATTCAAGTAAGGCGATGGGAATCACCTATTCATCGAGGGTAACAAAGAGGTCTCCCGGATGGCAGCAAGGAAAAGCAAGAAACCGCATCAAAAAGCTTACCTCAAGCTGCGGTACCCTTGAGATTTCCAAAGCCTGCGAAGTTTCAACACAACCGATCAATGGAAACTCGACTGCCCCTTGAAATATTTTCAACCTCAGCTTCAGAAACCGAAACACATTTTAGTGACGACATATCTGTTTGCAGCAGCAAGGATTTTGAGTCGAAACGGTACGGATTTAAGAGGGTTGAATCTAATTATCTAGCAGGGAACTTAACTCCGACCATTCATATTTTTTTTCTTGGTTACCCTACGAGTTTCTATTATGATTTATTTTCCAGTGTTCCATTGCCTTCTCTTACCGATTTTAACGACCCGTACGAGACGTACACCTTTGTCCCACACTCCGCTATTTCCAGTCTCTCGGAGGCTCGTTTATGGTGTAGCGGGTGTAGGGAAACTACGGAAAGCCTGTGCCGATACAGCCGGCTATATTGTTACTGAATTTCAGTTGTGCTGGCATTGGAAACCCCGAAGAACTTTCAGCCGCTCGGTAATCGCTGCGCAAACCAGAGCACGGCTGATCAGTCACCCATCCAAGTAGTGGCCCAGGCGAACGCTGCTCAACATGGCGGATCGTTGAAATACGAGAAAAAAATAATTCCGAGTGCCCAAAATACTCACGAAACGTTCGTTATCACAATATGAGATAAATCCATGAACTGTCATGTTCTGAAATCATATTTTTAGCGAGCATCCTACGGACAAGTGGGACGATCCTTTCAGGAACTTTATCCTCCTTCGTAGCATCGCAAAGTTATGCTTATCAAAATTGCAAGAGCTTTATTCTGCGCACATTGGGGCAGAATGGCCCTTACGAGATATGCGCAATTGCTTAAATCCACGAGAGCGTTTTCAAAGCGGTCCGTAGACTGGACATGACCCTCAAGCGTCATGGATACGCCAGGAGGAAGAGAAATCGATCACGCATTTGCTCACTTGGGAGTAAATGTACGGCATCATCCACAATCGACAGGTCCATCGATATGTTACCCTTTTCACCGCCTATTGACTCGAACTCCTTAGCTCTTTCAACATTTGTGCAGTATTGTTTAATATCGTATAGACGCACATTTTTGTCCATCTGAATTTTCACATCGATAAAGTTACCGGTCTCCCTCTATTTTCCTTCCATTTGGTAGATGATTGTTGCGGCCTTTGGGCACTGGATTCTGCGTGGCTCTGCTTGGCCTAGGATAAGGATCGACTTTCCTATCAGGGGTTTAACCCGTAGATCCTTTGTTGGCCATATCGAGACGGAGAGAGAGGCAAAGTATTGCATCCTTGAACTCTGATCATGGGCCAATTATTTGCTTTTGGGGCTATGATCCAGATATGGCCAAAAAGGCATTACGTTGAAGTTGACATCATTCAAATGCAACGAAAGCTCTTTTTTCCTGCATTTTTATTATAATGCAATTTTTGGGTTTGGAGGTGTTATATCTTTAATAACGATGCGAAAATCGTTCGAGTGATTTTCGTATCCTGAATTGGTGATTAAAATTAAGCAATTGCAAACAAATGAAGTTTCATTGCATTCCAACGGTGCAAACGTCAACGTCGTGAAAAATCATGTTGAAACGTACAGTGCAGCGAGCCGGCAGCTTCGTTGGAAAGTGGATGTCTTACCGAAGCTGCGACGACACATACATTCCCGGATAAAGTCAATTGCAGAATTGATCGTTCAATTCAGATACAGTACCGGACAAAAAAAGCACGCACCGTTTAAAATTCATTATTGGTGCTATTATACTTACGAAAATAGTTAATGGAGTACTTCCACAGCTGTTTCAACGATACTTTATAACTTCACGTTTACATTTTCACTGAAACATCATAAAAAAATTTCGAAAGCTGAACGAAAACAATTTCAACGCGTAGGATGCTAATTTTAGGCTGGACTAAAAAAGGACGCACCAAAAAAAAAAGAAAATATGTCCTCACATCGCGCATCTAATATTTTGTGTGACCATCTTTTGCGTTGATAACAGCCTGTAAACGCTGAGGCATACTTTCTACAAGATTGTGAATTTGCTGTTCGTCGATATTGTCCCAGGTCTCCCGCAAAGCATCAAAAAGCTTTTTTTGTTTGTTACGTCGCCCTTATTAACATTTTGGTCCAAAAGAGACCACAGATTTTCTATACGATTTAAATCTGGCGATTGTGCTGGCCAATCCAAAAGTTTGATCTGCGAAGAACGGAAAAAGGCCAATGATTTTCGAGCCGTATGTTTAGGATCGTTGTCTTATTGACAGATGAATTTATCCTGCAGACCGATCTTTAGCAGTGATTCCTCCAGATTTTCGTTTATGATATCAATGTAAACATCGGCGGTCATAATACCGTTGGTTGGAACCAAACTGCCCACTCCTGACCACGCAAAACACTTCCCCCTCCGTGTTTGACAGTCTTTTGAATATTTTTTTCAAGAAGCTGTTCTTCCGGCTCAATCCAAACGCGTGATCGTCGTTTATGCCCACATAAGTCAAACTTGCGTTCGTCACTCCAAACAACTATTTTTCGAAAACGAAATCGGCTTATTCACGTATTTTTTTGCAAACTCGAGGCGCTTAATTTTATTTGCTTTGCGAATCAGAGGGCAACGTTGTGCACAACAATTTTTTAAGCCCGCTCCTCGAAGTCTCCTACAGACTGTTCGGTTGGAAGTGTTCAGGCCTGTATTTTCGAGAATTACACGGCTAGTAATTGTCGGATTTTTCTTTACCTCCCTGATAATTTTGCGATCGTCCAATGCAGTTGTTTTTCTTTTTCTACCTCGTCCATTTTTATCACCGACTATACCTAATTCCTTGAACTTCTCGCATAGTTTTCTCACTCCACCTTCACTTATGTCATATTTTTGACCAATTTCTCTTTTAGAAATACCTTTTTTTTGGTCTTTAATTACCAGTTCTCGCACTTGAATAGCAATTTTCGGCATCGCGGATTTGTTGCTACCGTACTCGAACACAGAAAATCGATAACTGGCCGAAAAATCGTCTAATTTATATGTTTACATTCCGTTTGCCTTCCTAAGCTTCGTTGGGAGAAAATCGCTTTGTTCTTACTGATGAGAATATATTAACCTTGGGTGCGTACTTTTTTTTGTCCAGCATATAACAGGCACTCTTCGCGCTGAAAGCGTTCTCTTTCTGGTTTCGAATATTTGTAACATTATTTCAACGGCAGCGTGAAGGCAAAACAATGAACTTCCGTCATGACTGCTCAAGGTCTGGTTTATTGATGATATTTGGAATGAGAATAGCACATAAATGGAAATTGAACGGTGCGTACTTTTTTTTTGTCCGGTACTGTATGTATAGGTCAGTTCGAAGACCTAATGGGCCGTCCATAAATTAGGTCATTTTAAAATAGGGGTAACGATAATTGGATTATGACGATAGGAAGGATAGGATGATTTCGTGGGGGGGGGGGGAGGGGCAATCAGCAAAAATCGATAACATAATATATGGAATATATATGGACGGGCCCTAACCGAATGTCAGTATGATAATGGTAAAAGTCGTTCAGTGTGATGTTGCGGTAACAAGCACAATGAAAAAGTGCTATTTCTAGCAGATGACGCTTGCAATGTTGCGCAATATAAGATGGCACATCATTCCTAACATGTCCATTTTGTCTTCAGAGTCTCATAGTGAAATTTGCCAGAGCCTTTACGTAAGTCCGTTATTACGATGCAGAGTTAATGAAGGATTCTCGTCTGTCGCTGTCAATGTCATGTTGTATTGTCCTTGAAAGCAGAGAATTTCGAGCGTTCAGTTGGGCGCTGTCCGATGCTGATTGAATAAAGGAACGCTCTATTAGATTATCACCTGTAGAATCCAGAACTTCGCATCATTCGTGCCGCAGAGAATAACTAAAAAGCTCGCGTATCGATCCGGGTAGTCAACTACTGGGTCCGAATTCGAGAAAATAGAAGATAGACAGCAAAATATGACGGATGGCATCGTTTGCATCGTTTGTCCAAGAGAAACAAAGAGGGTTAATTATTGTTTGCGTTGTGGAAAATGACGTGATTCACAGGGTCCCACGATGATACGATAAATCGAGGCCTGATGAAGTGGTACGATGTTGAAATAAAGTTCAACATCGTACCACTTGATATTTGAAATATTGAGATTTCTTATGTAATTTTCAGCTTCAATCACGGGTCGAGGTTTACCAGGAAGAATTCGTAAAAACATGTTTTTCCACACTTCGAAATGTGTTTTAAAGTTTCGTTTTGTTCTTGAAGTGTGAAAAACGTCCTATTCGACCGGCTGGGAATGCCTGCAGCGCCCGGGGGCAGTTTTATTTTTCAGCACTTCTTGAAAGTTTTTAATGAGCTGTCACAATTATGGCAGCACGATGGACGTTTACCGCTGTGTATACGAATATATAACAACCGACCTGGAATGCAGAAAGAACTTTCAACTTTACTGACGACTAGTTCAGCAAATGAACAGTCGCTAATGAAAAGAAAATTGCTCGCTACTGGATTTTCCAGGCTTACCATACTTCTGTGACCTCATTAATATCGTTTTTTCCTGGTAACCTGAGAGTCCTTTTACCGCTATGAAGACCCTATAGGCCTGCCCATTCATCGTTCTATTTGTGTCCTTGGGAAAAATCAATGTTACGGGAAGACGTTAAAATCTATTGAATGCTGTATCGCCCATCAACTCAACGTGCACCGATCCTCTTCCGTACTTTACAAAATACAATTTCTTCTAGTTACTGAAAGTCAAACCCAGAGCATACTTCCTAGCATCATAGTGATGAAAAGTTACCTCTACAAATGCCCCCTCGTGTTTTCACCACGATCGAGATTTCATTCCCGGCCGATCAGCGAACATGAAAAGAAACGACCTCACAAATCCCTTGATACCTTCCCTGCTGCAAATTCCCGTACGGGTTGTAGTGTGGGAATGTGTGGGAAAGCATGGGACAGCCAAGGAAAGTGTGGGTATCGTGTACGGGAGAACGCAGGAAATAAATTCTTGTACGGGATCCTGTACGGGAGAACACAGGAAATAAATTCCTCTACGGGAACCTGCATGGGAACCTGTGTGGGGCAATGTGGGAAGCTGAGTCCTGTACGGGAACCTGTGTGGGGCATCGCAGGAAATAAATTCCTGTACGGGAACTTGCATGGGAACCTCTGTGGGGCCACGTGGGAAGCTGAATCCTGTACGGGATCCTGTACGGGAGAATGCAGGAAATAAATTCCTGTACGGGAACCTGCATAGAAACCTGTGTGGGGCAACGTGGGAAGCTGAACCCTGTACGGGATCCTGTACGAGAGAACGCAGGAAATAAATTCCTGCACAGGAACCTGCATGGGAACCGGTGTGGGGCAACGTGGGGTGCTGAATCCTGTATGGGATCCTGTACGGGAGAATGCAGAAAATAAATGTCTGTACAGGAACCTACATAGGAACCTGTGTGGGGCAATGTGGGTAGCTTAATTTTTGAGCCAGCGCTTAATAAGCTAATCACGATTGAATCAAAAGAAATGTGAAACTTCTAATTTTTTCATTTGCATCTACACTTCCGTGAAATAATAAATCATTAATCACTATTGTCAACGTTTTTTTGAAAATGCTCTGTCTCACGTTAAAAGTATTGTTTTTCAACGTGTGTCCCGGCCTCGCACAATGGCGTGAAATATTTAATACACAGTTCTTAGTTAAATTTAATTAAACGCAATATCTCAATTTTTTTATTAATCTTTTTTATTATGTTATCATTTTACGTCTTACAAAAATGTGTTTACAGAAAATTGCAATAATATTATGTGATTAATGTACTATTACAATGGCTATTAATAGAAATACAAGTTCGTTAGCGGTGCAATATATTCATCCTCGTGCACCTTAGTGTGGAAACACACCCTAAAAATGTTGGCAGTGGGGACTGCAATTAAATTTCGCTTTATCTCAATAATTTTTCGTAACACCGAAAACGGGTTCCTATATGGGAACCCATACGGGTTCCCTGTACGAAAACACCACGTGGGATCTCGTATAGGAACCCGTACGGGACACCACGTGGGATCCCGTATGGGTTCCCGTACAGGAACCCGTATGGGTCACCACGTGGGATCCCGTATGGGTTCCCATACAGAAACCCGTACGGGTTATCACGTGGGATTCCATACCCGTACGGGTCACTATATGGGAACCCGTACGGGTTCCCTGTACGAAAACACCACGTGGGATCCCGTGTGGGATCCCATACAGGTTCCTATGTGGGAATTTGCAGCAGGGTTGGAGATAAGTACTATAAGTGGAACTTCCACCATATGCGAGGGAGCTCAGAGTTTGATTCTAGAATACGCTCTAGACTATATGTGAAACCCTCAAAGCTCACAATCAGGGATTACTTTCCTCCTGAATCTCAGTGGGCTCAATTCAATCCAATGGGGTCAACTTTCCGCAAAAATACGTGCATCAAACAAACCAAACAGTTGTATTAGGCCAATGTAACATCGAAGTCTGCACGTGCAGATGAGTGTAACGTTGACTTATCTTTCTTGTTTCTATTTGTGCACAGCTTTGAATCATTTTTATGAGAAACCGATGACTATCGGAATCGTACAACTCACAATTTTTTTTAACTGACAATAACCTCATGTCATTTAGCCTAAATGGTTGGTCTTGCTTGAATTTCTAAGCACACGCTCACATGCGTCATCTGTTGCATATACCAAACATTTTGCAGCAATCAAATAATCAAATACATTATCGTACTGAAAGGAATGCTTGTTAATTTGTCACGGCAGGCGTGCAATCACCTACTGTTAGGTGTTACGCGGTGATGTCCGGCAGTCAGTGAGCATGGAACTTGTGGCGCACGGCGTTTGCAACAATATTTATTTATGGACATGGACTGTGAGTGCTATTACCGTTTCTATAAACCCTTGGAAATTCCTCTATTAAACAGATATTAATTATTGGTATAGGATGCATGTCGTCTAATTATGTTTCCACCATCATAACAGATCGATCGTGATATCATATTTCTCGTCCAGACTGCGAGCGTATATATCTGTGCTTGATGGACCCGTGTGGAAAATCGCCCAATTATGCAACACCCAGTTTCCATGATATGCGGATACAATGCCAGGGGAGTTGAACTTTTACAAGGGCTTTTACTTTTGGCATCTAATGCGCTGTATATTCGGTCGTGGAGGTCGACGAAAAGTTTCCCAAATGTCTCCATTATTTTCTATTCTCGGTTCCAATGAAAATCGCCTGTTATAGAAAATCTTGCGAAGTACTTTTGAAGACGACATAGCATATGACGATTGTAGTGAACTCTATTAAACTTTGCAAAAGCATTGCGCGGCTGGATACTGCTGTGGCGATGTAGTTAGTTACGGACTGTGGTATGTGTCGGGGAAACATCAACAGATTGCGTGTCAAATACAACTAATCCGTTTATATTTTGCCGCATCAATGTCGAAGCAAGTTGCCCCATTAAAGGCATTAAATTGAAGATCAGTTTAGAAACAGTTATTTCGATATGTAGTGTGATGGAGACATAGTGACGCGAAGATAGACGCTGGTGATTTTTCCTGTCGAATTATATAAGTTGAGATGAAGAACAAATTTGGACAGCCCTGATTCTCACCTGCGTATAACTGTCGATAAATGCCCAGTCACGTGCGCGAATACCGGATGGTTTCGACAGCACAAATAACTTTATACTTTGAGCAGACTTCTGCAAGATTTACGCACCCACGGTCACATAGAATTCGAGCTGCTCGCCTGAATTGATGACACAAATGCTGCAAGGAAAAACGCTCACTTAGAAACTAAAGTGTTGTTTGGATAGCTTCGTTCGCGTGCTTCAGTGGAGGTTAACCGATAGCTTTATCCTTTGCTGATTTATCCTCTACTGGTTTAAGGCGGGACACCACTGTGACGAGTGAAAGAAATTGATTCTTGTGCTTGCTTTCAAAGTATACATATTCTAGAATATGTACAAAAATTCAAGTTCAAGTATTGCAAATTGACCAAGTTGCAAACGCTTCAGTGACAGCAGGTAACGCAAGGATTTACATATACTAAAACTTTCAATCGCGTTTTTCTCGAAAGGACTTTTCTTGACCTGGCCGGAATCATAACGCTGGCGACAATTGTCCGATTTTCAATTTAAAAAAACCACAATTCCTGTAATTGCAGTAGCTATCGTTGTACGTAGTCGTTTTTTTATTTGGTATTTTTTAAGTCCCCAAATATAAGTAAAAATTACACTTTTTTCGAAAAACGGCTACGTACAACTAAAACTACATTTATATAGAAAATAAAACTTTTTCATTTTTATTTTTCAGACTAACCATTGTCAAGTTATCGATCCGGCCGTTGGACCAGAGGCTCTATTATACCTCAATATCGTTATTAATTTAAAAAAAAAAATTAATCCAAATCTACACGGAATAAGTTCAATGTATGCTTAATGACACACCCTATTTCCAAATCCCAAATAAATAATCTAGTAGACAAAAAAAATCGGAAAAACGACCTTCTTTGGACTCGTCAGAGTGGTGTCCTCCCTTAAGTTAGCAGACGTAAAAAAGCCAGAGGTTTTCTGGAAAATCTTCAACCCGCATGATTCTGTAAAGTGAAAAATTATAAAGTTAAGGGTGTCGTGAAAAAGTTTAACGGTCAAATAAGTAGTGGTTTCGGAGAACTCGCCGTTGAAAAAATCGACGAAATTTCCCGTATTATTTCCTGAGCCATGACACTTTTCGTTGGCCCTCAACAATCAATCGAGATTATCGGGAGGGGTGGGGAAAACAGCTGGGATCACGTACTCCTTTCAGCCGGCATTGCGAAAAGAAGGAGCAAGAATAATCCACTCAATTCCTTCGAACCACGTCCAGTCACCTAAACGCATGTTGAGAAAGTACGGCGATGACAGATTCTCATCCGAGAGGAGATTCTTTGCTAAAGTTATCCCCGTGTTCTCGCAAAGTTCGGATGAAACTTACAAAGTTCGTTGTTTATTCGAGGAAGGCATTGTTCCTGTGCAACCAGAATACATGATAGATTTTTTCTAGAGGTGTTCCTACCACACTTTCAAAAATGAAATTCCGACGGAAGGAGAACTGTCGCGAGGTAAAATTGACGTTTCGATTTAAATTCGTTTCACCGGTCGATGAATGCGAGGGCACTTCATACGAGTCGTTAATTTCACGTGCGATAAGTCTGATCAAATATGCCCAGTCGGTAAATTGTGCTATCGCAAACGAAAGTTCTGCTCATATTTGTATGAAAGGTTCTCTCTGTTGTTTGGATTGGATCCAAGCGTTCCGAAGACTGCACTGACTGCGCACGGAGGTTGAGACCAGAGGCGTGGGAAATGGCATTGCGAAATGTTACAATGGATGTTCAAGCTCACCAGAGACTAGTCAATTTCAGTGCGAGAAAACTGAATCGTGGAACCCCTGCTAGCTCGCTATTATTTATATGATTACAAAAGTTGGCACCAAAAGTTTTGAGGATGAGTGTCGAATGAGCGCGAAATATTCGAATTCGCGCATCGGAACAAGACCGCGGTATATGGGCAATCCTCGTGGGCCTTGCATCGAAGCAATTCTAATTAGTTTTAGTTTAGAATTTCGCTCATTCACACCGCCTCGCGTTTTTCCTCCGAGGCTCCGTCTCTCGAGGTATCCGCGGGATTAGAGCGAAATTTCGACGGAAAAGAAAAAAAACACGACAAAGCGGAGGAAATTCCCGGCTGGTTACAAAATTATCTGATAATTTGAAGAACGCCGATTGCATTTTTTTTCCCCGCTGAAAACGAATTCCTGCTGTGGGCAAAGCGGGGCAACAAATTCTGGTTTTCCCGGATAGATATTTTTTTTCGAACGCAGGACCGAGGGAAATAAACGCGCCGGGTTTTTCGTCGCACGAGCCGCGATATTTTGTTGTCCCGTGATAGAGTATTACAATATTTCTCGCATGATGCTTTTCCCTGCATCCCTATAGAGATTTGATATGGACACCACACGTAGAGAGTCCACATTGGAGTCCAAGTGGATGCCACGCTATTTCCCCATTGACGTCGTTTGAGCATTTTTTCGGCAATTATGCAGAAGTGGGGCTCCATCGCAATTTTGGCGGAAATTTTTTTGTTGCCACAAATTGCTTCAATTAGTGGCAAATATCATTAGTCACCACTAATGATACTCAACTTGCGGAGACTGACATTTTCAATGTCAGTGTCACACATCGGATTCCAATAGGGAAACCTGATTAATCTCCAATGTACGAGAGTTTTAGTAAAGGGATCCAATGCGTTGACCCATTCGATCCCTTTTATGAACTAGAGACAAGTATGGTAATCCAATTGGATCCCTACGACAACTTTTGCACGAGTGTGCCCCACGTTGTGTCAACATCATTGTTCCCGTTAAGGAGTTCTACCTAGTTCTTAAAGTCGAAAAATCACTTTTTCGAAACTGATATATTGTGACGGTGTATCTTGTAAATGATCTCTGAGAATTTCGAAGTGAACGGATAAAAATTGACAGATTTATAGACTATTATGTTGACGCCCATCAGAACGCTGGGACCGTCTTTCGGAACTTTAAATGCTTTTTTCTTGAAAATACGTTTCCAAAGTTGACGAGTAAAAATAAATAAAAATAACGAGTAAAAATAACTAAAAATAACGAGTAAAAATAACGGAAAAATCAAGACTCACTTTGAATACGCGCAATATTTTTAAAATTTTATATTTCGGAAGTTCCTTCGATTAATCATAGGATAAACTAATATACGAACGAAATCTTTTTAATTTTTTGAACATTAGTATAACCTGATTCCTGATTTAAATAACCTGACGCCGGAGATTATCACCGCAAAATACGTTTTCGAGAGGTGTTTCCCGGGCATCAGCTGTAAATCGATTATAATTAAATATTTTTCTACAAAAAAAAATACAGAGTGTTCTTCAGATGATACTTTTTCAAATACCTTATTTTTATACAGGTGTATCATCACAATTTTCTATTAAAGAATCCCAAAAATAAGCTGTTTTCGACTGTTACAACTAAGCATAATCCGTTAACAATGAAAGTCGCCTCACCCCTTCAATCAATCGTGATATATTATTGCTCGGCGCCGTTTCTCGGCGTTTCTTTTCCTTACGGAAGGCCGAATAAGATGATAAAAAAGTAACCACCTCGACAAGCCAGGAGCGACGGGATTCGTTACTTGAATGGTGATTCCTCTTCGTCTTTTCGGGGTCTTAAGCCGCGTTTCCTGCACGAAGAATAATTACCTTTTACGCACAATGCTTGTTAGCAAAACTTCGAACGATTAATCACGCGGTTTCGTTACCGTTAAGGCTAGTGGATTTTCAACTTTATCTCGAACACAACAATTCGGTGCACATGTCACAGGGGCGTGAAATCCGAGCTAGTATCATTGTACATAGTACGGCGATGATATAGCCGGTACATCCAGTTTCGCGGATAAGGGCGAGTATTTCCCGAGGGTGTTTCACACATACAGATACAAACAAGCCCGGCTCATCCCCGCAAATCTTTACATTCCAATGCCGAATCACGTCGGGTAAAATCAATTTCCAAACTGCGTTGTTTCTTCCTATTCGATTCAAAGCGTATTCCAATGTGTAGGGAAGGTTAGGGCAGAATGTGCCACGAGGCAAGTTCATTGCTGCACAGATAAAGACCGATTTTTTTTGTCTTCGACAATGCACTAGTTGCATTCTCGTAAAATTTAAAGAAACTTCAACTAGAGCTTTTCAAAAGTACCAAAAATAATAGTAGATTTGGATCTCTGGGGAAAAAAAACTATTTCGTTCGTCGTGAAAATGTTATAAGAATTCTTACTTTTCTTGACAGCCCAAGTGTTCGGTCGTAATTGATAGAGCAATAATCCGTGCCTCGCTCAGTACCCATACTTCGATACGCTTATTTCGAAAAGTCATCAATTATTTTGATAAACGTGGGTTGCCAGTGGGCTACACAATGCCACTGAGTTGCGAAGCAGAATGTGACATCTCTTGACATTTGGCTTATCACGACGTTGAGCCTCAAGTGCAGCGTAGAAATGATATTTGCACGTTTAGATAAACAGAAGATGAGGCGAAGAACAAAAATAAGCCAGTAACAATTCAGAGAAGAATGCCACGCGTGAAAATTGAATGAGGAAGGGAAATGAAGAATTCCTGCCAAAGAAAAACGAGCTTGATAATCAAAAAGCGAGAAAATAAAAGAAATTGCCGAGCACAGAGCAACGGTCACTTATCAAAATTGTATCTTTCAATATATTAACGATATTGAGACAACATGGAATCTTGACTGTATATGCAAACAATCGATCAGATTGTATAGCAAATAAAAATGATTGCGAAAATACCAATTTTACGATACGAATAAAACATGGTCTCGAAATGGTACATTGTGCCCACTCAACCAGCACACTGTGCTTTAGCATTCCAGCACAATGTGCTCCAACGTCCCCGCATACTGTGCTCTCACATCCTGCATTCCGTTGGTGAAGTACAATGTGCCATCAAAACATCTTTGCACCTTTCGCAGTAATGATTTCAGCTTCATTATAGTGTATCTTAACTACTAGGAATTAATTGTTAATGGTGTGTCTTCATGAGACCATTGTGGTACGAATACCAATGCGTTGGAAAGAAAGCATACTCGTCATACCAGCTCCATCACTTTCCTCGACCACAAAGCAGAATTGAGATTTGAGCGCGTGTTCGGACGAATTTGTGAGCACGAACGTGACCTACGTCACCGAGGGCATCATTAATGAGGCTAATAGAAGTAAAGGACCGGTCGTCCGGCACGAATGTATTCCTTCTGACAAAGAACATCTCATAGATGAAATGTAATGCTGAGGTACCAATTTGTTCGATATTTATATTCGGAGATAAATAGCAACTTTTCCGAATAATCGTTTTGTCAAGGCGTCTACGTGGCTCACTGAAAAAAAATTGTTATAAATTTGTTGACGTAAAAAAAAACTTTATGCAAATAAATACAAAATTGCGCTAAGAGCATTTTTAAAGCGCTCTCTTTGAAGACGCAGAACTTCTACTGGGAACAACAAAAAATTATTTTTGTCATTTACATTAGTTTTACGAGAGAAGCACACACCATTATGAAAAAATATGGTTTTTTACCGCAAAATGGCATCATTTTGAATAATTTTTCTCCTTTTCCGCTCAAAAATCGGTCTCAACTTGTTTATCAAAACGAGAATTGTTGATGACGTAGAAGTCTTAAGTACTTCTTTAGTGAATCTGTCTAAGAAGCTACAGTTAAGATTTTAAAACTGCCTGGATTATGCGTTTTCCCGATTTCATAAACGCGATTCGAGAGAAACGCGTTTAAAGTTTCAAAAACTGATTTGGCAGCTATCTTCCACACGATGGAATTGAAGCTCTCATTTGAATTCTGCTTGTACCCGACGAGGCATTTTGACGGCAAGTCTTTAGTTGTCAGGTCGTATATTTTTTGTGCAACGACTGGACTAAACGACTCCAAATAGCCACTTTTACCGTCTAGACTGTTCCGTGAGTTTCGGAGCGTTCGGAAGCGTTACGGAAAATGAGCGCTAAAAATTAAGGAGCTATACCAGTGTGACACTTTAAAAAATCGATTTTCTTTGCCTTTTTCGACAGGTTATACTTTCAAGATTATCATTATCATTTATATCATTTATATCAATATCATTTTGTCTTGCAAAAATCGATAGTTAAATCTTTAAACGCGTTTTCCTCGAAATTAGATTTTTCAAATTTGCTGACATTGTGACTCAAAGAGCAATAATCCGATTGACTTGAAATTTGAACTGTGTACTCTTGAATATGTTTACTCTACAATGACGTAGGATATTTTTGATTGGACAAAAATTGACGAATTGGAATTGAAAAAACGACCATTTTGTAGGCAAGAAAACAGACGTTTTTTCATAACTACGCCATTTTGTTAGATTTTGATATTTTTTGAAAATCCTACGTCATTGTACAGGAAATACCTTCCAGTTTAACGACATTTTTTCCTTGTTCGGTTTCAGCTACTCAATCGGCCGAAATGATGTCAGCAGTGGAGGAACTTTTTTTTGGCGCCGCCGAAGGCAGCGCATAAGTCGCTTGGATCACAATATTTTTCTATGAAAAAATGATGTAATATAGGTCAAATATAGCCAAATATATTCTTAATTTTCCGAAACATTTAATTGAGTTCTTTTCTTTCACAAAATTCCCGAAAATCACCCAAATTTTCAGCGTTCACACTGGTAAAGCCACTTAATTTTTCAATTTTTCGGCGTATTATTTCTTTTGTACATGATTCTTGTGCTGTTTACACATAATTTGAGCCAATAAACAAACCGGTCGAATGGTTTTTTCTACTCAGACGGTAACGCCTTAGTCAGTTGTTCGAGTGTAATATTACCACTGTTAATGAACTACACATTTTTTTTTAGAATAATGAGCTTCGCCGGACATGTCACTATCATACCTTCTGCCCTTTATCGTACCCGTAAAAGCGCGCATACTCTCCGAGCACTGCGGTTTCTGTCAAAGAGAAAAAGCTAGATTTCACCTTGATCGTTGAAACCTTCGACGTGGAAAGAGGAATGCCAAGCTCTCGCAAAGATACAATCCCCATATTCTTTTATTTCTTTTCCCATTTGTACGCTTTTTTTTCTCGCAATGCTTTCATTCCCAATTCAGGTGGACGCTGTTCCACTTGGGTGGACTCTGTCAAGTAGACGGTAATCAGAGTGCGGATAATTGGCGCCAAATGGCGGCCCTTTTGCAAGCATTTTTTTCTACAAATTCTGACGTACGTCTCGCATGGAAGGTCGTTTGCGAGTGGGAGATAAAACATGATAACATGAAAATTAACGGGGAGTGAGCATCAAGAGGGACGAGCCAAGCGAAGGATTGCTTGAGACAGAAGCAGTCCTGCGGTTCTTGCCCGTTTGAGATGTCACAAGTGATGAGTACTTCGTACCTATACTCTTAGAAGTGGGCATATCTCGATTGTCGACTTCGCGGCTTCGCTGAGCAGGAGTTCATTTTTGTTTTAATGGGAAAGCTTGGAATAACTTTTGGGGGAGGCAGGCTGGGGTAGTTCTCGTGGAAAGCTTGACGGGAAGTTCGTTCGCACTATCGAGGAAACTTGGGACGCCTTTGTTCTCTGTCTCATTTAATTGGGCCAAAAAAGTATTTTTCATCAGCTATATTTCACGTTAATTCGACGCACAAAAGATCTCTTGTGCGGGTTGTGTTACTGACGTGTACGATAAATATCTTTCAAAGTTTTGTTCAAAGCTGACATGAGTCATTTTGGTTTGCGTTTTTGTCGATATGAGAATGGTACAAAGATTTGAATGGTGTTCAAGTTCGCATCGTTGGAATGCAATTAAAATCCTTTTTGACTTTTCCTCACTTCTTTATTCGTATTATTATCTAATAACTCTTTTTTGCGTAGTCAGGTTGTAAATCTTCAATACAGCCCCTGAAAAACCGTTCGCGTGACTGGCGTACTCTGAATGCGTTCGGAACAAGTTGGATAATTAAAATAAAGAATTTTCATTGCATTCGTTCAACGTAATCTTTTGATTTCATAATTTATTTTGATTCAAAGGCCGAGATTAAAAATGCCTGAGTTGAAGAAAAAACTCCTCTCAGACGGCTTATTTTCATTGGACACCAGACGAGAAGATTTCTGTCACAGTAAACGAATCTTCTCCCTCAATCGCTCAATTATATTTATTGGTTATCGATTCTTATTATCTGTCACAAATAAAAACGATCGAGCGATGCAACACAATTTTTCAAATGGAAACGCTGTAAATTGAACACGAAAGCTCACTTCATTTAAAAATCTGAGGTCGAAAATCATTCAGTTGTTTTTTACCACCAAGAAAGCAATAATGAAACTGACCTGTCAAACGATATAACGACGAGAGTGAAGACGCTCGATGCTACGGTGACGTTAGCCACGAAATTGTTGACGGTGCAGTAAGCGACCCCGAAGGGCCAATTGGACTCGAGCATGAAGATGAAATTGAAAATGCAGTTGAGCAAGGACATCATCAAATCTGCCACGGATAGATTCACCAACAGGTAATTGGTAACAGTGCGCATCCTTCGGTGCGCTGAAAAACACATATGGAAAAAATGTTCCGTTGCGATGTAACATTGTATTAAAAAGCGATAAACAAAAGGAGCAACAATGCTGACATTTTTTTATTGTACGAATGTTATCTTCGCTTGAATGATCACGCAAACTTATATCTGTTGATAAATTTGATTATCTCTAAAGTATTACGAGCACATCTATCACGTGTAATTCTCATATCAATTGAACGTCGATATAACTGTAGATATATTTGAAAAGCCGAATCTGTATGTTATTTCATTGTTTCGTAAAGGTACAATTCTGGCTGGTCCCTCACTGTTTTTTGCGGAACGAGAAAATCCATTTTATTCTACTTTCTCACACAACGGAGGTACATATCTAGACACAGGGGATTTCGTGTTCAGATCGTACATCCATGGTGTACTAATAAAAATAGGGTTCTTCCAGCGATATTTGCAAGCCAAAGAAAGACATGAAATGTCTCCTTTATTTTCGATCCCCCTCGTAAAAACATTTACAGCGATCAAATATATCACTGCAATAAATAGCTTCTACAGGAGAAATACTCTTATACTCGAATCTGTCTTATTCTATCTCCATTGGGGAATATTAAATCCGAAAAGATCCTTATGCATATCCGTCTACTTTGGACGTGCTCGTTCAGCAGGGGTGGGGACAGTTTATATTACATCTCATTTGCGTGAAGTGTATTTATATTTTAAAACCTGAGATGTAATCTCTATATTTAATATTTTAAAATGAGATGAGATGTAATCTCTATATCTAATATTTTAAAACCTGAGATGTAATATTTTTCGCTTTCCTGTACCGAAAAGGTTCTTTGATTCAAAAACAAAAAAGGCCGTAAATTTCGCGTGGCCAAAGTACTTGAAATACTTGGAGCATGAAATCAGAAACGCAAAATATGCTATTTTTGTGTAATGAGCATTGCGTTTATGGAATTTAATGAGATAACAGAAATGTTGAGAGCTTGCGACTAAAACGGATTGCTGCTATGATAATTGAGTTCACTTATTCCTCGAAAGAGTGGAAAAGGCACATTCGCGCGGGTATCAAGTATTATTCGTGCAATTTGCGTGATGGCTACGTATGATTTGATTCCCCAAAGAAACGTTTTGTCTCAGCATTTCCATTGTGACCTGGACTAAACAAAAAGAACCCTTATCCGCAGTCTGTATGCTGGAAGGATGTCCAGGTTCCATCGTGAGAGCGCCATTTTGCATGGTAACGAGTACCATTAGGACGAGAAGATTCCGGTCTACCACGCAAAAACTTCCGGAATAAACGGGGAACGTCAGGAGATTCAAAAAAATAGCAGACACATCGAAATACGTAAAAATGACGAGGTCCTGCAAAGGGACGAGAGTGACAAAGCATTTCATTTTTTAGCGAGATTCTTTCTTGTTCATCACGTCTCTAAAGACACGAATCTTACCGGAACCCAAAAAGTATATCCAGTCGGAAGATTAAAAATGACTACGAGCCAATAATAATTGAAAAGTTATTCCGACATGTTTCCCAATACCGCTGAGTTTCTTCTTTATTGCCAGGTTTTCCACCTTAATGTAGGGGATTTTTTTCGTGACCAACCCAAACGAACAGGGATAACATTTTTAGGCAATTCTTCACGGGTTTTCAAATTTCCGTCATTTTCCGTTTTAAAATAGCATACCTTGCACGAACGGCGCTGATCGCGAGGAAAGTAAAAGCAATCCTGTCATCGCCCAGATCAGACTTTACCAAAATGAATACTTTGCTAGGTACTATGCAGAATAGCGAAACAGCTACCACAACTGCCCGAGGGTGACGATGTTGAACTTGGCATCGTTGAATTACAACAACACTGTTGTCGTTGACTCTATTTTTTGTTGCTGTCTTCAACTTCAAACGTCAATCAAACATTTGTTCGTGTCCTCATCAGACACGACCTCAATTTTTATAAAAATATTTTGGATGGTAATAAAGATCGAGAAATAAAATAAATAAAAAGAATCTTCGTTACGCTCCGACGATGCAAGCTTCACTGCCAATGCAATGCTAATAAATGTCAGCGCTATTCGTAGTAGATAAATATTTTTTGTTTCACACTTTTCATTGATACACAAGACTAGTCTACATCAGCAAGTACTGTGTTTTATGTAGTCCGTAGAAGAATACAGTACGTTTTCTAACCCAAAAAGACTTCGAGTTGCAGTTGGCTGTTCATCGATGCAGTGCAATTGACAACAATTTCCTTCTACATAATGTAACGCCCATCCTAATGAGCATATACCGACAATCCTATTTCGGAATCGAGGCAATTTGGACCCTCAGTCAGATAACTAGTTCGACGGTGGTTATTTAGGGTTTTCACGGGGAGAATGGAACGAGTCTAGGGGCACGAGTGGACCATCTGGCGCGGCCGAACCTTAATTATTAGGTATTGCTCCCGATAAATGCGCCCTGATTGTGATCCGATCGTGTTGGAACACAGGGGCGCGAGTGAAGCGAAGTCCATTTACTGCAATCTCGATGCATCTTCATCGACATCAATAGACCCAATTGAAATTCCAGTACTCAATTATCCAAGCAATGTCACAGGCAAAAGCCTTCGATTTTGCGGTATCGAGCTTCTGCATAGTGGATTCACTATATCGAAGGGAACGTCGCTGTCGTCATGTTGGATACACCGTCAATGGGTTTCATGCCAAGAATGTAAATGAATCCATCGTGCTCCATTGGATGCACGCCTCTTGGCTCGCGTAGCGCGCTACGGGAATAAATCTTTGACTGCTTCTCCGCTCATACATCCTTGCTTTATGAAATAGTTATCCTAAATAGCACCTATATTGACCTTTCGGAATAGCGTTATGACGTTGCGTCAGACCTCAATGAGCCGGATGTACACGTTGACAGTGTTGATAAGTTAGAGACACAATATAATCACTTCCGCGGGACCGACAAGGTAACCGGCTTGCCAATATATTCCTCACACCGGTATGATTCAACCGCGATGGTGGTCGGTTGCGGAGGGGTGCGCGAGGAAGGTTCTGCGCGCGGAATAAAAGTTTTATGGCCCCCATCGTCCAACTTCTCCTCATCTTTTCCAAGCCTACAACACCTGTGAGAGGTGCTTCCTTATGCCGCTCGCTGTCGTAAATCTATCGGGTAGTTTCGCACGTCACTAGACCGTAGTACCGCTAAGTAAATCACAACTAAGTAGGGTCTTCTAGTGTGCACATAAACACATATATACACTGAGAAAAAAAACCAATTAAATCAAAAAAATATATTTGTTCATCCAAATAAATGTGCTGCTGCAGAGCGCCACCTACATACGAGATTGTTACAATACCATAAAATATTGGAAAATGTGATTGATTTAAATAACATATTATTTTATTTGAAAAGCTCTTGTGTTCTCTGAATATCTACATTATCTTTCAAATAAAATTATATTATATTGAAATCATTTTATATACAATCCTTAGATATGTGGATGAAATAGTTAAGCGGTTGTTACAACATTTTTTATTTCGTAAAAAAATATAATCAATAGAATTAATTATTTCTTTACTGCATCGAAACGAATATGCCATGGGACGTAAGTTTTTCAATTTGTTTTAAATCTCAAATAAAAAGTGACCATTAGAATGATCATCCACGATAATAGTGGAGAGAATATCAGATATCCAATGGAATATCCATGGAGAGAATATAAGACATTCAACTGATAAGAACAGATAGTACACTTTGATCTTAGCCACAGGCCAAGAAGTGATACTCTTCAGTTTCTCCGGCGTTTAAGTAGATTTTTGGTTCGCGCTATGCTTAAAATGGCGTGCACACTAGACGATCCCGATAAAGTTTTACATACTCTATGGCCGTGCCAGAGGTGGGCTTACGTTGTAAGCTGAAAGTCGGTGAAAAAAAATGTCTTGCTATAAATCGAATAGTAACTTATTCTAATGATGATAAAGCACCGTTGTAGCGGAAAAAATCGATTTTTTGAAAATTCCTGCTGTGACCTTACCCCTTAAAAGAAAATGCGTTGCTTTGTCACCAACCGGATCCCAGAAAAAAAAACCCGGAATTTGGCAATTTTTTCGGATCTTTAGGTAGATGTAGCCCCTAAAATCTCTCAACTGACTCCAGAGATCGCTTAGCCTCGCTGTAGTATGACGTACTTCGAGCAATCCCGCTTCTCGCTGAACGCGATGTTTTTTTTAATCAACTGTTTTTCTCGAAACGTACCATTACGACAGGAGAGATGCGGGCGACGATAGGGCGAAACATCACACGCAAACATCCCTATGCTACAAACGTCACTGTAAAGTGTCCATGTTGAATGTAGGTTGCACACCTAGATAAAGAGTTATACGCTACCTGATACCGTCGGCATTTTTTGCACGCTTGGATGAAACCGAAGCGCAAGGTAAGGAGTAGCGATTGGATTTGTGCCGTCACTCGACAAAGCAGGAAGGATTTATTTACTCGTGTACAACGATGTTATTATTCACGACTCTGAAGTGCCGTTCATGGTAGAAGCCCTTCATGTTATTTGCACCACGAGCGAACAGAGTGAATCTCAGGTTTTGCTGCTCCAGGCGATCGCTACATCGAGGTGGTTCTCACGAGCACTGTTCGGATAGAATTGATTGAAACTTACAGGCGAGAGGAACCGTAATGTCCAACTGCTGGTGAAATCTCAAGGTGCTTGGGCGTTTCTAACGCAAGATATTGGATACCAAATTTATCAAACTTTTGCATATCGTCAAACTCTATCAAATAACGATGACAACCCTGTTCTTTTGATATTCCAGCTATCCAGTTTCGATACATCTTCACAAGACCGTACCAGACAGTAAGGGCCTATCCTGCAGATAAGCTAAAAGAGAAATAAAATGACTGACCTTATTCCTGAAATAGAATAATGGAAAAGCGGAACTTTCGAGCAAGCTAAGCCGCGTTAAGTTGTATGGTACTCAGGGGATAGTAAGGTGGTCGGCCCAGTGGTCGTCGGAATCCTAGTGATCGTCATGTTTACACATTAAATAAGTATTTTAAGATAAGAGTCAGTCGTTCGTGCAGATTTGTGATATGTTAGCGTCCAGAAGGTATTTACTATGTTGTATTACATTGTCTCACTCTCAAGTATACGTATTCAAGAATAATGAACTCAAATATATATAAAATAATATTCAGCTGCGTCGTCTATCCGCGATATCGGCCGAATCCTTAATTTGGGGGTTAAAGTAAACATCTAGGAACTTGCGTGAGGTAAGTTCTCCTTCAAGTTATAAATAAGAATCTTAGTTTTGCGTTCAGCATAGAAAATTATAGTTTTATGCTAATGTTAACAAGTTTTTATATATGACGATTACCGGTTGAGCAATGTAAGCAGTCTGCCGATTAGTCGCCACGGCTGTCGATAACTGGGACAAGGTTGGCAAAAAAATCTTATGAATCGAAAATTAATTTACAGGAAATCAGAAAAGAAAAATCGGTTCCGCAATTAGCATTGTCTGAAGAACCCACGGACCAGTCATGCACATGTTCGCGATAGTAGATGTACATATGCATAAACGTTCTCGGCTACTGAGTCGTGACTATCTCGATAACTGGGTACGTCTCGAACACAGGTGAACACAACTCGATCGAAAAAATATTGAAAATTATTTGATGATAAAATAGCTGTTTATAATGATTAAAAATGAATATAAATTATAATTCTGATGTTAAAGCCATAAATAGTTTTATTTTTTAAATGCATAAAGTTGTATGTAAGAGAAATGTATGTCAAACTGAAAATGTTTGAATAAAAAGCAAAAGTTTGTGACTGACAGATTAAATCGAGTCAACGAAGGCTTATGGACTTTTGCATAATTAGTTAAAAGAATTTGAACGCACGTGACAATTAGTGCACTGAGAAAACAATATATTTCGATGTACCAGGATTTATCAACTATTAACAAATGGTAAAGTTGGATATGGCGAAATAAATATCTTCTTACAGTTAATGAATCATTCATTTGAGCATTCATTTATCTGTCACAAATAAAGATTTGATAATTTTCAAGAAATGGGTACTTCAATGGAACATATCCGTTCTTAACAGTCAATAGATATACAGTTGGTCTAACCCAATACTTTGTATTAATGTACTATAAATAGTTGTTTCGTATAACTGAGACGTTTATTCAATGAGATCAGGGGAAAAGTTGTCCCAGACGTAAAGGATAGTTGAGTGAACGATATTTGATATTTGAACAAATCAAGATTCGTGTATACTTACTAAATGAATATTTGAACAAAGTCATTCACTGATAGTCGGCAAACGAATGTGCAGTTGAATCAACATAGCACTATAGTGCTAGTGGGCAAGTGTACGAGGAACAACTCTCATGGAAAATTAGAGTTGTTCCTTGCTACTTGTAGAGGACAAATGGTTAGACAACGATTTTACCTCTACAAGCAGCAAGTCCGTTAATCGGAGGACAACAACGATGGTAGCATTAATACATCGTAGAGCAAGGAACAACTCTCATAGAAAATAGACGGTCGACCGGCCCCGTGGTCGAGGTCTTGGCCACCCTCACTCCAATGCATAATTTAATATTCTCTATATATGCTTTGGAAAGTTTCCTAAAGGTTTGGCAGGTCCCACAAAACAAGCAAATCGTTAATTGATGCCATCGGCGCAGAGAATAAATTCACGTTTTCACGGTCACAAACTGCTATCCTCTAGGTAAGTGGACATGCGGTCACGCAGAGTCTCCAGTGTGCCTCGATCGTAACTACGTCGCGTCTGCGCACGAACGAGCTTGTGCGACAAAGGGCCATGGTAGCGTACAAAGTAAACGGTTTTGCTAAATGTACGATACTTATCTCAAGTACGTATTTGTTAACTATTAACAAATCATTGGTTGTGACGAGTCGTCGATTTTTTAACAGTTATGTGTTGGTGATTAAGGTGACACCTATTAAGGGGTGAGATGCAGTCAGAATTTTCAAAAAATCGATTTTTTTTACGTTTCCTTGAAGTATGATGTTTCGAAAATATTCCTTGAAAATTTCAAGTCAATCCGATCCGTTTTCGGGATATTAGTGAAAGGGTGTCGGGTCCCCATGGCAGGTAGCGGACGGCAGCTGCAGTCAAACGATAATACCCGGCAAGGCAGAATGCTTCGAAGACAACAACAAATTGATATTTTGGAAGCTTCCACATCAGCAGAAGCCCTATTGTATGGGCCAGGAATTGATGATTCGATGTAAGTAATTTTTTAATCAGTATTTCTATACATAAATCAAGTGTAAAATTGGAAAAATCTTTCAGAAACTTTCCAAAATGTATTACTCCAAAACTATGAACTTTAGCAACATTTTATAAGGAATACTTTCGTTTTAAAATTTCCCAAAATGTTTAAAAAAAAATACATCCCGAAAAACTTTAATTTTTTGAAAAATTGTTTTAACAATTGGCCTTAAACAATTGAATACTTGGCTTTTCGGCAAAAATTGTGATATTCGGATTTAGCGGATCAAAATACCTAAAAAACAAGTTTAGCTTCATCCATCGAGCTCAAAATTTGACGAACATATAATACCGTATCCACATCGAAAAACTTTAAACGCGTTCTTCTCGAAACTATGTTTTTCCAGTCGGTGACCATGATAATTCAAAAACCACTCGATGGATTTTGATGAAATTTGGTGTGCTTATTGATAGCATTAAAAACTAGTCCTTAATCAAAGGATTTTCATTTTTCTTGAAAATTTCTATTTTTTTTATCAATATACGAGCGATTTTTTGGTCGAAAATCGAAAGTTATTTGTCGGAAGCCGCCATTTTGTTAATTTAAAAAAAAGCTTCGATTGAAGACTAGATTTATTATTAAACTAATGATTTTTTTTGGTTTTTTTTTTTATTTCAGATGATCTAGTAAAATTTTATGATGGTCACCGCAAAGCACTACATGCCGAAGGATCCCCTGGACCGAAACCCAAACAAACCCAAACAAAGATGGCGATATTTTTATAAGTAATCAATATTTTTCTTTGAAAATTTGTCCAAGTCAAGTTGAAATATAACATAAAAAGTCTGTGTAACCACTTTTGTAAAATAAACTTAATTACTATAAAAAATTATTGAAAATGCTCGTTTTTTCACGGCTCTGACTGCATCTCACTCCTTAACAGGGCTATATTTGATTCAACTGAAGATTTTCAGTTGAATAATCAACATAAGATTATTCAAATTATTATACAGATTCATTAATAGTTAATTAATCCTTATTTGCGTTAAATAGAAAAGTTGTCGCGTCAAGTATGTGACTCTTGGCTCAAATGCGGCCGAGATAGTCGTTTTGAATGAAGGTCAATCAATTGCTGTGACATGTTCATTTGCATTGAACACAGGATAGTCACGGCAACTATCCTGTGTTCTCAAATCTAAATATATTAATTGTGAACAAATCTTTACTCCCTTGAACTGTAGTATCATATCACAATGACAACTCGTTTTTCGATGACCATAAACATCTATGGAGTTAAGAGAAATAAAAGTGATCAAATAAATCATTCTTTTCAAAGAAGTACTAAATCTATGAAATTTTGTCATGAGAACACGAATATTTCTCAACGACTAACAAATTTTGTAACAGTTAATGAATATTTGAATAAAAGTGCCAACTAAATGTCTTTCTTTATTGTAAATAAACTGTTTTCTCAGTGTGGGACGTTCATAGGGCGATTATTGGAACAAGCGTCATGGCGGCATGACAATGACCCGTACAATAGCGTTTTATATATAGCCTTTGCGAAATATTTTCTAGAAAACCAGGCACGAGAATTTCACAACGACATTCCTGTTCGTAATAAAAAAAAACTGATTAAGAATGCCATGAAATAATACTTACTTTTCAAGTTGAGCTGTATAATTTCGCAAAGTCGAGCGATGTGCTCAAGGTGGCGATTACTGAGCCAACTACTTTATACCAGTGAAGCACAAACAATTATTTCGTGTGCAGCAACGATTCGAGACTCAATAAAAAATTCAACGGTCACCTGAAACGCTATTTCCACACGTGGTACGAGGGAAGCTTTTTGCTTTAGCCCCAACCCTCCCTCATCACGAGCACGTTTCCGAGTATTATTTTAGCCGACAAGTACACCTGCCTCTGTTTTTCGAGATTCCGATTGTAAATATAAATTTGGGTTGTGACGTGGTAAAGTGTTGAAAATGAATCGAATGCCTCGATCTTGGTAAAATCGAAGCGAAAAAGACAATAACTTATCGTCGAGATGATAGGTCCTTACCATTCCCAGCGGCTGTACATTCGATTTTATATTCCTATCTCGAGTCTCGCGGTGGATGGCGCGATCTCGTTTCTTCTCATCCAAACTTCAACTCCACGGACCCGCAACCTCGACAGTTGCAGGGAGGTTCGCGCGTGGTGAACCTTTGCCAAATGAACCATGCTGAACAAAATGGTCCGGATAATTCGAAGTTAACGATGCAGCGAATATGTAAAAATCGCGCGATCGACCACGTACTTCATGCATTCTCTAATTGTATTACGCGCCTCTTCCTCGAGATCAGTGTGTAGTGCCCCCACTATGTGCCGATGTCGCCACAATCTTTATAGTTTTTTTTTCGTTGCTGTTCCTTGTTTACTCCGATAGGCAACTCATTCTTCTTCTTTGTGCCGATTACGTCACACGTGTCATTCAAAAATTCTAACAGAAAATGGGAAAAAGGAAACGCAAGCATTCATCGGACGACAAGGATCG
Source organism: Ophion slaviceki (assembly GCA_944452715.1). Taxonomy (NCBI): domain Eukaryota; kingdom Metazoa; phylum Arthropoda; class Insecta; order Hymenoptera; family Ichneumonidae; genus Ophion; species Ophion slaviceki. Next base: position 14,181,769 of record OX101786.1, on the reverse strand, counting down.
AGAAAGATTGAAAAACCGAGTAAGATGGTTGGAACAACAAATTCTTAAACAAAGAGAGGAAAAACACGAAAACACGCACAGTAAGTATTAAAGGCTATAGAAGACGTATAGCCTGGCTTGTTTTCTTTTGTACGACTCGATATTCTACGAAGGGGATAATAATGGTTTTTTTGGTCCAACCATAAACCATAAATGTATCACAACGATGTTCAACATCGTATGTGTACATAACCCCGTACATTATGTCATGCAGATTCTGTCTCGCGATCGTCCAACGATCGCAAGTGTAAGATCAGCAGGCCATGCAACATTTCACGTAGCGGTGCAACCGACTCGTGAAAATAAGTAAAAAAAAAACATTTGATTTTTTCCGATTCAATAGCCAATCGGAAACACGATTCGAGACGGAGTCGATCGCGTAGTGAATTCCATAGAAAAGATCACGACGATTACGACTCACCCAGGTCGCATCGACGCCACTACCGCGAAGGTTATCGGAGTACTGATGGAAGTCACGACAATTCTGCAAATTGTCGAGACAAAGATCAATGCTCTAGGCGTAGTCATTCCCTTCGACGAGAACGAAGTTGGTCGTATACAGATCATGCGAGTCGCCGCGACCGCGGTGGACACAGCTGGATTGAATCGTCTCTGGATCGTGCGAGAAACTCGAGGAGCGAGTCACCAACCGAAAATTGTGATTCGCAGGTACAAGGGCACTCGATATCTCCCACGCTCGACCCACCGGAGGAATACGATAATTACTCCGGCGGCGAAACTAACGTTGCGCAGGATGCCCCAGCCATTACGACTTGCGCGACTGCTGTCAATGCAAAACCAGGTACGGAAAAGGTGTCGGCAGAGACAGAAGAGATCGAACTGCAAGCAGACGTTTTGGAAGTGTTCGGAGAACGTATCAGACCGGAGCGAGTGCTAGCACCGGCAGTGCGCAGTCATCTCGCGACGCTTTGGTTGGAGATTGTCGAGAAGGGTCTTCCGGCAGAAGAACGGAGAGGATTTTTAAAACAGATCTCGTCTCCGCAAAACTGCGTTTTCATCGATCCTCCGAAATTGAATTTGGAGGTTAAGGCAGCCTTAGATAGTACAATCGTTAAAAGAGACGAAAGAATTGTTGAAAAACAAGAGAAGGTCGCTGCTTCGCTCGCCGGTGTGGGGAAAGTTATAGATCTGCTGATAAAATCAAATCCTGCAGATAAGAAGCAATATTTAGAACCACTCAACGGCGTCGCGAAACTTCTGGCGGACCTACAGCACGACGAAACCTCGATTCGGAGGAGTTTAATCCTAAAAAATATCGAGGCACCGTTCAGAGATACTCTGAAGGATTTATCGTCAGGCGAGTTGCTATTTGGAAAGGAACTGAGCGAAAAAATAAAGGCTGCTAAAGTTCTGCAGCAATCATCGAAGGATTTAAAACGACCCTTCAAGCAACAAGGTGATCAAGGAAATAATTAAAAAAAACTCGAGGGGCCCGCCTCTACAAAACCAGTATCGGATGAATACTTATTCGAGAGGGGGTGGGTACAAACAGAGCCGCAACAATTACAGTCGCAACAACGGTTACAGTCGAGGCAACAAGTCCGCTTTACGAGGAAGGAATTATTATCAGAAACAAGAGCATCCACCTCCAAAGAAGAACAATTAAATGTAGGTAAATTTGCCGGTCGTCTAGCTCGTTTTACACGCAGTTGGCTTGAAGTGACCTCAGACGAAACCATCTTGAGCTGGATCACAGGCTATAAGATACCATTTACATCGGAGGTGTACCAACACACGCTACCTGCCGAACTTCGGTGGTCGGATCAGGAAAGAGATCTAATGCGAGAGCAAATCGCAGCGTTATTAGGAAAGGGCGCGATACAAGGCTGTCAGCCCGAGTCCAGACAATTCATTTCAAAAATTTTTCTTGTACCGAAACCGGATGGTTCTCACCGTTTTATACCTATTTTAAAGCAGTTAAACGAGTTTATAACTACGGATCATTTTTAATTAGAAGATGGAAAAACAGCAAGGCAAATGATAACTCGCGGATGTTTTATGACATCTATTGACCTGAAGGATGCATATTATCTAATCCCGATTGCAAAATCTGATCGTAAATTTTTACGTTTTATCTTCGAAGAAAAATTGTACCAATTTACGTGTAACAGAGCTCCATACACATTTACCAAACTGATGAAGCAGGCAGTCTTGCACCTCAGAGAGCGCGGATTGTTGTCAGTAATATATTTGGATGATTTATTGATACTGGGCGATTCATATGAAGAGTGTTCAAGGAACACTCATGTAACGAGAGAGTTATTCGAGAAATTAGGTTTTATTATCAATGTTAAAAAGAGTCAGATAATCCCCTCGACGAGATGTAAATTTCTGGGGTTCATTTACGATTCTGAAAGAATGAACATCAGGCTTCCAGAAGAAAAAGTTGCCAAGACTGCAGAAAAAATCGAAATATTTAGTAAGATGAACCATTGTACAATCCGGGAATTTGCTAGTTTTATAGGAACATTAGGTTCGAGTTGCTCAGCAATCAAGTACGGCTGGGTCCACATGAAGAGCTTTGAGAGAGCAGAATTCTTGGCTCTAAGGGCAAATCACGGAAATTTCGAGGCGCGCATGTACCTTTCAGACGACTTGCAGCTAGATTTCGATTGGTGGAAAATTCACATCAACAAAGCAGTGCGTTCGATAATACCGTTTACAGCAGCTCTCGAAATGTCTTCCGACGTGTCGCGCTCGGGATGGGGGGCGTCCTGTGAAGGCAACCAAACGCACGGTCATTGGAGCCAAGAAGAACAAGTTCATCACATTAATTATTTAGAATTATTAGCGGCCTTGTTTGCCCTGAAATGCTTTGCAACGAATCTAAAGAACTGTGATATATTATTGAGAATCGATAATACTACCGCGACCGCGTACATCAACAAGATGGGCGGCATTCAGTTTCCAGTTCTGAGTGGGCTAGCGAAAAAGATTTGGAAATGGTGTGAAAAAAGGAATATTTACATTTGCGCATCGTACATTTCGTCTCGGGATAATTACGAAGCTGACTTCGAATCGAGATGACTTGAGCCAGAAACAGAATATGCCCTATCAAATTCGGCTTACCGCGAAATTCAAGATAGATGGGGGAACCGGAAATAGATTTATTCGCAACATGCGAAATGTAGGCGATATATTTCTTGGTTGAGAGACCCGGGCTCAATTGCGGTAGATGCATTCACGGTAGATTGGAGCCAATGGTTTTTTTATGCATTTCCGCCGTTCGCAATAGTTTTACGCGTTCTGAGAAAACTTAAAGACGATTGTGCTAAAGGTAACGTGGTTGTACCGTACTGACCAGCTCAAGTTTGGTTCCCCGTCTTTGCTGGCATGCTGGCCTGCGAACCGATTTATTTTCAGCCAAACGTCAACCTTTTGCGCTCTCTCAATAGGCAACCACACCCAATTTGGAGGAGGATTACCCTGGTGGCAGGGCTGTTATCCGGGAAGCACTAAAAAGGAAAGACGTGCCGGAGGAAGCACTTACTATTATGCTTTCCTCGTTGTCAGATTCATCGCTTAAACAATATGACAGCTGTTTAAAAAGGTGGTGGTTATTTTGCCGTGGAGAGATCATAGATCCTTACGGATGCAATATATTACAAATAATAAGATTTTTATCTATCGAGTTTGATAAGGGCGCATCTTATGGCACATTAAACTGCTGCCGATCGGCGATTGCGCTGCTGCGCGGGCCAGAATTAGGAGAAGACGCCAGAGTACGCAGGCTTTTTAAAGGCATCGCGAATCTTAGACCGCGACTTGTGTTACACCATGTTGCACAATGGGGGCCTAACGAGGAAATTTCCTTAGAAAAACTTACTCTCAAGCTGGTCACATTGTTGGCGTTAGTCACAGCACAGCGTATGCAGACACTCGCGTCAATCGACATTCGGAATATAGAAAAATCAATGGGATTGATTGAAATTAAAATTCCGGCGCGGTTAAAGACTTCAAAAATAAATAAAGCGCAGCCAGTTTTGAACATCCCCTTTTATGTCGAGAATGGATGCATCTGTGTAGCATCCGCGTTGGAAACGTACTTAGATAAGACGAAGGATTTACGAGGAAATGAATATCGGCTTTTCGTAGCCCGGAAAAAACCGCACGAAGGAGTATCCACACAGACCTTGAGCAGATGGATAAAAAAGACCCTTATGAAAAGCGGAGTAGATACAAATGCATTCGATGCTTACAGCACTCGTCATGCGTCCATCTCGTCCGCAAAAAGGAGTGGGGTCAAGACGCTATAAGAAAAGCTGCAGGCTGGACAGAACGTTCGGGTACCTTCGCTAGGTTCTACGATCATCGTGTTGAAACGAGTAAAGAAATGTTTGCAAAAGCGGTTTTGGATAGAAGCATTGTTTAACATTGCATCGTATGCGTCATACTTACATGTTAAAAAAAAGAAAAGAAAAAATATATATATCTATATATATAAATAAATTAAAATATCGAATTTCTGAATAGTTAAATATCTGCCGTAACGAACTTTAAATAACTACACACTGATCTCGAGGAAGAGGCGCGTAATACAATTATAGGATCAAACGAACTTATCTGTAAGTGAAGTTCGATCTTAATTGTATGAAGCGCCTCTTCCGAAAAGATCGGTCCCACCCAACAGATTCTCCCCTTTTCTAATTATTTTGTATATATCTTAGAAACCCTGATGGTTACTGCAGCACTTTGAATGAATGAATTGCCTATGGGAGTAAACACGGAACAGCAACGGAAAAAAAAACTGTAAAGATTGTGGCGACATCGGCACATAGTGGGGGCACTACACACTGATCTTTTCGGAAGAGGCGCTTCATACACTTAAGATTGAACTTCACTTACAGGTAAGTTTGTTTGATCCTATAATAGTTTATCGATGTTTTCTTTTGGAAAAAAAGTCGCGGCACGAATTGGCGAGGCGATATTAAATACTGATTATCAACTTCCAATAATTCAACGGTCTTTGAATGGCTCGAGTATTTTTAACGGATACCGATTTTTTTAGACGATTTCCGCGAAAACCAGCCGGTGGAACTTGTCAAAACTGACAGTTGAACTTTTATTGGCGGTTTTTACGGCTCAAAAAATTAGTATCCTTTGTAGTGGTTGTTAAAGACGGAATGAGGACCTAGAAAATGCTTGGAATACTTCGTGTGCTGCCACTAATTGGGCCATCGAAACCTCGCGAAATCATAGGAAAATTGAGTAGACTGAGATACCAAGGTGCAACGAAATCTCGAGGGATAGCTTGTGTATATGGCCAACCTACACAGCTGTTATATATCAATTAATCGATAACCAGAACACAGACCGAACCCCCCCCAGTAAATGTTGCGCTTGTCTCGTTTGCATACGGGGATATGTACAAAATAACAAAACCCCCCTAGGACGTTATGATTATCGATTAGGTATTTGATGGTAAAATACTAAGAGGAACAACGTTTGCGAGCAGAGACGTCTCGCCTTGCTCTGTCCCTTGGTTACTACTTCATGCGTCACAGGTGGAATTGCGACGACCTGTCGGAATGGCTGGTAAATAATACAACGATCCACACAAGTTCTCAAACTTTACTGTTGAATAAATCTCATCTCATGATAAAACGTCCTTAAACTTTGATCTAAAATACGAAACTTTTGAGCTTGATAAAATATTTAATAACGAGTCTTGGTGTTCTGTCAGAAAAACTTTTTCAAACCACCGTTTTTCTCGAAAAATCGCATCGAACAAAAAACGTTTGGAATGCATTTTCGATTTATTTCATTTAGCGAATTAATCGATTCCGTAAAAGGTATACGCAAGGAATATTCATGAAAAATATTACCTCGTAAAAAAATATCGAGAGCTCATTCACAATATGGAATATTAATGGAGTTTCATCAGAATCGGTGCTGAACAATAAAAGGCATCGAAAAAGAGCCCGAAAATGGGAACCTACGTGTATTTTCTTTGAGTGCTCCAGAAGTTTGCGGTTCGCGTGTGGGTGGGTATAGATTTACCTGACTTTTTACGATCGAAATCGGATACGTGGAGATCTGAAAGGGCCTATGGAAAAATTCGTACGAGTGCGGGAAATACATCTATTTTCTTCAAAGTTCCAAACTCATGGGTCGACCTTCGGGCACGATGTTACTTGTGAGGACTCGACGTCACGTTCAAAAGTTACAGCTGGTATGGGGCTCCTGACGTCAGTTGTCGTTGCCCGTAATTCCCAGAGGAACAGAGAGAGAGAGAGAGAGAGAGAGAGAGAGAGAGAGAGAGAGAGAGAGAGAGAGAGAGGCATTGGAAAAACGAGAAAATCTTGTGCGAGGCTGGTTCCTAAGGCATGGAAAAAGGCGAATAAAAAAACCCTTCAAACATATCATTCTCCGATATTTTAGGCACGCGGGGATTCCATCCAGCACGAAAAAAATGTCAAAGTTTCACGAGTATATTTTTTTACGATGCCGGGAATGTTCTTTTTACATTATCCATTTTTACGCTTCCCCTTCAAAGGAGAATATTAAAATGAGACAAAAATTCTTCCCGCCGAGATAATTCTCGCCGTGCTGACGACGTCAGAATTGCAAAAACTGTCAATCGATTTATGCACGTAGTTTTTTAAAACTCGATATGCCGATGGAATGTATAAAAATTACGCGAGCAAGTTATTAGACCACGAATTCATGAATGTTGGTGCTACCAGGTATCACGAGGATTGTCACCCTGGAAACTGGAAATTCATCGAAACGTATAACTTGATCAGTGTTATTTGATTAGACTGATTTATATATCGATATCGTCTTTATTTGCGATATTCCAGGAAATAGTTGAAGCCCGAGAGTTTTTGGCGAAGATGCATGCGGTTGGGAATATTCCTTTTCCATTTATGTTGACCAATGTTGCATCCATGACTCGGATGTGGAACGGGAGGTGGATTTTTTAAAAATAAACCTGTTTGGTCGCGAAGTTTGCGGGTTTATTGAAAAATGCATGTCTTGTGATAATGCAACCCTGTGGGAAGGGCACGAGGAGAGACAAACAGAGACGTGGCGGATGCACAGCGATTCGGTGTGGACGGAGCGAAAAAATTCTCGTCAATCTACATTAAAATACCTAGAGAAGTACGTACGGAATTTAAAAAATATTGTTTTATTCAAAAGTTTTAGGTGTTTGAACTTAATAAATGAATTTTCATTGAAAAAATTCGTCATAACTGGTCATAAACTGCTCATAAAATGAAAAGTTCTCGATTAATTAGAAATTTCGTACGTACTTCTCAGCGAAATGCAATTGGGAACATAACTTTTAAATTTGAAGTAAATCGAGTGAAAATTGTTGAATTTATTTGTCACGTCAATTGGAAAAAAGCTGTTTCGAGAAGTTTCGAGTAGTCGGCCATTTTGTACATCGAAAAAAAATATATATTTTCTAACAGCTTGATATTCATACTAAATAGATGTGTAATTAATTTTATGAGTGAATCACTTTTTCATACGGAAAAAAATTGTTAAATTTGCATATGATTTTATCCCCGTTACTGTGACCTAACTCCTTAAAGCTTCGTATAACATGGTATATGAGGGGGAAAAAAGGGAAAAACATACACACACATAAAAATATATTAAAAACTATACTAGTAGTGGACGCCTGGTAGCTCTCCGGTTTCGGCGATCTGCCACGTCAAGCAGCCTCGGCCAACACCTGGATGGGTGACCGCTTCGCTGCAAATTGGCTTACGCGCCTACTATCGAGGGGTAGGCAGTATTACTGAGTTTTCAACGGTAACAAAACTGGAACTCGATAATATATAGCCACCTGTATGGGCGCAGCTTTTCCACAGTTTCCCTGTGCCCTCGTGCAAACGCGACTCAGTCGTGCAATAGGAAAATAGTGTGGGCGACGCTCTGGAGAGTCTCTAAGGAACTGGAAACAGTGAATTGGAAAGGCTGGAATAAAAATGAAAGGGATGAGATCGTTAAAGCACGCAAGGGCGTACGAAGGAGTATGAGGATATATAAAAATATATGTAAGAAAATAATATGAGGTAAGAATATAAAAACTATATCTAACAAGGAACATCCCTCAGGTGACACCCTTCGATTTAGTTGAAATTTGGATATGTTCTAAAGCACCGAAAAGTAAGCGATACGTATTTTTTTATCGGCGGAAAACCGGTTTTCAGGGGTGAATCGAACCCTCGAAAATAGGGATGTTTTTCGTTTTTCGTCGATAACGTTATCGTTCTCATCTCCAACGTATAGTGCACAGAAAAATAAACATTGTTGCAATTTGAATTTTCTAAATATCTCATACCGTTAAAACGTCATCGACGAAAAACGAAAAACATCCCCATTTTTGAGGGTGCGTTTCAGCCCTTAAAACCGTTTTTCTGCCGATAAAAAAAAATACGTATCGCTTACTTTTCGGTGCTTCATAACATATCCAAATTTCAACAAAATCGAAGGGTGTCACCTGAGGGATGTTCCTTGTAAGGCGAGAAAATAAAAATACCCTTCACGTTAGTTTTGACGTCCTCCTATAAATTTTGTAATTTATTAAGAGCTATAAAAAAATATATTGCTGTAATTTTTCGTTATTTGCAGTTTGTCACAGCAGACCGTTTTCGCATAATAAATAATCGCATAATCTCATAATGGAATGTTTTAATCGAATATTAGAGAGGATTTATTTACGCGCTGGATTTCTCGCATTACGCACAAACCGTTCGTGCAATGTTTTAATGGTCCCGTGACAAGTCTCCCTGTATACGATTGAAATATCGCAAAGAGATTGCCTGGCATTGCTAACCTGCGTATATCCTGAAGGAAGGATGTTTATCTTTGATACAAAATTTACATTCATACCACGATAGAGTGCTTGGCATTGGTGAATGCTCTTCCTTGTGCATATAATTTTACATACCGCTATCAAAATGATTTATTATTACTTTCGTAATAGATTATAATTATTTTCCAGTACCCGGGCAGAAATTTGGTGGGGAGTCCCCAGATGATACCACACCCCTATTGGGATTTGATAGGGACGCCGCACGTAGGGAGTCCACATTGAAATCCAAGTAAATACACAATAAATCGGAATTTGTTGGATCACCGAGAAAAAAAATATAGCGATTTATACTTCTTCAAGTTAAGATTTTTACCCTTTTAAGATTCACTCAAGTTGTATATCTATATATTTTGTTTAGAAAATTCAACGTACAGAATGCAATGGGATCCATCAAGAATCGTATCGGATTCTGTTCGATAATGTGGGACTCTTTTAGGATTCAAATTGGATTTGTAGATTGGATTCCAACGAGGAATCCCCATTAGAATCCAATGTACGAGCGTGACGTTGTAGTATAGGGATCCAATGCAATGCCCCATAGGAATCCGTTTGGATCCCTACGACAATTTCTGTACGGGTAAACGTCAATAAAAAAACAAACAAAAAAAAGTTAATATCTTTTGAATTAAATTTGCGATACCTCTATCAAATATGCATACTGCGAATGTGTATGCAGCTTTGCGAGCGAAATAAAATGATGTAGAAGTTGATAATTAATGCGATTTTTTTTCTGTCCTCTGGTAAATTTCGTTCTCTGTGCCCGCGGCCTTTTTTCATGCTAGGTAAGCTTGCGGACCAGGATGTCCAATTTTATTCGCTAGATAATTATTGTGAAATTTGTCCGGTGCATATTTAGATTGGGTACGGGGTTGTCCAAAAGAGGGATGGATTTTTTTTTTCGTGCCGTTGAACTGCTCTATAAACATGCCTATTATTTATTCATTATTAGTATTATATAATTATTAGCATTATTCAATGATTAGTATTGTTTATTTATTATAGGTATTATTTATTTTTTATTATTTTTTAAAATAATTTTTTGGAGGAAAAAGAAATGTATGGTGAAAATGCGTCGACAATCTATAGTGATCTCCAATTGAAAAAAGCTTATGGGCATTTTTCGGAAAAGTTCGTAACCTAATTATTTACCATTTTTCTATACTTCGAATAAAAAGGCTTGATAAAACTGGCCCGGGGATGATGACCCATATTGAAGTAACGGTTGTTCAGAACATCCGGCAGCTTCGCGACAATTATTTCCGTCTTTAACGGCGTCCTCTAGTTTCTCGGGTCGAAAAAATCGATTTTTTTTTGTTTTTCATAAATCACATCTACAACATGTGTAGAAAATGTGTGCCAAAGGATTTTTCGATATTCGAAGTGGTTCACAAGTATAAATCACATGCGTGAACTTTCAAACGCGTTATTCTCGAAACACCATTTTTCGAAACGGTGACCACGATATTCCAGAAACTACTGCACCGATCTTGTTCAAATTTATACAGCATCTTTAATGTTATAAGCCAGCGATTGAACTAGGATTATCATGATTGCTTCGATAGTTTTTTTTGTACGAGCGAAAAACTTAAGAAAAAATGAGTAAAAAATAGAATGTAATTTTCAAAAGTGTATAAAAAAGTCAATTTTTGTAATTTAGAATTCACTCTAGTTCAATCGCTAGTCTTAAATATGAAGATTAAAATGCCGTTTGGTTTTTTGATTTCAGATAAGCAGAACAGCCGCAATCTTGGTCACCGTCAAGCACCTCTTTTACTTGATGTTTTCCTGTCGGCCACTATAACGTTTATTCTATTATATATTTTGACTTCAAAAAATTTGTAAAGCTTATTTAAATGTTAATAAAGATTATGCAAAAACAATGAGACTGAGTATTTCGATGCTTTGCCCGTAAAAAATTATTGAAAAAGCCGTAAAAAAACAGCCGAGAAACTAGAGGACCCCGTTAAATCCGACAAACCTATGAATACGTTCCCTATGAGCGCTCCAAAGCAAAGAAATTTGCCGATGAGCTATATCCGGTCCACAGCTCTGGCCCCAAATTGCATTGAGCCACGAGTTGAAAGTGCTGACCAGCTACGCTGTCGTTAGATTATATGCATGAAGTTGCCCGGAACGTCGTTACCGGTACACTAGTTGGTCGATTTACCCGGATTACCATACACGTTGCGTGGCAAAGTTTCTCAAATAGTTTCGGTGCGTCGCAGACTCTATCTCGAGAGGATGCTAGTCACGAGCGAGACAGTCACTTTCGGGGAAGATCTGATCATAATCGAAGCTGCTTCGAGAATGCTGCAAATCGCACCATCCTCCCTTTACCTGTTTTGTATTATCGATCCTTTTTTTTTCATTTGTCAGGGATATACTGGATATCGTAATGAAGTTTAAGAGGACTCGAATTTAAAACGCGTTTTTGTCAAATTGCTTTTTCAAAATGGGTGACCATGATATTTAAAAAATCACTGCACCGATCGACTTCAAATTTGACAAGTTTATTTTACACATCAAAAAACAGTACTTGAACGAAGGCATTTTTTGTTCTATGCATAGCTTTTTTTATCAACGCAAATAGATGTTTTTTTTTCACCGAAAATCGATACTTTCACTTTAGGCTGTGGCCAATTATTCAAAAATCATTATTTTATTAGATCCTTCGTCCAAGTACTAGATGATTTCATGCAAAAACTAAATGCGTAAAATTTTGTTTATTTCCGATGATTTGGTTCCGAGCAACGGTGGTCACCTCGAAGAACGTTTTTTAAACAACGGTCTGCACAAACCATTGTGTATATTTATCACATTTATAAATATTTTCTAACATAAAAATTGTGAAAGATACTTGAAACCATATTACTTAATATTACTAGGTGTAACCCATTAAGGCGGACATCCCATGTGGCAGGTGCAAGAAATCGTAAACATTTTTTGCACAAATTGCAAAAAAGGTGTGCGTGTTATATTGACCCGGCATAGTAGACTAATGGTGAGTCAACATTTTCTTTGTGTAAATTGTACTTCAACTTTTAAACGCGTTTTTCTCAAAACTGTATTTTTCAAATTGGCTTCCATGATATCCCAAAAACGATTGAACGGATTTTGCTCCAATTTTTATGGTATAGTCAGCACATCTATAGTTCTCACACGAACTAGAATATTTCCGATATCTGCCATAGTCTTTTTCGAGCTGAAAAAGTCGAAAAAAATGACGAAACTTGGAACTTAACTTGGGAAACCGTCCCAAAAATTCAATTTTTGATATTTTTACTTCACTTTAGTTCCGACGATAGCCTCAAGACTACAAATTAAAATGCCGTTTGATTTTTTTTTATTTGAGATGAGCAAAACCTCCGGAAACATGGCAGCCGTCAACCAGCTTTTTTTACACTTGAGTGCTTTCTGAACGCTGTGAAGTCGATTCGACTCGTTATTTTTGGGTGATAAAATTCTGAGAGACTGTAAAAATTTTAATGAATGTGTGGTAAAAATCCAAAGATAGTGTGTTTTAATGGTTCATAAAAAAAATCTCGAAAAAAGCAACAAAAAAATAGCTGTCACATGGGACGACTCCCTTAACTCACAATGCTTACAATTGTATCTTTGTTTGTCTTAAATTTCATTTTGTGATTGAAAAAGAACTCTCTTTATCTTTTTCACGATCTCACAATTTTCTTCTTTCGCCCTCGATATACGCACCTCTGGGCTTGGAAGTTTCGTGTAATCCCGAGATGCTCGATGCAGTTAAACGAAACATTGGTAGAGAACACGAGATTGCACGGTAATTCTTGATCGTGGTTCCAATGTTTACTGGTACAAAATCTCTCTTCCACTGCATCTCTTGTGTAGAATCTACGAGAGATTATATCTTCGATTTCTACTACACAATTCTCTCTCTCTCTCTCTCTCTCTCTCTCTCTCTCTCTCTCTCTCTCTCTCCCTTTCTCCCTTTTCTCGCTCTCTCCGTCTCTCCGTCTCCCTTCATCTGTGCCCACTGGCGATGCTTTTCGTTCTGTCGCGCAATTATGTTATCGTGTAGTGGATAGTTCGATCGATAATGCAATTTGCTTCATATCCAGATCACATTGCATTTGTAAGCTTCTAATTCCTATGGTCAGTGTGTAGATCAAGGAAACATATTTTTTTTTCATCCGTAAAAGAGTCCATCATTCAAATGAAAAAACAGAATCATAATCTTCACAACGTAACGAATAAAATGCAGATCCAATTTTGCATGCAAATGAATCAACGTTGCACAGTTTTTTTTCCCTATTTTGAAAAAATTGATTTTCGAGAATATACGAAAAAAAATTCGAGATAAAATCTTGAAAATTGACCACGGTACAGACGACTTTGTCTGTACCGACGACTTTGTGGTCGAGACGACGACTTTGTGGTCGAGATCATAATTCTAGCCATAATTGTTCGATTTTCAATTGAAAAAAACCAAAGTTTCCGTAATTGCAGTAGCTATCGTTGTATATTGCCGTTCTTTTTTAATTCAGTATTTTTGAAGTCCCGAATATAACTAAACATTTCGCCGAAATCACACTTCTTTGAACACCCGTTCTTATGTGAATTTTTCTTTTTTCGAAAAACGGCTACGTACAGCATGGACTACATTTATATAGATTACAAAACTTTGTTATTTTCATTTATCGGACCACCCATTGCGAAGTTAACGATTCGGCCGTTGGACCACATTTTTTATACAGAAACCCGATTATACCTCAATAACGTGGTTAATTTGTTATTATCAGCACTGAAAATGCTTTGAAAACTGTATATGTTCGTTGAGGTAGGCTGGCTATAGGGGTCTGAGTTAGCTGGATGTCACACGAAACTAACGCTACCCCCACTCCATTACCTCTTTGTTATGGTAGAGTGGGGGGAGCTGCGACATGCTGAATCCCGTGATTGGTTTAAAAATGCCCTCTCTCCACCCAATTCTAATTTTGTTATTAATTCAAAAATTATATTACAACTTATATCACAAATATATTACACAAATTATATAATTATTATACAAACAAACCGAAATAATCTCAATCGAACCCAAAACAAATCCAAACAAACCCCATGTACATCAATGTATAAATATTTTTTGAAAAATAATAAGAACCAACTAATATTACTTACATGTACCGGTTTTTTATTACCCGAAAAGTCTGATTGCATTTTCAATGTCATGAAATAGTTGCACTTTGTGTAATATCTGTAGATTTTTTGAATAAATATTTACACGAAATAAGTTACCCGAAATCACCCGAATTTACGCGAAATAACATAGCTTTTTTCCAAATCCCAAACAAATAATCTAGTAGACAAAAAAGTTTCGGACAAATGGACCTTTTTCGTCCATTGGTCTGTCACATTGGTGACAGTTCTCATTGGTTAAATGTATGCTTAATAACATACCTTTTTTCCGAATCCCAAATAAATAATCTAGTAGACAAAAAAGTTTGGGAGAAACCGACTTTTTTCGGCCTGTCACATTGGTGTTCTCGCTTAAAAAATCGTGATTCCTGCTACGATGAGGAGACCGTAAATGCCTTTGAAGAGAGCTTCAATGGCCAAGCGCCAGAGAGATTTGTACACTGCACTCATCTGCCAGGATGCAACTTTTCCGTTCGTAATGGATGGGCAGGAAGCGTACCATACCTACCACGAGGGAAAGTCCCTGGCTTTTAAGCTCCAGATATTTTACGCATCAGATGTTTCGCGCTTCCATTATTTTATGATTCGACTCGGCAAAGATAATTATGAACTTGTTCATACATACAAATCCGCAAAGTCCACGTAGCTGGCAGTAATGATCTGTGGCCTCATCTACACCCTCGGCTTGTGTTCCATGACCGCAGTTTTTCTAATAAACTTGGCGTCCGTTTTGAGCCACAAATAGTTGGCTTCTCTCTGATTTTTTCTCTCGCGCCTAAGCGACTGGTAATCACGATAGGCGGGGTGTCAACTCTGCACCGTGCAAGTCGCCTCTGTGTCAAGTCGCCACTTCAACTCGCCGTCTGTTCAACTTGCCAAAGCGGGCAACTCGCCACAGACCCAAGTGGACACCGTAGCAGCCCGCCGTTTCCCCGACGCTCGCGTAACCCCACTCTTCAGATTCGGGCCGGGCATTTTTTGCTACCGTTTCAACTCGCACCGTGTCTCAACTCGCCACGCGCTGCGTGCTCAACTTCCATTTCCTAGCGACTGTACTTTTTCCGAATCACCCATACCCGGGAACGAGAAATATACAAGCAAAATGTTTTCACATGTACCGACTACCCGCTCTGTCAGTTCTCTAGTTTATCGACTGATTTTGAATGGAAATTTCACGAGCGGCATTTTTCTATAGCTTTATTCCTTAATAATGCCACGAACATATATGTAGTCTCCTAAAATTTTAATTCTTCCATAATTCGCGGAAAAAAGCGTCATTTTTGAGTACTTGAGAGTAACGATAAGCAATACTAAGAGAACTGAAAACTCATATAATAATCGTGTGAAAGAAAAACTGGTGGCCTCGTACAGTTGGACAGATTTTCGTTGCCGTTGAATATAGGATTATGATCTTCAAGAGGATGTTTAATTTTGTTCTGAATTTCATTTCTTGTGGCTCTTGATTTATTCTTAAAAATCATTGTGCAAAGTCTACATTTTATAATCAACTTTTTAATCATCAAAAATATCGATGAAAAAATCATATGCATTTACAAGAAATTTATCATAAAACGATTCCTTTCATTACAGATTTAAACGTCCACATTATTATTATCCATGTTGTTCAAACACTTAATGCATCAGAACAGTGCATGTCGGATATATTTATTTTTCATTAATGTGTGACATATCGTCTACTATATATGAAAAAATTGAATCATCGTATAACATGAATACGCTGTATTGAAAAGCGCAGAATCATTAAGGGTGGGGGGTAAGGATAATTTGCTATAAAAAAGCATATTTTCGAAATTGTTTGTTGACGACACTGTTTATATATATTTATTTATATAATTAGTATAAAATAAAAGGACATTTGAAGAATATTCTGTGAAATTTTCGTTAACAATTGTGCAGAAATAAGCCAGTGACAGCAAATATTCTCAGACGCCACAAAAAAAAAGTTACATTGCGGTGAACTGCATAACTCACCACTGGATAATCCGAAAAAAAATCCAAGAAGATTGTATTAGTTAATAAGTTTCTTGAGGTAACGCTGTCGCGTTTTTATTTTTATTTTTTTTTATTTTCAATTTTTAGTCACACCTAGAAGACAAAATAGCGATTTTTCATTTAAAAAATTGGAACCTATATTATTGCAAAATGAATTAAAATGATGAAAAAAAACTCGTCAGCGTTACCTCAAGAAACTTATTAACTAATACAATCTTCTTGAAGTTTGTTTCTCGGATGATCCAATGATGAGTTATGCAGTTCACTGCAATTTTTTGGAGGTGTCTGCAAAGATGTGCTCTCAATGGCTCATTTCTGCATAATTGTTAATGACAATTTTACAGAATATTCTTCAAATGTCCTTTTATTATATACTTCTTACACAAATAAATACATATCAGCTGTGTCGTAAAAAAAAATTATCCTAAATATGCTTTTTTTCGTAGCGAAATAGCCTTACCCCCCCCCCCCCCCCCCGCCCTTGCCCTTAACACGTCTGGCCACCCTGGCCACTCGAAAAATGGGCATTATTTTTTAAAAGTCATAAACTCAACAGTATAAAACAATATATGTTAATTTTTTAACCTAAGGTAAGAGGCAGCTTTGAAAATGCCTCAAATAAATTTTATTTTAAAGTATTATAGGACGAATATTATTGTAAGATGAATTTCCGTTTCAGGCAAACAACGAAAAAGCATCTTCGTTGACAGAATCATGAAGAAAAAAGTTTATTTTTCATGTTGCCAAGTAACGAAGTAACTTGGCTCGGATCAGTACAGTAAATACTGAAGCGAAGGAACGGATTTATAAATAAAAGGATCATTGTCGAATTTTTGTCAATACTTGTGGTTTTATTTATTTAACTCTTTAAAAGAATGCACAGCCGTCTCGGATTTTTTTATGCTACGATTCACATCCTACATTAATAACTGTTCAATAGCCGGGTAAGTAGGGAAAAATTGCCCTCGCATTTTTTCCAGCGAAATTTGGAGTGTATTCTGAGGTGTAAAAAAAACGAATTTTCTGAAAATGTCATCCCCGTCAGCGCAATGGTTTTAGAAAAATGAATTTTTTTTAAATATAAAAAAATTCCGGAAACGGTTCAGTGGATCGATTTGATTTTTTTTTGGTGCTTGTTCCAATCAAACGTGTTACGAAATAAAATTATAGAACATCTTGCGAAAGATTAAGGTTTAAAAAAATGTTCCTTCTTTTATTTTATTTTTACTATAATCCACTTGGGGTGCAATAACGAAATTTTTTTCATATAATTTTTGAGCACCTTATTAGATTATATAATTTTTTCAAAATGATCGGTTTGGTACGTCACAGTGAAAAAAAAAGAAACACACTTTATTGATATATTTCCGTTATATATCTATATAACTAAAATATATCAATAAAGTGTGTTTCTTTTTTGTTCACTGTGGCGTACCAAACCGATCATTTAGTCACATATCAGACTTTATTGATATATTTTAGTTATATATCTATATAACTAAAATATATCAATAGTTTCTTTTTTTTCACTGCGGCGTATCAAACCGATCGTTTTAAAAAAAAATATATAATCTAATAAGGTGCCCAAAGATTATATGAAAAAAATTTCATTATTGTACCCCAAGTGGATTATAGTAAAAAATAATAAAACAAGGAACATTATTTTTTTTTCAAATCTTAATCTTTCGCAAAATGTTCTCTACTTGTATTTCGTGACACGTTTGATTGGAACAACTACCAAAAAAAATCAAATCGATCCACTTAACCGTTTCCGGAATTTTTTATAATTAAAAAAAAATCATTCTTCTAAAACCATTGCGTTGACGGGGATGAAAGGCCATAGCCGGGTAAGTAGGGAAAAATTGCCCTCGCATTTTTTCCAGCGAAATTTGGAGTATCTTCTGAGGTATAAAAAAAAACAAATTTTCTGAAAATGTCATCCCTGTCAACGCAATGGTTTTAGAAAAATGATTTTTGTTTGAATATAAAAAAATTCCGGAAACGATTCAGCGGATCGATTTGATTTTTTTTTTTGGTATTTGTTCCAATCAAACGTGTTACGAAATAAAATTATAGAACATCTTGCGAAAGATTAAGATTTGAAAAAAAAATAATATTCCTTGATTTATTATTTTTTACTATAATCCACTTGGGGTACAATAACGAAATTTTTTTCATATAATCTTTGGGCACCTTGTGAGATTATATAATTTTGAAACACTATTAATATATTTTCGTTATATATCTATATAACTAAAATATATCAATAAAGTGTGTTTCTTTTTTTTTCACTGTGGCGTACCAAACCGATGATTTTGAAAAAATCATATAATCTGATAAGGTGCCCAAAGATTATATGAAAAAGATTTAGTGATTGCACCCCAAGTGGATTATAGTAAAAAATAATAAAACAAGGAACATTACTTTTTTTCAAATCTTAATCTTTCGCAAGATATTCTATAATTTTATTTCGTAACACGTTTGATTGGAACATGTACCAAAAAAAATCAAATCAATCCACTGAATCGTTTCCGGAATTTTTTATAATTAAAAAAAATGCATTTTTCTAAAACCATTGCGTTGACGGGGATGAAAGGCCATAGCCGGGAAAGTGGGGAAAAATTGCCCTCGCATGTTTTCCAGCGGGAGTATATTCTGAGGTATAAAAAAAAAACAAATTTTCTGAAAATTTCATTCTCGTCAACGCAATGGTTTTAGAAAAATGATTATTTTTAAATATAAAAAAATTCCGAAAACGTTTCAGTGGATCGATTTGATTTTTTTTGGTATTTGTTCCAATCAAACGTGTTACGAAATAAAATTATAGAACATCTTGCGAAAGATTCAGATTTGAAAAAAAATCATGTTCCTTATTTTATTATTTATTACTATAATCCACTTGGGGTACAATAACGAAATTTTTTCATATAATCTTTGGACACCTTGTGAGATTGTATAATTTTTTCAAAATGATCGGTTTGGTACGCCACAGTGAAAAAAAAGAAACACACTGTATTGATATATTTTGTTATATGTATTGATATATTTTAGTTATTTATCGATATAACTGAAATATATCAATACAGTGTATTTCTTTTTTTTCACTGTGGCGTACCAAACTGATCATTTTGAAAAAATTATATAATCTCACAAGGTGCCCAAAGATT
Source organism: Ophion slaviceki (assembly GCA_944452715.1). Classification (NCBI taxonomy): domain Eukaryota; kingdom Metazoa; phylum Arthropoda; class Insecta; order Hymenoptera; family Ichneumonidae; genus Ophion; species Ophion slaviceki. The sequence continues at coordinate 14,162,530 of OX101786.1, read as the reverse complement.
ATATGAAAAAAATCCATGTCGGATATATTTATTTTTCATTAATGTGACACATCGTCTACTATATATGAAAAAATTGAATCATCGTATAACATGAATACGCTGTGTTGAAAAGCGCAGAATCTTGAGGGGGGGGGGGGGGGGGTAAGGATCATTTGCTATAAAAAAGAATACTATCGATATTTTTTTTTTGACGACACTGTTTATATATATTTATTTATATAATTAGTATAAAATAAAAGGACATTTGAAGAATATTCTGTGAAATTTTCGTTAATAATTATGCAGAAATGAGCCAGTGTCAGCAAATCTTCTCAGACGCCACAAAAAAAAGTTACATTGCGGTGAACTGCATAACTCACCACTGGATCATCCGAAAAAAAATCCAAGAAGAATGTATTAGTTAATAAATTTCTTGAGCTAACGCTGTCGCGTTTTTATTTTTATTTTTTTTTGTTTTCAATTTTTAGTCACACGTAGAAGACAAAATAGCGATTTTTCATTTAAAACATTGGAACCTTTATTATTGCAAAATGAATTAAAATGATGAAAAAAATCTCGAGAGCGTTACCTCAAGAAACTTATTAACCGAAACAATCTTCTTGGATTTTTTTCTTGAATGATCCAATGATGAGTTATGCATTTCACTGCAATTTTTTGGAGGTGTCTGCAAAGATGTGCTGTCACTGGCTTATTTCTGCACAATTGTTAACGAAAATTTCACAGAATATTCTTCAAATGTCCTTTTATTTTATACTAATTATATAAATAAATATATATAAACAGTGTCGTCAACAAACAATATCGAAAATATGCTTTTTTATAGCAAATTATCCTTACCCCCCACCCTTAATGATTCTGCGCTTTTCAACACAGCGTATTCATGTTATACGATGATTCAATTTTTTCATATATAGTAGACGATATGTCACACATTAATGAAAAATAAATATATCCGACATGCACTGTTCTGAGGCATTAAGTGTTTGAACAACATGGATAATAATAATGTGGACGTTTAAATCTGTAATGAAAGGAATCGTTTTATGATATTAATTTCTTGTAAATACATATGATTTTTTCATCGATATTTTTGATGATTAAAAAGTTGATTATAAAATGTAGACTTTGCACAATGATTTTTAAGAATAAATCAAGAGCCACAAGAAATGAAATTCAGAACAAAATTAAACATCCTCTTGAAGATCATAATCCTATATTCAACGGCAACGAAAATCTGTCCAACTGTACGAGGCCACCAGTTTTTCTTTCACACGATTATTATATGAGTTTTCAGTTCTCTTAGTATTGCTTATCGTTACTCTCAAGTACTCAAAAATGACGCTTTTTTCCGCGAATTATGGAAGAATTAAAATTTTAGGAGACTACATATATGTTCGTGGCATTATTAAGGAATAAAGCTATAGAAAAATGCCGCTCGTGAAATTTCCATTCAAAATCAGTCGATAAACTAGAGAACTGACAGAGCGGGTAGTCGGTACATGTGAAAACATTTTGCTTGTATATTTCTCGTTCCCGGGTATGGGTGATTCGGAAAAAGTACAGTCGCTAGGAAATGGAAGTTGAGCACGCAGCGCGTGGCGAGTTGAGACACGGTGCGAGTTGAAACGGTAGCAAAAAATGCCCGGCCCGAATCTGAAGAGTGGGGTTACGCGAGCGTCGGGGAAACGGCGGGCTGCTACGGTGTCCACTTGGGTCTGTGGCGAGTTGCCCGCTTTGGCAAGTTGAACAGACGGCGAGTTGAAGTGGCGACTTGACACAGAGGCGACTTGCACGGTGCAGAGTTAACACCCCGCCTCACGATATCCAACGTGTCGACTTTCGTTTCGATCCCAAAAAGGGAGTGATACCGCAATACAAGAGCCCCTTTTTATTTCTGCGATATTGCTGAACCCTTCTGGCTTTTTCTCAATAAAAAGCGTCCCAAGCGTACGAATTTACGCCCCATTGAAAGAGCCTCAACAGCGGGAGAATCGGATAAGCCAATACGTACGAGCCGCGGGTATCGAGGCGCACTTACAGGTAGCCTTTTTCAGACTGTACATTTCTTTCTTTGCGTGTTTCTTTTGTCGAGTATCCGCTCCATTTGGGAATAAGGAACAGAGACGTGTACGATGAAATTCGACGTTACGCAGCTTTGAAGGATCGAAGATGTATAAAATATTTCTCGCACATGCTTAAGGGGTCTTCGCACTTTAGACGCTAAAAAAGCTATTTTCATGAATTTTTTTGATAGGTTTATTTTTATAGATATTGATATAAAAGTTGTTACACCTAATAAATACACTTTCGAAATACTTTCACGAGCCAGAATATTCAGCAACTAACTGGTTTTCGTCTATAAGCAAGTAGAAATACATCCCCGTATACTAGTAAAATTTCAAGCGAAGTTACCGAAATTTTAACGAAAAATTAGGACTCTAAAAATTGCCTCATTTATACGGCGCTTTATGGAGATGACACGCGGACCACATTTCTATCTAATAATTTATACACCAAATAACTCTCGATGCCTGATATGAACTGCTCACGCGTGTAAAAACGTAAAGATTCCGTAACTACTATATAAACAGGGGATCACCGAATATTTTAAGAAAATATTAATGATAAAACTTGGAAAAATGTGACTAGCAGAAGAATTTTCACCACCGCGACTTTTCAGTGAAAATGTAAAAATGTTTAAATCTACAAAATTTGGGCAAAATTTTTTGTTCCGCTCTATCGTTCGTAGCTTTCTTATACAGCATTTCGTAATGAGCAATTTCACCTTTGAATTCGTAGATTGCTGTTTGGCCTGATGGATTGAGGAAATAAGGAATATGATAAAGGTTCCCCGCAAACACGGGGACCCCGAGGAAATCATGTGTGCATACTCGTGCATGCTTCACCGATCATTAGTAAATTATTCATTGGCACACACGCGGTGGTAATCTATATGTAATTCCACTGAAACTTTGGGCAATCTCGTAGTGCAAATACAGGTATGAGCCATATTAAATTCGAATCAAAGAGGCTATCATTTTCTAACATTCTTGGAGCACTGCCGAACAAGCTGTGCGAAGGTCTACAGTACACCGTTGACCAAATAATGCGCGGTCTCCCTAGTTGGGTAAACGCGATTGTACAGTCAAACAACAATAGTTCCGGGTAAACTCCATTCCGCTCGATCGAAACGGACTTATACATTATTAGGCCATAGTCACTGGCCTATAAATTCCGTTTTTGGGTAGTCCTCGTGCAGAAATTTGTTGGGGAGTCCCCAGATCCTACCACATTCCTATAGGGATTAGATCGAGACGCCACACGTTGAGGGTCCACATTCGATGTTTAAAAAAATACCTTTTCGTGATCTTGTGCAAAAATTTGTTGGAGAGTCGCGGAATGGACCCACATCTCCATAGGGATTTGTCAGGGCCACTGCGCATAGAGAGTCCTCATTGCGATTCAATGGGATTTTGTACTGTTCCCCGATGAATGGCGTTCGAGGTATTCTCATTACGTTCGAATGGAAAATATGTGAAAAGTCACGAGAAAAAACGGCGCGTTGAACCATAACTTGCACCCTTCGTGAGCGTGTACGTGTGTGGTATCATGTCAAGGTGCAGTAACATAAATAAACGATAATTAAGTACAGCGGATTTTCAGTGATGCTATTCGAATCGATTTTCAAGATATACTTTTTGAGCGATTTATACGTTTTTAAGATATGTCTTATACTTTTTCAAGATGTACTCATTTTGTATATCTGTATATTTTGTTTAGACAATTTAACGTACAGAATTCGATGGTTTCCATCAAGAATCGTATCAGATTCTATTCGATAATGTGGGAATCTTATAGGATTCAAATTGTATTCATTCATTGGATTCCAGTGGGGAATCCCGATGAGAATCGACTGTACGAGCGTGACGTTTTAGTGTAGGGCTCCCCAATACGATGCCCCATGGGGTTCATATCAGGAAATAGGGACAAGTATGGGATTCCGATTGAATCTCTATGATAATTTCTGCACGGGGTCTATGGAATCGAAATATGCTCTTCAGTCTTTTCCTTCATTATCCTTAAGGTAGTACTAGCGGATTGACTAGTCAACAGAAAATCTGTAAACTTCCGAATCTGTAAAAAGCAAAATATAATACAATTAGGTATAATAATAACCATGATACGGAAAGGAATTATTTAAGGGTATGTGATTTTTGTTTTTTTTATCGCTTTCGCAAAGCTCCGTATGTAATCGCGAACTATTATTGTTTCTGTCTGAAAGTTCGATCCGAACGGATTTCCTATATGGTGCGGGTTAAAGGCATTGATTTAGCGAATTAATTACTATTGTATTTAGTCTATGCTACATCATATAATTTTTTTTTCTAATGAGGAGGTTCGTGCACATATCACCTCAATCATTACAATTCATTGTCATAAGTAAATAGGGGGGAAACATATGGGCACCTTCGTGTATTCTACGAACATAACAGAAGACTTCTACTTGAGAAAAATATATGCAGTCGTGATAGTGAGGTAATTTTGAATTCTTGGGCTCTTCGTCGATCCACCGTCGATCTGTATACGTAATGGGACGGCTGGAGCTGCTATATCCATTATCGGCTATTCGATTTAATAAAATTGAGTGAAATATGCCGTCTCGTCGGAAGATGACATTGACTTGATAAAACTATGCGCACTGTCTCGAGAGAGTAATGGATGACATAAATTCAACAGCCATCATTTTATTTGATTATTTCATTAGTTGAGTTTTATTATCGACTTTTGTTCGAACGGTTTCAAAATCAAAATAAATATTTAAACATTGTGAGGACCGCATTAAAATAATTGCTTGGGCACTGAAAATGTGCGAGTCTCAATTAAAATTTGAACGCTCCTCTACCTTATTTGCGTAAATATTGCTAGTGGAATTCCTCTTGTTAATGGTTATGCTAGCTGATTGGATATATGTAAATTCACGTAATTGTACCACCGGTCTCCTGGGGTTAACTTCAGTGTGTGTGTGTGTGCGCATCGCACATTACATTTATTATTGCGGTCTCCTCTTGTGAATATTGTACTCTCTTTATAGGCGGCAGTTTTCAAAATTCTATGATAGAGCTTAATCGTTACGGAGAAATTTAACGCAAGCCTCTTCAATTATTACTAATGAGCATATTGCAGCCTCGTCAGGATACGCCGAGCTATTTCAAGGCTCCAACGCTTCGTGTAATTTTACCAAATTGAACTGAGCAAAAAAAAGTCGCATATCTCATTTCGCGACCAGCAATGGCCACTTTTAATTGAAAATAAATATTAACAAAGCCGTTGTAGACTCGGGATAAACGAAAAACACACTCTAAATATTCATCGGGTTGAAAATTGTGCGACATTTCTTTAACCATTCGGGCTCGGGATAAATAATGTGGGAGAGTTTTCAGTGGAATGTGACATCGAAATGGTTTCGTTTTTTGGAGAATTCTATACGCTTGATTTGCTACGATATTCGGAAAAAAGGCGGTGAATCTATGTAGACGGGAATAAAATATAAATAACAGATAATTGACGTTCGTTGATCATTTCAATCGACAATGGCACAATACCGATGTTCGTTAGAGGCAGGAATGAACTTACAAAAATAACCTTCCAATCCATGAGTTTCGATCGGGGGTGAAAATTTGTCACCTACCACGGACAGGGGAGAAGGAGGCCCGAGCATGCAAGATTCGATGAAGAATTTTCATGTTGCCCGCGGCTACGTTTAAGGCGTTACCCCCACTTGTAGCGCAAAAAAGGCCTTTTTCATGAATTTTTTTAAAGAAAACTACAAAACTTTTTTAATCGATCAATATACCATCTTAAAGAACACATCTTGAAGAACTTTCAGTAATTTTTTTATTGAAAAATATTACATTGTTTAGTGGCAAATCACTTGCCGTCAATGAAATAATGTTTTTATATACACGGTTTGCGGTGACCAACATTGCGGCGAGGTGGATCATCGGAAAAAAAATGCGGATGGATTTAGTCAAATATAAGTATAAACTAGTCTTTAATCGAAGGATTTTAAAAAATATTCATTTTTCACAAAATGGCGGACAGTCAAAGTTAATGGTTCGATTTTAACGAAAAAAACGGCCGTTTTTGGCTATAAAATGGCCATTTTTTTCGAAAAAAAATCGAACGATTAAAGACTACATTTTTATGTATTAAATAAGCCTGCAAAATTTCAAGAAGATCGGTTCATTAGTGTTCGAGTAATCTTGGTCACCGACTTCAGAAATGCCATTTTGAGAAAAACGCGTTTAAAGTTTCAATTTCAGTTTACACGAAGAAAGTATTTTTTTTTGTAAACTTACATAGAGTCATCTATTCCGGGCATAAAAAAAAACTGCACTTCAAATTGCACTTCAAAAAAATGCAATGAAAAAAATCGATTTTTTCAAAATCGCAAGTGGGGGTAATCCCTTAATGGTGCAAAGGAATGCTGTCGCGACTGTGCACGAGCTTAAGCCGGGATATACATTTAGGCAGGAAGGAAATAAGCAATATTGAGGGATTTTTTAAACTAAGAAATAATTATTCTACGATTATCAAACTTTAGGTATACTTTAATAGTATATTTAAGTATACGGAACAATTTCTTAAAATTAATTCATCATCAAAATCGCGGAGCTGTGGCAGAGTGTTACAGCAAGGTCGCCGTGGGAGTTGCGAATCGGCGTGCAGTCTAGCTTTCCGTAGACTTTGATTTGCAAAAAAGTTCAAACATTTTTTCAGTCAGAACATGTATAGTTTCTATGTGACGGTAATTAAAATGAAGAAAATGCAAATTTTAGACAATGGCACACATTTACAAAAAAATCAACATTTCACTCAACATTTCTGTAAAATGTGGATTAAAAAAGTAGTTTTTTTTTCAATTTTTCAAAAACAACTTTCGTCAAGTGGAAGGTACCAATATTATAAATATTTCTATCAAGTTTCAACTCAATCGGCTTAATAATTTTTGAGTAATCCTGCACGCCAATTTCAATAATGGAGTTTTGAGAAAAACGCGTTTGAAGTTCACGCCCGCTCCGAATCCGAGCGGTGAGGTACAGCGTTGACGGGCTGTAACGTCTGAAGTTTTTCGAATTTTGCTTTGAAGCTTTGGGAAAATATTCTACATATATAGTTCCATCGTTTAAAGAAAAAAAAAAGAAATCGATTTTTTGATTGTTGTAAATGTATACCCGCCTCAAGCAATTATGAAGTGGAGCCTTTCCTCTAAATACAAAAGTAGCAAAATGTCTTTCACAAAAGGATTTCAAGAGAGAATAAACAATGTACGAAAGAGGAGATGGAAGACGTGGCAAATACTACAGCCGAGGATTACGTAGATAATGAAGTGGGGACCGGAGCTCATCAGGATAAAATATTAAAAATAGATTGCAGATTTCACCTGTTCAGCAAAGTCGCAGGCCGAAAAAGCCTCCGTTAATTGATTTAAAAGAAATCTTTGTCGAGACGCGGTTTATTGATAGTTTCCATTGTAATTAATATTGAAGAAAAAATCCAGCCAATATTGAAGAAAAAAATTCCCGTCTTCATTTTTAACAATAATACTAGATTGGGGCTTCATTACTTATGTATTTAAGAGTACGAGAAAGTGTTCCGAATCGCTGGTACGAATTTGTGTCCGTGAGTCGGCAAATGGTTTAAATCATTACAGTGTAACGAGTCGAAAAATAACTGATTGTCGCAATTTTTTTGGAAATACGCTGCTAATCAGTCTGATTTTTTTATGTCAAATCCAAGCACTCATGAACAGAAAATTAATTTTTAAACATTTATTTTTATTTTTTTTACATTTTTTTAACGGTTGAAATGTCTCCGAAAAAAGGAGTTCTAACAGTGTACACGGTTGTGGGCGTAAATATAAGCTGACACAAAATTTGTACAAAAGGTTATTAATCAGTGTGAAAGCTGCGGAATTGTTATGGAGGTTGTTCAAAAATACAAAATAACAAAATGGCTGCGGTTTGAAAAAAAGTCTCGAATTTACCTAATTTTTTCGACAGTTTTTCGTTAAAAAAAATTGAGATTTAAAAACAATAAAAGGCTTCCATAGCATGATAAAAAATGGCGTAAAGGATGTGTCAACATTTGAGTCGCATAGCTTGAAAACTCTTCCTTTGAGAGTGTACGCAGTTTTGAAAAACGACATTTCTAGAAAAACGCGTTTAAAGTTTCGAGTGCGGAATTTTCATAGAAATTGTCTTCTTACGATCAATCTGCGATGCCAGGTCCATGTGTATAACCGTCTATACTATCGGATAAGGCCAATCAAAAATCGATTTTTTTTAAATTTTACACTGTGGTAATCCCTTAAAGCGGAATCACTGTGATGGGAAAAAAAAGACTTTTTTCATTTTCTCAAAGTATACATATTTAAGAATATATGAGAAAAAAATTCAACTTAAAATATTGAAAATTGACGAAGTTACCGACGATACAGTGAGGGCCTAAAACTGTCAATCGCGTTTTTCTCGAAACGATTTTTCTCGACCTGGCCGGAATCATAACTCTAGCTATCATAATTTCATAGCTAGATTCAGAATATTAATTTTTTAAACCCAAATTTCCGTCATTGCAGTAGCCGTTTTGTTGAATTACTATTTTTTAAGCTCCCGAACATTAAGTAAAAATTTCCCCAAAATTACACTTTTTTTAAACACCCGCTACTTTGTGAACGTTAAAAAAACGGCGACGTACAACGAGAACTACATTTTTGTAGTTGATAAAACTTTCAAGTTACATTTTTCAGACCAACCCTTGTCAAGATATCGATCCGACCGTTGGACCCCATTTCTTATCCAGGAGCTCTATTATACCTCAAAACGTACAGAGTTTCTCATATTTTCAAATAAAGATAAATAATTTAATAAATGAAAAAAGTTCGTAAAAACGACCTTTTTCGGCCCGTCAGAGTAGCGTCCACCCTTAAAAATTTAAACTTGCGGATACGACAAGTGGTCGATGCAGAAACAGTTCCTGGCATTGCTTCGTTTCACGGATCAAAAGAAAAATTAGTTGCATTGACCGAAAGGACGTTCGAAAACTGGCCAATGAATATTTCGATCTTACAGGGTGCGCCAGAGAAACTTACTTATTTGAAAAAATTCCCGCGCGGTGAGCTGGGCGGGTAGAGGGGCGAGAGGGGGCGCATCTGGAGGGGGAAGTTCCCAAGTTTGTTTCTCCCTCCAGTCAGTTGCCATCATGCTCTGGTCTAGAGAGCAGCGGGCCTTCGCAGTCGAGAGCTTCTTTTCTAACGGTCGCTCACTTGTTGCTACGCAACGTGCCTTCCGCGCTCGCTTTGAAATTCCTCCTCACAGACTCGTTCCTGGCCGTAATTCGATTCTGTCGTGGGTTAACTTAAGCTTCACCAGAAGCCACTTAATTGTGAGCGAGTTACTGTCTGGTGTGCGATGTCGGTAATGGGAATAATTGGTCCTTATTTTTTTTAAGAAAACGAACGCGCAGTTACCGTGAATGGAGCTCGTTACAGGAACATGATCGAGGAATTTTTTCTTCCAAGACTCGAAGAAATGAACGTTAGGAACGTGTGGTTTCAGCAAGATGGAGCCACAGCCCGTCCCCGACCGCCGTTCCCCGACCGCCTCATCTCTCTCAGAGGCGATCTCCAATGGCCGGCACGCTCTCCAGATTTGACTCCATGCGATTTCTTTTTATGGGGTTATTTGAAATCTCTGGTTTATGTCGATCGACCACGGACCATAGCACACCTCAAGAACAACATTCGCGACGCCATTGGCAACATACCGATTGATATGCTGCAAAGAGTGGATACGAATTTCAAAAATCGACTTCATCAGTGTATGCGCAATGGGGGTCGCCATTTATCCGATGTCATTTTCAAGACTGCATGAAAAAAAATTGGGATATTGTATTCTCAAATAAAAAAAAAATTTAAACAATAATTGAAGTACTTTTGTTTTTATTGACCTTTCAAATAAGTAAGTTTCTCTGGCGCACCCTGTATAATAATTTTCCTGCTCACGATACGCGCCTGTACGCGGTTTGATTTCTTCTTTTTGTTCCTCCAATAGTTGCAAAATTCATCCGCGTCTCGCTGGCGTGCGTTTTTCAGTGCAGGGGAATTTCCGTCATTTATTGCACGAAAAAAGCGAATTTGGGCCTATTCTCGTTGCAAAAACATGCAATTTCCCTAAGAAGGAGAATCCAAGGAGATAAAGCTCCGCGTTCTCAGAGTGGAATGTCATTTGAACGCATGGGTAATTTGAGGCAATCCCAAGAACTCCCCGATCAATTTAAGTCCGAGCGGATTTTCAATATTTTCCAGAAGTTTACAAGGTACAATAGGGAATCGGACAACTTTTCAGAAAGTATTTAAAATTAACCCTTAATGGATATATAGCAATGATAAATGTTATTTTATATAAATAAAGATTTTTGAGTACCTAAAACTACCCATATAGGGTCGCCTGTCGTAACAAAAATGCCAGCATTCAGCCATTAAACGGTTTGCTGATAATCGGCCAATAATTCGTCGACCAGCATTGGGGTACTATAGGCGGATGAACGGCTTGCCAGATCTATGCCAGCCATTCGTGGGCCAATACTATCGCACCGATAATATGGCGATCAGCATTGGGGTATCGTAGGCAGATGAACGGCTTGCCAGATCTATGCCAGCCATTGGTGGGCCAATACCATCGCACCGATAATATGGCGATCAGCATTGGGGTATCGTAGGCGGATGAACGGCTTGCCAGATCTATTCCAGCCATTGATGGTTTATTTTTGGGCGTTTTGCAAATGCAGGTCGTTAAACTATAACACGCAAAAACAAGGGATAAGGTTTCGAAAAGCATATCCTACTGATGAAGCTGAAATTTTGCACCGACCTTCTTTTCAATATTTTAAGAGACCCTTTAAAAGGATATTGGCGACTAGCAATAGTTTTCGATATATTGGATATTGAAAGTTATTTATTTTACTGCGCTTCTACTATATTAAATAAATCCAAACAAAGCCATCCCACATGGCAAGTGATATGCACATACGGGCGAGCACTGTTTGCCAGGAAGCAGCGCGGCCGGAGGAGTGCGGGGTATCTATGGGGTATATAGATATACTCGTATGGCGTGAAATGATAAACTTTACAATGCGATGTATGGAAAACTATTGCTAGTCGTCAAAAATCCGTTAACGGTTTCTCTTAGGATAATGAGAGGAAGTTCGGTGCAAAATTTCAGCCCGATTAGAGGAGTATGCTTTTCGGAACTTCACCCAAAATGAGCGAGTTATTTTTACAGCCTAAATGGACCAAAAAAATTATCGGCATAAAAGTAAGGAACGAACAAACGATGGGTTCTGTAAGTGTTAAAATGGCTAAGTGGGTAGGGCGCTCGACACTAGAACGAAAGGCGCAGGTTCGATCCCGATGAAAGGTAAAAATTTGAACAATGCAGAAACTGTTTTTAATGCAATTATTCTATGTACATGGACATAAGTAAAGCATAAGAAAACAAAAAAGATACTACTAGAATTTTTATATTCATAATTTGTCAATTTTTTGTTTTTCATTCCCGGCAGAAGATCTGGCAGCCGTTGCTGGGCCAATATGGGCGTATGATAGTTGGCCCAGTCTTAGCAGCCATTCCTGGTTTACCATTACCAACCATGCATGGTGCGGATCTGGCCCGTTTGTATAGCCATTACCGCGCCATCGTTTGTTCTCTGGCAACCAGTCGTGGGCCATTACTGTGCCGATTGTAGAACCCTATTTGGGTATGTCTAAATGTAATTTTTTAAAATTGTCCCGCAATCGGTACACCACGTCATCTCAGAACGCGTGACGTCCTATGTGTGTAAACAAACGACAAGCTAACCTCGAAATCAAGTGCAAGGTACGTTTTTGCGAAGTTTTGGGTTCCTGGTTAAATCCTGGTTCCATATGAAAAAACGTAAACAAGAGAGAAAAAGAGTGATTAGTATTTCGTTTGAGGTGATAGCAGATTTAAAATATTTGAATCATTAGATTTTATTTATTGATTTGAAAATATAAATCATCATTAGTTAACAAAAATATTGATTAAACGATCGTTTTAATTATACAAACAATCATTTTAACTTCATTTCTGTTTTTTTCTGATTACTGTCCGATTGCCTATTGTTGGGCATTTTTCGAGATTTCCGCCTTGACGATCCTGACGATCAGCTTCGATTGTCCGGATACGCGACCAGCGTTATTTCGTCACTATTAACTCGACATTTGATATGTTGCTGAGCCATTCCACCGCCGTCAGCCTTCCGCTCGTTTTTCAATGTAAATGTCTTCACTTGGGGAAATTGTCCCGAAACCCTCGGGACATAACGTATGTTCGTGCTTTGTCAATTTTTCCCACAAGATATGGGCAACGCCTCGATTGCCAGGGCAACGTCGCTTGCACGATAATTCAGCTGGGCATCGCAAAATTATCGTGCCAGGATATAAGCCATGCGGTAACCTTTGAGAATAATGCCCTGCTCAGGGACACTGGAGCACAGGATTCCAACCATTTTTGTAAAGATGCTAAAAAAAGCGTCCGTGAAACTGTGAAGATTCATGATGTGAATTTCGCCACCAGTGTTGCTCTGACCCTAGCAATCTGGTCAACATAGTAATAAATCATTCTACGCGTTAAAGGTGACCATCATTGCCATGGAGACGTCGAGAAGATGAGTCATCATAACTTACAGTGCATTCGAAAACATTTGTGGTAATATATTTTGTTTTAAGCCGAAACGAGGTAGGATCGAAAGACGGTCTGCGAGGATTTCTATCTAATCTCTAATCTCCTCAGCTAATCTCAATAAATTGAGGCTAGGAACATTGATCGTCAGATTTATCCCTGTAGATTTATGAAGCTGAGCACCAGTAATATATATATATATACATTTAAACTTACCAACACTTAGTTGAAGTTTTTAAAAATATCGATTTTTGGTTTTCGTCGGATACTTAAAATATAGAATTCCAAGAATATTCTCTGAAAATTTCCAGTCGCTCCATCCAAAATTGAGGGAGTTATGAGCGTTTATAGGTAAGTTCCGCGACCCGGCGATCCGCGACCTGGCGTTTTTCTCAAAATTACTTTTTCTAGTGTGGTGACCATGTTATTTCCGAAATCCCTCCACCGATCAACTTAAAATTTTCAAAGTTTCATTTAAATACCAAAAAGCAGTACTTGAACGGAGGATTTTTTTTCGATGCATTGTTTTTTTCTATTAACGAAAATCAAGTTTTTTTTCCATCAAGAATCGATACTTTCACTTCGGGCTGCGGCCATTTTTACAAAAAATCAGTATTTTATTGAATTCTTCGTCCAAGCACAAGATAATTTCATGAAAAAATGAAATACGTTTGATTTGTTTCTTTCGGATGATTTTTTTCCGAGCAGCAGTGGTCATCGCGAAGGACGTTTTTCTAACAGCGGTCTACACAAACCATTGTATCTAACATATTTGTAAATATTTTTCAATACAAAAATTGTAAAAGATGCTTAAAACCATACTCTTTAATGTAAAAAAATTATTCTTGTCACGAGCTAGGTGGAACCCGTTAAGGAGGTACGGTGATGACCACGCTAGTAAACTTAGAGTCTATTTTGCGCCATAATACCGCCACGTTTTAGACATATGCATGTGGCTTATTTTTCGAGGAATATTTTTAAGTATTGAATTTCGAGCTACTCATTATTTTTATAATATGGAAACAAACGTAATAATCTACTAGTCGACTTCCGTAGTACGCCATATCTTCGACGTTTAGCATCGTCGCATTTTCGATGGCTGTCATCGGTCCTACGCACCCGACTTATTTTTTGTAGCCGGAAAACACGGGGAATGAAAATAATGTAGAAGTTTATCAAGAGAGTAACGGGATTATACCTGAAGTCCAGGTTGGAGACAAAGGTAGATTCTGTCGGATAAGAATTCGAAGATGAAAAGATGATATTGCGATTGCAAATAAAAAAACGTCAGGTTGAGATTAACCGCAGTGTCCAATGTCCAATCGGTCAAAAATCAAAACATATTTCATCGATTGCTATCTTATTTTTCCCTTTCCCAATTTTCACGATATTTGCAGATACAAAAAGTAACGTTCATTTTGTATGACGGTTCTTCCATGCTGAAATTATATATAGATGCGCTGTATACATGTTGCCAGAAAAATTGAGATGTTTTGGCTATTCACAAAAGAAATTTGAGTCAATATCGACGAAAAACTCTTTATAATCCATTAAAAAATGTACGGCTTCGCACAATCATATTTTTAATTCGCGCTGAAAATATCCGATAGACGAATCAAATTTGCGCGGGTATCCAGCGTTGCCACACCTCGAGCAAGATGGCTGCTGTTACGTCACGAGAAGTCTCGCTCTCCGAACACTTCGGTTTTTCGCGACTTTATTTATAAATTTATTGCTTATTTCTGCAGTGAGCTTTCCAATTCACGGTCCGTTATTGATCACAAAGATTTAACGAACGCAACTGTCAGTTTTTTTAACGTGTGTCTTGGCTCCGAGTAGCACAAAAAAATCGATATATAAGAGGACAGGCACATTTTATCGTCTACGTGTGACTAATTCACCAACTTTAACAATTAATAACTCGGAAACTGTACGGTAAATCTCGTCGGAACTCCGCATTCGCATAGACAAAGGTCTCGACAATGCTATAAAAAAGTTCGGACTTTTATCTTGGACTCGCTCCAATCGTCGAACTTCCTTAAGTAACCGAAACTGATGCACCGGCTGGCGCATCAACGAGTTAGCGGAAGACCAATACTTCCGAGACCTTGGTGTTCCACAGCGTCCCCGTACCCATGGCAAAAGTGATATAGTGTAGCTTAACACGTCTGTGGACGCAACGGAAGTTAGGTTAGATTAGCGCAGTGCTGTTAGGGAGCGATGGGAAAGGGTTCAATTGGGTAATACGTAAAAACCGGCAGGGGTATACGTTGGAACTCAGAAGATAATAAAAGGTATATTTAAGTAAGCCTATACACCGCGCGCGCGCGCGCGCGTGTGTGTGTGTGTGTGTGTGTGTACCCGACTAGAAATTTTGCTACGGAGCAGATTAGGGCCGTATCCGGCACGCCGTATTCCGTACCACGGTACTTTACAGGCCGACGTATCAGGGCTTTTACAGGCGTGAAACGCTTTTTGCATCCGGCGCTGATGCAGATGCCGGTTACGGACCTGATCAGTATACCTTTGCAGGCTCTGATCCGGCTGCCGTATCTATGCCTGAAATGACAAATAAAAACAATCCAAAAATTATGAATACAGAATTTTTTTTAGTATTTTTTGTTTCCATATACCGTCTTATGCCGTCTTATTCTAGAGCTGAGCGCGCTACCTTTTTGGCCATCCTAACACTTGTGTAAACTTTCTTATTTTCTTTCCTATCTATATCAGTCTAATTTTATTCTAAAGAATGTCAATAATTTTATGTATGATGTTGAAGGTTACGTCATTGCAATGTAACAATAATCATGTATTTACCGCTCATTTTTTTGCTCATTTAGGGCCTTTGCACACGGCGCATTTTCTACGCGCAGACCACGCGATACAAACGCGATCCACACTTGATCTATATGTGTTTTTCATTCCAAAAAGCGTGTGGATCATGTGTGTATCGCGTTTGTATCGCATCGTGTGCACGTAGAAAATGCGCCGTGCGCAAAGGCCCTTAGGCTGTGAAAACAACTGCCACGCATGTAATTTCGACAAAAATAGTAAATTCACTTTTATTCTTATATATATATAAATCAGTCATTTTCAGTTCTGCCATTAAGAATAGTTTGAATTATGTATTGTTAAATAATATCGCTTCGGTTCGTTTGTATATAAACAATTAGTCCATGTTTATTACCTGCTCGCAGAGTGTAGATTATTCGAATTCACGCGGTTTATGTCGCAGATGTCAATGAAACCTAAACTCAAAATCTTGATACGCCAACTACGGCTGCACTGATCCGGCCGACATCCGGCACAGATCAGGCGTGCCGTAACACGGCGTCTATGGACGCCATATTACGGCGACATACAGGCTACCGTGCTTCGGCCTGTTTAGGGTGCCCCCTCGCGCCCTTACAAAGGTTCCGCCGATCCGGCCACCCACGGCACATATCAGGCCTACTGTAACTTGGCGTCCATGGACTCCACATTACGGCGGGATACAGGCTACCGTACTTCGGCCTGTTTAGGGTGCCTTCTCTCGTCTGTACGAAGGCTCTCCTGATCCGGTCGACATCCGGCACAGAGCAGGCGTGCCGTATTACGGCGTCCGTGGACGCTGTGAAAGTCATGTCCAACAGATTATAGCAAATATAAGCGCTTTTTTATTAAATTATACTCATAGGAACTTGCGACACTCATTGGAAAGAGACCATTGGACTGTGAATGGGAATTGAGTTTCAGCGACTGGGGTATACAACGCGACTTTCAATACTTATAGTGAGTTTTTTTTCTCCAATTCGTCGTATTTCACAAAGTAAAATTCTTGACAAATGAAACTGTCTTCATTTGGTTTTGCTTTACAGGCGTGCTTGCTTTGTTTCTAGACTATGCCGCACTCGGTTACTATCGCTCATGAAATGAGTTATTCTCTTGATAGCAACGGCATATTTATCGACAAAAGCGCAAACACGTGAATTGTGGTCACCGGAAATTGAAGGAAGATTTGACAAACGCATGAAATGCATGATTGACCGTTATGGGGATTATATCGTTGGCAGGGGGTTGGCCTGAACGTACATGTCTCATTAAGGTCAATTGAATCGATGATTATTGCATGTAACTGCAGCATTTCCTCTTCAATCAATTTTATCATTACTTTTCCAATCTCTGTTTTCCGATGTTCTTGCGCTACTGTTTCCGAAATTACTGAAATTTTTCGTCAAAAGCACGGTAATGTGGCTTGAAATTTAACCAGCATACTGGGATGTGTTTTTACTTGATTGCAGATGAAAATTAGTTAATTGTTACATATTCGGGCTCATGAAAGGAATAACTCAAGTTAGTTCTCGCGCGAATGTCTCTTTCGAAAAATGTATTGAAATTCATAGTGGTAGGAACTGCAATGGCTGACTGTTTGTGAAATTTCAAGGAGTTTTATCGTCTCTAACTCTGCGATATCTCGTATCAACGTTTACAACTTTTCACATATCGTCTATAGCCAGTGTGTCGGTTGAGTCTAGCCCCATCTCTTCAAAGAGTACAGCCAATCTGGAATTTTATAAAATGATCAAAATATTTGTTCGGCTTAAGCGCTGCCTTAGGGTTCGAAAGATATGGTATAATTAATTTGATACGGAGGAAAGATTTTCAGTGTTCTCGTGAAGTGCCACGGCATGAGAAATGCGCGTTTCTTATTCGTGGTGTTCGTGGTAGAAGGCAAAGGCGACTCAATTCTTGTATGAACATTTGCATTAACCAGTTCTTCGACAACATATTTTCGTGCTAGTTTGGTTGAAATTGAATAAAAAGAATCTATCAATCCCTCACTGCAAGAGCTCTTCTATTCTCTACAATAATTGTTCTCTTTAAAAAAAGCTGGCTTCCAATACAAAAAGAAGTCTTCGGATTTGAGCTATTTACATTAGAATTCTCTTAAGCGATACACTTGTGATTTGACAGCTGGAATTTTATGGATGTTAACGTCATGAAGTAGATATGCTTAAGTACGTGAACAATTTCGGATTCCCAATTTAGCAACCTGCTATTGACACTGTTGAATATTTTAATTTATTACGTGCGTTTATCAAGTATCACGTGAAAAACACGGCGAAGCTCCGCTACTATAAAAGATCGAGTATCTCCGGCAACAGCCACACGATGTTCAGATATAATTACGTGTTTGGTGCTTACTGCTCATCACGTCTTAGTATCGTATATATTGAAGAAAAGAATATCATGTGGTGGCCGAAAATTAACGTGGTGTGCCTACTTTACGTGTGCATCGCAAGTGCCGGAGCGATTGGTAGTGAGTACCTTTGAACCAAAACTTAAATTTGAACTCACAACCAACCAAAGTAAAGATTACTTACTGTATAAAGAGTCGCGGCGTGTCGTCAGTTCGTCAGTGGCGTCGAATTTGTTTTCAATACTTGGGGTCAAGACCGTGCCACGTCTCTTGATACAAACTCGAAATCGATTCATAAATTTAATTTGATCGGGACTGGAATCCTCATGTAAACCTGTTCTCTTATCGATCGGAGAAGAAAATGACGAAAAAATGATTAAAAATCGCAAAAATTTGTTATGCATATGTGTGGGTTATTGAGTTCAATGAAATTGCAGAGGCGCGATCGTCAGAGGATCATATCGCCGAACCGATTTCCATCAAAGACGTATGCTCCACATGGGAATGCATGGTTGCGGGTTAGTAAAACATGGTTGAATATGTCCGATGGGTTTCCAAAGTAAACGGAAGATGACGCAAATATAAGAGGTCGAACTAAATTACTTGCACTCTCGTTTCAGCATCTAGGATTGTGCAGAACATGAACTCTAGCGTCGACCCTTGCGACGACTTTTATGAGTTTACTTGCGGTCGGTTTGAGAAATCGTCCATCAGCCCCGGTGCACGTGCCAAAAATGTGTTCGACGCAGCCAATGACGATTTGGACATCCGTTTGGAATATCTCATACACGGCATCGATAAAGCAAAATCAGCCAAGCCCTTCAAACTGGTCAAAATTCTATACGAGAATTGTATGAATAGAAGTATGTTTTATTTGTTATGAACACTAATGATAATGTTTATTGAACTTGGCTGCTATCTCTTAAATAGAAATGAGTACTAGATGAGCCGAATGAGCAAGCCGTGCCACGGTTTGGGATACGGTTAATCATTATATAAAGGGTCAAAATTTATCATTTAGATGAAGACGGGTGGTCAGTAGAAGAAATCGAAAAATACTATAAAACATTGACTGATCTTTTGGGCTGGCCTGTTGTCGTTGGCCAACAATGGGTTGGTTTGAGTATGAGCAACATAGTCATTATACCGATTCTGTTCGAAGTAAATTTGTACCCTGACCTGGAAAACAACAGAAACTTGATTCCGTGGGTATGTAGAACCGATTGATAGCATACGGCGTTAACTTTAGATGACGGGAGAAAATAGAAACAGAATATTAAATATTGCAGATAGAACGAAGACATCAGGCGCTTGAACCTGAGATTTTAAGAATGGGCTTTAGTAACGAAATCGTTCAGGCTTATTACAAATATATGGTGGACATAGCTGTAATATTCGGTGCTGACAGAGGACGGGCAGAAAATGAACTCCAAGCCGCGTTACTTGCCGAAATCGCGCTGGCCAATGTAAAATCGTGAAAGAAAATTGAGTGTGAGAATTATATGTTATATTTCAATAATGAATGGTAGGTAACTAATTTTAATCGGTATTGGACATAGGATACATTGTCGGAGGCGGACCGATGGATAACCCACCGTGCTAACGTCCGCATAAGTGTAGGAGATTTTTCGGACTATTATCCGGACCTGCACATGAGAGAATTTATTTATTCGCACGTACCAAGAGCCTATAAGCTTACTGATAACGATATTATTATGGTGCCAAGAGACTTTGACAATGTGGAAAAAGTTCTATCTGAGACACCGAAGAGGGTATTGGCTAATTTGGTATGGTGGTTGCGAGTGGAATCCACGATGGCGCCAGTAAGTGAAGAGGTTCGCGATAGAATTCGCGAATTCAACAGTTTGACAAAGAGATTCGATCAACCTGTGGACAAGTGGAAGGAGTGCGTTGAGGTCGTGCGGTCGAATTTGGGTTTAAGCCTCAGTGCTTTGTATCAGAGAAGATACATCGACCAACAAGTCGTAAGCGACACGAACGAGATGGCTACGTTCATTCAGTACATAGTGCGGGAAGTTGTGCAAGAGGTCTGTTTTATTGTTTCTAGTTACAATTCACATTATTTTAAATTAATATTTAACGGTTGGGTTGTGGCTTTAATCGTATCGTAAACAACCCTTTTAGGCTGACTGGTTAGACAGTGCGTCAAAAAGAGAAGCTCGCCGAAAAGTTGAGAATATTATCGGCCACGTTTCATTTCGCAATGAATACAAAGATGATAAAAAGCTCAAAGAGTTTTATGACGACCTTGAGCTTGTCGAAGGTGATTTCCGACAGAGTATAATCAATATAAGCGCTTTTTTGTCAAGTGAAACTTATAGTCAATTGCGATACTCTTTGGAAAGAGACCATTGGACTGAGAATGGGAATTTAGTTTCAGAAGGCGCGCTATACCGCTTGAACTTTAATACTTATAGTGAGTTTCTGCAACACGTTCGCATCTCATGGAATAACATTTTTCATAAATGATAAATATATTCATTGATGTTGCTTCATAGGAGTACCTGCTGGGTTCGTTGGGTCGGATTACTATGACTTATACCAACCGATGTTTTTAAACTATGCCACACTGGGATTTGCCATCGCTCATGAGATGAGTCATTCTCTTGATAGCAATGGTATATTTATGGACAAGAACGCTAATTTACGTGAATGGTGGTCATCGGAAAGTAAACAAAAGTTTGACAACCGCGTTAAGTGCATGATTGACCAATATGGGAATTATACCGTTGATGAGGTTGGCCTTGGAGTAAGTATGTTATTAAGGTCTCTGAATTGAATGTTATTAAATGAAACTGCGGCAGTCCCTCTTCAATCAATTTTTGTATTTCATTGTAAATCTCCGCTTTTCGGATGTTTTGCGCTACTGTATGATGAAATTTCTTTTTTTGTTCAGTTGCGCGCTTACCACAATCTAGATGAAAATATAGCGGATAACTTGGGTGCCAAAGCAGCATATCGTGCATATCTTAAATGGACGAGCCAAAATACAGAGGAAAAACCATTGCCCGAACTAGCTTATACGCCAAAGCAAATGTTTTGGATCGGTATAGGGAACACTTGGTGTACGGACTATAAAAATCTGGAGTTAATGAATATTGTTCTTGGTGACGAGCACAGCCCCGCCAAATTCCGAGTCAACGGCGCTTTGGCCAACATACCAGAATTTTCAAATGATTTCGGATGTAAGCCCGGATCTAAAATGAATCCTGTGAAAAAGTGTTCCGTATGGTAAATATTTGTATAACGTGTTGGAAACATCAAATCAACGTGTGACGGTTTGGAAGATTTGAAAGACGTGTATCATTTTTTACGCTATGCATGAAATGTAAAACGTAACGTAGGCATTTGATTGGAATTAAAAACAAATTCGAATGGAGACACTTGTTCCGTATTCGTATGTTAGGTTGTACCTTCCATCTATCCTCAATACAAATAATGGAATCAGACACTAACATGTTGAATAAATGCTTCTGCGACCTCACTGTGCACTGTATTTCTCAATTGAGTTATCGTTCCCCCGTATCATTCGCATTACGCACAAAATAAATGACTACTTCAGGAACTCAATTTCCTCCGAAATGACGTCAATATTTATTGCGCCATATCACGGCGGCATACAGGCTACCGTACTTCGGCCTGTTTAGGGTGCCTTCTCGCGTCCGTAGTAAGGCTCTACTGATCCGGTCGACATCCGGCACAGAGCAGGCGTGCCGTAACACGGGGTCCATGGACGCCATATTACGGTGGCATACAGGCTACCGTACTTGGCCCTGTTCAGGGTGCCTACACTCAGTAAAAAAATTTATTAAGGACAAAGAAGTTTGTCTCCCGGCGAAGAAGTTTTCTTACTCGTATGTCGGCCTACTACGATTTTATTAACAACTAAGACATTTTTTTATTTAAGTTTATGTTTAAGATTTACGAGGAATTTTTCTAAATATCTAATAGGATATATAAATTAGAAGAAATAGGTGTTTTATATCCGACAACCCATATAGGGTCGCCTGTCGTAACAAAAATGCCAGCATTCAGCCATTAAACGGTTTGCTGATAATCAGCCAATAATTCGTCGACCAGCATTGGGGTACTGTAGGCGGATGAACGGCTTGCCAGATCTATGCCAGCCATTCGTGGGCCAATACTATCGCACCGATAATATGGCGATCAGCATTGGGGTATCGTAGACAGATGAACGGCTTGCCAGATCTATGCCAGCCATTGGTGGGCCAATACCATCGCACCGATAATATGGCGATCAGCATTGGGGTATCGAAGGCGGATGAACGGCTTGCCAGATCTATTCCAGCCATTGATGGTTTGTTTTTGGGCGTTTTGCAAATGCAGGTCGTTAAACTGTAACACGTAAAAACAAGGGATAAGGTTTCGAAAAGCATATCCTACTGATGAAGCTGAAATTTTGCACCGACCTTCTTTTCAATCTTTTAAGAGAACCTTTAAAAGGATATTGGCGACTAGCAATAGTTTTCGATATATCGGATATTGAAAGTTATTTATTGTACTGCGCTTCTACTATATTAAATAAATCCAAACAAAGCCATCCCACATGGCAAGTGATATGCACATACGGGCGAGCACTGTTTGCCAGGAAGCAGTGCGGCCGGAGGAGTGGGGGGTATCTATGGGATATATAGATATACTCGTATGGCGTGAAATAATAAACTTTACAATGCGATGTATGGAAAACTATTGCAAGTCGTCAAAAATCCGTTAACGGTTTCTCTTAGGATAATGAGAGGAAGTTCGGTGCAAAATTTCAGCTCGATCAGAGGAGTATGCTTTTCGGAACTTCACCCAAAACGAGCGAGTTATTTTTACAGCCGAAATGGACCAAAAAAATTGTCGGTAAACTTTAATGTCACGAATGAAATTATCGGCATAAAAGTAAGGAACGAACAAACGATGGGTTCTGTAAGTGTTAAAATGGCTAAGTGGGTAGGGCGCTCGACACTAGAACGAAAGGCGCAGGTTCGATCCCGATGAAAGGTAAAAATTTGAACAATGCAGAAACTGTTTTTAATGCAATTATTCTATGTGCATGGACATAAGTAAAGCATAAGAAAACAAAAAAGATACTACTAGAATTTTTATATTCATATTTTGTCAATTTTTTGTTTTTCATTTCCGGCAGAAGATCCGGCAGCCGTTGCTGGGCCAATATGGGCGTATGATAGTTGGCCCAGTCTTAGCTGCCATTCATGGCTTACCATTACTAACCATGCATGGTGCGGATCTGGCCCGTTTATATAGCCATTACCGCGCCATCGTTTGTTCTCTGGCAACCAGTCGTGGGCCATTCCTGTGCCGATTGTAAAACCCTATTTGGGAAATAGAGTTTTTCTTAAAACTAATAAGATTCTTCATAATCTCTCAGCTGGTTTTTTTTCGAGGAATTGTATCATTTCGTCCGTCATTATTTTTTCACTTAAACGGTTTTTTCTCACTTTATATTCTTACTTACACTCAAATCATTCCTCACCGTCGAGTTTTTCACTTCCGAAACGCAACACTGACACTTGTGCCAAAAGCATTGGCGTAGGAAGAAGCTACATGGTAAGCATATGCGTGAGCTACATCTGACGAGCGGCCTGCTGTCGGGCTCGTCGCGTTGAAGCGCAAAGTGCGCATGCGCGCATTAGTATTATAGGTCGTGTTCGTTGGGTCTCATCATTTTGATACGAAAAGAAGTGCGCATGCGCATAATGATGCGCAACGCGCAACTGCGCAATGAAACGAGTGATTCGTTTTGCGCGTGACTCGTTTCATTGCACAGTTGTGCATTGCCCATCATTATGCGCCTGCGCACTTGTACGTATCAAAATGCTGAGACCCAACGAACACGACCATAGTCGCGAAATAAGAGGTTTTCGTGATTGGAAAGTAGTATTTATTTGATTTGAGGACATATTTATTCAAATTTTTTTATTTTAAATATGGCTTTTGATTGATGTGAAAAATCGGCACGTAAAAAAACATATTTAGTGACGCCGAATAAATGCTGTAGTTACAATCATATAAAAACTGTCTCCATACGAGTAAACATTTATTAATTTCTAATGAATTATGTTCTAATGTGTCAATTCATTAGAACATAATAAATCTTTTTTCTGAGTGTACTCGCGCCCCACAGAGGTCCGAAATCCCGAAAAGGCGGACATAATTCCGAATTCGGGTGAGAGTCTGTACTCGGGGGTTCTTGGGGTCGCTGAATACGAATCCGAACTCAAAATTTCAAAAAACAAAATGGCAGATCCGAAACGGAAAAAAGTTTCTTCAAAAACCTGTTCGATTCGGGTCAAAGTCTGTTCCCGGGGGTTTTTGGTGTCGCTGAATACGAATCCGAAGTCGACATTTCAAAAAACCAAATGGCGGATCCGGGACGGTAAAAAAATTATTTAAAAGCCTGTTTGATTCGGGTGAAAGTCTGTGCTCGCGGGTTTTTGGGGTCGCCGAATACGAATCTGAAGCGAAAATTTCGAAAAACACAATGCTGGACTCAATATGGGCGGCTACTTTTTGAAGAGTCGATTTCATTTGCACGAAATTCATTTTTTAGGAGTTTCCAAGGCTGTGAAGGTTTGTGAAGAAGGGGTTCAGGATAAAATAAGTAATCCCAGTTATAATGATACTTAAAATTTATTTTCATATAATCTTACAACGTCTACTCCTACTACTACTACTACTACTACAACGTCTTACTCGCTATCTAATGCATGCGGTGCAAAATCATTGTCATCTTCAAATTCATCGCTCTCCGTATTAATCGAAGGAATCTGACTTGATTCCGCAACTGAAGGTGAAATCAATAGTTCAAACGCATCTGTGGTTAATGATTTCAGTTTATTCGGAGGAAGTTTACGCAAACTAGATATTAGTGGATCTGACGTTATCAAAAGTCTGGCAAAAACGTCTTCCATGGTTTTAGCTCGGTCACATTTTCGTGAAAAATCTCGCCGGAATTTTGTAATATATTTGTTACACGACTCCTGAGCTTCTTCGGACATTAGACCGATAGACAATATCAAAGAATCAATGATTTCGGGACCGTCAGAATTTATCGTATTTATTTCGGGACCGTATCAGAATTTTGTGCACTGTTGTTGGCATGTAATACCACGCATACAGGTCAACAAATTTTCTTGTAGTAATTTGTGTGTAGACGCGAAATTTTGGTATATTGATCTCGAACCCACAAGAAATCACCTGCAATATCACATGAAATCGCTTTATCAATTCCTCGTCAAATCCCGTTATAGAAGCAGAGATTTCAGAATTATCAAAAATCCGCTGAGCTGTATTTCCGTCATGTGAAGTTCCGTAGCCTTGTTTTCGTTGATCAACAATAAGCCCTAATTTGTCACGAAAACCTTGTATATATTTTTTTCTTCTCTCAAGTCCTTCTTTATCCTCTTTGAGCGCTTGCCACTTTTTTATGTCTAATTTGTAAGATACATCCTAGCAACTTTCGAAAAACCGTATCCAAGCACGCAGCGGCGATATTCCGAATTTGAAGTAATCTTCATTGATCGGTCTTTGCAACATCTTATCGAAATCATTTAAATCTTTAGACGTAGCGCCACAAAGGTAGCAACGCATATTTGACGATGTATTCGTAATCGAATTACAAACTTTACCATCTATCTGTCAACACAAGTTTGAAATGGATGTTAATTTTTCTTCCGTAATGTATGGTTTCAAAGGGCACAAGGTTTTTTTCTTGCGCTTCGATACCATCAACTTCTGTCATAGTTGCTTCGGCAGTTTCGTGCAAAAAAACTGTTTTTATCGGGCGACAAAATCTTGGCGACGAAGGACGAGGATTTCTCCAAATAATAACCTGTGGATTGACTTTATCATAGATTGGCAAGGGGACAAGTGAAATTTAAAAAATGTTGGCATCTGATTTATTGCCATCTTCATCGCTGAATTTTTGTTTGTAAGTGCTTTGACCACAAGTGCCATCGCATCCCCACGTGCATATCAATCCTCAACCAGCAAGTTTGTTTTCAGGAAGACTTCTAATAACGTCCGATTGTGCCAATAATAATCGTTCAGCTGTATGATTTAACAATGCTTGGAGCCCAACTGTGGCTGCAGTTTTAGTTACCTATAGAAATTTCAGACTTATCAGGGTAACACTTTTTCTTAGCTTCTAATACAGTACTATAAGGCGGCCATCCTGTACAATTAATAATAGCGGATGTGGAACGTATTAATTGATATACGCTCTTCGTCACCCCACGTTCTACAACAAATGATAATACTTCGTTGCCTGTCTACTCTTTCTGGAACGTATTCCATATATTCCCGGTACTTTGATGCGGTTGATGGACTGCCTTCTGTGACATCCCTAATTACCGTCGAAGCCTCTAAATTTTCAGAAGCCCGGGGACCCATTTGTGTAGCGTAGGCTAGTTCTTGGACGCTGTATCTTCACTAGTTCACGAATCTTTTCTAGTTCACGAATCTTTTCAGTCTTCCTCCGTTTTGACCTGTTACTCAAATCGTCCCAACTTGTCAAAGGACGCCCGGGCCCCGCTGTGTTTTCCGTGGAACTCGTCGAACCTTCATTTTCAGTTGTGAAAGGTATAGGAACGTTGAGCCAGATGTCGAATTTTGCGTTGAATCTTATTTCTATCCTGCTCGCTTGTTTTCACCTTTTCTGAATTCGGATACTTATGTTTTCAAGGCATCTTTTTGATTTAGCGGCAAAATGTATGGATGCTTCTGTTTTTTTTAAACCTGTGCTTCAATAATTTCACTGAGCACGTTGATGTTCCCATTTAACACTGGTTTCACGAATTCGAAAATTTCCCTCCTCGTGAAAGAAATTTCTTTGGTATCATCCGGAGGATCTGTAAGAATTGAAAAATATGATTTTTAAACGAATTATTTTTACCAATTCCCTATAAACCACATTTTGGACGGGCAAACTACGTAAAACTGCCGAAAGTGCACACATCTTCCCACAAAATACATAACTAAAGCCAAAAGAGCAGCTATGTGCAGCTAGATTGTGGATATGTTTTGAAGAAATGTTTGAGCAACAATGTCCATTTTGATTCAGAGCCCCACTCAACCCCACTTTTGACTTATTGCTTTTTTTAACACGAACTTTTAGAACGTGGCCAAGGAAAACACCACCACCATTATTAATGATTCACTATTTTATATATCGTTAATAATATTTCTGCACAGGACATTTAAATTCTACTTACTTTCCGGAGAAGAATCCATTTTTTTAAATGCAAATCCGTTAACTTTTCACTGTTGTAGACGCGTCTAAACTTTCGTGTTGTTTCGCCGCGCGACGAGCAAACAATGCGGTCGGCCCGACGCTCACGAACGGAATGCGTTCCCAAGCCAGGTAGGGGCTCCCCCTTTCTTAACGGCCATAACACATAGTAGGGGTACGACTACAACTATTCTAACCATTAAAAGTCCTCAGAAATTTTTTTTTTGTTTTTGTCCGCTTTTTCGGGATTTCGGACCACTGTGCGCCCGGACCAAGTTTTCACTGGTTCGGGGGACTACCGGCACTGATCAGACGTGCCGTACTACGGTATTACGGACCGCAGCTTGATAGCGGCCTGATCAGTCTTCAGCCTGCCGGATCAAAATTTCTAGTCGGGTATATATATACACACACTGTTTAGTGGCTAGGCTTATGATGAGCACAGTGCTCCCGTTGGAGTTTGGAGCGGTGGCGGTGAGGTAAATGAGCGTGAATGTATCAACTATGGCGGAAGGACGCGGCTTGAGTGAGAAAGCAATATCGATTTTTTGACAAAACGATTTAATTTTTGGTAAAGTTCAACATTGTTTCACTTTATTTGAGTTGCTAATATTGATTACCCGTATGGAAATTTATATATGCAAAATATACGCACAAAATATATGCGCCACATATTTATATCGACCCCATATAAAGCGCCAAAAAGTTCTATACCGGCAATATAATGCGTATATATGCACTCAATATATGGCGTATACATGTCTAATATACGTATAAGAATGTCCCAATAGATGGCGCATATATGAACTCGATATCTGGCGTATCTATGGCCAATAGATGCGTAAGTAGGTCCCGATAGATGGCACATGCACGCTCAGATATATGGCGCATATATGTGCCATATATAATTTCACCAGTAAATATATATGTTACATATAAATGCTGTGTAAACTTTTTTGAAATAACATATTTATTTTGAATATGTAATTGTTATTCTAATTTATGTCTGCTTATAT
Organism: Ophion slaviceki; assembly: GCA_944452715.1. Classification (NCBI taxonomy): domain Eukaryota; kingdom Metazoa; phylum Arthropoda; class Insecta; order Hymenoptera; family Ichneumonidae; genus Ophion; species Ophion slaviceki. The sequence goes on along the minus strand of OX101786.1, from coordinate 14,134,297 downwards.
AATAGCTTATATCCCGTGCGGAAATTGAGTTGGGGCTGCGATCGGGCCCCAATGATATTCCCCTAACTTTATTCGGGCCCTAATCTGGAAGCCACATGAGGGCCGTTAGCGGCCGGTTACACTTTGTCAACAAGGGCCCTTAAAGGCGCAACGACCGGGGCCTTATAAGTTGCCTCAATGGCGCCTCATCAAAACCATTTTAGCGCCCTGAAAATGCCTCAACGGCGCCTCATCATAACCATTTCAGCGCCATAAAATATCCGTATCAGTGGGTATACGTGTATGTTAAATGCGTCAGGGTATATCTGTATTTGTTTTTATGTAATTGTTCATGTGCATAGGTGTGGGCGTGAGTACATGGGTATGTATGTGTGCGCGCGTAGAAATGTGATTGCATATTTGCATGTGAGCCTTTATGACAAACTGCCATGATAAAATTAATACAAAAAATAATCCATTCTAAGGAATGGATGTGTAGTAGAAATTAAAAAAAAAAAATATATGGGTCTACTGAATCACTAGAATCTATTTCCATTGAGGGAAAGATCTGGAAAACAAAGACCAATTTATTTACTTATCCTACACAGTCAGATAAAGTTTATGAATGGAAAATATCAGCGAAGTCTTCAGAAGAAATAATTTTCCCTATGATGAGTATTGAGCGGAAATTAGTTGCTATAAAAATGTCGAGAAAACTGGTTGGGACTGTGCACACTTATGCGCTAGTATTACTCCATGTATGAGTGAAACCATGAGTAATTGTTTGTATCTATGTAAAAGGTTTCTTTAATTTGATAAATAAATACTGTCTGATGTTTGTCTGCATATTTGTGTTCATCGTTGATTTTTTATTTGCTAATGCCCTTACGCTTTTTCCCAATTTGCGTTTGATAATATTATTCGATCGATGTATATAATCAATTTGAATAATTGAAATACCATCAACCATGTAGGCTAAGCTATTTATACTGGTTGATCACTATAATAGTCAGATCTGGGCCTATTGTGAAGATCCCTACTTGTTTATCCCTATACTGGCCAAGTCTGGGCCTATTGTGGAAATCCCTACAGGTTTATCCCTATAATGGCCAAGTCGGGTCCTTTTGTGGAAATCCCTACAGGTTTATCCCCATAATGGCCAAGTCGGGGCCTATTGTGGACATCCCTACAATCCCGATAATGGCCAAGTCTGGGCCCATTGTGGAAATCCCTACTAGGGAAAGCACTAGGAAAGCCCTGAAAGGCCCTTATTTTTATTAGGGATACCCTATCAGTTTTCCGCACGGGATATGCTTATATCTGCATATAAGCTTATATATATAAGCTTATGTATTAATCTGCAAGCTTATATACGCTTATATCTGCATATATAGCACATATATGACACATATTTGGCGCATATATGGCAAATCCATGCTACATGTATAGCATATATATGGCTCATGTATGACGCATATATACCGCATATATTAGTTTATCTATATTTTCATATAAAAAAAAGCGCCAAATTCTAGAATATGTGCCATATAGTTTCCAAATAAAAAAAATATATGGCATATACGTCGCATGTATTGTAATTACAAATGTCTTATAATGATAATATACGAAGTGCATATATAAATTTCCATGAGGGTAGAGACAGGTAGGTAAATACAATGAAAGTACTAATTATTAATATAATAAGAACGGTTTGTCAGGAATTTTCAAGGTTATTGCGTGATTCGTTGTTAATTCGTTGACCGTCTAATGGGGCAAGATGAATACAAGCTATCGCAAACCCGGAATACTTTACAACGTACCACTATTTACGTTAGAAAGGGTGAGATGGAACTAGTAAAGCATTTGGTTCTTCTTCAACCGGTGTTACTACCAGGGAAAGAAAAAGAACTTACAAATGATCAAAATGATATGGAAGCAAGATTATTCGGTCAAATCCTACAGAACTTAGACGATTGGCTTATCAAATTGATGGTATTGAGAATGAAATCACTTTTATATGCGAAATATGCCAATAATTCGTGTCCCATCACTATCCCAGCGCTGTTTTATCTTGCCTCGCATACGGGGTAAGATGGGAAAAATACAGGTTTGATTGAAAATGTATATCCTATGGTACCATTCAGAAAAACTGTTTTTTTTTGCTACCAAAATTAAAAGGTTCATAAATGTTGATTAGTTTTTAAAATAATTAAAGTTGACTGCCTCATATATGTATTGTTTTATTGTAACATGACCTAGCGTTATCATCTTGCCCTGCCGTCCCCTATACATATACACGCGACTTATTCCCATAATTTTATGAAAAGTTCAGAACACGCAGTTCGAAGGTGTGTACACTACTCTTCATGATCTTACCATCGGACTACACTTTCTAAATTAAATGATATAAGGAGGAAATTTCGCAGTTTAAGTATACGTTACAGCCGACTACGTTCTGCAAACACTTTCGCTTAGAAACCTGTGTAAACTTTCCGTGTATTATCGAATCGGTTGTACAAAAAGTAATTTTTTTCCATATTGTCAGAGCTATCGCGACGATTATTCTCAAAACTCAGCGTAACGTGCAAAAATATCCGCCCGCTCTCGTATTCGAATGAAACTAATATTGACTAAAAAATTTGCGACGAAAAAAAGGTCGGCTTTTTTTTCAAAATTGAAAATATATGATTGAGATGCTATTTGTCCAAATAAAAGTAATTGTCGTGTGTTAAAAATGAAACAGCAAATAAAATCCTCGGGGCTGTGCATACCATTTCGTTTACGGGAACATTGATGGAAAAATGTTCATTAGTTAATGGGTGGAGGACCAATTTGCACAGGTGGCGTTTTCCATGCGAAGTTTTGGATCACGATGAGGATACGAGTATCGCAATGGCTCAGAAAATATTTTATCGCTACATTTATAACTTGCACTGCCAACAAAATTTAAATCGAATAAGTTTTTTTCCTTTTTTCACGGCCTATCCAATTTCTTTCAAATATATATTTTTCTTTGTTTCAGCTATTCTTTTTAAATATCAAACATATTCAAATAAAATAAATGAAGATTCGATTCGAATAAATCTTTATTTACTTACACTATACACTGCAAATCCAAGTGTACTATATATGCATAAAATATTTCGTTAACCAAAAATTAAATACTCAATTTAGATTTCTATCACAATGATTTTGTACGATAATTCGTTATTCCCTGGCCTTCTGAAATGATTTTCATTGTAGTCGCAGATATGGCATAAGAGACCAAATGAATTCCTATAATCACTGTTGAATCACATAAACAATATCAATTAGTTAATATCATTTTGATAATTAAAGAGTTTTATGGAATATCATGCCATAGATTTTTTAAACATAACCTATATATATACATAGTGGCGTGCAAAAGTTTCGGGCCACCCAATTTTTTTTAGTAACGCACTAAAATATTTAATTCCTGAACACGTCAATCATTTCAAATCTATAAGAGAGCTATGATATGAATAATAGCGTGATATTTTATTTTTTTACATGGCGTATTATTTGTGTACAACATCGAACGAGTTTTGTCGGTGTGAAAAAGTATCGGGCCGCTATCTCGCCCGTCTTCGTACGCACAGTTTGTTTGCATTTTCTTTCGTACTAGTTTCAAAACATGCATGACAATGAAAAATCAGTATTATTTCTGCCGCGATGGCGAAACACACAATATTAAGGTTCGTAAAATCGTGTTAAAACTTTCTTTCGAAGAAAGGAGTCTCGCGATATTGTGACTACTTTATCCATTGGAAAAAGTACGGTCAATCGTATTATTCGTAAATATAAATTAACAAATTCGCTGTGTGACAAAATTCGAAGTGGTAGACCGCGAAAAACTACGGAATACGTTAGCAAAATTATAAAAAGGAAGTCCGTTATAGATCCAAGAAAAGCTGCAGCAGGCATTTGAACGATTAAACGAACTTACCTGTAAGTGATGTTTGATCGTAATTGTATGAAGCGCCTCTTCCGAAAGATCAGCATGTAGTACCCCTACTCGTTGCCTAAGTAACCACGTATACAAAGTCTAAAATTTTGCCCATAGTGGGCTATGAATCCCTCCGCTTCCGCTGTTTCTTCATTACTTTAAAGTAGCCACAACCCTTCTGGGATATCTCTCGTAGGGAGATGGGTATGTTAATTTTTATAACAATTGGGAAGGGACTCTGATCTTTCGGAAGAGGCGCTTCATACAATTACGATCAAACATCACTTACAGGTAAGTTCGTTTAATCGTTCAATTGTATTTTGCGCCTCTTCCTCAGATCAGCATGTAGATGTTTGAAGTTGTTGTGGCACAATCCGTTGTCCGCGTATATTTTGAAAGAAGCCGATTACCAAAATTATTATTATTATTATCATTATTATTATTATTTGGTAGCCATCATGTTTAACTATTCAGAACTGCCTGAGCAAATAAGGTTTTATCGTGGATAATTGGACGATTATAAAATCTAGCGAACGTCTGTGACTTTTGTGTCCATCCAACAGTACTTCTTATTAAATCAATATTGACACCTCTTGCTTTTGCAGCAGAAGAAGACGCGTGTCTCGCACTATGAGCCGAAAAAATATCTGTATCTATTCCACTTTTGTCTAGGGCTTTTTTCACCCATTTGCTTAAAGTTGAGATCCGACTGCCTTATGGGGTTTACGCACCGCCACAAAAAGTGTCTCGCACGTCCCTCGGATCCTTTCAGTTCGTTCGATGTATGTTCTTAATGTTGTCGCTCCACATATGTTCTTATCTTTTTTAAATACCGGTAGAGTCAACAGGGGCTGTTTTCGATTTCGACCGGAGGTTTTAATGATATCAGGGATCTTAATGATTAAAACCCCTTCCTGCCACCTTATATTCTCCACGCGGATAAGAGCCAGGGTCTACATTCTTTGACCCGTCACCAGCGCCAGTAGAGTAACGACCTTCATTGCAAGAATGTCCATGGGTAGGTCTTCATTGCTTCCTAAACTTTTAAGGTAATCCAGGACGACTCGTGGGTCCCACGTAAAGTCATATTTTGGCCTAGCTGGGCGAGCTTCAGCTATTCCTTTAAAAAGCCTTCGAATATTAAAATCCTGCCCGATCTGCGGTCCAGCTATCAGTGATATTGCTGATCGAAGGGTATTGAGTGAACTATACGCTGCCCCTTTCTGGAATTCTTCAGCCAAGGCTTTCAGAACTTCTGTGTTCGATGGTTTGAATGGGTCGATGTTTTCCTTGTTGCAAAAAATCCACCATTTTTTTAAAGCACTGTCGTATTGTTTGAGCGAAGATTTCCGTATTGACCCGATCATGATGTCGCGTGCCTCTGTTGGAATATTATTTATCTCGTAGGCTTTCCACAAACAATTCCGGCTACCAGGGTAAGTTGTTTCCATAATGGGTGTGGATCTCTGTTGACGGATAATAGCATTGATTCCTCAGGAGTTAACATAACGATTTTGCTTACAAGAAGGGATTGGAATCGTGGGTACCACGGTTGCGCTGGCCAATTTGGTACAACCATAATGCCCGTTGCTCCTTCTTCCTTTACCTTGCGCAATACTCGTAGAACGAGAGCGAAAGGAGGGAAAGCATAGAAGAGGGAAAACTGTGACCAATTAATCGTAAAGGCATCTACTGTCTCGCTCTTAGGGTCTCTGATCCAAGACACGTAACGTTCGCATTTTGCATTAAGACGAGAGGCAAACAGGTCAATCTCAGGTTGTCCAAAAGCTTCTATTATTCTTTCAAAGGCCCATTTAGCTAAACTATACTCCGTTTCTCTTTCCAATCGCCGCGATTCGAAATCCGCCTCAACATTATCTTTCGTGTTGATATACGATGCTAATAAACCGATCTTGCGTTGTTCACACCATTCCAAAATTTCTGTCGCTAGGTTATTTAGACTCTCAAAACGTATGCCGCCCATTTTATTGATATATGCAATGGCAGTTGTATTGTCAAGCCGGAGGAGAATGTTACATTCCCTTTCGTGTCGCACGAAGCATTTTAGGCCGAAGAAAGCCGCTTTCAATTCTAGGAGATTAATGTGGGATTTCTTCTCTTTCAGGCTCCAAAAACCGTGCGTTCTATTGTTTCCACATACAGCTCCCCACCCCGAAAGAGATGCATCGCAGAAAATTTCATAACGGAATTTTGGAGTCTCGAACGAATTAGAGGGTGAGCGTATGGCTCTTTGCCACCAGCCGAATTCAGGCTGTAATGATTCTGGAATTCTCATGACGCTATTGTAACACCCAGAGTTAGTTTCTAGAGCTAGAAATTTGGCTCTTTCAAATTTTTTGGTGTGGCCTAGGCTATATTTTATTGCCGGGGAGCATGCAATTAACGCGCCAATAAACTCGGCAAGCTCTCGAATTTTACAGAGCATCTTTCGTTGAAATTTCTTAATAGAATCTTCTATTTTTTGCCTTTTACTTTCCGGGAGTTCTAAGGTCATTTGTCCTGTGTCGAAGATGAACCCTAGGAATTGGCAGCGTTTCTTGGGTGACAATTGACACTTTCTTTGATTTAAGACGAAACCCAGTCTTTCCAGGCTTACGCAAACTTCTTGCACATCTTTCCGACATTTTTCATAGGTATCGCCAATGATTAGAAAATCATCTAAATATACTACCAAAAGGATGTGCCTTTTCCGTAAGTATGTTGTTACTGGTTTCAGCAGTTTCGTAAAGACGTATGGAGCAGTCGCTAGGCCGAAGGGTAAACACACAAATTCGTACAATTTCTTGTTAAACGAGAACCGTAAGAATTTTCTATCGCTTTCCGCGATGGGCACCGTATAGTATGCGTCCGTTAAGTCGAGCTTTGCGAGAAAAGAATCTTTGCAAATAAGATTAACCGCCGTCTTTCTATCTTCTAGTTTGAAGTGCTCGGTTCGGATAAATTCATTCAGTCTTTTGAGATTAAGAATAAACCGATCTTTCCCATCCGGTTTTGGGACAAGGAATACGTCTGAAATGAATTGTCCCTTAGTCTGGCGACATGGCACAATAGCACCCTTCTTTAGTAAGCTATTAATTAGTTCGCCTAATTTTCTTTGTTCCGTTCTCGATTTTGTGGTCTCCCGAAAACTTTTCTGAACTGGTCGCTTCTCAAAAGGAATCTTATAACCTTTAATCCATGATAATATTAAACTATCGGACGTTATATTAATCCATTCTTGCCAAAAGGAACGTAGTCGGCCAGCAATAGGACTTACAGGGCTATTTACCACCTGCGCCGTGGACGATTCTCCTGTCTGTGAGTCGATCGCCCGTTGTCCTCCCGTTTCCGAATTCCCGAGAGGTTCGGAGATCGCTGATAGCGTCGCGATTGTTTCTTCCCGCCCGATTCCATCGTCTGACGCTGTACTCTCGATGTGCGACGGAGCGGGGCTCGGAAGTTTTTTTGAACGTTGTGCAATGAATGGCTTTCGTGATATTCGTAGATCCTTTGATGCGCTTTCCAATGTCTTCGCAGCCTTTACCCTGTCTTCGATCTGTTTCCCGAATAGCCATTCGTCTGGAGCTGATGCGCTGAGGACGTCCTTAAACGACGTATTGATATTCGACAATATCAAACTTCGACGTATCAGGGATTCGTCCCGTTGTAGGTCTGCCAGAATGCGTCCTGCATCACTTAGTTTCTGTAAGAGGACCATCTCATCTCTTGCTCCATTGATGACATTGCGAAAAACGATTCCTACGGCAGCTATAGCCGCTGCAATCTTCTTTTGCTTTATAACAATTCTTTCGTCTCTTTTGGTGGCACTTTCATTCAGAGCTGCTTTAACCTCAGGGTTAATTGCCGGGGGATCGATGAAGACAGCATTTTCTGGAGGCGGATATTCGTTGAAGATCGTATCACGATCCTCGGATGGTAAGCCATTCTTTAATATTTCTTCCCAGCGAACCATTAACTCATTCGGTATCTTGGGCGCGAATTCGCGGGTCACCGTTAATCTTTTTCCCATAATCTCGACAATGCGTGGGTCCAGATTTTCGTTGGGCGATTCTGTCATATTTTCCGAACTGTCGACATTACCAGTTACCTTATTAGTTTTGCACTGGATATCTGGTGATGCCTGGTTAGCCAGCTGGGACGTCAAGGCCTCACTGGGAACATCCGACTCTCCAGAGAGGACGCTAACTTGGTCCTTCTCGTGTCGATGATTTCGATCCGAATGGGATTCTCGACTGTCCTGAGCACTCCACTCCTCCGAGGATGCTGTGCTTGATTCGTGATGGCGACCTGACATCCCGTAAAATTATGGGGATAAATATCAGATTTTCTGTTTCGGTTAGAGCCTATTTGAACGACTCCTTTATTGGCAAGGATGTATATCGCCCAGAATGTCGTTCGTATTTCGCCAAGGTGAACTAAGTACAGTTTGCACGGGCTGCGCCCTTCCTCATTCCGGTTAGACCTTCGTGAGTTGCGTATTCTCGAGTTCGTCCGTGGGTTAGAGCCCAAACGAACTACTGCTTCTTTGCACGGGCTACGCCCTTCCTCAACCAGGTTAGACCCTCGTGAGTTGCAGATGCGTGAAGAGTTCGCTGATAGGTTAGAGCCCATGTGAACTGTTCTTCTTCTTGCACGGGCTGCGCCCTTCCTCATTCAGGTCAAACCTTCATGAGTTGCCGATTTTCTTAGAATTTCTTTGTCGATCGCTCGTTAGGTTAGAGCCCACAGGAGCGTTCTTATTTTCCTCCGCACAAGCTACGATTCTCCATCTTCAGAATCGAGTGGAAAAAAGTTTGTGAAAAAAAAGGAAAGACCGTATACTTACGTCGCTTCCGTTTTTTCCCCTGCAATCGCTCCAATCGCCGAATTCTTTTCTCCAAACGTTCTTCGTAGCTTTCTGATTCGTCAGAATGTCTTCGCCGCTTTCTTCCCATTTTCTTTCTTCAATATTGAAATTTAACGCGGACAACACGTGGTGTCTTTCAGCACGAGAAAAAGAATGAAGAAACAGCGGAAGCGGAGGGATTCATAGCCCACTATGGGCAAAATTTTAGACTTTGTATACGTGGTTACTTAGGCAACGAGTAGGGGTACTACATGCTGATCTGAGGAAGAGGCGCAAAATACAATTCGAGAGTTACGTAGTGAAAATTGTGCCAGCATTAGTCGCAGTACAGTATCCCGATGTCTGAAGACTGTAGAACTGATTGGACGCGTTGGTGTAGAAAAGCCACTCATCAAAAGGCCGGATTCAATTTTGCAAATAAATATCAGTTTTGGACAGCATCAGATTGGCGGAAAGTGCTTTTTGTCGATGAATCAAAATTTCAATTATTCGGAAGTGATGGTCGGGAGTACCTGAGCGGTCCAACAGGTACCCGATTCAACGTAAGGTATCAAATTCCTACCGCCAAACTCGGTGGCGGAAATATTAAAGTTTGGGTAGCATTTTCTGACGACGGCGTTGGTCCGCCGTCAAAAATTCAAGGCAATATGGACACAAGAACGGATCTCACAATTAAGGCGGGATGTACATTTAGACAGGAAAAATAAGCAATATTGAGGGATTTTTTAAACTAAGAAAATAATTATTTTTCAATTATCAAACTTTAGGTATACTTTGATAGTACAATTAAGTATACCAAACAATTTTTTTAAATTAATTCATCATCAAAATGACGGAGCTGCGGCAGAGTGTTACAGCAAGGTCGCTGCTGGAGTTGCGAATCGGCGTGCAGTTTAGCTTCCCGTAGACTTTAATTTACTAAAAAGTTCAAACATTTTTTCAGTCAGAACATGTATAGCTTCTATGTGACGGTAATTAAAAAGAAGAAAATGCAAATTTGAGAAAATGGCACACGTTTACAAAAAAATCAACATTTCTCGCAACACTTCTGTAAAATGTGGATGAAAAAAGTAGTTTTTTTTTTCAAATTTTTCAAAAACAATGCTCGTCAAGTAGAGGAAGGTACCGATATTATCAATATTTCTACCGAGTTTCAACTCAATCGGCTTAATAGTTTTTGAGTAATCCTGCACGCCAATTTCGATAATGCAGATTTGAGAAAAACGCGTTTGAAGTTCACGCGTGCTCCGAATCCGAGCGGTGAGGCACAGCGTTGACGGGGTGTAAAGTTTGAAGTTTTTCGAATTTCGCTTTGAAACTTTGGGAAAATATTCTACATATATAGTTCTATCGTTTAGAGAAAAAAAAGAAATCGATTCTTTGATCGTTGTAAACGTATATCCCGCCTTAAGGCGTTACCCCCACTTGTAGCGCAAAAAAGGCCTTTTTCATGAATTTTTTTAAAGAAAACTACAAAACTTTTTTAATCGATCAATATACCATCTTAAAGAATACATCTTGAAGAACTTTCAGTAATTTTTTAATTGAAAAATATTACATCGTTTAGTGGCAAATGAATGAAATGGCCGTCAATGAAATAATGTTTTTATATACACGGTTTGCGGTGACCAACATTGCGGCGAAGTGGATCATCTCAAAAAAAAAATGCGGATGGATTTAGTCAAATATAAGTATAAACTAGTCTTTAATCGAAGAATTTTAAAAAATATTCATTTTTCACAAAATGGCGGACAGTCAAAGTTGATGGTTCGATTTTAACGAAAAAAAAACGGTCGTTTTTGGCTATAAAACGGCCATTTTTGTTTCGAAAAAAATCGAACGATTAAAGACTACATTTTTATGTATTAAATAAGCCTGCAAAATTTCAAGAAGATCGGTTCATTAGTGTTCGAGTAATCTTGGTCACCGACTTCAGAAATGCCATTTTGAGAAAAACGCGTTTAAAGTTTCAATTTCAGTTTACACGAAGAAAATATTTTTTTTTGTAAACTTACATAGAGTCATTTATTCCGGGCCCATACAGAAGTATGGGCCCGGATACTTATACTTCAAAAAAATGCAATAAAAAAAATCGATTTTTTCAAAATCGCAAGTGGGGGTAACCCCTTAATAGCGTCCACGCCTCGTCGATGTGCCACGACTATCGCTGCTGATGGCAACAAAGTACTGACATGAGAGTCATGTGAAAAAAGTCGAATCTCGTTTGGTTATTTTCAAAAAAAAATGTTATGTTTTTTACACGCAATAGTATGTGGCCCATTCCTTTTGCACACTCGTTAAATAAAAAGTGATGGATAATCAAATATTTAAGAACAATATCTATGTATATAATTAATTGTTTTCAAGTATAAGTGATTACGTGTTATCATAACTCGTCAATTTTGTCCCCACCATCGTATTTTACTGCAATATGCCTGAAAATTCGAATGACCCAAAACTTTTGCACGCAACTGTAAACATATAAATGATTCCTCTCTGTTTCCTCTCTACCCCCCCCCCCCCCCCTTCGATGTGTGTATTGCAGTATAGTTAGACGATTATTCAATTTAGCTTATTTAAATAAACGAAATTAAACAGATCTTGATTCGAATAAATAAATATATTCAAAATAAATAATTCCAATAATGGAATGCAATAGGAAAAAATTGATTTCACGAAAAATCTAGTTGATTGAAATAAAAAAATCAAATAGACGCATCTAATTGATATCAATCGAATTTTTCTGTCAATTTAGTGATGGCTTATACGTACCGAGTACTATCCACATGACAATAACGTTGCCGCCAAACGCAACGATCAATATAATCGCGAAGACTATCGACCAAGATAACTTCTGCCACCATGGCAAATCGAACGGACGTTCTTGCCCCGTAGACAGGCAATCGGTGAGGGCAGATTTTAAGTACTCCCGTCTCACAGATCTCCCGAGTACGTCGCTGAGAAAGTCGAAGAGTTCGCTGCGATTGAGTTCCAGCAGATAATTCAAATCCTTCCCAAGAACCGATGCACTGCAATTGTACCAACGATCCAGGCTCACTCTATTCATGTTTTTGACAATTGTTATTCTCGTTACTCGGCCACTCTCGTCAAATTCGAGCATTCGTTGGATCTTGTTCAATCAATCTTATTCATTTGAGTCTCCGCGTGTATCGACGCGACGTGGGATTAAAATTTAGTTTCTCCAAATGCAGTAAGTTACGCGCACGTCGAATCAGCTTTTTGTACAGGCGTTTGAGCTGACGGGGAAATCGATTTCTCAAAGGAATCGAGAATTTTGAGTAGCTTTTCATCGTGTACGGTAATTACATTGGAACGAACATAAGAGTGATACAAGGTGACTGTTATTTCGTTTTCGTCAAAAAAGTCGAATCGGAGGAAACATTGCGAACGAGGTTTGTAGCGCACAGTTTGATTGCCGTCCGTGAATCTCGATGGAGAGACACTCTCGAAAGTCTTCCACCCTCTAGACAAAACTTTTGGCACATTTCACGGCGCGTATTCGGATCTCGGGAAACTCAGATGATTGCATCAAGCTTGTTTGTTCCTATGAGCAAATACTTTGACGCACGTTTCCCTGAGGTTTTGATATTTCACACGAGTTCTGACACGTGGACACTCTTCGCGTCAAACTTTCTCTATTGAATAATTTGATTTTCGCTGTACTCGCCGTTCTCGCTCGCAATTAAAATTCGCCTCTCCGTTTTCGAGGACGCGAAATGGAAATGCAATTTACGCAAATTTCTGCGGCTAATTTAACATTGATATTTTTTTTCACTTTTTTGTACGCGGTATAATTTAGTTCGATTGAAAATCGTTTTCCACTCAGTAACAAATTTACGTTACAAAGCGCGTGCTTTTTATTTCAATGAACAAATGTGCACATTGCGCGCTCACACAATTCACCATTCGAATGTCGCAGCCGAAATAATGTGTGCACTGCGTAGCCGAACGGTGACCCGTTCACAACAAGTGGCACTACGGGCAACAGATGTACAACTGGCAATGAAGCTCGCCGTAGATAGCGAGCTTAGAAAAGCACGTTCATTCAAAGATGCGTGCGCAACTTCGTACAGGCGATAAAATAATTCTACCCGCCCAACCACGTACAGGGAAATTCCCGAACTTGCCGTTCGGGCGAAATAATTCGATGCAAAAAGAGCGAGAAAAATATCCCCCGATCTGACGAGTGATCGAATTGAGTGAACTCGGTTTACCGAGTAACAATAAGTTTCCGTTTAACACCCACGTGTCGGAGCACCATTTGAGTCAGGCTCCGAGGGTTGCCAGGTACGTGCATGTGAATATAATTATCAATTGAGATTTAATTACTCGGCGAAAGTTTTTGATTCAATTTGCTGTTTATAGAACAATGGTATTTTACAGGTGGTCGATAATTATCGTTGTACGACTTGTTAAGGGGGAATATACCTTTGTAAATGCTTTTTTTGCATTTTTTTTCCTACATCTTCCGGAAAAGAAGAAGAGCAAGAGAATGTTGAATCAGAAGAACAATTGTATGGTCCAGGCAACGCCGATTAAAGGTAAACACGAAATTTCCGTGATTTTGCAGTACTTAAAACTTTAAGGGGTTACCCCCACTTGCGATTTTGAAAAAATCGATTTTTTTTATTGCATTTTTTTGAAGTATAAGTATTTGAGAATATGTCGTGAAAATTTCAAGTCGATCCGAACAAAATTGACTGAGATATGAGCGTTGAAAGAGAAGAATCCGTTGTGTAAACGACCGGCTAGTCTCGCGTTTTCTCAAAATGGCATTTCTGAAGTCGGTGACCAAGATTACTCGAACACTAATGAACCGATCTTCTTGAAATTTTGCAGGCTTATTTAATACATAAAAATGTAGTCTTTAATCGTTAGATTTTTTTTTCGAAAACAATGGCCGTCTTATAGCCAAAAAACGGCCGTTTTTTTTCGTTAAAATCGAATCATTAACTTTGACTGTCCGCCATTTTGTGAAAAATGAATATTTTTAAAAATCCTTCGTTTAAAGACTAGTTTATACTTATATTTGACTAAATCCATCCGCATTTTTTTTTTTCAGATGATCCACTTCGCCGCAATGTTGGTCACCGCAAACCGTGTATATAAAAACATTATTTCATTGACGGCCATTTACAACTAAACAATGTAATATTTTTCAATAAAAAATTACTGAAAGTCCTTCAAGATGTGTTCTTTAAGATGGTATATTGATCGATTAAAAAAGTTTTGGAGTTTTCTTTAAAAAAAATCATGAAAAAGGCCTTTTTTGCGCTACAAGTGGGGGTAACGCCTTAAACGCGTTTTTCTCGAAACTATGTTTTTAGACACGGGTGTATGCGTAGCGCCTCGAGTTTTCAATCGATTGACTTGAAATTTTACCTGTAGCTTTTTGACAACATTGTCTAGTCCAGTACGTAGGATTTTTTCGATGAGTTGAAATTTAAAAATTCCACGATCGATATTCGATCAATTTTTTTTTCATATTAACGCCATTTTTTGAAAAATCAATATTTTTAACAACCCCTACGTACTGGACTAGTTTTTTATATCTACTTTCAAAATATTTTTCGCTTTTTGTTCTAGCTTGAAAATTATGACCTGTGCGAATACGCCCGTAGAGGAATATGAGAAAAAAGTTTTCTTTCATCGACGACTGCGCCGCCATTTTGTTTCAAATTAATTTAAAAACAATTCTTTTACTATAAGACTTGTACTAACATGTATCAAGAACCGAATTGAAAAATATTGTTTTGTTTTTCTTAAATAGATTGTCAAAAATTACCCTTGATTTTGCCCTCACAAAGGTATATTCCCCCTTAAACTTTTCGAACAGTGTTGAATATACGCCAGATTGAAAGTCTCCAAATTAAGAAATCATTTTCCGTATTTTTATCGGGAATTAATTACTTAACAGTAGCTGCAATCATTTTAATTGGACGAGTACTCAAAACATTGTTATGAATTGTTTCTGTTCTTTAAGGCGGGATACCACTGTGACGGGCGAAAAATAACGACTTTTTTTCATTTTCCCAAAGCATACACATTAAAGAATATGTGAAAAAAATGTCAAGTTAAAATATTGAAAATTGATCAAGCTGCAGACGAGAGCAGGTAGCGCAAAGTTTTACGTATACTAAAACTTTCAATCGCATTTTTCTCGAAACGACTTTTCTCAAACTAGCCGGAATCATGACTCTAGCTATAGATGGTCGATTTTCAATTGAAAAAAAACCACAATTTTCGTAATCACAGTAGATATCGTTGTACGCAGCCGTTTTTTGTTCGAAATTTAGTCTTTTTCAAACCCCCCCGGATATAAGTAAAAATTTCGCCAAAATTACACTTTTTTAAACATACATCGTTGTGTGATTTTGTTTTCTTTGAAAAACGTCTACATACAACGAGAACTACATTTATATGGATTATAGAACTTTCTTCTTTTTATTTTTCAGACCAGCCATTGTCAAGTTATCTATCCGGCTGTTGAGACACATCTTTTATACCGCGGCTCCATTATGCCTCAATAACGTTGTTGATTTTAAATTTTTAGCATTGAAAATCGTTCAAACTCAATTCTAATCTTGTTGTTAATTACAAAATTACATTACCTCAATGTATCAATATAAATTTTTTTTAAATAACAAAAATCAACTCATTTTATTTACATGTACTTGTTTTTTATCACCCGAAAAGTCTGAATATATTTTCAATGTTATGAAATAGTTGCACTTTGTGTAATATCCCTAGACTTTTAAAATAAAAAATTGACACGAAATAAGTTTAATGTATGCTTAATAACATACCTTTTTCGAAATCCTAAAATAATAATGTAGTAAACAAAAAAATTCGGAAAAAACTACCTTTTTTCGGCTCGTGACAGTGGTATCCTCCATTAAAACTACTACAAGAATAGTGCGAGAGAAAGTCTGCAACGGAGTTGTCGAAATTGTAAGAATCGCAAGTGGCTACTTTGGTTAATATACTTTCCAACGGTATGAGCTGATTTTACTGCTTTTTCTAAGCTAATTAAATTAAAGTAATTACATCACGGAAATGTGGTCTTTCGGGAACTAATTACTCAGCAAACCATACATTTTAAATATGCTTGTGAACAAGTTTAATCTTGACATTTAGTTATTTCTATAACAATTGTGTCTTCACTCACATATATCATTTCAAAAATTTTGGTACCGATATATTGGTCTGTTCGATCTATACAGGGTCCTTGCGCTTTGCGTACTTTTCCCCATCTTGCAGTACCTAAATATCTCACTATGACATTTCTGCCACGAGCATAGAGAAACTGCGGAAAACCTGTATCGATACAGGTCCCAGGTCACTTTCCCGTGGCGGTGCTACGTCGCATTTCGTCGAGAAATGAATCACGGGCTCCAGGCTATGGACATACAGACACGACCAGTCCCCGTGTATGACATCCGTGTAGAGCTGTAACTACGGCATAGCCGCATTTATTTTTCTCCGCCACTACGAGGCTGGGATTTGAACCTGCGACCTTCCTTCTGGTTTAACGCTACGACTAAGCACGCAAGCACGCTACCACTAAGCACGCAAGCGCGCTACCACTAAGCCACACTTTTTCACACACTTATTTTATTTTTGCATTTTACTGGAAGTGGCGCTACACTCAACGTTCTGCCTTACTGACAATAAGAGTGACAATGCCGAGGAATCGGATTATCAAATATATATGCAGATTAGGGTCGCACAATTTTGAGATCTATTTTTTTCCCTTTTCTCACCATCCAATAATCTTCTTTAAATAGAAAGAAAAAAATTGTCGCGAAACCTGCGATCGGTCAATATATATTTAGAGGTCGACCAAGTCTGGCAGAAATGCGGATTTTCATTGAAAAATCGATTTCTTTTCGTCTCACTTGTCACCCATTATTTTTACGCTTTCTCATTTTTAAATTAAGGCTTCAGGCCACAGTAACGGGTATAAAATCATGTACAAATTTAACAATTTTTTTTCGTATGAAAAAGTGATTTACTCATAAAATTAATTACACATCTATTGAGTATGAATATCAAGCTGTTAGAAAAAATATATATTTTTTTTCGATGTACAAAATGGCCGACTACTAATATTTTCTTTTGTTATCTTTTTTTTAGGCGCTCCGCGGCGTGACATTTAGCAATCACAATTTTTTACCTAGAACAAAAAACAAAAATTCTCGTCAATCTACATTAGAATACCTAGAGAAGTACGTACGGAATTTAAAAAATATTGTTTTATGAAAAAGTTGTGGGTATTTGAACTTGAGAAATGAAATTTCTTATAAATGAAAAATTTTGTTATAAATACTCATAAACTGCTCATAAAATGCTCATAAAATGAAAAGTTTTCGATTAATCAGAAATTCCGTACGTACTTCTCCACGCAATGCAATTAGGAATATAACTTTTAAATTTGAAGTAAGTCGAGTGAAAATTGTTGAAGTTATTTGTCACGCCAATTGGGGAAAAACTATTTCGAGAAGTTTCGAGTGGTCGGCCATTTTGTACATCGAAAAAAAAAATATACTTTCTAACAGCTTGATATTCATACTTAATAGATGTGTAATTAATTTAATGAGTGAATCACTTATTCATACGAAAAAAATGTTAAATTCGCACATGATTTTATACCCGTTACTGTGGCCTAAAGCCTTAAACCTCGCGAAAGCTCTAGCCGGCCAATAAATATTTAGTGGTCACTCGAGAGCTTCGAAATGTCCAATTTTCGCCTATTTTTTAACTCGTCTCACTCATAAATTTAACGCTTTGAAATTTTTGAAAACAAAAAAAATCCTTTTTTCTTTAAAACCAGATTTTCCAAATTTACCTCACACAGCTAACCCAAGAATCACAATCTTTGTTCTCATCAAATAATTCTTTCAAGCTATTGTCCGTAAACAAAATTATAGGTCGTTTTATTCGTAAAACTGAAATAGCTGCTTTTATCCGCGCATCGTAATGTATCCCACAGTTGGTCTCGTTAGTCAAACTGCGGACCAATCGTAGCTGTACTCTGTGACGAGTGACGCCATAATACAATAATACATAATAGCACAAATCGTCTAATTGGTGTTTGTTACAAATTATTATACTAAATTATTGAGAAAATGTAACACTTCGCTGTTTATTTTGTTTTTATAGTGCAAGGAAATATAGTGAATGCGAGATTTATTTTTTGGCGGAAATTCTGAATTTTTTAAAACCTTGAGCGCCCACTAAATATTCATTGGCCGGCTAGAGCTTGCGCAAGGTGAATCAAAAATTATGAAGCGTAAAATTTATGAGTGAAAAATGGACGAAAAAAAAGATTTCATAATGAAAATTTTTATTTTTGGGAGGCTTGAGCGACCTCTAAATACTGTTTGACCGCACGCAGCTTCCGCGACAATTTTTTTTTTTCTTTAAAGAAGATAATGCATGGTGAGAAAAAAGGAAAAAATAGAGCTCTAAATTGTGCCACACTAATGTAGATGTCGCTATTTAGCATTGTAAAAAAGTTATATATACAAATAATATATAAAAGGTATAAAAAATATTAAACGTTAAATGTAAATGATATATAAAAGTTATATATATAATAATTCACAACAGGTATTGGGATGTTGAATAAGTTCTCGCTATTTTTTTCGTGAAAATCAATGCTTTATTAGAAAAAATAATTCCCAATGCTTTCAAACGTTTCGGAACTGTTGCGTGATCAACGCCTAATTACATGAGTCTGCATGAAGTAATGCCTCCAATTCAACACATCACAATCATTATTTTTGACGCGTCTAAACCAATCTCTGCACGTTCCTTCAGCACTTTTTAGCCTAGAATATAGATTTTTGACTGAAGCTAGATGGTTGCATACTGAAAGTAACCTCAATAAAATGTTGCCCCTCAACTCGCCCCAATCCTAAGAAATAGGGGTTGAAAATTAAAAAATCGCCGTATCTCTATAATTGATAGCCCGATCAAAAAAGGTTTCAAACAAAAGTTGTTTGGAATAATAAAATTCGTATAAAGTTACTTAACATCCAACCCCCTATCTTTGAAAATAGCGGCACAAAAGCGATTCGAAAATTCGGGGGTGATGCGTGTGCGAGCGGTGTAGACATATCGCTGCGTCCTTGTCTGGGTCAGTGGTGCCCTCGTGTTTTTGTGCCGCTATTTTCAAAGATAGGGGATCTGACGTCACATAACTTTATCAGTATTTTATCATTCCAAACAACTTTTGTTTGAAACATTTTTTCATCGGGCTATTAATTAGACGGCGATTTTAAAGTTTCCAACCCCTATTTCTTAGGGTTGGGGCGAGTTGAGGGGCAATATTTTATTGGGGTGACTTTTACAATGCAACCATCTACCTTCTTACAAAAATTAATATTCTACGCTAAAAAGTGCTGGGTTTTCGTCTCTTATACTGAACTAATGGTAGCCGTAAGTCTCGACAAGAATTCTGTGTGCTTCAGTTGCAGATTTTTTAAAAATAAAGTAGTGCAGTAAAATTTTCCGCAAGTACGCTTTTTTGGCACGAAATTTGACATGTTTAACACTATGAAAAAAACAAGTTGTTTACACTTCCGCGAAATGACACACACTGAATTTCAAGCTTTCTTATAGTACTTCTCGATAGACGCGTTACCATCTTAAGGGGGGATTGTCTTTTTTTTCGCAAAATTTACCGCTTTTTGCGAATTTTTGTGTGAAGAAAGTATACAACGGAAAACTTGTGAAACTTGGCATATAGTTTTATTGATCTGTTTACTACATACAAAAATTTTTTTAAACAATTTCATCAAAAAATCCGCCTCCCACCCCCCTCGACGCGCGATGGTCCTTTTTTGATGGTGTGCACGATTATAGCCTTCACGTTCATCCTGCAACAAAAACCCGAAAAGCATTTTACTTTAGACACATATAGCTATCGTTCGATGAAGGGAAAAAAAAATTGACGATTTGGTGACGTTTTGAACTTGAAGTATCGATTTTTCGAAAAAAATTGATCGATTTTTTGTTATAAATAAAAAACTATTAAACGGATTGCTTTTTTGCTTCATCAAACGATAAAAGGATGTCAGCTGAGCATTCTGTCCAAATTTGAAGGCAATCGGTTGAATAGTTTTTGAGAAATCGTGCACACCATCAAAAAAGGACCATCGCGCGTCGAGGGGGGTGGGAGGCGGATTTTTTGATGAAATTGTTTAAAAATTTGTTTGTATGTAGTAAACAGATCAATAAAACTATATGCCAAGTTTCACAAGTTTTCCGTTGTATACTTTCTTCACAAAAAAATTCCCAAAAAGCGGTAAATTTTGCGAAAAAAAAGACAATCCCCCCTTAAACCACATGCACTCAGTTCTCGTAACGCTATCTATTGGAAAACAGCGAGAACTCATTCATCGTCCTAACATGAATAAAATATTTCATTCCACAAAAGATTGAGATCCTGGAGTAGACAGACGAAAAGTTTTGAGTGACATTGTAAATCATAGCCAATTGTTCTTCGTCGATACACCCTACTGATTCGAGATTCCGAACATTGTGAAAAATTGCACACTCGACAAAAGTTCATTTCTTTTGGTATGTTTCGTTACGCCTATTATACGAACTTATCGTGTCTTTTGTATGCAACGTACGTGCTTTCAACCCTCCGCGGTCTCGTCCGGAATTACCATATCCATTAAGCCTCGTAGTGGAGAGAAACGCGCTTAGAGAAGCAGAATTTATGCGCGGAATTTCCGTCGCGTTTCGCAAGATAGTTTCCACCTTTTCCCTTTTTTTTGGGGCCAGGATAAAAAACTGACACGTACGAACGGCATTTGACAATACAGCGAAATCTCGGGCATAGCGCGATTCTTTCACGTTTTCGCGATATCGTTAGCCGCGTGTCGTTCCACTTTATCTTTTTACGGAGAAAGCGGAAAGTCCTTTACGTAGACATTGCAAATGAAACATCGCAATATCGTCGGTACGATGTGCACGAACTTCGTCGCTTACTCGAAACGTAATAACGCGCGTTATTGTGGAAACGCGAGAATAATTCGATCTGCATACTTAACAATAAAATGCAGTAGGATAAATCGATCGTTTGATCGAAAAATCGGTAAGATAGGAAGATGCGATAATCAAATGCATCGTGACCGGAGACTGGGGACTGAATTTGCGAATGTATAATTGTAATAACCAATTAAACCTTGATCCCGTTTGAGGCATTTGCAAATTGATGTGTTGTTAATTGAACTGAAGCGTTTTATAAACAACGACGTATATCGATATTTGATAAACATTACGTTTATCGAATAATCTTCGAAACTGGCAACTAATAGACCCTATATAAACCCAAACAATTTCTGGTTATAAATACGGATATTCAGCAATATTTGCCACGTAACATTTTACGAATAGATTCGAAAATATGGCCGATAGAACCTTACCTCGTTAAAAATGGTTTGCTCTTTTCTTTCTTAAGGCAGCATTCTATGTAGGGGCCTTAATTTCGAGCGTTTGGTCGGACTTGATAAAAAACAAAACAAAAAATTGTTTCGCCATCCTTTTTTTTGAGTCTTTAAAAAAACATATTTTAAGTATTTTTTATATTTCCAGAACTTACAAAAAAAGTTTGTTTGGGTTTGTTTACAAAACTTAGAAAAATTACAATGTTTGCAAAATTTACGATAAAAAAATTGAAAAACTTATGGCCTCCCGAATATGGTCGCAAAAAAGGGTGGAGGCAGTTGACACGATTCGAAAGCTCCTATTCATCTGAAATAAAACCAATTTTCTTGATCAATTATGATGTCATTTGGCCAGGTACCAAAGAGAAAAATAAATATAAACTTCAAATGTCTGAATGCAACAGTCTGAAAAAAAGATCAATATTTCGCTACATTTTTAAAAGTTAAAATGTTTTTTTTTTCAATAATAATAATATCGCAATGGCTGAGGTAGGGGCGATGGCATATTGAAGGTCCATACCAAATTTAAAGTCAATCGATTGAATAGACCGTGAGATTTTGTGTCAACCAGGTTGAAAAAAGCAGTTTCGAGAAAAACGCCTTTAACGTTTCGGATACAATTTCAGACAACCACAACTATGTCGGTGGTATAATGCACATTATACTTACGTTGTATTAATCAGCCATTCCTGCCTCGTACGTGCCTTCCTCGACTTCGAAATAATGATTTTCCGAAGTTCGTTCTTCCTTGCGAACATTTCGAGCTTCCTTAGAAGCTTCCGAAGTTCGTAGCTCCGACCCCTCGATCCTATTCTGGTCTCGTTTGTTGGCATAAACATTGGGAATTCCGTAATTCCTTTTTGAGGACATATTCTTAAGAGTATACTTTAAGGGAGACACCACTGTAAAACTTTCGAAAAACCGTTTTTGTTGTTGTTTGGAAACATTTAAAAAGTCCTTTGGACCTTCAAAAACATTATGCATATTCGTTTATATAGATGAAAAAAAAAAACAGTTTTAAAGTGGTTTTCGAGCTATTTTTACGGGAGTCACGAAGCGCTGAAAAGCGCCATCGGCGACGCCACGCCGGTAGACGCAGTTCTCGACTCTTGTACGCCTATTATCTTTGGGGAAAAATTTACCGGCTAAAAATAATTTTTTTATACCAATAGGTGGCATTATATTACGGAAAACAATTAATCGGTTGTAGCGTCTATAAGACCGTTGACTTCGAACATGATTTTTCTCAAAACCATGTTTTTAAAATCGGCACGCAGCAGAAGGCGAACAATTTTCGTCCGATCGACTTGATATGTTAATTTTAGTTTCTTAGATTGCTTTAACAATCGAGTACAAGCGCTGTTTTTCGACTAATTGAAAATTGTAAAAAATATTTCACTTTTTATATGAAAATGATAAAATGATGACTATTTTTCCGTCTTTTAAAAAAATTCCCCCTATAGTTGACTGCTAAAAGTAATATAATTAACGAAAAGACTTCACTCTTAGTTCCAGGATTAAATTTACGACAGTTCTATGCAGTAGTGCTATAGCGACTCGTGCGCCACCATTTTGCATTCTTTTGACAAATACCTTTTTTTACATACTTCAATTTTTACTTCATAAAGCCTAAAAGTTCTTTTAACTAAATATTTTATTACTTTCTTTAAAAAAAATCCAAAGTAGATGGTCGAGAATGGGCAGTTACAGTGGTGTCCACCCTTAAGAAAATGTCAAAACAAAATCAGTTTTTTTTTTAATTTCTAGACTAGAATACTGCCTTAACCTAATTATGTTATTGTGACTGCACCTCGCTCAAGAGTGCTCACGGAATGCTATTTTCATGAACTTTTGAGATTCTTAGACCGGCGGGTATACGAGTAGGGGGCTGAGGAGAGAAGCACTCTGGTGTGACAGACGGACGGTCATGAAAAAATGATTAGAGTTCCAGTAGCTACAGAATGCTAAAAGTCCGCGACTCACTTGTTTCGTCGCCAGTTACTAGCAAGGAACATCACCTTTAGGCGAGGAAAAATTGCTGATTTCCATGATTTTTCTTTTAAAGAAAGATTTTACCGTTTTTTAGATTTAGGGTACGTTTCATTACTACTTTTGGTTGTTACATGGTTTTTTTTTATTAATCGTTAAAAATGGGGGAGGTATAGCATGGTCTTCTAAACGGGTTGCAGCGTATGTAGTCAGACGGCGGGACACGTAGCGTCGGGATTAATCAGAAAAAAAAACGAACGACGATTTTTCTTTCATTAACACTCATACGCAGAATATGAACCAAGAAAAAGTGAGAAATTTTGAAAATCCATAAAATGGTGCACTGTAAAATAAAAAGATTGAATTAGAAAGATTTACACCAAAATTCTTCAGAATCGATCCATTCGTTGTTTAGCTATACGTCACGCCAGTTTTCAAAATGTAGTTTAGAAGACCGTGCCGTACCTCCGCCATTTGTAAAGACTCCTCAACCCTTACCAACCCCCATCCTGTTTCACACCTGAAAAGCTTCCCTCCTCACAAAGCGCCCACAGAGGCAAGCTACAGAAGTAATGGTGTTTTATGATTTTTTTTTACCATAGTATTAAACACAAAAAAAAGAGTATTTACTATAAAGCACAAAAAAAATAATAATCGAAAATAAATATTTTTTATGAAGAAAGCAATTTAGTAAGACGCGTCATCCAAGAGCCAGTCCAAGAGCCCCAACCAAAAAAGTAGGTTTGGCTAAAAACGTTCGGGAACAGGTATTTTTTTTGGAATATGTTCAGGGGTGTCCCCTGAATGTAAATCCAAGTGGGCGTCGTGGCTTAAGGTTCACTTCAGCCGCCATCTTGAAAAACACGTTTTATTAAATATCTCGCGAACCGCGCATCGTACGACAAAAATTGTAGAGATCATTATTGTAGATAATAATATTTGCCATCTTTTTTATTTGAAACTTTTTTTTGTATAACGCATAGATTTTTAATTATAGCGCTCCAAACTTTTTTCAATATGGTTTTTGCTAAATATTTAGTTAATGGTCAATGATAAATTAAAAATGGTGGCAACTAATTTGTAGAGCATGAAATTTCCTATAAATTTCATTGGAAACTTTTCCCGTAGTATTTATAGTTTAGGAGCTATTACGCTGTAAATGAGATTATAACGAAATATAATGCTGTATATTCAATTATGCGCCTATGAGTGTAGTATATATTTCGGGTCGTTCGAAATTTCCCCCTCTTAACATTCCAACAGTATTCAGGTATAAATCCTAACGGTTTTTGTCCCCTCGTGAAGCTAGGGTCGTTCCCTCGCCTGTTTGTGTATTGAAATTTTCGTAGACGCGTCAGTTCTGTACTACAGCTTGTAGAGAATACTTGTGCGCTGTGTCAAGATTTTAATTTTTGTAATGCTATTTTAACAAAAACCGTGGAAAATGAGTTCGTGTTTTATATGTGGGAACTCTTTGAGTGATGGGACTATAGTGACAGTGCAAGAAAAAGGTGTGCAGACTCTGCTAAAAGCGAGCATTCAAAGAGGAGAAAAAGAGCATGAGCTCCTACTACGAAACTCGAAAACCATAAGGTAATAATATGCAAAAATATTAAAACTGTATTTTGCGAACACCCTGCACTGTGTAGTACTGATAGTTTAGGTAATAAAGGTTTTATTTATACAATATATCCGGATGTGCGAGTGCGTGCGTGCGTGCGTGCGTGTGTCTGCGTTTATTCATTTTCTTTTTTCCATTTCCTAGACCTGTGTATAATATACAGACTTGTACATATATTGGCACCCACCCACACACACACACATACACATTTTTTTACATTTTTTTACTTTCTTTTTCTCTCTTTCTCTGCCAGGGCCAGGGATGGACAGCAGAGAGAGAAATTTACATTTACATATACATTTACATATAATAAGAGATGCTGTGTGTCTCGCTGTGTGTGTGTGTGTGTGTGTGTGTGTGTGTGTGTGTGTGTGTGTGTGTGTGTGTGTGTGTGTGTGTGTGTGTGTTTGGGAAATATCGATCGGACGGTTCAGATTTCATTACATTTATATAGGAGTTACAAATCGCTCGTATTCTTGTCAATGTTGAGACATCGTCCTGTTTTTGTAACGTTCAATTTTGACGAAATTGCTGGAGGAAAAATGTGAATTTTTAAAATTCCAAAATCATGACGCTGGGGGGGGGGGGGGAAGGTTATTTCGCTCCGAATAAGAAGAATGTCTGAAAATATTTGCTGTTACTGGCTCATTTCTGCACAATTACTAATGAAAATTTTGCAGAATATTCTTCAAATGTCCTTTTAGTATATACTTCTTACATACATAAATATATATAAACTGTGTCGTTGAAAGCAAAATCGTAAACATTTTTCATTTTTGGTGCGAAATAACCTTACGCCCTCCTTTTTACAAAAAACTCGAGTTTACATTGAAACGAAAGCTAAATTACATAGAAATCTTACTCTACACGATGCAGGGTGCATTTTTTTTTTACTTGTGTTTAATACAATTATTTTATGTTTTCCATCAGTGTGCACAAGGCGTGTCAAAAGAATTATGCCGATAAGCGAAGAGCTGCAAGTGCCGCTCGTAGACGTCTGTCGCAGCCAACGTCGTCGCAGTCAACGTCGTCGCAATCAACGCCATCGCAATCGCCTACGCCATCGCAGCCACCTGATGTTGAAAAATTCGATTTTGCGAACAGATGTTTCATTTGTACGGAAACAATACCGAGCGATGTTGAGGCGTACAATAAGAAGAAGCATGTACATCGACGGATTCGTATATCGTCCGTGCAGAGATTTTCTACAGTCAAGAGCACCATTCTCAAGTGGCTAGAAAATCGAGATGACGACAGTGCTCAGGAGATAGTGAAGCGCATTGAAGGCGTTTCCGACACTGATGGCGCTGGAGCTAAATATCACAGAGAGTGCTTCACCAAATTAAGCAAGCCACTGCCAACCGGACGAAAGAGATCGTTATCACGTGTAGATGATGCGATGGAATTGGTCTACACTTATATCTCGGAGTCGGACGAGTGTCAGTTTAAACTTTCTGAGCTCGCCAATGTAATTGAGGAGGATCAGCGACCGGTTCTGAGTACCATAAAGACGCGTTTGAAACAAAAATACGGAGAAGACATTTGCATTTTCGATTCTACAGGCCACAACACATTCGTCTGCTTGAAGAGTCGAGGATACAAAATTTTGTCTTCAGCTTGGTACGAAGCAAAAGAAAAGAATAAAGAAGCGGAAAGATTGCGGGTCATCAGAGAAGCTGCTGCTATTCTTTTGGAGGATATATGGTCCCAATGTTATGACACCGAAGCATATCCAGCTTCAGACGATATCATGAAAGACGTCGATTCAGCAGTTCCGGAGTCACTTCGTCTTCTCTTAACGGAAATGATAACAAAATCGAAACGCAGTTCGTCAGATAATTGGAAAAATAAATGTACCAGCATCGCACATACCATTATAGCTGTGGTAAGACCTCGCTCGTCTCCTTCGGATATGGCGGAGGCAGAAGAGACAGATTCACAAGGCGATGAGTGTCTTCCGTCAACATCGAAAAAAATAAGACTCGCCCCGTAAAATAATGCGCCACTTTTTATATAACAAATGTCTGAGTCCGTTTTTTTGAAGTAGCATTCGTGAAATTCTTTTTATTTCAGTGATTTCGACAACAATTTTCGAAAGAGAAAATAAAGTGCTGACGAATATACACAATATTTTACAAAATTCGAAACAATTAAAGCGGTTTAGCGATTTTCCGAAAAACTCAGATTCACGTTGAATTCAAAAAATTAAAAAAATTCAAATTGAATACCAACCTTCATATTCTTCTATTAAAAAAGAAATCATTATTAATATTACAACACATTACAATATACAATATAAAATTATACTGTACAATATAAAATAGCATTATACAAGCATAACGTTAATTAATAATAATAATATTAATAATAACAATAACAATTCTTACGACGTAGCGTTATGTACTATTGTTTTTTGCCACATGGACATTCTTGTATGATTATACCGTTTTAAGTAACAATAAAGATCGATAAATTATTAGTTGTTCTCCACACTATTTATAATTTTAATTCATTCGCTACACAGCTGCATTGACATTTTTTTGAACACTTTATGCCATTTTATGCGTTATGAAATTTTTTTCGTATACAACGAGCAATATTGCCACTGATAATGTACGAGGTGCAAGTTTTACCAAGCTGCAGCTCCTAAACTATAAATACTACGGGAAAAGTTTCAAATGAAATTTATAGGAAATTTCATGCTCTACAATTCAGTTACCACCATTTTTAATTTATCATTGACCATTAACTAAATATTCAGCAAAAACCATATTGAAAAAAGTTTGGAACGCTATAATTAAAAATCTATGCGTTATACAAAAAAAAGTTTCAAATAAAAAAGATGACAAATATTATTATCTATAATAATGATATCTGCAATTTTTGTCGTACGATGCGCGGTTCGCGAGATATTTAATAAAACGTGTTTTTCAAGATGGCGGCTGAAGTGAACCTTAAGCCACGACGCCCACTTGGATTTACATTCAGGGGACACCCCTGAACATATTCCAAAAAAAAATACCTGTTCCCGAACGTTTTAAACCAAAAAGAACCCGGCGCTTGGCCTATCATGAGACGACAAACCAAACAGCCAAATATTAGTGAGTACGTTAGATAAGGATGTTTATTACTTACAGATGTATAACGATGAAACAACGAAATAAACCATTTTTATAAAACCAAAACCAACAATTTTTCAAGATTGATAAAAAAAGAACACCGTGTAACAGGAAAAAATAGTTATAAAATTCCCTGACAATGAGTATCAAAAAACGGTCAAGAAATCGTTCCTTTAAAAAAAAAATCATAATCTGCAAATTTTTGCCTCATCTGAAGGTATCTCCCTCCTCGAGTATCCGCCTTTAATTTTGTTGAAACTCATACATGTGATACAACATTGAAAACTGTTAGAAGCGTATTTTTTTTATCGGCGGAAAAACGGTTTTACGGGGGAAGCCACCCCTCAAAGGAAGGCCTGGCGAGGGGTGATTTTGCAGTTTCACCCATAATCAGTCCATCGATGTGGATAAAACAAAAAGCAAAATTCGTCTAATGTAAAGCGATGAGAAATGCATCTTAGAAATTTTGAGAAAAACAAATAAATTAGGAGGTGACACGCGTTTCTTAGAGGGGTCATTACCCCCTTAAACCCGCTTTTCCGCCGGTAAAAAAAATACGTGTCTAATAGATTTCAAACCTCTATCACATATATGAGTTCCAACAAAATTGGAGGTGGACCCTTAAAGCGTCTTCTCACTCTACAATTTTCAAAAAAACCGATCTTTTTTTATTACATTTTTCCAAAGTATACATATCCAAAAGTATCATACTAAAATTTTATGAAGATTGGAGGGGTCTAACTGTATTTTTGTGTGACCATTACTTTACTACTTGAGCGCGTTCATCTGCTCGTTAAAAACTTTTACCGCGTTTTTCTCGAAACAACGTTTTTCGACGGCTTGTTGATAAAATCTTCAAAACTACTGAACCGATCCTTATGAAATTTTAACCACATATTTTTTACAACTATAGCTATAGCGCATGTCAAGGAATTTTTAAAAAAATTATATTTACTATTTTTTCGGCCAAAACGGTGAAAAGCACGTTTTTTTTGTTTTTTCGAAAAATATCCGCCATTTTGTTATTTTTGCATATATAAAAAATCGTATGATTTTCGCTATAGCCATTAACACACTTGAATCTAAAACCGTTTGATTTTTTTGTTTCAGATTATCCATCTTCGAAATTTCATCACAGCGCAGACCTACAATTTTTTTTTTGACATTTTTTAGTAAATATTCGGAGGTGTCACTCCTGTCAGAATCGAGCTGATTTTTTGTGTGGTTTTTTACAGTTAAAAAACATCATATTTAATATTATTATGGCAGCGCATCAACAAAAAAAATGTCAATTAATATCTTTCATAGATTTTTATTCGTCAATCTTTCGAACTTTTTTTCAAGATTCAAGATTTTCAAGACCCAAACAAATCCAAATATTATGCGCCATTAAAATATAACTTAACATAAGGTTTTATAATCATAAAGAATTGATAAAAAAAATGTACCGTCTCTTTTTAGCGGAAGTGACACTTGCGAATATTTACCCATTTTTTTAACTACCATTTTCGTCTTCAAATAGTGACTAAAATAATTCAAAATAAAAAAAAAGTATTCCGAAAGTGTATTTATTAAGTGTAACAACTTTTATATCAATATCTACAATATAAACCGATAAAAGAATAGCCTTTTTTTAGCGTCTAAAGTGAGAAGACGCCTTATGTGATGTTCCTTGTACGACTCATTCCACAACTCGATTATAACATCTTTCGTATCCCACGTTATTCTATCGGGGCCACTCTCAGCGAACGTTTTGCATTTCTCAAATTGCTGCACAGTGTACCATCGCACGCAATAAAATGAATTCGAATAATGTCTGTCCCTCTCACCGCTCGTACTTCTTTTGTTCTAGCTCTTCATATCCCCTTAACGTTTCGTAGTCGTTGGCAGATAACGTCTCTACCAGCGTCTCTAGCAGCAGTAATGTAATACCAGAGGAAACGTCAATGACAATTATTCGAACAATATCAGTCCCTTTCGCCGCTCGTGTTTCTTCGGTTTTTGGTCTTCGTATTCTGGTAAGATTTCCTACTCGTTGACAAATAACATCCGCAGTCGAATATACTTTGGGCGACGAAACTTAACTTTACAAGCTCTTGGCTTTGTACAGATCTGTATGTCTCGCAGGCTATCTTTCGTCGCCAATGTTTCAGGTCAAGTTGCCAAATCCCCTGTACTCGCGACATCCCTTTAATCCTTCGCCCCACCATCTTCGTGGATCGCTCCCTCCGTACACGAGTATTTCGGCTCGGTTCTAGTCAGTTTATTTTCTTTATGCAGCACGTGGGGGAAAAATGGGTAAATCCCTTCCCGGCTCGTCGCCACCGTACAACCCTGATCTTTTTCCGCTTCCCGCAGCCCTTCCAGCGGTTGTTACACTGCTCTCCATCTTGGTCGGCCAGACGCTCGTGTCCATACTATGATTATCCTTTCACAACCAACTTTTCTCATTGCCGAACCGAAATCCTGTCCCGAGGACGTTGGGACGTCTTCAACGCGGGCTCATCACGGGAGGATATATATAGGGTGTCTCAAAATTACCTGACATTTAAATTTATTTGAAAAAACGTATTGTTTATTTGGAAAGTACGAATATTTTTATTTTAATATAAGGTACAAACATGGAGGTTATGTGTGGAACACAATATCCGATAAATGACCGCCCCGTCTCGGTTTGCAAATGTTCACTTTTTTCACGAAATTTTCAATAACATTTTGGCTTAATTTCGGACTAATTTCATTAAGGCCGGAGCTTGAATTAGAATAGAAAAAACGTTTTTTTTATTGCTCAAATAGATTGATAAACTATCCAAGAATATATTTACAAAGTTACAGAGTCCAATTGTAAATATTTTTTAAGATATAAGGCTGAAAGCAGAGAAGCGATTAATATTTGATATTCATATTTTCTCCTATTGAAAACTTTGAAGCACGTTTTCTCCAGTTCTCATTTTCCCGATTTTTTCCAAATTGGCGGGCGTGATAGCAAAAAAACTGAACGACCTATTGAAACAAACCCAAGTTTATTCTCTTCAGTATGGAAAGAATTGAAAAAGTCGTTGAAAAAGTATTTTTATATAATTTTTATAGCACGTTAAAGTGTTTTTCATAACACTTTTTTTTTCAAACCTGAGAAAGGTTATAATTTCACGATCTTTTCAGCTTTTTCTTAAGGGGAGAGTAGGGATTTCAGCGTGAAAAAAACCCACTTTTTTGCGATTTTTTTCATCTATATGGATAGAATAAATTTATTGAAACCTTTTGTACATTGTTAAGTGTCATTTCAAGAACATTCCGTGAAATGTGTACGCGAAAATATCCACAAAGAAGCCGGTGCCGCGTTTTTCTCGAAACCACTTTTTCAAAGTCCGTGTTCACTGCCATTTGAAAACTACATGACCGATTTATTTCAAACTTGGTATACACTTTCTACATATAAAATATCTCCCCCCAACGGTTAGTTTGAGATTTTTTTTACATTGAGGGGGTTTTCCACCCCAAAAATGGCGGAATTTTTCGTGAAAAATATCACTTTTCACTTTACATGACCACCAAAAATTTAGAAATGAAAAAAAAAATTATCAAAGACCGTTGGGGGGAGGATTTGATGATACTTTGACTAAATTTTAATGGTACTCGATTTCAGATAATTTCAAGTTGAGATACAGTGAACACCGCAAATCGTGTTTTTCCAAAGGCGTTCTTGGAAAAGCTTTGTCGCCGGCTTGTTTGTGGATATTTTCGCGTACAAATTTCGCGGAATGTTCTTGAAATGACACTTAACAATGTACAAAAGGTTTCAATAAATTTAATCTATCCATATAGATGAAAAAAATTCGCAAAAAAGTGTTTTTTTTCACGCTGAAACCCCTACCCTCCCATTAAGGTAGCGGATTGACTACTCAACAGAAAATCTATAAATTATCGAATCTGAAAAAAGCAAACTATAATGTATTTGGGTATAATAATAAACATGATACAGAAAATAATTATTTGAAAAGTGCATGTGATATCTGTTTGTATTATAGTTTGGTAAGTGAAGTAAAATCGCAATCAGATTTAACTTCAGTTGTCACAGGTCGCTATTTCATAATTCTGGCAATATCCGTGGCAACGCTGTATTCAGGTGCTTTCGATATATGTCAAGCACGTGTTTGTTTACCGTATGTGTAATCGTGTGTTGCAGTGTATGTGTAATGTGCATATTGTAACAAGAGAGATAGCAGACGCGGCTGGCGAACGCAAAAATGAGTTGATTGAATCGATGATATCTGCTCGAAATGTCCTGTAACCTATATTTTTTTGGAACATACGTGACCGCGACAGTTTTCTTGTTATTCATCGCTTTTCGCATAGCTTTGATCTAACCGGGAACCAATATTATTTCCGTTCCAAAGTTCGATCCGCACGGATTCCCTATATGGTGCGGATTAAATGCATTGATTTCGTGAATTAATTGCTATTGTATTTAGCCGTTAATGCCTGCAGAGTTTTCGCGGACGTCATTTTTCATGTCTCTACTACAGCATACAAAAAAATGATTTTTTTTCTAATGAGGAGGTTTGTGCACGTATGCACAATTCACATCGCCGCGGCGCAAGATGACACGATCATGAAACTTTGTCTGCAATAACCATGCAGTAACAATGCAGCAAATAGAAATTTCTCTGCGTTGCTCGATCGTGTAGTTCTCCATCACTAAACCTCAATGCTTCCTGATGCCGGTTATCAAAGATCAGTACTCTATGTTCACCACAAAAAAATGGCGCGCAATTAAGAATGTCAGGTCATTTTGAGGCAACCTTTATCTGATCAACCCTCATCTCCGTATACGACTATCCGATCAATTTGCCAATCGATGGTCGTACCACTCTCGACGAACCGATATCGCCGCACGAAACAACCCCGTCAAACCCGGAAAAACCAAAACCCCCAATAATGCATATCGTATGCTCGTTGTAAGAATACCTAAGAGGTTCTCGATACGAGATGCGTAAGGAATTTCGTATCGACGAAAGCAAGAGAGAAATAAGTTGACGGGTCGTGGGGAGCAAGTTGCGGGTGAGGAATCGAGGCAGGAGTTCGGGAGTCAAGGCAGGTATCATTAGTAGTCCCCCAGGGGATTTTCATCTATCTTCTTTCAGGTTCTTTTCCTTTTCGCATCCCTAAACTGAAATCCACCCCTAGTCTCGAGGCTAGACCCTTCAGGCTCTCACGCAAAAAGAAAGTCCCACCGACGCGATTTCGCCGAGTCGGCTCTCCGGCTGGCAGTGAGCACATTCCAACGGACGTTGACGTTGTCCTATATACCAGGTGTGTAAGTATGAAACCGGAATTTGCCCATAGGTGGCGCTAGATGTCGATGCAGTTACCGACACATCACGTCAGCGGTGTCTTGTTATTATATTGATAACCGACAAAGATTTCCAACTCACAATAACACGAGTTTCATTCAGTAGCATTAGTTTATTAGAGATAAACATGTCGAGTTTTGTGCCAACAAATTACGATTTGCGGACAGCACTACTTTTCTGTTTTCATCTGAAGAAAACCGCAGCCGAATCGCATCGAATGCTTGTGGAGGCGTTTGGTGAGCATGCTCTCGGTAAAACACAGTGTTTCGAGTGGTTCAAACGGTTCAAAAGTGGCGATTTTGACGTGAGGAACGAAGAACGTGGAAGACCACCGAAAAAGTTTGAAGACGCTGACCTGCAAGCCTTGTTGGACGAAGACGACGCTCAAACACAACAACAACTGGCGGATCAGTTAAAGGTGACCCGAGAAGCCATCTCCAGTTATTTGTATCATATCATTACAATAAACGTGTTTTTTCTGTACAAAAATTCCGGTTTCATACTTACACACCTGGTATACCTCCCGAAGTGTCCTTTCGTCCTGAGGACATGGATTTTCCGAGCGAGGTCAACAACCCTCACCGATGAGATTTTCCAATGGGTTGTGACTTTTTCACGGACACTCATGCTTGGTGTATGACTATTCGCGTTGTGTCGTTACCCGTCACTTGTCTCTCGTATTTCAGATCTCTTCGCTCTTTTCGCTTCGAGTCTCGTTTGCAAACGAGCTCGCGATCGTTACGCATCGGTGGCGTCGTTGGGGCTGGGGTGGGAGTGCTCAAGGAATCATCGCTTACGAAAAATCGGGTATGTTGTAACAGTGATTCGTATGGATTTGCTCGTGACGATCATGCTCATCAAATATCTATTTTAACGGGCTACGTCTACCTAGGGGGCTCAAAAAATTGAATTTTCCAAAAACATTTTCGGACCGTAGTATCACCTTTTAGCTATATTCCCTGAAAACTCCATTGAAATATCCCTCAAATTGAATGAGCTACAGCCTCTAACAGCCCGAGTAGAAATATTGTCAGGCTGGCCTGACATTTGATCTGGGCCTGATCAGGCTGTAGTACGGAGGCCTTACTTACGGGTAAGGCCTTCGTAGGCCTTGATTTGCCTGATCCTGCTAATTTCAGGCGGTAGTCAGGCAAACAGATTCACGGCTTGCATTAATTCGCCTAATCTCGCTGGCTTCACGCAATCATCAAGTAAGTGGACCTATATACAGTTTGGCGCCTTTCACACGCGTAACCTCTTGTCAATCATCGGACGAACGATGTATCGTCGTCAAAATGTCGAGACATATTGTCCACTTTATGCATACATTTTTTATTATTCCTAATATTTTATTTATTCCTAGTAAATCTGCGATTTGGTTTCATCTGTTCAAAAAACAATTTAGATGAATCCACTGAATGTATCTATGTCGTTTCTAAAAATTTAAATTGAATAGAATTTTCGTAGAGACAAACATTTTTGTCTTTGCTTGAGTCAATGATCTGCCTTTATTGTAATATTACACATCGACGGGGTGGGGGGGGGAGGAATTATATACATATATATATACATTTTTTTTAACTTCTATCTGTACAGGGCTCTGCCTCCTTAATACATACCCCATATTCCAGTTTAAATCCCCACCTTGCGGCCGCAGCCGACATCTCTCTCTGTATCGTATTCCCCATGACATTTCTGCCATGGGTATAGGGAAACTGCGGAAAACCTATACCAATACATCCCTAAACCAATACAGATATATATATATATATATATATATCGAGAATATACTGAAGTGAATGAGACACACAAAAAAAGTTTATCCATAAAAGAAGTTTGAGAAAACTGTGTAGAAAATATTTAAAAATCAGTCACATATACAGGAACGTACCTTTTTCTAAATAATTCTCTCTTTTTTATAATTTCTTGAATTATGTCGCACAAATTTCAACATTCGCATCGAATCGACCACGCACTACTAACTGGCAATCCTTTGTGTCCTGGCCACGTGCCTCACCCCACGCGCGAGACAAGTCCTAATTAGACAAAAACGTACTTTTTTTTAAATTCTCTATTTCTTTATAATTTCTTGAATTCTGTCGCACAAATTTCGATGTCCGCGTCCCATCAACCGCGCACTACTAACTGGCAATCCTTTGTGTCCTGGCCTCGTGACTCATGTGCGTACAGCATAAACAACAGTGATCGCATTTAAATTTTACAGTTGAATATTTTTACTGAAATCACTGATGTATTCACAATATCAAACGGCAAATAAACCAGTCTAACTGTAGAAATCTCAGAGTGCACAGATAACGTCATGAACTGTCGAAAGAAGAGTAAAACTACCGTGCCACACTGCGAAATTTAATGAATCACTCTGTACTCAATACAGTGTACACTGCGACCCTTGCAGTTTGAGTACAGTATAAAAAGCACTGATCTCATGTAAATTTTACAGTTGAATATTTTTACTGAAATCACTGATTTATTCACAATACCAAACTGTAAATAAATCAGTGTAACTGTAGAAATCTCAGAGTGCACAGATAACGTCATGAACTGTCGAAAGAAGAGTAAAACTACCGTGCCACACTGTGAAATTTAAGGGGGGATTGTCTTTTTTTTCGCAAAATTTACCGCTTTTTGGGAATTTTTTTGTGAAGAAAGTATACAACGGAAAACTTGTGAAACTTGGCATATAGTTTTATGGATCTGTTTACTACATACAAAAAATTTTTTAAACAATTTCATCAAAAAATCCGCCTCCCACCCCCCTCGACGCGCGATGGTCCTTTTTTGATGGTGTGCATGATTTCTCAAAAACTATTCAACCGATTGCCTTCAAATTTGGACAGAATGCTCAGCTGACATCCTTTTATCGTTTGATGAAGCAAAAAAGCAATACGTTTAATAGTTTTTTATTTATAACAAAAAATCGATCAATTTTTTCGAAAAATCGATACTTCAAGTTCAAAACGTCACCAAATCGTCAATTTTTTTTCCCCTTCATCGAACGATAGCTATATGTGTCTAAAGTAAAATGCTTTTTGGGTTTTTGTTGCAGGATGAACGTGAAGGCTGTAATCGTGCACACCATCAACAAAGGACCATCGCGCGTCGAGGGGGGTGGGAGGCGGATTTTTTGATGAAATTGTTTAAAATTTTTTTTGTATGTAGTAAACAGATCAATAAAACTATATGCCAAGTTTCACAAGTTTTCCGTTGTATACTTTCTTCACAAAAAAATTCCCAAAAAGCGGTAAATTTTGCGAAAAAAAAGACAATCCCCCCTCAATGAATCACTCTGTACTCAATACAGTGTACACTGCGACCCTTGCAGTTTGAGTACAGTATAAAAAGCAGTGATCTCATGTAAATTTTACAGTTGAATATTTTTACTGAAATCACTGATTTATTCACAATACCAAACTGTAAATAAATCAGTGTAACTGTAAAAATCTCAGATGCACAGATTACGTCACGAACTGTCGAAAGAAGAGTAAAACTACCGTGCCACACTGTACAATTTAATGAATCACTCTGTATTCAATACAGTGTACACTGTAACCCTTGCAGTTTGCGTACAATATAAAAATCAGTGATCTCACGTAAATTTTACAGTTGAATATTTTTACTGAAGACACTGATGTATTCACAATACCGAACTGTAAATAAGCCAGTGTAACTGTAAAAATCTCAGTGTGTACAGGAAAATTCGTCATTTTTGTAGGACAGGATTTACATTACTTTGTTTTACTGTAAAATGAAATATAGCACCCTGTTTTTCATGCGGTTTATACTGTGATTTTCGCTGTTTCTTTTTTTCCGTGTAACGGGTATAAAATCATGTGCGAATTTAACCATTTTTTTCGTATGAAAAAGTGATTTACTCGCAAAATTAATTACCCATCTATTTAGTATGAATATCAAGCTGTTAGAAAAAATATATATATATCTTTTCTTTCTACAAAATTTGCCGACTACTCGAAAGTTCTCGAAACAGCTTTTTTCCAATTGGCGTGACAAATAACTTCAACAATTTTCACTCTATTTACTTCAAATTTAAAAGTTATGTTCCTAATTGCATTTCGCAGAGAAGTACGTACGTAATTTCTGATTAATCGAAAACTTTTCATTTTATGAGCACTTTATGAGCAGTTACAACGAAATTTTTCACTGAAAATTAATTTCTTACGTTCAAATACCTACAACTTTTGAATAAAACAATATTTTTTAAATCCGTACGTACTTCTCTCGGTATTCTAATGTCGATTGATGAGAATTTTTGTTTTTTGTTCTAGGTGAACAATTGTGGATGCTAAATGTCACGCCGCGGATCGCCTAAAAAAGATAACATAAGAAAATATTAGTAGTCGGCCATTTTGTACATCGAAAAAAAAGCATATATTTTCTAACAGCTTGATATTCATACTAAATAGATGTGTAATGAATTTTATGAGTGAATCACTTTTTCATACGAAAAAAATGGTTAAATTCGCACATGATTTTATACGCGTTACTGTGGCCCAACTCCTTAAAAAGAGCCTGGCGTTTCACTGATAAATGTTGAATGACATTCATTTAGTTAAACGTGGATTTGTTCAATCAACGTTCAACTTCGTAGTTTCCACAAAATTCACCACATATTTTCAAAACCTATGCAAATTCAAAAACTCGCAATCCTAGCACAGTTTGTCTTAAAAACCGTGTACAGCGTTCAAGTTTTTAAAAGACTGCAAGGGACAGTTACGTACTGTGAAATTCCCTTTTCAAACTTTTCATTCGACAGCGATGTGATGAACTTGTGAAAACTTTGCAGTTGAACTAAAAAAGAAAATGGCTGCCCTTGAAAATTGATCGATAAAACGCTCGGGTCTCGTTAATGAATTTTTCCGAGATCAATTTGTCTATTAGTTTGAAATTGCACGATAAGCTTGTCAACGATGTATCCCAAGTCGACTCGAAATCAACTCAACGTTACGGTAACTGTGTTGGCTGTAAAGCCTTGGAGTCTTCCAAAACTGGCGGGCTGGTCAGCGCGCTTGTTCGGCTTATTCCGTTGGCCGCAAGGTGTCACCGCTTGTTCGCAAAGTTCGCACCGTTTGGAGCGAGGGAGTCCAGTTCACAACGGCGGCAAACGCAGAACTTCTGTATTTCCCGACATCGGTTAATCGCCGACGTTCGAAAAATCTTCGATCTCCAGTTTTCGAAAACATGCTACAGGTATATATGCCTCAGTCATGTGGAACCCGTAGGATGATCGTTAAGAAAAAATAGCGCGATGTTTTTTTGTACATAGTATCAACTGGGATTATTATTATTGCTGCCATGACAAGTGACGAATATACAGATTTTATTCTAAAAACGCGTTAATTTTATTGTCTCATTGATACAAAACTTCGTACGGCGCTTAGCAATTGCGAAAAAGTGAGGTTAGGATAACCTCTTTTCTGAGCCCGCGCGACAAAGGCCTACGAAATTTCAGCTCCGATTCTATTCATATCCGAGGGCCGAGGTGCAGTTTTTAACTAATATCCCGTTTCCCCTCCCCCCGCCGTCCGCTCCCTTGTCTCTCCTTTTCTCGATTTAGCGACGAAAGGGAAACAGCGTCTTGATGCTTTCTCCCGTGACTCTGGAAATATCCGTTCTATCGTAACGTCGTACAACAATAAGCAACAATGGTGAGTGAAAATTTTGCATTTTTGCACGTTCCTCGTGTACGTCGGCTAGCCTTGATTATTTCTCAGTGTTATTCATAGTTTTTTATCGA
The DNA here is from genome assembly GCA_944452715.1 of Ophion slaviceki. NCBI lineage: Eukaryota > Metazoa > Arthropoda > Insecta > Hymenoptera > Ichneumonidae > Ophion > Ophion slaviceki. The sequence goes on along the minus strand of OX101786.1, from coordinate 14,095,146 downwards.
CACGCGAGACCACAAATGTAACAATAGTGCTGGGAGAGAGAAACGACCCAACGTTACCATGCGACGAATTTTTTCCTAGGCTCTCCTGGGAGCACAGTTGGTCATAACGCTGGTGATGGTGAGCTTCATACAAAAATTAAGCCCGCATTATTCCTTTGCCAGATGGTTGCTCTGCTCCACCGGGTGAGTGCAAAAAATTTGTCCCCACCAAAGGATTTCCTGTGACCTGCTAAAAGTGCGATCGTGCTGAATTATTCAAATGTTCCAAGTAACTTTCTTCCAAGCTCGTTCGTTCTCATTTACTCCTATGAACCGTGCCCTTTTGCAATCTCTGCAATTCCATCGGTGCACCGATCCGTCCTGCGCAACGAGCGATGTCTTTCGGCATCTAAATTGCGGATTTATCATTGGCAGACTTTCGAGATACTTGTATCCCACGGACCAGGAGCTCAGAACCCTGGCCGGAGTGCCGAGGGAAAAACCAAAGAAGGGCAGGCAGCACGCGGAGAATGGGAAATCCGGCGATACGTTTCACATACCGAGAAACTTGGAAGTTAAGCTGGAGAGCTCGGAAGTTACGTCGCTCGACGTAGTTCAATTGAAGTTTTATACGGAGTATCAATGGCTTTTGGATTTCTCCATCTACGCCATTGTCGTTTATATTCTGACCGAGGTGAGTGGCGTTTCTTGTGCTTTCAAAGACGAGCTTCCGTACCCTCGAATCCCATGATATTGAAGTTAGCATCGCTGGAACGCTACGAATGTTTCGCAGATCAATTTTTTTTTGCACATCATGTACACCGAAGTGACCCGAACGGTTTTCAGGGTGCTTATCGGAGACCGTAGGACTAAATATGTAGGAAAAAATTCTGAATGATTATGGAAATGAGGAAATAAAAAAATGGAAAAGATTTTTTGTCCCATTCTAACGATGCGAACTTCAACGTTGATGATAAGAATATTATTCACGAGAACAGAGAGTTCTTTTTACTAATGGAAATGTAAATCTGCTAAAGAAACTTTAACATTTTTGCATTTGTCCGGTTTGACACAGACATAATCGTTTTTTTTAAATTTGCTCCCGTGGCTGTTTTGTCAATGTGACCAAATTTTGTGGACTTTTTTTTTCAAACAGGTGTACAACAACTTTTATCCGATCGAGGATGAAATCAATCTGAGCATACTGTGGTGCGTTTTGGTACTGGGATTTTCGATGTATCCTTTGTATGTATTCGCGTCGATGAGCGGTGCCAGTCAGAATTCGACTGTTTAAGGGCTCACACCTAGTTGAAATGTTTCGTTTTCACCACATTTTCAAAGCATAACGTTTAAAAAACATTTTCTGAAAACTTCAAGTCGATCCGTTCAAAATCGAAGGAGTCATGAGCGTTTATAGGAAGTTTTCCCGAGCCGGCGAACTTCAAGCGGGGAGATACCCTTAGGCGAGGAAAAAAGCTGATTTTCATGATTTTTCTTAAGGGGAGATATACACCTAGGAGCCGGAAACAAGATCATCTTTGTGAATTTTTTCAAGGAAAATTATTTGAAATTTCGGATTGGGGTTTTAATTATCTAAAAGTATATACATTCAAAAATATGTTTAATTTTCTTTATTTAAAAATATCAAAAATATACAAGGATATTGTATGATTCTTGGAGTGTCGTAAAAAAAACTGCGTATACGGTACCCACTGGCGTTTCTTCAAGAATCATCTGAAAAAAAAACCAAAAAGATTATTAAATCAGATACTACAATCTAGTACTTGTCATAGCCGATTTTGAAAATATCGATTTATGACAAAATGGCGGACGTTTGAACATAAATAGTGATTTTTGGGCCAAAAATTAGTTATTATTTTGCCTATGAAACAAAAACTAAGTAACGGGAAAAAAAATCCTATGACAAGTACTAGATAATGGTGCAGAATAACCACAAAAAACCTCAAGGCAATCGGTTCATTGGTTTTCGAGAAATTTTGGGTACCGATTTGAAAAACGTGGTTTTGAGAAAAACGCGTTTGAAAATTTGGGAATGAATAAGTCATGAAATTTGTCAACTTACATGGAATCATCGATACCAGGCCCATAGTGTAGGTCTTCTACGGTCGACGGAACGTTCACAGCTTCTAAATCGTCGACCTCGACCATCTAGGTGTATATCTCCCCTTAATGTAACAAAAAAAAACTGGAAACCAGCACACGTTTCCCCAGAAAAAATGATGGAAATTCCTCGTTTTTTCCGGCCACGAGCGAGGTGTAACCCCTTGGTTAGTATTCATTAGAAGCGTATTCGATTCCTCAACAAAGTTCTATTCAGTAAGATGTTGCTTGCACTCTGGGCCCAATATTTTCGAGGCGAGGAGAGCATCGGGGAAAGATCGACGTGTATCGTTACGGGATTCGCATATCTTCTCGTAGCCATGATAGTTCTCATCGTCGACGAGAATACTCTAGAAATTGGATTGGACAGGGCCTACACGAGTTTCAACCACAGCGCTTCACTCTATCTAGTCAATCAAGGCCTTCCTTCCACGTAAGTTTCTTCTTTCCTCTTCGACTTACGTTTTCCCTTAGATTTTTTTTCAGCGCCTATAATATTCCATTGAAAAAATAAATGGATACCCAACGTTGATCCAACAGAGGTCCCGCATCCAAGATCGTACTGAAGTTCTTCCTCGCTCTGTGGTGTGGCTTGCTCGGCTCTTTGTTCACTTTTCCAGGTCTACGATTAGCCAAAATGCACTGGGACACTATGAGGTACGCGAAAGAAACATTTCACCGCCTTTTTACCATTTATAAAAATCCACGCGAACGACGCTCACGCGCACTTTTCTGCTCGTCCAGATATTACAAGGATAAAAAGATGTTTACCTTATTGGCGAACGTCAGTTTCGCATTGCCATTGTTGCTCGTCTGCTTGTGGATAAAACCCATCAGCAGGGATTATCTGACGGTTCGTGTATTCACCGGCATGAACGGGCCCATGTAAGTCCATTTTTCCAGCCAACCTACAATATCCTAAAATCCTACGATCCTCATAAAAATACAATAAGAATTATCATGAACATTTCTTGCTTCGTAAGCATAGCGAGTTCGTCGTACCATCGAAGTTTACCGTTACTCATTTACGAAAATTTATTACACGTCGAACAATCGTTTGGAGAAAAATTCTGTGAAATTTTTGGCTGCGTGACATCTGATCCAACGACAAAATATCCGAAAGACAAAATATCCTCATGACAAAACATCCGCGAGACAAAATCCTAAATCTCGTCCACCACATCAACCGGGTCGCGCGCAAAACACCGTTGTGGGGTGTGTGAGATAGTGGGGTGGGGTCATAATACGAATTTCTTCATTGAACCCAAACAAACAAACCCAAACGAACAAACCAAAACAAACAAACAAACAAACAAACCCAAACAAACCCAAACATATCCGTCACATATTAATAATTTTCCTCCTTTTTATGATGGAATAAATTTCAACGGCATGACTGTACACTTGACATGGAATAAATATCAACGGCATGACTATACACTTTAAACTGTATATAATATCGGCAGATGTTTTGTCTTGCGGATATTTTGTCCTGCGGATATTGTGTCGTCGGATCAATCGGGTCAAAACGCGTATTGCCAAATTTTTGCATTTGTTGGTCATTTTTAAAACATATAAATGTTCACTCTATCCGAGTGCGGAATATGACGAAGTAAGAATAAATGAAAAGCAATAGAAATAAATACAAAAAAATGGAAAGTAACACGAGTCGAACTTGACAAATTGTAAAAGTAAAGGTAGATTTTAAACAGAATCCAATAAATCTGTTTTTCTGCACCAAGTGTACATACCAAGGCTGTGAAGTAAGCGGACAAAATAAGTGTGCAAAATTTATTCTCACCAAAAGTCTTTATAAAATAAATAATGTCGCAAGTGTGGTACGAACATCCTAATGCTTTGAATCGCAATTTATTGCAGTTAACGATGCACCAGGACACCCGATAGAGACACGTTATTCGTTTTATTTAAGCTAAAGGCGTTAGGCTACTGCGACGACTTGGAAATCAGGGTCACTAAACAAAAAAAATTGAAGAAATAAGTAAATTTAAAACTCGTTTCGACATTTATTTGCATGTCCATTAACAAAGTTGGGTATCAAATTTCATTTCAAAATATTAATAATTAAAGAAGTTAAAAACATTCTCGTGAAGGACATTTTAACATGCTGGGCTGAAAAAACGAGTTGTTTTGGCTTAAAATGGATAATATTGGGTAAGACTTGAACGAGATTTTTTTGTTATCGTATTTCAATCATCAAACCAATTTTACATTTCCTTTCTTCGATTTTTCGAGGAACAAAATGACATCATTATTGTAACCAATGAAAAAAATATTAAGAAGAAAAACGTCGGTCAAGTCGAAACTACTATTACACTGAATAGGTGTACCAAATTTCAAGTCAATCCGTTCATTAGACGTCGAGCAATCGTGTACACCGTTTTGACAAACATTATTTCAAGACAAACGCGTTCAAGGGATCATACACACAGTGTAACGGGTCGAAAAATAGCTGACTTTTTCTCTCGATAGTTTGAATACGCTAACCAGTCTGATTTTAAATGTCAAATCAAAGCACTCATGAAGAACAGAAAATAAATTTTTAATCGTTTATTTTTTTGTCTATATTTTTTCTAACGGTTGAAAATGTCTTTTAAAAAAGGAGTTCTCACGGTGTACGCGTAAATATAATCCGAAACAAAATTTGTAAAAAGATTATTTTAATCACTTTATGATTGATATGGAGGTGTTTTTAAATTAAAATTGACTAAATGGCGGCGGTTTGAAAAAAGTATCGAATTTAGCCTATTTTTTCGACAGTTTTTCGTTACAGAAAAAATACAGATTAAAAACAAGTTTCCATGTTAAGATAAAGAATAGCGTGAGGAATGTTGTGTTAACATTTGCGACGCATAGCTTGAAAACTCTTCCTTTGAGAGTGTACACCGTTTTGAAAAACGACTTTTCGAGAAAAACGCGTCCTCGAGAAAAACTGCGCCAGGTCTCATGCAGCTGGTCGAAACCCTCTTTCTTATAAAAGCTGCAGCAACCGGAATAATTCGACTTTCGCCCGAAAAATAGAAATGTTTATAACCATCTGTACTATCGGATGATACAAAAAAACCGATTTTTCGAAAATATCACACTGTGATGATCTCTCAAAGTTTTTCTAGCAGTTCTATCGTAATTATAAGTTTACCTTCAATCTGAGTTGCCTCAAGCGACGAACGAGCGGTCGTCATTTTCACACTAGCCTGACTCCTTAACAATCGAAATATATGAGTTTCGTCAGAAAGAACATAACTATTGCAGAATGTCTCCCGGCGTGTTCGAAAGTGCAAGGTTGATCGCCGTAGTGTTGACGGTACTGCTCAAATTGGCACTTATGCCAGTTTACTTGCAATCCTATCTCAACCTCGCCGAGCAACGATTGGAAATTCAAAAAAAAGAGGCTGGGCGGATAACGAACGTCGATTTGCAGAAGAAGGTAATAAAACATGGAAACGACTTTTCCTCATTCTATATCAGCCTCCATTATCGCTCTTTATTTTCAATAATTATTACTTTTCGTATTGCAGATTGCCGCTGTATTTTATTATCTGTGTGTCGTAACGTTGCAATTTGTTGCGCCCCTCATGATCTGCCTATTTCTCACACTCATGTACAAAACGCTCGGTAAGTGAACGATACGTCAGTAAGTCCTTGTATAATACGAACATAATATAATAATTATTGCGGACATAATCGTTTTATCGATAATTCCAAACTCATCGAAATTATAGGTAACTATTCTGAAAAAAATTGTTGACTAGCGTGAAAAATATCACTTGAGTCATGTCGTTTAAATGGTTGACGTTCTTCATCATTATCGCGGATAAAATAAATACAGGAGAAAAATGACCAAATATAGAACGACAAAGATTTCGAAACGACAGAATTATGAACTCTCAAAATAACGAAGGTTAAATTATTCGAAATTTGATCCTTTGACCGATGACGAAATCGAATAACTATTACACCAAAGGATTATTTATTCGCGAGCTCATATATTCGAGAACATATATTCAGATAGTCTGCAGTTTGAGTCATACAAATACAGATTCGAACAATCTACAATATTCATATCTCCGAAATGGAAAAAAGTGAGTATGTAATATTCGTAATACCGTCTATAGCAAAAAGCCATACATCGAGACTACAAACTTCGAATGTGTAGATCTCAGAAGCGCAAATGATCGATGGCCCGAAATGGCGAATACCTAAATGGCGAACATGGCATGGCTGCCTGACCCGACTGACAACTAACGCCATCTGCCATCTTCATTCTGAAGCGCAAGTAGTATTGCTCGATCCCAAGTTTTCGCTATCCGGACCGTTCGCCATTTTGGCCCATCGCTATTTTAACTGATCGACTTTTTGGTCCTTCGTTTTAATGAATTCGAAATTGTAAACTGTCGTAATATCTACAATTCGACGATTTGACGCCTCGAATTGTTTGGTGTATGTATACAGGCGAATCGATATTATATCTCTCATTATTTTGTTAAATCTGATATTTGTTTTCGCTGTAAATCAACTTCGAGATTTTCGTATACACAATGTCGATTAACTATTTTACCGACGATCACAAGATCGATCTATCTATATTGGAACGTTCGTCGTTACTAAATTCGAAGTTTCGGTCCTTCTGAATATTGATCGTTTGAATTTCCGATCCCCACCAAAGGAGAATACGGCAGGTTGCATTGCCAATCGACAAAAAATGTTCCAGGCGGCTACACGTGGAACGGCGTGCCGATAGAAATGGACACCTGTTCGATCGACAGCAGTCGCGCGACGGTGGAATTGAAAAATCCATCGGACACGGAAAAAGACCCCGCACAGGCAGCCGAGGAAATACAGTTTGCTGTCGGCTCGTTGAAAAACATTTTCACGACGGAAGTTTTCCGAGGCCTGCTCGGCCTTGCCACGTGGTGGACTTGCTTTGCACTTTTCGCTACGAACGCAATGGGCATGTTGTACCAGTCGTATTTCGCACAGGCATAGAAGAAAAAAAAGATCAATCGTAATTATTCGAATCCTTCGCCGACTAATAATCCCATATCGTCTCATTCAATCGTAGACGCACTGCGACTCAATGCGCTCGAAAAACGGTTGAACCGCGGACGATTCGTGAAAATCTCGTTCGCTTGCACGTTATCTTTATTAAGGTGGTCCGCGCTCTGAGGTGATTTAAAGTTTGCTTCGAATCAATTTTCTCTGCAGGTCGTAATTCGTGCACGAAGTTTCATGTTGATCCTAGGTCGTCACACCTGGCTTTGGCAGGTCGTCACGCATAGTCGAATCGACGGATTACGTTTTTAACTTTTCTGGAAAAACATTATTAAGGGGTTAGGCCACAGTAACGGGTATAAAATCATGTGCGAATTTAACAATTTTTTTTGTATGAAAAAGTGATTCACTCACAAAATTAATTACACATTTATTTAGTATGAATATCAATCTGTTAGAATATATATATTTTTTTTGTCGATGTACAAAATGGTCGACTACTAATATTTTCTTTTGTTATCTTTTTTTAGGCGCTCCGCGGCGTGACGTTTAGCATCTACAATTTTTGACCTAGAACAAAAAACAAAAATTCCCGCCAACGTATATTAGAATACCTAGAGAAGTACGTACGTAATTTGAAAAATATTGTTTTATTCAAAAGTTGTAGGTATTTGAACTTAAAAAATGAATTTTCAGTGAAAAATTTCGTTATAACTGCTCATAAACTGCTCGTAAAATGAAAAGCTTTCGATTGATCAGAAATCCGTACTTCTCTGCGAAATGCAATTAGGAACATAACTTTTAAATTTGAAGTAAATCGAGTGAAAATTGTTGAAGTTATTTGTCACGCCAATTGGAAAAAAGCTGTGTCGAGAAGTTTCGAGTAGTCGGCCATTTTGTACATTGAAAAAAATATATTTATATTTTCTAACAGTTTGATAATCATACTAAATAGATGTGTAATTAATTTCATGAGTGAATCACTTTATCATACGAAAAACAATTGTTAAATTCGCTCATGATTTTATACCCGTTACTGTCCCTTAAGGCCTTAATCGGAGAGAATTCGAAAGCCAGACTCCGTTTCACAAGAATAAGAATAGCACAAAACAATCATTTGTTTAAAGCTTATAACATTTATAACGAGGCGCAAAAACACTCCGCAAAACTCTGCATCTTATGCAGTTTTGTGGGAAAGGACAATTTTGAAAAAATCCGTCCATTTCTGTAAGTGAACATTTTAGCGCTTCTGAAGAAAACAATAGACCGGTTCCATTGGCTCGCAAAGCTGAATTTTCGAATGACCTGAGACAAAGATTTCGAACTTTCAACTTTTCGACAAGTTTTTTGTTCACTGACAGAATCGCGGAGCTACGAAGTCTGCCATCGGCCCACCAGACCAGGGTGTGCCGTTCTCAGGTTAATAAAATTACGAAATCAAGAATCATACAGAATAAAAAAATTTTGTTTTTTGCTAATCTCAAATCTACCGCACTGATAGAAATTCTACTTTTTTGTTCTTTCGGATTTATGTCACTCTGCACAAGTCCGGTAATTTCTAAATGTCGCTACATTCACGGAAAAGTTTATCATTTCTATTTGAGGATTTCGTTGATAAGAAGGATAGAATTGGGTAAAAGACCACGTCGAGAACAAAAATCTCTACCAATAAAAATGATATGTTCGTTCAAATCCATAAAATACTCCGCAACTCTGACGATCGTGCAGACAGGTCGCGTTTATTTTTCACGCGTGTTAGAGCCACGATTTCACTGCATCAGCAGGATCCCCTTAAGTAAGTACACGCACAAGTACATGTACATACATTTGAGAACGAGCCTGAGAGCAAAAAACGAATGCAATAATTAAGAATAAGCGTTACATCGACTCGCAGTAATTTGAGCTCCAACGATATGAACTCCCTCGAGCTCTTTTCGTACATTGATATTGTAGTAGTTTTAATACAAGTGTCCTCGAGTTTCAACTTTGCGTAATGGAAAAACATACCGACTGATTATACACATGAATTTACATATATATATATATATATCTATCTTTATATATGTACAAGTCTCTTTATATATGTATATATATATATATATATATATATATATATATATATATATATATATATATATATATATATATATAAAGAGACGTGTTGTCTATCATATTCATTCTACCTCTCCGCGTAATGAGAGGTGACAAGTGCTGAAGTCATTTAAATAAAAACTTAAAGCGGGGATATCCGTTTTTTCCTATCAACAAATCGATTTTCGGTTTTTTGCATTTTCATATAGCTCATAGTCTTGAAAGTATTCCTTCCAGACACTATTAAGAAGTTAGCAAAATTGGCGGAGTTCTAGAGATTTGAATGGACGGGTTCACTGGCGGTATAAAACGACCCGCGTGTCAAGCGTGCTGAAAGAAGATCATCCTTCGGGGTACAAAGTGCACGGAATGCCACCTAACAAGGAACATCCCTCAGGTGATACCCTTCGATTTCGTTGAAATTTGGATATGTTATAAAGCATCGAAAAGTAAGCGGTACGTTTTTTTTTATCGGCGGAGAAACGGTTTTAAAGGGTGAAACCACCCCTCGAAAAGAGGCAGCTCAAGGGGTAATATAGCAGTTTCACACACAAGGAGTCCACCGATTTTAATGAAACAAAAACGAAAATTCTCCTAATCCGAAGCAATGAAAAATCCACTATAGTGACATTGCAAAAAAAATTAAGGGGTGAACCACCCCTATATTAAGGGGTGGTATCACGCCTTAAAACCGATTTTAATTAAACAAAAACGAAAATTCGTCTAATCCGATGCAATGAAAAATCCACTATAGTGACATTGCAAAAAAAAATTAAGGGGTGGTTTCACGCCTTAAAACCGTTTTTCCGCCGATAAAAAAATACGTAGCGCTTACTTTTCGATGCTTTATAACATGGAAATTTCAACAAAATCGAAGGGTGTCACCTGAGGGATGTTCCTTGTAAGTGTCCGCCTTCGATGTTGGTGAAGCCCATATATGTCATAAAGCATTGAAAACTAGTGGAAACCACCCCTGAAAAAAGAGCGGTTCATCCCTTATTGTTTTTTTTTCTTCAATACTTCTATAGTGAATTTTTCATCGCTTTACATTAGAAGAATTTTGGTTCTTGTTTTATTCGGATCGGTGGACTGTGCTTGGAGGCGAAATTGCATCACTTGAGGGTCCGAAAGCGGAAGCTTAAGTGATGTTCCTTGTCAGTACGATCTTCACTTGGAGGATGGGCTGTCACAGCGTAAGTGACTGAAATCAACGATTATTTCTATCGATCCATACCAAAACTTCAAACGTTTTTTTCCTTCTCAAAACCACTTTTTTCAAACTTGTACCCTCGATATCTCAGCAGCTACTGAATCCGTTAACCTAAAATTTTCGCGACGTTCACAATGCATGTACCTTCAGGCTTTGCAGGGCAGAATAGTCTATATGAAAAATTACGATTTGTACAACTTGAAGAAGACTAAAAAACGCTGCAAGAAAATTGTTATTGCGGCGCTATTTTTTTTCTTTAAATGCGATCGAGCTACGGGCTATAAAGGGTCGTCTGACAAACCAAAATATACTTGGGTTTTGTATGTCAGATCAGTCAAACGGGCGTAATCGTGGGTACCGATGAAATGCTGCCTCTTGCGGTCCAGCGTGCCAAGCGAGTATGACTTAACGAAATGTCTTATAACAATTTGCTTAACGGGTTATACGCAGTTAGAAATTTCAAAAATCGGTTTTCTTTTATGGGATTTTTGGAATGTACAAATATGTGAGTATATTCCCTGAAAATTTCAAATCGATCCAGCGAATGATCTCAGAAATACACACATATTTGTAAGTACGCTCGGAGCGCGTCTCCGAGCGTCCGAGAAACTTCAAACGCGTTTTTCCCAAAATGGTGTTTCCAAAGTCGGTGAGCACGATTTCTCAAAAACGGCTCAACCGATCGGTCTGCAATTTTAACACAACCTTGGCAGATGTATTCTTTAGGTATTTCTCGAAGGAATAAGATTTCCGATAATTTCTTATTTCTATTTTTTTTCAACGATTTAACGAAAAAAATTTGGTCGAAAATCGAAATTGTTTCTTTCCGGAAGCACCATTTTGTCAAAAATTAAAATTTCGACTATTCCTTCGATCAATACCTGGATTCATCTATCCCATAGAAGAATCTTTTTGGTAATTTTTTTCATTTTATAAGGAGTACAACTTTGCAGTAACCGTTTTTTTCAAAAGTTTAAGGCTTTATTATAAAAAAGTGGCTACATATTTTTAAATCAAAGTACTGCCCGTCGCTAGCTACGACCTCGGCCCATCTTTCAGGTAGCATCCGAATCCCGCGTCGATAAAAGTCTTGGTCCTTGGAGGCAATCCAGGAATCGACCCAATTTTTGACTTCTTCGTAAGTACCGAAGTGCTGGTCAGCCAAATCGTGTGCCATTGACCGGAACAAGTGATAGTCGGAAGGGGCAATGTCTGGAGAGTACGGCGGGTGGGATAAAACCTCCCATTTCAGCGTTTCCAAGTACTTTTTCACGACATTTGCAACATGGGGTCGGGCATTGTCATGCTGCAGTATCACCTTGTCATGTCTTTCGTTGAATTGTGGCCGTTTCTCTTCGAGTGCCTTACTCAAGCGCATCAACTGACGTCGGTAGAGTTCCCCTGTGATGGTTTCGGATGGTTTGAGCAGCTCATAGTACACAACGCCCAGCTGGTCCCACCAGATACACAGCATCACTTTGGATCCGTGAATATTCGGTTTGGGCGTCGATGACGGAATATGACCAGGCAGTCCCCATGATTTTCGGCGTTTAGGATTATCGTAGTGAACCCACTTTTCATCTCCAGTCACAATCCGGTGCAAAAATCCCTTCCTTTGTTGTCTTTGGAGCAGTTGTTCACAGGTGAAAAATCGGCGCTCGATGTCTCTCGGCTTCAACTCATGCGGGACCCAGTTTCCTTGCTTTTGGATCATACCCATATCCCGGAGACGTTTTGAAACTGCTTGCTGGGTTACTCCTAACGTCTCGGCGAGTTCCTCTTGAGTTTAGCACGAATCCTGGTCCAGCAAGGTCTCCAATTCTGCGTCTTCAAAAACTTTCTGCCTTCCGCCACCATGCTTGTTCTCGACTTCAAAATCTCCACTTTTGAAGCGTTGAAACCACCGCCGACACGTTTTCTCACTAATAGAATCCTCCCCGTAAGCATCAACAAGCAAACGGTGGGCCTCAGCCGCAGATTTCTTGATGTTGAAGAAGTAAATCATAACCTCCCGCAAATGCTGAGAATGCGGTTCGTAGGTTGCCATGTTTGAGTGCCTATAACTTTATAATGCATACACGTATCCGTTAGCTTTTTTAAATTGTTTACATTGGCAGAGCCTCTAGTTTAAAATGCCACTTTTTTTATTGAGCTAGGGCCACTACTTCGGCCGCAGTGGCTCTCTAAGTAAAACGGTCACTGCAAAGTTGTACTCCTAATAGATAATCCAAACCGGAGATACATTGCTCACCGCCGGACACTTTTTCGGGGACCTCCAGGGGACTTCCTGCAGGAGCAATGTTAATGAATATTTATGAAAATAAAAAAATGCCAATCTAAAGCTAAAAGATGCCACTACACTGCCTAATACTTTTCGTTTGGCCCAAATGAAATCCTTTTCCAGAATCAAATCGTGAAAAAAAACGACTTTTTTGGCCTTGCAACTGCGTATAACGCCTTAAGGCCTTAGGCCACAGTAACGGGTATAAAATCATGTGCGAATTTAACAATTTTTTTTCGTATGAAAAAGTGATTCACATAAAATTAATTGCACATCTATTTAGTATGAATATCAAGCTGTTAGAAAATTAAAATTTTTTTTTCGATGTACAAAATGACCGACTACTAATATTTTCTTTTGTTATCTTTTTTTTAAGCGCTCCGCGGCGTGACATTTAGCATCAACAATTGTTGACCTAGAACAAAAAACAAAAATTCTCGTCAATCTACATTAGAATACATAGAGAAGTACGTACGGAATTTAAAAAATATTGTTTTATTCAAAAGTTGTAGGTATTTGAACTTAAGAAATGAATTTTCAATGAAACATTTCGTTATAACTGCTCATAAACTGCTCATAAAATGGAAAGTTTTCGATTAATCAGAAATTCCGTACGTACTTCTCTGCGAAATGCAATTAGGAACATAACTTTTAAATTTCAAGTAAATCGAGTGAAAATTGTTGAAGATATTTGTCACGCCAATTGGAAAAAAGCTGTTTGGAGAAGTTTCGAGTAGTCGGCCATTTCGTACATCGAAATATATATATATATATATATATATATATATTCTAACAGATTGATATTCATACTAAATAGATGTTTAATTAATTTTATGGGTGAATCACTTTTTCATACGAAAAAATTGTCAAATTCGCACATGATTGTATACCCGTTACTGTGGCCTAAAGCTTTAATCATAAGGAATATCGATAAATATGTACGCAAAAGGACTTTGCGATAGAGCTTACTGTTTCGACACGAATCATGAGTGAAAATTCATTTAACAAATCCCGGCAAACCCACTCTCCTCCGTTAATATTATTTCTCGTACGATTATCTTTCACGGATTTTTCGTCCCTTCTGTCGAGATTCTTCTAAGCAAATATGCCAAATCGGGTATTCAATCTAAAATTGATCGGATTTTTTCCCCAACGATTCTTTTTACTTAAAAATGGTATGACAGTTGGCATTGTGGGAGGGGAAGTCCTAAAAATCGAAATAAACTTTCATTGTACGTGATCCGGGTAGTGGTGACCTATAGATATTTATCATTCACATTTATTTGCGTGCAGACTCAATGTACAGTAGTAGTACATATAGAAATTTAGAATCGCTTCGGTTGATATTCTGCGAACAATAGTGATATTGGTATTTTCGACATTTTTGAGCTTCTACAATATTAATTGTTATAGAATTTTCAAGTAATGAGAATAGTTAAAAAAATATTCCAACTGATTTTTGGGTGAAGCTCCGCTACGAGATATCGATCTTTTTTTCTTCGCCGTTCGATCAATTTTTGTCTCGATGATTTTCGTTTTCATATGAAATTGAAGTTTGCATCGTTGGAATGCAACGCAAATGATTTTTTTTTACTTGCTCAATCTCTTTTGGCATATCTTAGCGATGAAAATCCGTCAACAATCTGTACAGTCGCTTATTTAGAAATGTATGATTCAAAACTGCAAAAAATATTTTACAGAGTGACAAAAATGAGGCAATAAAAATATAAAGAAGAATTTTCGTTGCATTCCAACGATGCAAACTTCAACACGATGTTTTTCTTGCTGCTCAGATCTCAACCGTCTCCGGCTGCAAAGTCGTAAATGTTTCTTCTTTGTTTTCCGGCTGATAGAACTGGACGAGGATGATGAGATACGTGGTGATGACACCGATGAACTGCGAACATTTTTTTGCCACTTGTTATCATTGTTATTAATATCAAGCATCACGTTTTTCTTGTTGAAAGTTTTTCAATCAACAACGAAGTTTTTTAACGTGTTAACGGTTCATTCGAATATCCCTAAATATATATTGCCCCTCAAATTCTCGAGCTTTTATGAATTGAGGTGATAAAATATAAAATACCCTGGAGTTTCAAAAGGCTAAAACAAAAATTCAGAAAAACGTAATAATTCTCACTCACACTGCGCAGAAGTGCGTTATTCAGGACGAAAAATTCACTAGCTGTGAATGCTACGTCGCGCTGTTGAAGCTGCGACGAAAAGTCGTTTAACTCGTGTCGAAGAGACACCTCGGAGTCGAGGGATACTCGGGCAATGTCCACGGCGTACAAGTCACAAGGCGCGCGAGCTTTTGGTGCCCGACTATAATCATTTTAAAAAAAGTAAATTTATTAATATTCATATTAATTTATCAATTAATTACTCGATTAACCTTCTGTTGAAGCACTTATCTCTGCCCACGATTTCGACACACTGGAGCAATTTAACCCGGATGCTTCTTCATCCATCTGCCATTTACAAACCTTCGGTTGGTTTTTATTTTTAAAAATTACAAATCCACTTTTGAGACTTCTTAAATGATCATCAGAGTGATGAGCATAATTGAAATTCGGCAAATATAAAATTACATTGTTGTAAAAAAATATTTAAATTTTTTAATTTTGGAGAAGAGAAGGAGATCTTTATTTAAAATGCCTCCTTCAAAATGACCCAATGTCTCAACGGAAGGTTAAGATTCATCAATATTCAATATATCAATTAATTACTCAATTAATATTGAAATTGTACGCACGTTTTTCTGCTTGACATTCTATATATGTCGAGGGTAAAAAAACTATTTTCACAATTCGCTTTTGTGAAATAACTCTTACAGACTCATTCAATTTACCATAAAACGGGGTTAAATTGACATTAAGGGTAACTCTGATAGTTTTTGGGGCTACTTTAACAGAGCGCCAAAATACGGTTTTGACAAAATCTTTGTTAACTTCTTTTCGATTGCTCAAATTTGTTGTTCAAGTTCATTATAATATTGCTAAAGTTGATCGCAATGTTGCTCAAGTTGATTTTGATCTCAATGATAGTTATCGGACTGTTTAAGCGCCTATAATAGTATCGTAGGTACTTGATATTTTTATGTAAAATGTTTCCTTAAGGGTTTATATACAGTTGAAATTTCAGAAAAAGCGATTTTTTTTTAATTTAATTTTTGTAATGTACACATATTTAAGTACACACACAGAAAATTTATTGTCCATCCGGCGAATATTCTCGAAGTTACACGCACATTTGTAATGACGTGTCAGACCGTTCGAAAGCGCGTTTTTCTCAAAACTGTGTTTTTAAAGTCGATGAGCAAGATTTCTCGGGAACGGCTGAACCGATCAGTCTCAAATTTTAATTCAATCTTTTCAAGTATATTTTTCAGTAATTAATCATAGGTTTTTTCTCACCGATAAATATTTTCCGTTTTATAAACAATTTGAGGCCTACATTTTTGTCAAAAATCGATTTTTTTTAGAAGCCCCCATTTTGTCAAAAAAAATTGTTTTGCTTATTCCTTCGATCAATTACAAGATAATCCATTAAATTAACGAAATATATTTGGTTTTTTCATTTTAAATTATCCAGTCCAGAGATATCGTGCTCACCGCAAGACGCCTTTTTTTTAGAGGTGCTCCCGGAGATCAGCTATAGCAGCTTTCAAAATAATTCTTTCCACAAATAAAAAATGTTAAAATACAGTTAAAGTAATCATAACATGTGTACAAATTTTTACGTTAATAGATTAAAAGGTCTTCTCAAGAAAAAATCATGAAAAATCGATCTTTTTGGGCCTCCCGACTGTATATAACCCTTTAATAAAGATGACATTTGGTGGTAACAAATCGTTGTTTTTCATTCAATTTCATGTATAATGCATAAAGTATTAATTTTTTTATCAATATGATGTCAAACTAACCCGTAATCTTCGACATAAGTTGCATTTCAATGCCTTGTCAAGAAAACCCCACACTCGAGGTTACTTTGACGCTTTTTTTAAATATACAATTGTGGGGGGGGGGGGGGGGGTTCTTATACATTTTATAGCCAAACGACACCTTGTTTTATTGGAGCAAAAAAAGTTGGCATTTAGGATGTTAAAAAAAGTTACCTACAAAGAACTTCCAAAACCTATTCAAAGTAACGCGAATTTACGGTACGCGATAACACTGGTGCACTCAATTATCATCGCGTATATTTCCTCCGCGCCGCGATTACCTCAGCACTATATCGTGCACGAATACCGCAGTTTTCGAAGATTCTCTGGAGGCTTTGGTGCAAACGCAGCAAGTTATGGCAAATTGTGCCAAATAAGTGATCCAAATGACATTGTTGATGAGCATGAACGTGTACTTTTGCTCGACGACACCCATGTAAATTCTGAAGAGTGTGGCTACGACCATCGTGAACGAATTTACGGAGCTCAGGAGCAGGTGAACGCCGTGAATGCCGTTTAGAAATCTGACAATTTGGCAAACGGCTGAAAATAAATGAGCGATTAAAAAAAAAATGTTCGTTGAATTTTTAACGGGAGTTGAGCGTTTCACTGATGTATTTTACAGGATACTTTTTTTCTCAGACGTAGATACGTCCAGTAAAAATTAAAGGGGCTATACCAGTGTGACACTTAAAAAAAATCGATTTTTTTGTGCCTTTTTCGACAGTTTATACTTTCAAGAATATCATTATCATTTATATAATTTATATAAATATCATTTTATCTTGCAAAAATCGATAGTTAAATCTTTAAACGTGTTTTTCTCGAAATGAAATTTTTCAAATTTGCTGACATTGTAACTCAAAGAGCAATTATCCGATTGACTTGAAATTTGAACTGAGTACCTTGAAAATATTTACTCTACAATGACGTAGGATATTTCTGATTGGATGAAAATTGACGATTTGGCATTGAAAAAAACGACCATTTTATAGGCCAGAAAACAGACTTTTTCCACAACTACGCCATTTTTTTAGATTTTGATATTTTCCGAAAATCCTACCTCATTGTACAGTAAATACTTTCCAGTTTAACGACATTTTTTCCTTTTTCGGTTTCAGCTACTCAATCGGCCGGAATCATGTCAGCAGTGGAGGAACTTTTTTTGGGGCCTCCGAAGGCAGCGCATGAGCCGCTTGGATCTCAATATTTTTCTATGAAAAAATTACGTAATATAGGTCAAATATAGCCAAATATATTCTTAATTTTCCGAAACATTTAATTGAGTACTTTTCTTCCAAAAAATCCCCGAAAATCACTCAAATTTTCAGCGTTCACACTGGTATAGCCCCTTAACCTCGAAGTTTCGATAGATCCCACTAGATATTCGTCGAGAAAAAAATCGAATCAATTCAGCACAGTTTCTCATGAAAAATCGTGAATTTCTGAATCGATTAGAAAACTTCAAAATTTCGGAGTGGAACTTTTATTGAACTTTTCTGTCTGAAAAAAAATTGAAGACCCACCGTGATGCAATTCCCTGGCGCGTCGAACTTCGTGAATGATCAGGGCAGCCGTGTAGCTCTCGTCAATTTTTTCGATCGCTTGATTGATCGTCCGGAAGCGTTCGTAAATCGCGACGACCGATAGATCGAAGGAAAAATTGACTATGAGCGATTGCGCCATTGTGTAGTAGAGCAAGAGATCGGACGCGAAAATATCCTCAGGTCGAACGAAATAATAGTAGACACCGTGCGATATCAAGGACAATGGACCGAGTAGGAGAGTCACGAGGAGAGCCATCGATTGACAAATAATTGTACCCCTGTTGATACTTTTCGAGAAAAAACGCTTCATCCTCCTGTCCACTATCGATATTTTTTCCATGAGTAAGGGCCATTTTTCGTGATGAAGAATACCGTGCAAAACGTAGTAATAGGAGGACAGGTAGCAGGCGACTTTGTTCGAGTAATACATGATCTTAAATGTGTCACTTTTGAATACGGAGCCGAATGTGAAGAAATCGATAGCGCCGTAAGCCACGATCACCGAACATATTATAAAATGCACGAAACGTAACAACTTTGTGGCGAACTTTGGACAGTTCAATGGTCTCGGTACACCGACTCCTAGAAGCCAACAAACGAACGTTGTCGGCCTCAAGATCCTCTCCACCGAATTCGTTTTCTCGTTTTTGTTCATTTTAATGTCGATACTCTCCATCTTGGCTGGATTTTTGTTTTCTCTTTTCGGCGCGGGCTTCAAATTTTCACGGCGAACTCGTTAAGTAATATAATTGTTAAATTGGTCCGTTATATCCGTTTCCTCGGATCATCTTTTTAATGTGTGAACAACGAAACGTCACCATCATTTCGATGATGGTTTTCGTCAATGTACTTCAATTGTAATTAACGTCGGCACTATTATTGTTAGTATTATCATTTAGTTTTAATAATATTTCATTCTCTTTATTATATTTTTTGTTAAGCGGTAACAAAAAGATTTACTTTTTCGTTAAGGTTGAATTTGTGTGCAGAAATGTTTTTTTTTCTTCGTACGGTCGATTTGCAGCACGGTAAAACGTCGAAGAATGGCGAGCACTCGCGACGAACTTCTTGAAATGGCACTGCGGACAATGTCTTTTTTATTTTCGTAGTCCTTCGGCCACAGCGACAATGTTGGGCAAAAGGGACGAATTCGTGTCAGGGTCTGGATACGAAATGGTATGTGATTTCATTACTGTAAAATATTTATTAAAATGGCAGAACTGAATTCGGAGCGCTTTACTCGCTGGTCACAAAGATACGATCGTTTCATACATCATTTGTATAATTTTCATTCGTCGTGTGGAGTATGACAATTGGAATGATTAATTCAATTCTGTGGTTGATACATTCATGGGATCCTCGAAGTCCCGAGGGAGTAACTCTTTTTGTCATATTTATTTTGCGATGATAACCGTAACCATTTTTCGTCGCCCCAAACTCACGGCATGTCCGGCACGCGATGTTCTACGCACACAATTTAGACGTCCTCCATAAAGTATGTAGGGATTCATTAAAGATAATATAAACCCGAGTCGAAATGTTTAGCCTCCTTTGAACCCTCGCAGGACCCATTTCTTTTGTAATACATAAGCCGCCAGCCTCCGTTGAACCTACGAAACCTCATTTGTCGAGTTCAGTGCCATGAAGAGACCTCCTCTTGGCCCAGGGTAGCCTCTGCTAGACCTCCCAAACCTTCTCTCGACCCCCAGTTTCAGTGAAACGTGCAGAGCACAGGCCTCCTTAACCTGCTTTCAATCTCAAACTGTTGCCTCGACCCCACCTAACCTGCTTTCGGCCCAAATTCGATATCTCCTCCATCATCATTCCATTGTGACCTGATCGGTAACCCGTTCGATGACGAAAATAATACGAAATTAATAAAAATACATCGTCTCCTTATCAAATTAATAGTCCAATATTAATATGCGAAAACAATCAAATTTGCTCAATATCGATTTATTATCATTTTATAGGCAATTGATAAAAGAATGCTTGTGTATACAGTCTTACTCCAATTCTATCGGATTAATAGGCATTTTCCTGTGAGAAAAATCTCACAGGAAAATTCTTTAAAAAATGCCAGTCTATCCAGTATAAGCTTACGCGACGTTTTTCGTCCTTGACATTTCTTCTTAAGCCCTCTAGTTCTTGAGTTACATTGCATTATCTAGAATTAGTCTTTTTAGCAAAAAATGAAATAACATTGCGAAAAAAATCGTACAAAACTTTATAAAAAACGCAAATGAAGTTCCTGCTACCCCGTTTAAGTTCATCATGTATAAACATAACAATTTTTTTTCCATAAGTCATGCGTACAATTCTTGATGGTCGAAAAAAAGCCGAAAATCAGTCACGTATAAAAGTGCGTACCGGGTCGAAAAGAAAATGATAAAAAAATATTTCAGAAAAGCAATATACAGCTGAATTTATTCCCGTCAAAACGCCGTTCGGTAAATTTGGTTATCTTTTTTTTACGAAGCTATGTGACTTTTAGTGCAGCAAGAAATATCGACTGGTGTATCCAAACATTTAAGCGACGGTATATATATATATATATATATATATATATATATATATATATATATATATATATATATATATATATATATATATATATATATAATACTCGAAATATGTGGTTGCGTTAATATATTCGAATATACACTACCAGTCAAAAGTATTCGGACACTTCAGATAACTGCAAAACTTAATATCACTTTGGATCATTGCAAACTTATGGTAGAATAATAATTATTTTACGAAGATACTATAAAGCTCTGTGAAATTACTTAATCATATAGATCTTTATAGTATCTTCGTGAAATAATAAATGAAATGAATTATATTACTCTAACATTATTTGGCAATTATCCAGTGCTCAAAAGTTTTGCGATTATGTGGAGTGTCCGAAAACTTTTAGCTGGCAGTGTATATCTAAATAACATATAATGTTGATTTCTATATGGAACGATAGGGTGTTAATTATAGTCTATTTCATGTTCTGAAGGATTGAAATTGTCGGTTTAGAATTCAACCTCATTCGATTTTTTCTTTTTGTTTTTGTTCGTTTTGTTTTTTTTTTGTTTATTCAATAATGAGTTGATAAATGGCGACGGCCGATTACCGTCGATTTCAAATAAGATGTTTGATTTTTCCTTGTTTTCACTTTTAGCACGTCGAAAATTAAAAAAATATTTCCACGTGTATGTATGAAGCATATTTTTATTTTTTCCCGCTAAATATTATGATATTAACTAACCGCGTCTATTTGATTTTTTTTAAATTTGTATTAACTAGATTTTTCATAGAACCAAATTTTTCCTATTGCATTCCATTATTAAAATAATTGATTTTAAAAATGTGTGTGTGTGTGTGTGTGTGTGTATGTGTGTTTGAAAAATCTATAGCTTATGTGATACAACAAATAATTGGAGGTATTCATTTGGTCTCTTATGCCATATCAGCGACCAAAATGTTATAAGCACTCGGTAGCATAGGGGCAGCGGCGCGTAGCTATGAATAGGTAGGACTAGGTTCAAATCGCAGATAGGGCAAATATTTTCTTCGAAAAAAATCATTTCCAAAGGCCAGGGAATGACGAATTACGATGAAAAATCCTTGTAGCAAAGCTCTCAAATAATGCGTTCATTTTATTTTCGATTTATGAAATATTTTTTGCATATAGTACACTAAGCTTTACAGTGTACATTGTAAGCAAATGAAGATTAATTTGAATCTCATCTTTATTAACATATATAAATATCTTTGAAAGAAATATGATCGTAGTAGGCTGGGAGACAAGGAAAAAAACCTATTTTATTTAAATAGATTCTATATAAATTAATTTTTTGTTTAGCAGTGTACAGTAGGCCGAAAGGGGGGGCAGTAGGTTCTGCGGGAGCGCTCGAAGTAGGCCCACCTGAGGTTCCGTAGGTTCAATTGTGACCCTCCCTGAACTCCTTTGAGTCAAAAAGTCTACTTTCTGCCATGCCGGAGGTTCATCGGAGGCTCTAACGCATGGTACTTTCAAACATTGTACCCTCCTTTAGATACCCAATAATCCGCTCACGCCGATTTCTGCTCGCCTTCATTTTGTGGCTTGGACGCGGCTCGAAAATTTCGACTCGGGAAGTGCATGCAAACATTTTATTTTTTATCTCTCCTCGTCGGCAAATCGTTTCAATAAATTTACTCTGTCCATATTGATGAAAAAATATTCGCAAAAAAGTGTTTTTTTTTTCACGCTGAAATCCCTACCCTCCCCTTAAGTTCTCGAATACGTGCACGGAGAAAAATACGGCCTCAAATTCTAACACTGGTTGCCAGAGTTCTAATATTGAATGCTAGTTCAATAGCATCGAACTACCTTCAATGCTATTGAAGCTAGTTCAGTGCTTCAATGCTATTGAAGCTAGTTCAGTGCTTCAATAGCATTGAACTATTGAAGCATTGTTTCAATAGTTCGTGTGTTCGTAGGGTGTTTTTCGTCGATAATGTTATCGGTCTCATCTGCAATGTATAGTACCCAAAAAAATAAACATTGTTGCAATTTTAAATTTTCTTCTATCTCGTACCATTACAACTTTATCGACGAAGGACGAAAAACATCATCATTTTTGAGGTTGCGTTTCACTCCTTAAAACCGTTTTTCCGCCGACAAAGAAAAATACGTGTCTCTTAGTTTTTTATATTCTTCCACATAAAAAAGTTTCAAAAAAATCGGAGGAGGACACCAAAGTGATGTTCCTTGTGAGATCTACAATTGTTCTTATTGGCACAAAATTGGCTTTTCATTTAAGGGGTAAGGCCACAGTAGAATTTTCAAAAAATCGATTTTTTTTCGCTAACGCGGTGCCTTATCATCATAAGAATAAGTTACTATTCGATTTATAGCAAGAATATTTTTTTTCACCGACTTTGAGCGTATAACGTAAGCCTGTGGCACGGCCATAGAGTACCTAAAACTATAAACACGGTTTTCTCGAAACAGCTTTTTTCCAATTGACGTGACAAATAACTTTAACAATTTTCATTCAATTTACTTCAAATTTAAAAGTTATGTTCGTAATTGCATTTCGAAGAGATGTACGAACGGAATTTCTGATTAATCGAAAACTTTTCATTTTATGCGGTTTTATACGAAACTTTTCACTGAAAATTCGTTCAAATACCCATACTTCAATTTAAATACCTACAACTTTTGAATAAACCAATATTTTTTAAATTCCGTGTGTACTTCTCTAGGCATTCTAATGTACATTGACAAGAATTTTAGTTTTTTGTTCTAGGTAAAAAAATGTGGATGCTAAATGTCACGCCGCGGAGCGCCTAAAAAAAGATAACAAAAGAAAATATTAGTAGTTGGTCATTTTGTACATCGAACAAAAAAAAATTCTAACAGCTTGATATTTATACTAAATAGATCTGTAATTAATTTTATGAGTGAATCACTTTTTCATACGAAAAAAATTCTTAAATTCGCACACGATTTTATACCCGTTACTGTGGCCTAACCCCTTAAATTCTTTGCGTCAATGCGGTAAAAAATAATTTCTTCTAAGATAGCGGCACTTTGCCGGGGAATATTACCGAGATCGGGAACAATTTTCTCCTTGAGAAATTGACAACAGTCTGTTGGAATGTGCATTCTTATTTTTCATTCAAATACAAGACAACAATTTTTTTCTTCTGATATACTTTTTATTGCAGGATTTTTTGTATTTCTTTACTACACTCATTAGCGAAGCATCGCGGGGCATTTCACGGTGTCGCGTGATGAGGAACAATGTTGACGAGCCTCATGCCGCGTGATGGAGACATCAGGTGCTGAAATCTATACAGCACTCACACCGGCAATCTTTTTGAAACCTTTTCGGTCTTTTGCCCGCCGGCACGTATAACAAATGAGCCGTACCAGTGATTCTCCCAGACCTCATTATCATTGCTGCTTAATGAGTTATAAACGTCACGCACGAGACGCCGCCGCCGTTTGATAATCGACGTCGAAAAAATCGTCCGGATCGATGCCAATGCCGGAAAAAATGCAGCGGGAGAGGAAGGTTGTTATTTTTTTTTGTCGTTGCACATAAATAAACAAACAACGAAACTTGATCATATTTTCAACGTTATTTCTTGATATCCGAGTCACACGCGCTCCTCGCGGAATCGATATACATGTGTTTTAATTAATTTCAGAGCGGCAGCAAATGCCGGAACTGGATATAATCGGCAGTTTTTCGATGGAATTCTCTTTCTTTTTCTTCACTTCTCATCTAAGTATAATGTATATAGCTCGGGACATTGACAACGACGGAACAAAGGCTTTTTTCCCCCGCTTTCCGTCTTTCTTTTTGTCAACGACCAAATGAGTAATTTTTATCGGATATAATTTGCAACCAAATATTTTAACGATTCATTGATCACAAATTCGGATATATTCGAGAAAAAAAAATGGTTCGACGTACCAATTCTGCGGTCCCGGACCACTCAGCAAACATTTTTCGCGTTTAGGAGCAAACAAAAACGTTCGAACAATGAAAAATATTGTCACGTTGAACAAAAGTTTCGTTGCAGATCTACGACCGTATATTGAGTCCGTACAATTCTTCCCTTCAGTGTACAGTTGTCTTCATACTCGCGCGTACTCGTCCCGATAATTAATTATAATTAATCACGATATTCCCTTGAAAGTAACGATCGATTTGTATGTCGTTAATCAGCTTAATGGTTAAAAATACCAAATGTTCGTATACTCGCCTGTATACATTGAACGTCGTTGGACTCTCGATTCTGCAGAGTGTACATAAAAGAGCAGTTGAAAAAAAAAACCCTTTCAATATTGTTCGCGTTCTTCAGATACTTGTACCTTGTCACAAAATTCATCACGTTAATGTGGCATTTTATTTTTTTCCCTTTAGTAGTTTATTTTACCATTTTGTTCATTATTTAGTTTTAGTATTCTGAGGCGTTCGAAACCCAAACTCAGCACTGTGCCATGGTCGTTCCAATTTATTTACACTAAAATTAATTCCGGACACGTAATAGAATTTAACTTTTTTGGTATTTACGCAGAAGTGTATATTCTGCTACGCCGAAATGATACTGTAATGTCTTTATTTTAATTTATAGTGTTTCTACCTATGATCTGCCTTACGGGGTTATGCCTAGTTGTCAAAGTCCAAAAATCACTTCTTTCAAAACCAATATATTTTGACAGTATATCGTCTTATAAATGTTCTCCGAAAATTTCAAGGTTATCGAATGAAAATTAACAGATTCATAGGCTGTTATGTTGACGACCGTCGGGACGCTCGGAGCGTCGTTCGAAACTTTAAGGGGCTATACCAGTGTGACACTCAGAAAATCAATTTTTTTTACCTTTTTCGACAGTTTATGCTTTCAAGAATATCCCGTAAACATTTCAAGGCCGTATCTCTAATAATTTTATCTTGCAAAAATTGATAGTTGAATCTTTAAACGCGTTTTTCTCGAAATGAGATTTTTCGAATTTGCTGACAGTGTAACTCTAAGAGCAATTATCCGATTGACTTGAAATTTGAACTGAGTACTCTTGAATATATTTACTCCACAATGACGTAGGATATTTTTGATTGGATGGAAATTGACGATTGGGCATCGAAAAAACGACCATTTTATAGGCAAAGAAACATACTTTTTTTCACAACTACGCCATTTTTTTAGATTTTGATATTTTTCGAAAATCCTACGTCATTGTACAGGAAATACCTTCCAGTTTAACGATATTTTTTCCTTTTTCGGTTTCAGCTACTCAATCGGCCGGAATCATGTCAGCAGTGGAGGAACTTTTTTTGGCGCCTCCGAAGGCAGCGCTTAACTCGCTTGGAATTCAATATTTTTCTATGAAAAAATTATGAAATATAGGTCAAATATAGCCAAATATATTCTTAATTTTCCGAAACATTTAATTGAGTACTTTTCTTCCAAATAATTCCCGAATATCACCCAAATGGTCAGCGTCCACACTGGTATAGCCCCTTAAAAGCTTGTTTCTCGAAAGCAACTTTTCAAAATCGGTGAGCAGAATATCCCAAAAAACCACTGAAGGCTTTTTCTAGATATAAAAGTATAGTATTAGCTCGGCGAATTGTTTTTCCTATGTTTACGTTCGATTTGATGAACGAAAAATGACCATTTTTTTCGCAAAAATTAAGACTCACTTTGAACACGCGCAACTTTGTTTCAATTTGATATTTCGGAAATTCCTTCGATTAACCCTATGATAAACTAATATACTAACGAAATCTGTTTGAATTTTTGTGTTTGGATATCACGATTTTGTGAAAAAAAAGATCCTAAAAATGAGCGGTGTTGGTCTGTTACAACTCGGCATAAACCGTTAATGAGCCTACCGTGATAAGAACATGAAATACAAGAGATTATAACGTAGAAAAGATCAATAAATGCGAATTAAAAAAAATTAAGTGTCAATAATTAATTCTACTAGTGTATGTGTAAATTATAACAATGTGAAAAATTTTCGTGTCTACTTCAATTGAATGTACTCCGAGGCCGAGAAACGTAACAAACGAAATCCCTTAATGTTTTTCAAGTTTTAACAAAATTGATAATGAAACTTAATTTTCTTCAGAGACATTCAATTTTCGTTTGCATCCTTTCAAAGTTTCCGTCCCAACATAAAGACTCAAAGACACTTATCGAAAAATATTCGTCTGGATGTTACGAGTAATCTTGTTCGCGCTTATAAAATAGGCCATTAACAGGAGTACTGCCAATGATTACATCCTTCTCGGGTTCAATGAATCAATGACGGATTTCATTTTGTGATAAGGAGTAAGCATCTTCGTATCCAAGACGATCGAAGAGACATTCATTTTTTATAAAACATCAAAATTTCGTTGCATCGTTAGACGCGAGAAAAAAAGAATTCCAGAGACGAGAAATAATGACAAATATGATAATGCCATAATAATGATAACAATATTATTATCGTGTGTAAAGTGGCGCGGGACATCCTTCAGCGTCGAATTATCGAAATTCTCAATATCCAACAGCTCTAACTACAGTAAAATTTTATAATTACTTATTTCGTATTATATTAATATATATATCAATTAAAATTTCTCAAACTCGATGTAAATAATACTAATAATTACATTCAACAAGTGTAGAATCCGGTAATATAATATATATACATATATATATGTATAATATAAATATATGTACATATACATGTATACGTATCCGAGGAGGATCGACGAAGAAATATGCGTTTGTTTTCGCATCTCGTGTGCGTTGACCCTCGCGAACAGTAAAAATAGTATCGATAAGAAAATTTGACATCGATACAGAATATGATGGTTAAAGTCTCAATTTAATCCACCACATACGATATACATGCTTACATACATACATGCATATATATATATATATATTAGGGTGATTCGTTTCAAGGCAACCTTTTTTTTCGACCTATCGTGCCCGAAAGTCTTTAGTTGGTACCCAAAAACGAACTTTTGTGAAAGGGGAGCGTTGTCAAAAAATATTTAGAGGTCGCGAATCAAAATTGAAGGTTTCCCATTTGATTAACATTGAAAAAAATGTTTTTCTCATTATTAATGTTACCATTCCGCGAATTTTGATATCGCGATATTTTCCAAGTGGGTTCTCATAGGAAATATGATACTTTACAACAAAGTTCGTTGAGCCATGTCCGTAAATTCAACCGTTTCAGCGGTATCATTATTTCAAGTGAATATTTTATGAAAATATCTATTCAAACGGCTGTAACGCCTAAGCTATTAGATATATCGAAAAAAAATCAGATGAGAACTTTGTAGAGAAAGTAATTTTCTACAAAAAAAGTCTTATAAACCGAGCCCGAAAATTCAACTCTTTCTCAGCTATAGGTGGATGAAGTAAAATAAATAGATTTTTTTTTAAACAAAAACAAATCTATTTATTTTACTTCATCCACCTATAGCTGAGAAAGAGTTGAATTTACGGGCTCGACTTATAAGACTTTTTTGTAGCAAATTATTTTCTCTACATAATTCTCATTTGAATTTTTTTCGATATATCTAATAGCTTAGGCGTTACAGCCGTTTGAATAGATATTTTCATACAATATTCATTTGAAATAATGATACCGCTGAAACGGTTCAATTTACGGACATGGCTCAACGAACTTTATTGTAAAGTATCATATTTCCTATGAGAACCCACTTGGAAAATATCGCGATATCAAAATTCGCGGAATGGTAACACTAATAATGAGAAAAACATTTTTTCAATGTTAATCAAATGGGAAACCTTCAATTTTGATTCGCGACCTCTAAATATTTTTTGACAACACCCCCCTTTCACGAAACTTCGTTTTTGGGTACCAACTAAAGGTTTTCAGGCACGATGGGTCAGAAAAAAAAAGTTACCCTGAAACGAATCACCCTAATATATATATATATATATACACATACATACATATATATATATATATATATATATATATATATATATATATATATACACATACATACATATATACATATACAAATTTAATGCATCCTTCACTTATTTCTCCGGTAATGAAACTTTTTCTTCACGTTTTTCGTACGCACTCGTACGTCGTAGCAAAGCCATTAGCTCTCGATCGTTTATACAAGTCGTTCTATCCTTCATTTTTTTTCTTTCAATTTATTTCATATCTATGTGACATTTGGGCGAACTTTTAACGAGACAGCGGCTACTCCCATCCTCCAACACTGTAATGCGCGTCTCAGTATATCTTCGTCTTTTTTCTTTCTCTTCGTATTTTTTCGCAGGAATATTCTGATAAATGCTTCGATAATCGGGACACTCGATTTCTGCAATTCTTTGGTCAGGGGTTATCGTATGTTTATGATATTAATGTGTAACGGTAGACGTAACGGGTTGAATGTAATTCGTAACGAGGTTAATCCATCTGACAAACGAGTGTTGCGTCGATCGAGTCGTGTGTTCCCTTTCTTCGGCAATGTCGTACAAACTATCATGTTACGGCTAAACTCCGTGTGGAACGACCTCGAATCAATTCCCTCGATCTGCATTCGGGAAGCCCTGACCTTTGTTATTTCGGGGTATATTTCGAGATAGGATTCAAATCGACTGAACTAACTCGCCACCGAAAAGGAAGAATAATTCGGGACGAGCTCCACCAGTTTCAGTCGAATCAACGATCCAATTAACGTTGCACGACCTGACGTTTCCCAATAGGCCTTCGCACGCCTCCCCGCTGTAAGCCATATCGCAACGGATCTAGCCACGTTCGAAAGTGGAGCACACTTGGCCGAGCGAAGATGTTATCCCCAAGATATGTGGAAGGTTGACTAAACGATATGATCCACCCGACATCGAGGCATTTGTCTTCACCTTCCCTTATCGCTGTTGGCCTAATTGATACGATGGGTAGTCGATGGTGTTTGATTAACGATTCAATTCGATGGGGCCACTCGACCAATTAGCATTAACGATCGTACGTGCGATTGCTTCCGGAAGCAGCGAGTTCCCGAATCGCCTCGGGCGAGTCAACCGGATCTTCATACCTATTGCTGCTGGCAACGAGCAAATCCACGTAAATCCGATTGCTCCGATCGTGGCGAATAACTCGATGTCTGTTGATGCAAGTTACGGCGATGGAGCGTCGATGCTCACGCGTGCGATTGCGCCGATGGAACTGAGATTAAACTGAATCTGCGGTGGAAATCATACGATGGGATGCCAAGGCTAACGATGGTGGGTTATGTCTCAAAAATGTCAATTGAACTCGAACGATTTGAGGATAGTTCTCGTGTAAAGGCTGATGTACAAGCTGAAGGAGCTGTAAAGGCCGTCTCGTGCGACATCGAATTTTTTTTGTTCCTCAATGGATTTTCGTGCGAAGCCAGCGTTTTTTTCGACGCGACTGACGACGTTTCGTTAGGATTGGACGTTCTCCTAGGCGTGATCAGTGACGTTTCTGCGCTCGCCATCGAACTCTTGTTCTTCGGCATCGTCGCTGTCTCGTTGCTCATTGAGGTTTTCCTCGGCATCGTCGAGGCCTCGATCGAGGACGTGCTTCTCTTTGACGATCCTAGGCTCGATGTGGATGCTCCGGGATTCTCCGTCGCCAGCGATGTCGTTGCTACCTGCTGAAGAAATTCCGGAGCTAATACACATTGGGCCGGAGTTCATTGGATTTTTTAGGGTGAATAGGCAGAGTGGGAAATCGCCACGAAGGTAGTGTAGGAAGACAAGCCTCTTTGGTGGCACGTGATGTTGAAGGACAAAAACGGCGAGGGAAAGAGAGAACAGTCGCTGAACAATTGCGAGCTGGAGGCTCTAGCTGGAGGCACATCGCGATCCAACTGGAATGCCAGATGACGCGTTCGTAGTGTGTCATTCGTCCGAGTAGTCGTCGATCAAGTTGGATCGGGGTGTAGATGAAATCGATACGAAGAGACTACCAGCCGAGCATGGCGATGCAAGATGGGGGGGGGGGGGGAATGAAAGTTAGATACCTCGTTGTAGAATACCTCTTTTCCTTCCTCAACCGATGGCAGCAATTCGTCGGTTGAATGGGGTGTTCTAGGGCTCGGTGTCGGCGCGACGATTTGCTGAGCGATCTCTTGCTGCTCCCTCGATCTTGCCAGTTTCAATTCCTGAAGAGCTTGCCTCTGCTCCTTGTCGTTCCTCTCGCGCTCCAATCGCCGAGCGCT
Source organism: Ophion slaviceki (assembly GCA_944452715.1). Classification (NCBI taxonomy): domain Eukaryota; kingdom Metazoa; phylum Arthropoda; class Insecta; order Hymenoptera; family Ichneumonidae; genus Ophion; species Ophion slaviceki. The sequence continues at coordinate 14,064,233 of OX101786.1, read as the reverse complement.
GTAACTCCTGGCCGACGACGTCGAGCTGTGGACCGATGCCAAGCTGGGTCGTCGAGACCCTGCCAAGAGAAAGTCGTACCTTGTCACCGATCCTGCCTACTTCGATCTTCGAGTATCTATCCAGCTTAAGCGGTTAGGCCACAGTAACGGGTATAAAATCATGTGCGAAAATAATTTTTTTTTTCGTATGAAAAAGTGATTCACTCGTAAAATTAATTACACATCTATTTTGCATGAATATCAAACTGTTAGATTTTTTTTTCGATGTACAAAATGGCCGACTACTCATATTTTCTTTTGTTATCTTTTTTTAAGCGCTCCGCGGCGTGACATTTAGCATCTACAATTTTTTACCTAGAACAAAAAACAAAAATTCTCGTCAATTTACATTAGAATACCTAGAGAAGTACGTACGGAATTTAAAAAATATTGTTTTTTTTCAAAAGTTGTAGGTATTTGAATGAATTTTCAGTGAAAAATTTCGTATAAAACTGCTCATAAAATGAAAAGTTTTCGATTAATCAGAAATTCCGTACGTACTTCTCTGCGAAATGCAATTAGGAACGTAACTTTCAAATTTGAAGTAAATCGAGTGAAAATTGTTACTCGTGAAAACGTTACACGCTCAAAGTCGGTGAAAAAAATGTGCTCGCTATAAATCGAATAGTAACTTATTCTCATGATGATAAATCACCGTTTTAGCGAAGCAAAATCGATTTTTTGAAAATTCTACTGTGGCCTTACCCCTTAATCAATGTACGCGTACGTTAGCACTCTGTATTATTCGCAAATTTCACCATTCATGCGCGCTTTGTGATCTTTTATCTATGCCACGTTGGACCTCGTCGCCGCTTCGTATCCGCTCTAAGTTGTCCAGCTCTCCTCGTAATACGAAACAAAAAAGGAAAGTCGCGGCGAAAAACAAGAACCGGCAAACGAAGCAATGTGAGTGTACGAGAGACCGTTCGCGGCTTTGCAAAATCCCTACAGTGTACGGCTGCGAATGTGGACTGTGGAGTAACGAGATAAGCGTCCAACAGGGTCAAGCTTTGTGTCGATAATCTCATGCATCCATTCATCTGATACGCAAAGGGACAAGAAATGCACTTGACGTCATTCACAAGCTTGCTCAATGAAGGTACGATAAAAACGGATTACTCAACAGGTCGTTCAGGAAGAACCGACACTTTTCACATCTTATTGGTCAAGTAACCGGAAGGCTCCTATGTGATCAAAAACAATGTCACGTGTGCGCCTATGTGTTCTAGGGTGTGATGTAATCTTCTACACGTGGCGGTCGAAATGAAGTTGGCAAAAAATGATAATGGCGACTATCGCTTCGCATGCTCAGCTAGTTTATCGTGTTTATGAAAAAAAACTACGGCTACGAAATATCAATACGGGATCAATGCAAGCGATAGTGCAAAAAGCTTTTTCTTCTCGGAGCAATGAACGTTGCCGAGCTCGTTCTCAGCGTGCCAATATTATCGAGTGCAGCGAGTCAGCTATATATTGTGCTTCAAATTATTCGAAACGCGGAAACGCATCTTACCAAAACGATGCGTATGTAGCAGTAAAGTATTTGTGGTATGACATACATAAATAATGTGTATGTATATATATATATATATATATATATATATATATATATGTGTGTGTGTGTGTGTGTGTATGTATATATGTATACTTATATGTAAATCATGCTCGTTCAACGAGAGTCGTAATGTATAAATTGTATAAATTAGTATTGGGCCGCCGCCATCTTGCTGTCTCGTAGCGCACAACAACAATGAGAATTGCGGTATAACATCGGGTTTTTTGTATGTCAAGTAAATGAGAATGCGTTGGGACAATTTCAAATATATATCGAGCAATTCAATAGTGTCGTTTCGTTTCTTCCATTTTTGGTTGTTTTCAAACACATTCCAGGTCTTGGTAACGAGCAACACTGACAATCGCGATAAAAATAATAATAACAACAATAATAATAACAAAGATCATAAATATAAATAAGATATCGAGGGTCCGTGAATGCATAATGATGCGAGGATTTCGGTGTGACGAGTCGATGAATCCACGTTGCAGATAGTACATAACCATATAGTCCGTGTGCAAGCACCTCACTATCCTAGCAGATCGATTGACAATGTTCTTTATATTTATTCCGCTAGAATTCTCACCGGCTGTGGCGGACATTATGTACGCCAGGGAAAAACAACCACCCGAATATCAGGAGGAAGTACACGACGTTGCAACGAGGTGAATATCGACGGTTGAAGAAGAATGAAAATCGTATGGAAATAATTTTACTTTGATTCGGAGCAGGACGGATCGGATGATAGTTTTGCTATCCGTGGAGGATCTCAATATGAGTTTTTTTTTCGGCTTGTGTGTGGAAAACTTTTGTTGGTCCAACGATTTTCGATGTATATCAAAAATAGAAAAAAAGTGTTCCTGGATTTAAGAATTGAATAATGAGAAAATAATGATAATTTTAATAATAATAATATTGTATGATATTATATAATAATATGAATTGATAAAATTGAATAAAGTGTTGCTTTATTGCATAATAATATTAATAATGATAAATAAATAAATCATAGTAATACAAAGAAAAACTTAATATTAATAATGATTAATAATAATAAAAATTAATATTAATAATAAAGTAAGGAATAGCCAGAATAGTGATGTGTTGTTGAGTGTAAATAATTCGAGTGTATTCTGACCAATAAAAAAACCGCAAATGGGCTATAACACTTGAATGTTATAGCCCATTCTAAATCTAAAAGAAATAAAGAAATAAAAGTAGTTTTGCTATCCGTCAAGGATCTCAATGTGACTTTTTTGGGGCTTACACGTGGAAAACTTTTGTTGGTCCAACGATTTTCGATATACATAAAAAATAAAAAGTGTTCCTAGATTTAAGAATAGAATAATGAGAAAACCCTAATGATCATTTTAATAATAATAATAAAATTGTATAATATTATATAATAATATAAATATAATATGAAAGTATAATAATATGAATTGATAAACTCAAATTGAGTGTTGCTTCGTTGCAAAATAATATTAATAATAATAAATGAATATATCATAATAATAATACGAAGACTAACTTAATATTAATAATGATTAATAATAATAAAAACTAATATTAATAACAAAGTAAGCAATGGTCAGAATAGTGATATGTTGCTGAGGGTAAATAATTCGAGTGTAATCTGACCAATAAAAAAACCGGAAATGGGTTATAACACGTAAAGAAGAAAGCCGCCGGTTTGGCAACACGTCAGTGAGAGTCGCAAAGTGGCGAGTTCCTTCGGAAAAAATCCGCAAGAAAAAAAAACGCCATTCCAAAAGTGTTCATGACATCAAAGAAATAAAGGTAACCCTATTCCATAACCCGAATCCGGTGAGGGATCCGCGGAGATTCTCGTGCACGAGTTTGGCGCCGTGCCAAGGATATTCTACCGGGATCACGAGGCCTATAAATACGAGTTCGTGTGTGTGGGTGTGTGTGTGCATTGGATGAACTTCGCACATATCTATAGTGCCTGTGGTTTCGCCAGGTTTCCCGTGTTAAAATAGGAGAAAATGCGAGTAGAAGCCAGGGCGTTGTAGACATGTCGACGGAAAAGGGAAGTATTACGTACGGGCGTGCAGAGGTGTAAATTCACCGTGGATACCTTGGTCGTCAGGATGGCATACTCGAGTATCCCTGCACGTATGAATATGTGCGTGTGGGTGTGTGTGGGATTTACCATGGTGGGCGAGCTTTCATCCGAACAAAAGTGGAGCACCGTGGCGTATAAAGCTCGGGCATTTTCTCCTACAGCGGAGGGTTAGGGATGAACCAGATCGATATCCTAGCGTTGCTCCGCAGACTCTAACGCGCTCCCTACGAGAAATGAGAGGCAAGTAGCGAGAAACAGGACTAAAGAGATGGAGGGAGAGAAAGTGTGATGTCTCCATACGCAAACTGAAAAACAAATTATTCACCCTTCATATTGCTAGATGTATAATCCTAGGACGTCATCATGCACACTTGTACTTGGCGTCTTCGGGAAGAAACCACATATGCCGTTAATTGCTCAACCGAATTGGTACCGCAATGATGATAGTAATTAGACGATTCTGGCAAACACTGTGGTCGATTTGGCAACCAACATGGCAACGATGGGCTCGTGCTACAATCTAACGGCATCATTTTACGATTCCATGTCTGTCAGAGGATGTTGAGGCTTTGCAGTGTGCGCAGGAAACGAAATGTTCTCCGGATGTTCAAGTGGGCCAAAGGTGCCTTTTGTGTAGTTTAAAGCCTCAGCCATAAGTTCTGAGTATCCATTTGGTAAGCTGGCTCATGTGACGAGTTCAGACAGAGGACGCAACGTTGCTGTGAATTCGAACAATTCTACGCCCTATGGGGAACGCGTCGAAGAGCATCAGAGGCAACGAAAAGCAACGAACAATCCGTACGGAGACATCAAAATGGATATCGGCACATACATCGAGGCTCGTATATCAACAATAATACATCGATAGTACAAACAAACAAAAACAACAACAGCAACACGTGACAAAACGGACAACGGTTCATCGCCAAGAGCATCCGAAACGTGGGAAAAGATGTGAGAAAAGAGACACGCACAGGAAACACAAGTTACAGCGGAGATGAATAAGAGTGTACGACGATACCGATTTAGCGAAGGGTAACGAGCCGGAAGTGAGCCGACCTTTCGGTGCAGACTTCCGGATGTGAAGGGCAAAAAAAAAAACAGAACGAAAAGTGGAATGTCGCGATCGAACTGGACCTTCCGTTGGAGTTGATCAAATGAAGAAGAACGAGAAAGAAAGAAAAGGGGCTGTCGATTGTGTCAGTGAGATTGAGTTTGTGGTCGTCTACCAAGGCCGTTTGAGGATCCTTCAGCCACGTCGCTAAGGGTACGTCGATGCTTGTTTCCACCTTTGGTAGCAGCCTGCAGATGGCACGATATAAGCAAGATGGCCGCGGCACGTGCCGCACCTGCACGGGAAGCTGGAACAAGGGGTCCTCGGCTTCCGGCGCTGCTTGGCCGACGACCGAATCCAGCGCAGCTCAGCGGTCCTTCGTTCTCGCTTCTCTGACTTGAACGCGATGAAGGTCTACCACCGTGTAATGTCAATGGGATGCCTGGAAAACCGAAATTTACGAACACAAAACGTCTCGGTGACAGTTTCACTGGTATGTAAAACGCGATGCTGTAAAATCAAACGTAAAACGGCAGAAGGAAAGAAATGAAACGATAGGAGCTATCGCAGAGAAAAATACGAAAGAAATGAGCAAAAGATGTCAAGGCGTGAGAGCATAATGCAAAAATACATGCAAAACGCACACGTAATGTTTAAGTGCGTGTAAACGTATGGGGCAATATTGTTTTTTCAAACGGAGGCTAGCAGTCTTTAGCCCGGAAAAAGGGTGAATTTCGACAATTTTTTCATGGATACCCGGTTGATAAGATGAACTTTTTTTTTAGCGGCGTTCGTTCTCCATATCTTCATGTATCTTGACAAATTTTATCTCAAGTTTTTGTAACAAAATGGCAGCGCTGAAGCTGGATGAAGCGAGACCTTTGTTCGATAGTGTCCTATAGCCGGCAATATACATCGCCAATTCTTCACCGATTGAGTTGACATCTTTTTTTCTTACAACATTTTACATCGAAGTATATAGGGAATTTTTAATACGTTGGGAAGTTTTCGAAAATATTATTTTGGTTGTTTTTTTTTAACGAAAACCTTTTTTTAACATGCACTATTTTATGAAAAATCGATTTTTTTCTTTTTTCTCTCATCTTATCCAGAACTCAAATTATTTTGAATTTTCGGCCAATGTAAAAAAATGGAGAACTCATGCCTGCTGCTATCGGACAAGATCTTCATCCAGCGTTGCATGTTGTTGCAGAATGTTGTAAAAAAAATTCTAGAGATGCTTCAATACATGTAGAAAGAAGGCCACCGAATAGAATTTTCATTCTGTCAGCTGGGGTATCTATAGAAAATTGTCAAAATTTCCTTTACTTTTCGGCTCTGAACTGGTAGTCTCCCTTGAAGATTCGCAGGCCTCGGCGATCAAGATCAGACTCCGTTATTCAACGACTTTGATCGACCGATGCAGCCGGGCAAGGCTTTTTTATCTGTAGGTTTAAGCTCGACTGAACACACCCGCGGCCTAGGCGTGTTTGGGGTCTTCGAGTGAGAATTCATCGCGAAACGACGAGAAGTGACGGAGCGAGAGAGAATAATGTGAATAAATATAGCGGTAAGGTGGTGAGGGTTTAAGGAAAACTGGTTTCAACGACAATTCACAAGGTTCGGTAAGATTACGTCACGCTGGCATCGAGAGGTATAGAACGAGAGAGGGAAGTTTTTGTATCGATGAGATCTTACTCCCGAACTAGTTCAATACCGGTACGCGTGTTTTTTTCTCTCGCTGACGTCGACGTCTGTGATTTGTGTATCTGCCTCTGTGTGTGGGTGTACGTGCGGTGGAAATGCGCTAGTCCTTGGCAATTACGGCGAAACGAACCTTGTTATTGAATACAATTGCCGTAATACTGAAAGCACGTGGAACGCTTTCAACACTAGATTGAAGACAATACTAACCATAATATCGTACCCGAGAAGTCGAAATTTTCAGTTGGAAAAAAAATTGAAAAAAAAAAAAAACTTCAACGGATCCTAATAGACTTTTATTTAGCATTTTTTTAGGTAGCCTTGAAAATCCTGCGTTCAATATGTTCAGGATTAAATGGGGAAGCACAAAACGAACAGAAATAAATACTTGCGTCTGTAACGAAAACGCGTAATTAGAAAGTTAATTACCAACTCTTGAGCCAGGTGAGAGCTTTGGATTAATAAACAGATAGTGGAGTTTCCGTCGCTTGTACACTTTGTAGGCTCAAAGGCTTTCAACTTGACTGGGAACGTTTGAACTTTATCCCACATTCTTGAAGTACACTTCGAATTTTCTCGGCTCGAGTGTTCATACAAACAGGTACTTTGAGCAATGCATACAATACGCAAGCAATTCATTTTTCTGAACATCCCACTTTCTCCCTTTCTCTCGGGGAAAATTCATTAAAATGCACTGCTCGCTTGATTTTATTTCTCAGAGAGTCATCATCGTGCAGTGTGGTTTGGAGAAATTGGTAGATGGACATCTGGGAGCCTCCGTTTTTCTCTAAAGCTGAATATGGTTTACTTTATGCTCATTTTTCGAAATATTCGCGCAGCGTGAAATTTCATGAAAATGTACTGCATCCAACTAATTGTAAGAAAAATGTCTACTCCGAATTGGATAAAAAGTGGGCGTTGACGTATAAAGAGCCGACGGACGATGTTCGAATCGATTCTTCGCATACGAGTCAACCGTAAAAATACTGCGAACAATTCATCTGAACGGAACATTTTTTACTGCAATCCTTAATTAAGGGGCTAGGCTACTGGGGAAATTTCAATAAATCGATCGTTGCTTCAGGCAACTCTCATTGACGAGGAAGGTTCAACATAAGGTGCAGAAATCGCAGGTTCAAGGTTAGCTTATCATTACAACGATATCATTGCTAGTAATATTCAAACGCGTTTTTCTCAAAACTATGTTTTGCAAAATGCTGTACACGATTTCTCGACATCTAATGAACAGAGTGTCTCGAAATTTAGTACACTTATTCAGTGTAATAGTAGTTTAGTTTTGACGGACGTTTTTCTTCTTAACATTTTTGTTCCATTAGTTACCGGCAATAATGATGTCATTTGTCCTGAGAAAGTCGAGAAAAAAAAAGAATTCCAACATTTTTTTGATGATTAAAACACGATAAGGAACAATAGGTCGGTCAAGTCTTAGTCATTGTTATCTATTTTGAGAAAAAAAACCCGTTTTTTTTTGCTTCCGAACAACCGAGTGGCCAAAATCAAGTACACCGTTGAGTTCCTCACGTTCAAAGGCCCGTCACGAGATTGTTTATAACTTCTTTAACGATTAATATTTTTTAAACAAAATTTGGTACACAATTTAAAAAATGTATCTACAGATAGATGTCCAATCAGTTTTTCAATGTTTCTTCAAAATAATTTTTTCTAAACAGCCCTGATTCTCGGTTCGTCACAGTAGCCTAATCCTTTAACTCTTTTCGTACAAACATATCGTTTTAAAAAACATTTTAAGCAAATTTTTGGACCGTCCAAAAGTGCCTATAGGGGGGTACGTGGGTTTCAAAATTTCAAAGAATTCATTAAAAAAAATTATTATCTGATAGGACAATATGTCTAGAATATTCTCCCAAAGATTTGAGTCAATCGGGGTAAAAGTCTAGGAGAGAGAGCCTTTGGAAACTCCCCCGTTGGCGAAGATCGGCCGGGAGCGACGCAGGTATATCCCATTTTTCTCAAAACACTATTTTTGAAGTCGGTGGACACGATTTTTCAAAAACTACTGCACCGAACTCTTTGAAATTTTGCAACCCTCTTCAAAAAGCATTGGCTAGTGATTGAACGAAGGTTTTTTTCTCGATTACAACTAATTTTTCAACGCCATACGTAGTGTAAATTGTACCAAAAATTGAACTATTTGGCGTACAACACTGCCAAAAATTCAAATTTCAATTTTTTTAAAATCCATCGCCCAATCACGAGCCATACTTATCTACTACCAGAAAAATTTGGTTTTTTAATTTCAGATAAAGCTATCATGAGTTATCCTGACCACCACGAGGACACTTTTTTTAGGGGTCTCCGGAAACCAGGTCCCATCGGCTGAATTTCCCAAATTTTTGGATGAATTTTTTAAAAAATATTGTTGGAATCTTCCATAATTATGTGCTTAACATTTTGAATAAAATAATTGATATATTATACTTTTGAAAAATAGAGAAAAAAATGCTTTTTTGGCGTCGAAACCCAGATAACCCCTTAAACATTTAATTACCAAGATCAGAGTTGAGGTCACTTTCATGTCGAAATTTTTCAACATTCAATGAACAAACGTCGTAGTGTATTTACAAAGTAGAGGAATCGATCCCGCATTATTTTACGTCAATTCTGACATAAGGAGGCATCGGATACCTGTATACGTCACGGCATAAAAAATTCTACACCCCCTAAGGGCCGAGAGTTAATCAGCATCGACGCGGCCTTCCATACGCACAGCGACCGCACGTAACAGTTAACCGTAAAAACTTTTCATGTTAATAAATGTCTATTAGGCTCTATGAGGCGCGATTCACTGGATCGCTCATAATTTGCCCTCGATCGCTCTCGCATTATCACGTCTTCAAATGCGTGGGCACGCATGTAGCCAGAATTTTACAGCTGATCGAGCGCTGTAGCGACATTTACATAACACCCTTTTGGAAAAGTTTATAGACCAATTTATATTCTCATTAGTGATTACGTACGTAAAATTAATAGGCGAGTGACACAAACATAATGGATACTTTCGATATTTTCAAAGTGTTTGGACTGAATACTAAGAGCGTATATTATTAATACAAAAAATTACCGAAACATACACGAAATTGACATACTTCTCCGATAGGGAATTGTATGTTTCGCACATTTTTTTTGAGGCTACTCTGTATGGACGAAGTGTGATCATAGGCAACGGGAGTGACGCTTTAAAGGCATTGTCAAGAATTTTATTCATGCACCATAAATGTACCCGTGCAGAAATTGTCGTAGGGATCCAATTCGCCATCGCGGGTCACTAAACAAAAAGGTCACGCTGGATTCTCATCGGGATTCCCCATTGGAATCCAATGGACGAATCCAATTTGAATCCTAATGGATTCCCACATTATCGAACAGAATCCGATATGATTCTTGATGGATCCCATTCGCATTCTGACCGTTGAGTTTTCCAAGTAAAATATGTAGATATATCAAAAAAGTATAACTTTTATCTTTCAGAGGCTATACCAGTGTGACACTTTCAAAAAATTGATTTTTTTGCCTTTCGACAGTTTAACTTTCAAGAATATCATTATCATTTATATCATGTATATCAACATCATTTTATCTTGCAAAAATCGATAGTTCAATCTTTAAACGCGTTTTTCTCGAAATGAGATTTTTCAAATTTGCTGACATAGTAACTCAAAGGGCAATTATCCGATTGACTTAAAATTTAAACTGAGTACTCTTGAATATATTTACTCTACAATGACGTAGGATATATTTGGTTGGATGAAAATTGACAATTTGGCATTGAAAAAAACGACCATTTTATAGGCAAGAAAACAGACTTTTTTTTATAACTCCGCCATTTTGTTAGATTTTGATATTTTTCGAAAATCCTACGCCATTGTGCAGGAAATACTTTCCGGTTTAACGACATTTTTTCCTTTTTGGGTTTCAACTACTCAATCGGCCAGAATCATGTCAGCAGTGGAGGAACTTTTTTTGGCGCCTCCGAAGGCAGCGCATAAGTCGCTTGGATCTCAATATTTCGATATGAAAAAATGATGTAATATAGGTCAAATATAGCCAAATATATTCTTAATTTTTCTAAACATTTAATTGAGTACTTTTCTTCCAAAAAATTCCCGAAAATCACCCAAATTTTCAGCGTTTACATTGGTATAGCCCCTTAAAAAGTATAAATCGCCTGAAAAAGTATATACTAAAAATCAATTCGCATTACATCGCTAAAAAATACGTACACGCTCGCGAAGCGTGCATGTTACGTTTTAACACGCTGAGTTTCTTCTCGTGACTTTTCACATATGTTCAATTCGAACCTGTCAAGAATTCTTAAACGGCGTTTATGGAGGAACAGGGTAGAATCCAATCGGATCCCAATGGCGACATGATATTAAAGATTGCATCGTAAGGATGCAATGAAAATTTTTTTCTTCCTCATTACCCAATTGTTTTTCGGCCCATTTAGGCTACAAAAATCATTGGAACATTTTTGAAAATCCTTATTAGGGTTCTATAAGCTGATCTTCGGAAAAAGGGTATAATTAAAGACAGTATAAATAAAAGACAGTAATAAAATAAGACAGTATAAATAAAAGACAGTAATTAAAATAATAAAATGAAAAAATAAATAAAAAATTTTCGTTGCATTCCAACGATGCAAACTTCAGTACCACATATGAAGACTCCATATGTGCGTTGTCCCTAACAAATCTCTATAGAGATGTGGCTGCATCTTGGGAGTTCCCGACAATCACTATTAACGATTTAAAAAAATGAGTATCGATTTTCATCTATAAAACTATATTTTTTATTCTATGAACTATTTTTTTAAATTAAACTATTTTTGGGAGATCCAACGAATTCCGGTTGAGAATTTCAAATAAAAACTTCTCAACGTCAATCAGGAAATAGCGCGGAACCCATTTGGATTCCATTGTGGACACCCTACGTGCGGCGTCCCGATTAATTCCTTATAGGGGTGTGGTAGGATTTGGGGACTCCACAACAAACTTCTGCACGGGTAAATCCAAATAACACTGAGCAGGAATACTATAAATAAATCATCAAAACTCGATGCAACCAAATTTTGCATATACTTCTTTAAATACTCATTGTCATTACTCGTAAAAAGTGTATAAAAAATAATAATAATAAATTCCAGAGAACAATCACGTATGTCAATCTGCGCTCCGTTGTTGCAAATATACGTATCGACGCTTAATAAACGGAAGGGCACGTCACTCGTGCGTGATTTACAATGTTAATTGAGGCTCGCTGCTCCTCAGTATCGATGGTGCGAATTTTCGGATGCATTTTGTGTGGGCCGACGTTTTACGGAACGATTTAATTTAAAAGACATTATATTAATATATGATTGTGTCTGTGACGATAATACATACACTCACCTATGTCACTCGAAAATAGCATTGGGGGTGCGTGATTTGCATTGGCGTAATGACGTGGCCTCGTGTATCTCGCACGACTGAATAACTTTAGAACGAAACATATTAATCCGGTGAATACTGCTAGGCCTGATGCTACTCCGAGTAGGGTAGGGATGTCTGTAGTTATCAGCACCAGGTCTGCAAAATAATTGGCGTTATCGTACCTGAGAATCGACACGGTAAAATGTATCGTTGGGTCACTACCGAGGGAAATACATTGCTACATCGTAAAGTAGATGGTTGAGATATGTATATATATATATACATATATATTAAGAAACATGTGTGCAATTAATCTTGCAACAATGCTTGCGATCGTTACAAGGAACTTTACGAGGCATAATGCAATCAACGGCGTAATATCGATTAATTTTTTCTTCACCATCGGATATGCGCAATATATGTTGTGGAGAGAAATGATTATCTCACGATCGCCGTCTGGCTCATTTGACAAATTGGCTCGCGGCCCCTAATACAATAATTGCAGTTGAGAGGACATTTTTTTTCATTCGTAGTTTTATTATAGAACCAATTTTCTAAATTACAATTACTTATTAAATTATTAAAAGAAATGATTAAATATATTGAATAATCTATATTTAAAATATTGATTAATACCATAATAATAAATATTGAAATTATATGAATAAATCTATTAAAAGAAATCATTATTAATTATTAAATTAGTAAGAGAACAATTACCAACAGTTTAACATGCAATTCCGTCTGGTGTATGGATGTTAAATAAATCGGTGGAGCCCGAGAATATGCCCCCCCCCCCCCCCCCCCCCGCGAATGTACGAAGAATTAATAGGGAATTAAATGTCGAATGATCGTCTTGTCACGAGTGAAAGAACCGAGAGTACAAAAGATCGAAATAAAAAAAGGTCTGTGATTATTACCTTCGGCGCAAAAGATTTTTTTGCTTGGCCTCGACAGGGCGACCCTGTGATATCCAGCTTCGCAGTCGCAGACTGCGTTGTGCTGCACCTGAGCGCATGTCGCATGCTGATCGACCCAAGTACACGTGGCTTGATAAAAACACTGTTCACCGAGTTTCTTGGCTGCAATCGAGGGAACGTTTCTTTTGGAAATTATCGAAAATACGAGACGAGCAAACGGACGCAGCTCGTGGGGTTTTTTGCTTTCATTGTCAGCTATTGACAAACTGCACGATCTCGTTGGGAACTCACGCTTGGCACATCCTTTCGTAGGCCCAAGACGAACGGGATAAAATTGCTCGCATTCGCAAAAGCCGCTAACTCTGTCACAGAGTACGTGCTGCAAGTCCGGATGACACGTGTCCTCGCAGGGCGAGCCCAGATATCGCCCCTTCTCTGGAAATAAAACGGTAAGCTGAGAAACGCAATGAAATAATTATTGGAACGAGCGCAATTTGAAAAGTGCCACGTCAATATATCTGTCGTGTTACATCTACTTAGAGGCCTGAAAGAAATGGCCGAAATCCGATTTTTTTCGTGGGAAACGGTTGGTGAAAAAGAAACGCATTTTTTTAACACAAAGGTACATATGATAAGAGCCTGTAAAAAAATTACCAACAAGTACAGAATAAACAACAAAAACATGGCCGTCGGCAGATGATAACATTTTTTTGCGAGGTTTGGCGGCGCACACTATCCAGCTTAAACGGTCCATCTGAAATATAAAAATCAAACGGGTTATTCAAGTCAACAATAAATACGAGTCGTTGACGATCGTCGATTTTTGGAATAATTTTTTTTAACAAAGTGGCCACGAATTGGACCTCGAGCATACAAAATCTATGAAAAAAGTCGTCATTTTTACGCGACTTCAAAAAAATGAAGATCGATTTTTTTAAAGTCAGATCGTCAACGACTTTTAAATGTTTCTCGTCGTATCTTCTGTAAATTTGGAAATAATCCATCAAGTAATTCTCGAGATATCATGTCCACCGATTTTGCAAACAGCATCATCTGCCGGCGGGCGTGTTTTTCTGTATTTTTTGTTTTTTTTTAACGCTCTCAATATATTAGGTGTAGTCAAAAGAAATCCATTATTCTTGCCTTCAATTTCACGTAAAAATAATGGATTTCTTTTTACTACACCTAATATATATATATACCTTTGAGTTTAAAAAATGCGTTTATTTTTTATCAATAGCTTCCCAGAAAAAAAATCGGAATTCGACCATTTTTCTCGGGCCTCTAAGTAGTTGTAGCCTCCATAATGCCATTCGGATATGGTAGGGAGTTCGTTTGTATCCCCGGCAGGGGAACGGGCAACATTTTTTGCAAAAATTGACAATCTCAGCCCGAATTGTAGAAGCAAAAAATAAGACGAATTTCAGCGCGATTCGTTTGATTCCTCACATCGTTCGAATTTGAGCCAAAACATTTTCGCGTACAAACACATTTTTCTTCCGGTCACTGCAGAATTTGTGAGTCATTATTGCGATTAGTCTCGTCGAGATTGCGGAATCGAAGTGGACCGTGTAATGATCGCACTTTCGATACTCACCCAGGGCCACGTGGATCCCGGCAATTGGTCGATTATTCAATAGTACAAAAGCATGCCCCGGAAACTTACTCCGTATTGCCTCGAAAGCAATTACGTAGCACTCAGTTTTAATCGAGCGTGATATTCACCAACGATTATAACTATCATTGCCGTGCCAGAGGGAACTCGATCGGACATGGATTAGCGTAATCGTTCGCGGCCCTTATCCCTCAGCCCGATAAGTACAAATGCAGCTCGTAAATGCGTACGTATGAGGTTGATCATTATTATATAGCGCGACGTAAGTTTCTTTACTTATTAATTTCTGACAGCAAGAGAAAGGGGGGGGGTGGGAGAGAGAGAGAAATTCGTTGTTGGGTACTTTTGATCAATACACATTGGCTGAAACTACATTCGTTATGTAACAGCCAATTACTTATTCTTATAGCAAATAAATAATCGAGCACATATAAGCAAAATTATATAAATTTATTTGCTTACTTTCGTTCAATTTCTTTTGTGCGAGTTTAATGCTTCCTCATTGGGAGGCCTCACTAACAATCATTTTTCCATTGCGCAATCACAGCACCAATGTGGGGATCGACATTTCTCCCGGAACTTTCAGAACAAACAAAAATGAATTTTCATGCATGGGTGAAATATCATTGCGGACAAAAATAGATTAAGCTGGGGAAATATCTGTCAATAAACAAATTGGAATTTGTATTCGCGAAACAACGCAATAAGGCAATTCGAATTCAAATGGGCGAAACATCAAAACGAAGCAACTGAAGGTAAAGTTCGCGCAACATCAAAAGAAAGCAATTGAAGTTAAAATTGGTGAAATCTTCAGGGAACGAAATTGGCGGACCATCGGCACAAAAAAATCCAATTAAAGTTGGCGAAAAATCGAGACAGAAATAAAAACACGTGAAACGTCGCAATAAGCAGGCAGCTTTTTCAATTTTTGTTTGTTTGCAAAAATTTTTTTCGTGCGTTCTTCAACCATCAATGAAAATACTAGAAAAATGTGTGGTAAAAATATTTTTTTTTTCACCAAGTCCGAAAAACGCTTGAAATTTGAGCTCCTAGACTCGAATATCCCATTAAGGGATCATCACAGTGTAAAGTGTAAAACAAGATGGATTTTTTTTTGCATTTTCCGGTAGTACAGACGATTATAAACATGCTGTTCAATTTTTGGGGCGAAATTCGAATAATTTCGGTCACTACAGCCTTTCTTAGAGAAAGTGATTCGAGCAGCGGCGTGTGCATTCGAAACTTTAAACGCGTTTTTCGCAAAATATCGTTTTTCAAAACGGTGTACATTCTCAAAGGAAGAGTTTTCAAGCTACCCATCTCAAATTTTGACACAACATTTTTCACGCCATTTTTCATCTTGCTATGGACGTTTTTTGTTGATGTTGAAATCTTCATATTTTTTTCAACGAAAAACTGTCGAAAAAATAGGCTAAATTCGATACTTTTTTTTCAATCCGCCGACATTTTGTCGATTTTGATTAAAAAAGAAAAACCTCCACAGCAAGATAACGAGTTTCTTACGCATAAATAATCTTTTTACAAATTATGTTTCAGATAAAGTCCACGGCCACAACCGTGTACACCGGGAGGACTCATTTTTTCGAAGACATTTTCACAAAATGTTAACAAAATGTAAAAAAAATAAAAATAAACGTTTACAAATTTATTTTCTGTTCCTCATGAGTGCTATGAAGTAGTAGTAGTAAGAAGTTTTATTTGCATCGCTTTTTCGGCTTTTTACAATGCTGTTACACCGGTTACCATCGCTTTCTTCCAATCTAACTTATATCTTTCCTGTTTTACTATTTTTAATTTTCGTCACACTGTTCATTCTCTCTCACCATTCACACCGTTTTTCTTTTCTTACACTCTCTTTCTATTTCCCTAAAAATGTACACATATTTAAATCTATCTCCCCTCTCACGAGTGCTATGGTTTGACATGAAAAAATCAGACTGATTAACGTATTTTAAGCATCGAAAAAAAAATCGCGAAAATCAGCTATCTTCCGACCCGTTACACTGTGATGATCCCTCAAGGAACAAACGCAACATATTAAAATAGATTGGACGAGCATTCTCACAATCAAGAAATAAAAATAGCTTTTCGAGACTGCAAAAACTAGCAATTGCAAAAAACAGTATGTGTGAATTTAGGAGGTCGTTTCCGCTGAGAATATCCGATATATGTGTCAGGCGAAGAAATAGGGGCTATAGATCGTGGCCAGCTTAGCACAAGTGTTTGCGCCTGCAAGCTGCTTATTCTCGCAACAATGCAAGTTCGCGAACGAACCTTCGTACAGCGGCGGTAGGACGTACAGGGGGTAAGTTATTCCAACTCCGACAGCTACGAGAGTCTGCGAGAGTTCGCAGCATCCATTAAAAATCAATACACCCGAGACGTATACGAGGCTGTATATATGCACTCCTGAACAAACGTTTGCGTATGTAGGTTATATATGTCGACTTTTCTGCTCGAGCGGAAACCTTTTTTTTTCAGGGAAAATGTGTTGATGGATCGTTGACACTCCATTCTAATGTTAATCCTCCCAAAGACATCATAGTCGCAGCCAGGGAGAAAAAAATTCATGAATTCTCAAATTTCCGTCGTACGTACAAATAATTTCGCACGAACTTTCTTTGAACGGGCTTCAGAAAAATAAGTAGCGGTCATATTAAAAATAACCATTTATTTATAAATATTGTATTTTATTAATATGAAAAAAGTATCGATTATTTCAGATCTTAAAAAAAATAATTAAAAAGCTATTTCTTGAATGTCTACTTGCCATTATAGCCATGAATAATTTGCAACGATCGATAATAAATGAAACGAGAATATAGGCGTTTTATTCTTGGCTCATTCTTGGCCTACAAGTCGTATTACGAACGCAAATTATCGTTAGATAGTTCACCAAAGTACAGCATAGCGTGACAAAAGTCACCGGCAAAAGTTTGGGTGTAGCATGCTGAATAAATCTAAAACATCTTTCTCGTGAAATCGATCGATATCGAAAGGAAAAAATAGAGTTTATTTGTATTTGTTTATTTATGTGTGTTGCTTCGATTGAGGTCTGCAACTAGAAGTTTCAGCGATTATCGTTGGCTACGAATAATTCAATAATGAACAGGTACACGAGGACAGATCTCCTTTTTTATAGGTTCATGTACATGTGGTAAAATTCGAAGCATTCAAGGGGATGAAACATAGACGTTTGCACTGACATGAGCGGTGTCAGAGATGAAACTCGCGGGGCTGCAATGATCACGACGTTGAACACGATTCGCGCGGTTTGCGATCTCCATAATGCAGTCTAGTCGACGCATATGCATAGCAAGCAATGAATAATCCGAAAGTGTCTCGCAGTCGTTGCAAAAGATTTCCATTTGCAGTAAATTTAACACGATTCAAAGCAAAAAAAAAAAATTCTCATTTCGACATCAGCATCAATTAAGGCGGGATACATATTTAAACAGGAAAAAAATAAGCGCAGTCTAGCTTCACGTAGACTTTAATTTGCAAAAAAGTTCAAACAGTTTTTCAGTTAGAACATGTATAGTTTCTATGTGACGGTAATTAAAACGAATAAAATGCAAATTTAAGAAAATGGCACGCATTTACAAAAAAATCAACATTTCACGCACCATTTCTGTAAAATGTGGATTAAAAAAATAGTTTTTTTTTTCAATTTTTCAAAAACAATTTCCGTCAAGTAGAGGGTACCAATATTATCAATATTTCCACCAAGTTTCAACTCGATCGGCTTAATAGTTTTTGAGTAATCCTGCACGCCAATTTCGATAATGCAGTTTTGAGAAAAACGCGTTTGAAGTTCACGACCGCTCCGAATCCGAGCGGTGAGGCACAGCGTTGACGGGTTGTAACGTTTGAAGTTATTCGAATTTCGCTTTAAAACTTTGGGAAATATTCGCCATATATAGTTCTATCCTTTAGAGAAAAAAAAGAAAATCGATTTTTTTATCGTTGTAAATGTATATCCGGCCTTAAGCAAAGCCTACCAATTGACCATCAAGATCGAAGTCGATGTTCATCATCGCAACAACGTCTAAATCTCGTTGGTTTCGCAATCTCGTATCTTTGATGTTTTCTCTCTGAACTACTCTACGTTTAGGCTGATTGGATAATTTGAATAAATTCATGGTGGATCCGAGTTCACCATAGTCTAAAGCAGTTCGACACTTCAAACTTTTGATGAAGAAAAAAACACAAAATATTTATTAGGATTGGGGCTCACATTTGGATTCGTTAATGATGACAAGAAATGCGGGGAAAAGGAGTTTGAGGGGCAAAGCCACTTGAGGATTTGCAAATGTTCAGAAGAGGAAAGGAAGCGGACAATGTTAATTTGAAAGGCCAAATGTATGGTTCTGGCATTGCAGATCGAAGGTTAAAACATTTCTATTGCCAAATGTTAATTCAAACTCTAAACCCATTTTTTTTGAAACAATGATTTTTAAACTGGCCGGAAACGTACCACAGCCATGTTGGCACCGATTCACTCGAATTTATGAACGTATCTTCTCAGATGCATTCTCCATGAAACTACGTACGGAAATTGCGATTGGTCATTACCTTTTTTTTTAACAATCATGTGATTTTAGCACGAAAATGAATGTTTTCATTCAAATCTGCGTTACCTTTGTTAACCCTACGTGGACACACTGGGTCATTTTAACCCGAACGTATTTAAAATAAAATGCTCTTCTTTCCAAAATTGAAAACGCAACAATTTTTACAGCCGATTGATCTGATATTTTCCGAATTTTAATAATGCTCACATATTAAGAAATGTTTAAAGTGTGACCCTCATTTCTTTTCATTAAAAACCGACCGAAGGGTCGTAATGGCAAGTGGATGAAGAAAATCCGAGTCAAATTGACCCAGTGTGTCAAAATCGTGGCTAAATATAAGTGTGTCAAGAAAGGGTTAAAAAAAAGTATTTTCTAATTTTCGTACGCAGTTCCGGAGCTTTATGTATATTTTTTGTGTTTTTTGTTCTAGGTTGAAAACCACAAGGGAAATCTTTCCGGCCCCGGAACACTCTGCACGAGAGTTTCTCTGCGGTCTTGAACTCTGACGCCGCCATCATGAAGTGAAAAACGACAAAAAAAATCTTTCGTACATTTGAAACTACGTATAATAAAGTTTTCCAATTCAATTTTGACTGCTTCCATTGGACTCGTTAAGGGGCTACACCAGTGTGACACTTTAAAAAAATCGATTTTTTTTGCCTTTTTCGGCAGTTCATACTTTCAAGAATATCTTCTAAAAATTTCAAGGCCGTATCTCTATGATTTTATCTTGCAAAAATCGAGCGTTAAATCTTTAAACACGTTTTTCTCGAAATGGGATTTTTCAAATTTGCTGACATTGTAACTCAAAGAGCAATTATCCGATTGACTTGAAATTTGAACTGAGTACTCTTGAATATATTTACTCTACAATGACCTACGATATTTTGGATTGGATGAAAATTGACGATTTGGCATTGAAAGAAACGACCATTTTATAGGCAAGAAAACAGACGTTTTTCATAACTACGCCATTTTGTTAGATTTTGTTATTTTTCGAAAATCCTACATCATTGTACAGGAAATACCTTCCAGTTTAACGACATTTTTTCTTTTTCTGTTTCAGCAACTCAATCGGCCGTAATCGTGTCAGCAGTGGAGGAACTTTTTTTTGCGCCTTCGAAGGCAGCGCATAAGTTGCTTGGTTCTCAATATTTTTCTATTAAAAAATTATGTAATATAGGTCAAATATAGTCAAATATATTCTTAATATTCCGAAAAATTTAATTGAGTACTTTGCTTTCAAAAAATTCTCGAAAATCACCCAAATATTCAGCATTCACACTGGTATACCCCCTTAAAGTCTTAAAATTAGCCTTTTTGAGGGCTGAAGTAGCTTTACCTTCAAAGAGAGCACGTAAACCCGTGGATCAGCATAAGAATAAACTCCTTCCCTATTGGTGCCATAACTACTGATGATGCGCACCATTTCACGTTGCGACTGATCCGATTGCGATTGAAACCACAATACAGCCTCGTGTGTCAAGGGCCCATTTGCATCAAGACCTATCTAAATTCACTAACTCATGAAGTGTGCCAATAAATTCCGATCAAATGCCCGCAAAGCACATTGTCCGAATGACTGCATCGCAAGTGAGCTGCACCGATCCTAAAATGCACCAAAGGTCGAGTGCCTGGAAGCTTTGGCCGGCCGGGAAAAGCCACGCCACGTTCCAAAAGAATGCTCTGCTAAAACCGCGAAGGGCGTTTAGCAGCTCTCGCGCAATGGCTACTGATGGACTTGCGATTGAACAGGAAAATGAACTCTGTCGGCGACTCTTAGTTGCCACAAGAAGCACGTTTTGACATTCGTTTTAATCAAAGGATTCGAGGCAAGAGCATGAAATTATCAAACGTGGAAACCACTGATGCCTTTTATCCTAATTGACTTGTTCTGTACTACTCGGCTCGTCGTAGTACAACCCTAGAGGTTGCACACACCCACACGTATCCTTATCACCCGAGAGCTTAGGGGAGCGCGCAGTGTGGCGCGCACGGAGTTTGACCCACATTCCATACGTTTTCGATCCGTTTTCCCTTTTAACGTATAACACGCACGGGTTAACGCAAACACAGTCCTTTATGCACTATGCGCGATGAGAATTTTCGAAAAGTTCCGAGCGGTCCTCCGGGCTGTGTACGGGGCTGGATGCATCAGTGGGCAGGCTTCTGGTTTTCACTCTGTTTACAATTGGAAACCACCCCCTTTGTCCGAGGGTACTCCCAAAATGCCTTTGCACGTCTTGGTAATAGGATTGAATTATTGTGCACCAACCAACAGTCGACAGGACCTATCCGCGATAAAGATGACTATGTCTGAAGCTAACGAGTCAGTAAGTGATCGTCAATGATCTGCCTCCTCATAGGTAACGGAGCGAATATTCGGGAAAATTCTGGACACCGCAGGCGCGCAATGTCAACGGAACGAACGATAGTAAAACCTTCGACGTCCTCGAAATCGGCTCGATGGTCAATCGATACGAGGAGTTCGTAAATGGCGCGTGAAATTGGCGACAACGTAGTTCCACCTGAGTGGAAGTCCTCGCCCTTAGCAGCGAACCGAGATGTCAGTATTCAACGATCTTCCTTCGGTGGAAGAGTCTCGGGCTATTTCGTCGTTACAGTGTATGGCCTACCTGTGAAGTTGCTCTCCGGATAATCCTCGTCCTCGTCACCGTCGTACGACATATCGACATCGTTGTCCTCGTAGACAGCGTCGTTGTCACTGGTGAGTCTCGACGTCGACGTGATATCCCCATCGCGACGATTCCGCCGATAGCGATTATCGTCACGAGTTTTGTTCAGCCGATACGCAATATCGTCCAATTGACCGAGCCCGTTAGTCGACTTAAGCTCGTGATCGAGGCTCGTGATGGTGAATACCGGTCGTACGATTGTAACGAAGCAAGTTAGCCAGCAGCAACAGTAGCAGGTCAGTCTCAGGGCGAAGGGAAGTGCGCTCATCGCCCCCGCGGCGCGAGTCTACCCCCGAAACCGACCACCGGCGGCGCATCGACATCTCTTCTCTTCCGCAACGCCGCCACGTCTTCTCACTAACGCCATCGGGCGATCCCCGCGCACACGCGGTACACGCAACACCGATGTCACAGTGGAGGCCAGCACCCCTCCCTTGGCACCGACGGCAGGGGAACGGGGAGAAGGACTCAAGGTGGCGGTGGTGGTGGTGGCGGAGGTCGTGCGAAGGTCTACGGTTGGAAAAGGATTCGCACTGGACCAACGACCCACCGGAAACCACCTGGGTGTAACAGCAGCCGCGGCGGTCGAAGCAGCCGGACCACCGAAGGTTCGCAGTACCGACGCGAACAACCCCGTGCTCCGAGTAGCACTGAGAATGCCGGAGGGGTGCGAGCGAGGGTGCGCGGTACGATAAAAAGCAACAGAGAGTGTGTGAGAGAGAGAGCGAGAGAGAAAGATATAGAGAGTCTATTGCACCCGCGACTCGTGCTATCGTCGATTCGCGTCGTAGACTGTACGTGTTCTCTTTCGCCTCCAATGCGCACACCCCGTAAACCCCAGCGCCACCGGGCGGCACCAGCTGCAACCCTCACACAAACTTGCCTTCATCCAGGCGAGGGCTGCCTGCGCTGAGGTGACGGACGGCCTTCTGCACGGAGCGACTCGGAAAGGAGAAGAGTACTCGTGAGAACAGCTGTCTATCATCAGCTTACATTAGTAGTCAGCCTCAGCGATGGACTTTCCTATTCAAAGAATGAAACTAATCGATCAGCAGGGCCATCGATCGAGCAGAAAGCCCTCGTAGGCATGATCCACGTAGTGGCATTTGATGACAGGCTGCTTTCCGAAATTTTGACACTCCACACGCTATTTTACATTCCACTAATATTACCTGAAGCATCAGATTGGGTATTCGATTTATTGTGAATGCTGAGATATGAGGCACGGTATCCTCACCTTAGGCAAGTGGGCCACGGCACGTAATATTCTTCAATACATTGGCGATGTGGGAGAGAGAGAGAGTGTCCGCTCTGGGATCGATAGTTTCGAGAGTGGAGGTTAACAGGATTTCTCCCTGCGGGGTCTCTGCCGGAAAATGAAATCGTGGAAGTTCGGGTTGGAGGCGTTTTGATCAATCAGCCAGGATATTTGTCGAGGAAGTCTATACAAATTTGATTTTATTGTATTTTCGATCGTACAACGTGTTGTGCTTATTCCAGTTTATTTTTTTTCCAAGCCAAAGGATACTCGTCTCCTGTTACCTTAAATACTACCTACGTAATTCATTGTAGGAATCGAATATTCGCTAAGTTCTTCGAACGTTGATTACATCAATGATATCGATCATTAGTGGGTGTCTTCGACAGGAACGCATCTTTGGCTACCCTTGACGCTACGATCCTTGACGTAGCCCGGTTTACAGATACAGAAGTTCGGACCCGAACAAACTCCGTTGGGACAACCTCGGGGACATCCGGCTACGCAACGACTGTTCGACGGATCTCTGGGATCGGGCATGTATCCGGGGTTGCACGTACAAGTGTTCGGGCCAGTACATTGAGCGTTTAAACAAGGTCTATCGCACCGCGGCCCTGTGGCCCTGACCTGCTCGAATTGGTCGATCAATGTGTCACCTGTCTGTTGGTCATATATGTAGTGGTCACCCGTCTGTTGGGTAAAGTCACCCGTCTGTTGGGTAAAGTCACCCGTCTGCTGGGTAAGGTCATCTGTCTGTTGGGGATGCGGCCATTGGACAGGCGTTTGTTGGTAACGTCTAACGCAGGTTCTAGTCTGTTGGTTTGCAAAGTATCCCGAATCGCAAACGCAGCGACCTGGAGCTTGGCAATGGGAATGTTCTCCACATCCCGGTTGACAATCCGGAACGCAAGCGCGAGTATGATAGTCTTGCTTATAACCGGGTTGACACGTGCAAACTCCTGGTGACGTGCACTCGCCATCCGGGCATCCTCGGGGGCCGCAATCCGGCTGGCACATCTCGGTCTCGCCAGGAGGATGAACGTATCTAGAATGGCAATACAAAGTACGATGATCTTAGCTTTGAACATAAATAATCTAGCCCTCATGGAGTCTAAGCCATGACGGAGAAGTAAGCCTAGCAGTTTATAGAAAATGGATTGAGCAAGTGAATTTGTTCGCACTGTGCATGTGGTTTTTTTTAAATCAATCGTTATGGAAACGTAGCATCCCAGGCGGATCGTCTTTGCGCAAGGATTGAGTTTTGGGAGCAATGTCATCCGGACGGATACGTGAATATTCTTTTGGTTCCATGAACTCACCCTGAGTGACAGGTACAGTATCCGGGCTTAGTGCAAGCTCCATTTGGGCAACCCCCCTCGCAGACAGCTTCGCAAGTCTGATAGGCGTTCATTGCATAGCCGTCTTTACAGCGACACGTGTTGAAGGCGATACAATCGCCATTTTCACAGCCACTTGAACATATAGGCGAGCATTGGCCCTCGAATTTCTCTTCGAAACCGTCTAAGCAGGTGCAAACATCTGGCGCTGAGCAATAAGCATCTTTGTGACAGGGTAGTCTGCAAATCGGCTCGCAGACCCCATTCTTGAATAGCCGACCACTCTCGCAAGTGCATATTCCACCAAGAGCGCATACACCACCGGAACAACCACCAGCGCAATGAACCGTGCAATTGCCCGTAACCTCGTCCCTGACGTAGCCATCGCAGCAATCGAGTACCGTCACCCAATCATTATTGGGAATCTGTTGACCCTGTAATAAAATATACCTCATTAGTCGGAGTGACGAAATTTGACAGTTTGAAAACTGGTTAAATTGTTCGATCTCCGTACTGTCTTCGCGTTAAATCTTTCAGCATCCCGTTGTACCACTTGGACGTGGCCGGTCACGTTGTTCAGAGCGAAAACTTCGGAGTATCTGCAATGAGGATAGTTGAGAGGTAGAGAATCATTGCTGCAAACGGATTGTTCGTGAGATGTCCAATATCGAACGAAAAGACAACAAGAGCATCATCTAAGGCACATTTGCTCATTGATCAGCACTAGAACTTCCAGCAAATCAAGCAATCGAACGCAACAGATTCGTGATGCTCAAACATCAAACTGATGTGGGCTCGGTCTACCTAGTGTACCACTAAAATCAGTAGGTTTCAATCGAACAGCTGACCGATCTTTTAACTCGTCAAAAAACCAATACGTTCCAATGTCTATCACGTCTAACGAATCGACCAGAATCAGGAAAATCACTATACTGCAAGTACGGCGCTGTTCGATACCGGTGCATGAAAATCACATCACTTATGAGGAATGTTGGCGATTAAAGGTCGAGTCGTTTATGGCTGCTCTCGTGACTTATCGAAGTGATCTTTCTGGCTCTCCACAGTGCGCATTAGGTCAAGTATATGTGAGAATTAAAATGATTCGTTGGTTGTATTGCACCATATAGATATCGATGAAGGCAAAATGAATAGTTTATGTGACACATAATCACAGTTATAATTACAAGCATTCGGGTCTACATCTTTGTTCAGGCACGATGCTCTGAAGTGATTCCATGGTGAATGCACGTGTGATTTTACTTTTGTTCGCATAATTCAGCTGTAACGCAATTTCAATACGTCTAAAGTCGAATATTCTGGAGCATGGATGACGCAGATGATGATAATTTACAATGTCCCCAAAACAATGCAAAAAGTATGAGTTTACTTCGTACAAGTATTACGGATAATATTAAATACTTATACGGCAAATAACAAATTAAATACGTAACAACATCATTGGTGGACTATTTTTTGGTGGTTCAAAGTTTTTTTTTATGGCTTTTTTTACTCACGGTAGTCTTTTGTAGCAAAGCCCAGGTTCATTGGCAGGCCGACTGGTGCGGGTTTGCTGGCGACCCGTCTTTGTACCCCCAAATTGTTCCGCTTCTGCCAAGTACAGCAAAGCAAAAGTCAGAATAAGAACAGTCCCGGACGACCGAATACTTTTCTCCATGTTGTCGACAATGCGGTTCTACGAGTACTGAAGGAACTTGCTGGATGGATGTCCGGAGAACGTATGAATAAAATGAGCGCTCGCTCTTTTTATTTATTTGTTCTTCCAATATCCGTCGGGAGCATTTAGTCAGATAAACGCTTCTTTAACGCGTTTAAGGTTAACAAAGGTCATCGGATTACGATATCTTTTTCGTTGTTGTGAATACTCCAATCTCGCGTCACCCGGGAATAGAGCGTCTTTGCTCGAATTGTATATTTAAGTTTATCGCGATGTTTTGAGAATTGGAAACGGGTAATTCCTTATGTCATACCAGATTAGCCAATTTGGGGTAATTTCGGCTATAAATTACAGTGACCACGATGACACGATGATGTTCAAAATATTTTGGATTTGGGCTGACGGTGGAAAACTCCCGGCAATAATTTCGCGAAATTAATATTCGCAATGACAGCACCAGAAAGATTATTTCTCGATCGCACGCGTGTTTTCCTTCAAATTTATTAAATTATCGTACGCGAAACTTGTACAAAGATAAATTAGGCCAATGCGGTAAAAAAAACGATTAAGGAGTTAGGCCACAGTAACGGGTATAAAATCATGTGCGAATTAAACAATTTTTTTTTCGTATGAAAATGTGATTCACTCATCAAATCAATTACACATATATTTAGTATGAATATCAAGCTGTTAGAAAGAATATGTATATTTTTTTTCGATGTACAAAATGTCCGACTACTAATATTTTCTTTTGTTATCTTTTATTAGGCGCTCCGCGGCGTGACATTTAGAATCCACAATTTGTTACCTAGAACAAAAACAAAAATTATCGTCAATCTACATTAGAATACCTAGGGAAGTGCGCACGGAATTTGAAAAATATTATTTTATTCAAAAGTTGTAGGCATTTGAATTGAGTTATAGGTATTTGAATAAATTCTCAGTGAAACATTTCGTGTAAAACTGCCCATAAAATGAAAAGTTTTCGATTAATGAGAAATTCCGTACGTACTTCTCTGCGAAATGCAATTAGGAACAAAACTTTTAAATTTGAAGTAAATCGAGTGAAAATTGTTGAAGTTATTTGTCACGCCAATTGGAAAAAGCTGTTTCGAGAAAAACGCGTTTAAAGTTTTAGGTACTCTATGGCCGTGCCAGAGGTGGGCTTACGTTATACGCTCAAAGTCGGTAAAAAAAATGTTCTTGCTATAAATCGAATAGTAACTTATTCTTATGATGATAAAGCACCGTTTTAACGAAAAAAGACGATTTTTTTGAAAATTATGCTGTGTCCCTACCCCTTACAGCGAATAGGCTACGTTCTCCCGTTCCTTCTGCGCATCCCTCTTCATTGTGCTCAACGTGGTGCTCGAATGCAGAGGAATTTTGTCGTAAACGTGCTCGCTGTCAATGGCTGCAGGACGCGAAGTACTCGGTGGCCTGTGGTAGTGAGCTTCCAGTAATTCTGGAACAGTGGTATCGTCATTGTAAAGAATTTTTAATTAAAGACCAATGGAGTTATAAGAAGAAGGTGAAAAAAAACAGACCGTCGTGAAATCTCGTTGTTAGCCACCCTGAGCATTCCACTTGAAAAGTTTAAAAAGTCAAGCGAAATTTTGCAGATTATTGTTCGCTGAGACAAATGCAAATCGGCAAAGAATAGTCCCATGTCGCGATGAAAAGGTAATAAAAAATCATATCTTCTTTAACAATTAGAATCGGTCTTTTTCAAATAAATTCGATATTTGTTTACGTTTGAAAATTCCAATTTTCCATTAGTGTATGGACTACATGTTATCAAATTGTATTGCAAATTTGAAACAATAGCATATCCAGTTTTATTAAAGAATAACCACCGTTCTTAAGGCGTTACATCTGAGGGGAAAAAATGTTGAACGTTGTTTTTTTTTATTGGCTTCGGAATTCTTAACAAAAAAATCACATAAAGTCGAGTTTTTCGGCGAACCACGTAGGTGTAACGACTTAAGGTATTCCTTTCGCGGAGAGCTGTATTTTGTGGGGTTATAAGCAGGGCCTTTCGAATCGTCGGCAAATTACAATTGCGCTTAATAAAAAAATAAGTTACAATGGATTATTATCCACAACGATAAACTAGAATAAAAAATTTTGCGCAAATTTATTAGATTGCGACATTTTTACATTTATTCGAAACGTCACGGCTACGAAAATTCTTCTGCCAGTCACATTTTTCCAAGTTTTAACATTAATATTTTCTTGAGACGTTCGGTGACCCTCTGTTTTTATCGTCGTTACGGAATCTTCAGACTTTTTTACATTTGTGGGCAGTTTATATTAGGCATCTAGAGTTATTTAGTGTATAAATTATTAGATAGAAATGTGGCCAGCGTGACATCTCCATCAAGCGCCGTATAAATGAGACGATTTTTAGAGTCGTAATTTTTCATTAAAGGTTCGGTAACTCGGCTTGGAATTTTACTAGTATACTGGGATGTATTTTTACTCCATTATAAACAAAGATCAGTTTGTGTAAAATATTTGGGTTCGTGAAAGGAATACCTTAAACTCAATCTTGATGAAATAATTGGAAAAATTCTGTAAACAATGCTATTGTAAAATTGATCCCACAGAATGTGCTAGGCACATTATATTTTGTTTCCATTTAGAATATCGGAAGAGTGTGGGGAAATCGATCGCATTCGAAGGAAAATTTCGTATGCAATTTGCGTCATCTACAGCGATACGGCAAGGTGTTTCGTGCAGAACGGAAATCCAATATTTGCGTCAATTGAGAGCGCATCATTGTGCAGCTGGATAAGTAATCAATTCGCGCAAAAGTGGCAAACTTCCAAAAGCAAGCAGAAGGAATCAAGTTCAAGAAAAGTCCGTGATTCGAGATACAGATCCTTCGGTATTTACGACTTTAAAACTTGGCAATTTTCTCACTATTGAAAGAACACTATTAAGAGATATACCACACATGACCCAGTGAACTACTGAGTCTCGATTCGTCATTGATTCGGGAGGCTTCATGAATAAGTGCGCACGATTTGCGAAAATTATACGACGAGCAAAATGATGAAAAATGTTAAATAGGATATATATTTGAATAAAATAGGTTTATTCCTTATCTCACAGCCTACTAATTTATTTCAAATGCATTTTTTTATTTGTTTCGTCTATTCTTTTTAAATATTAAATATATTCAAATTAAGGTGGGATATACATTTACAACGATTTCTTTTTTTTAACGATAGAACTAAATATGTAGAATATTTTCCGAAAGTTTTAAAGCGAAAAACGAAAAACTTCAAACCGTACAGCCTGTCAACGCTGTGCTCACCGC
This sequence comes from Ophion slaviceki, assembly GCA_944452715.1. Classification (NCBI taxonomy): domain Eukaryota; kingdom Metazoa; phylum Arthropoda; class Insecta; order Hymenoptera; family Ichneumonidae; genus Ophion; species Ophion slaviceki. Next base: position 14,034,921 of record OX101786.1, on the reverse strand, counting down.
TCGGATTCGAAGCGGGCGTAAACATCAAACGCGTATCTTGCTAAAATGTATTTTTGAAATTGGCATGCAGGGTTGCTCAAAAACTGTTACACCGATTGAGTTGAATCTTGGTAGAAATATTGATATCTTTGCGACCTTCTACTTGACGAGGATCGTTCGTGAAGAAATATTTAAAAAAACAATTTTTGAATCCAAAGTTTACAGAAATTATGCGTGACGTGTTGATTTTTTTTGTAAATGCGTGCGATTCTCTTCAATTTGCATTTTCTCCATTTTAATTACTGGACATTAAAAACTATACATTTTCTAACTGAAAAGAATTTTTATTTTTTTGCAAATCAAAGTCTACGGGAATAAGATAGACTGCTCGCCGTCTCGCAACTCCCGTGGCAACCTTGCTGTAACTGCCACAGCTCCGCCATTTTGATGATAAATCAATTTCAAACAATTGTTTCAAATACTCAAATATACCATTAAAACATATCTACAGTTTGATAAATGTAGAATAATTATTTCGTCGTCTGAAAAATTCCTCAAAAATGCTTGATTTTTTCCCACCTAAATGTGCATCCCGCCTCGAACGAATAAATATTATATTCGAATAAATCTTTATTTGTTTACAATATAGACTGCAAATCAAAGTGTACTATAGGCGTCGAATACTTCATAAATCCTCAAAAAAGTGGAGTACTCAATTTAGAGTTCTACCACAATGATTTTGTATCATAATTCGTCATTCTCTAGCCTGCCGAAATGATTTTGACCGAAGAAAACATTTCGCCTACAGATGGAATCGAACCTACAACCTACCTACCTATGGCTACGCATGATGCCCCTACGCTACTGATTGTTTGTCGCATTTTAGTCGCAGATAAGGCATAAGAAACCGATTAAATTCCTATCTCCTTCTATTTGTTGTATCACACAAACTATATCAATTATAGCTCATACCATAGAGCAGTGTTTTTGGACGTAGGAGTTGCGACCCCCTGGGGGGTCGCAATATCTTGCTCGCGGGGTCGCGGTCGCAAGCAATGTAAAAGTAAAAAGCAAGGGTTTTAGGTCCTACACTACAATAAAAATACAACGATTTCAGTGAGAAGGCCGTGCTTGTTTAATTTTTAATAAGTTGTCGAGTAGTAGTTCTATTTTTGAGACGCAAATAACCAAATCATTTTCTAATTGGAGCCTACTTTTCTTCTTAGTTTTTACGTTCACTATTGAAGGGAATGTTATATTAGTTCACATAGCCCGCATGGAAATTTATGTATGTAAAATATGTGCAGAAAATATATGCTACATATATATATATATCGGTCGCATATATAGTGACGAAAAATAGAATAATACGTATATATTCAGTATATATACACCAAATATATGACGCATATATGAGGCATATACGACGCATTTATTTTCGGTATATTTTCAATCTATTTTTTTGTCAGAAAAATATATCAAAAATGTATGCGTCATATATGACTCATATATGTGTTATTTATGCGTTATATATGACTCATACATTTTTGATACATATTCCTGACAAGAAATATATGCTGTGTATAAACACTATTACAGTTAAACTTCATAAAACTTAAAACTTAAACTTAAAAAAACTTAACTTACAGTTAAAGTACACTATTACATATAAACACTATATACAGATATGCTACGCATATCTGTATATGTGTGGTATATATGCAGGGTAAATGCTACATATATCATTGATATATGATACATTGATATACAGTAACACCACGCATATACATCTCATATATAAAAACGTTACGAAAATTAGAATTTGGCAAATATATGCAACATATATTTTCAATATATGGCATACATTTCACGTATATAACGATTAGTAATAAAATAAATTTGCAGTATATTTTTGCGTATATAAATTTCCGTGGGGGAGGTAGGAACTGGCGAATGGCACTAATCATTTCAAAATTTCCCTTTTCAGCTTGGGGGGTCACCAGAATGTTTTTACTTGTAAAGGCATCGCGTATTCAAGAAGGTTGAAAAACACTGCCATTGTGATAACTATAGAGTTTTTTCGAATATCATTCAATAGATTTTTCAAACATAACCTATATAGATGTGTGTATACTATATATATATATATACACAGGGTGTCCCTCTTATTTCTGCCACCCAAGGTTGTACAGTGTGAAGGGGGCCATCAAATGCGACAACTTTTTTTTATTTCGGTGGAGGCGCTGACACACAGTGAAGGTCACCTCCACTTTTTTAAATGGAATGGGACTGTTTTTTCAACCATCGTGTGGAGCACCTCAAGTCGCATAAAAAACATTAGGGGGACATCTGAATGATACCATCGAGCCAGGACTGGTTACCGACATCGTACGGACATTGGTCTTAAAGAAGGCTGGACACTAGCGCCAACGTTAGCCCAAGTTTTAGCCAATATCGTGCCACCATTGGTCTGGTCCATTTTGGACAGTGATTCGATAATGGCCCGAGTTTAGATCAATATTACATGCCAACTTTTTGTTAATACCCAGGTAGGAACTGACGATGAAAAAAAGGGCTCGCCAAGCTCTGAAACAAGGCTCACATTTTTTAATTCAGGCTGAGCACCAGCCTGATTTCAGGCCTAGCTGAACCTGAAATGATAACGCGGTTTCAGGCTCTTGCACACAGGCGTGACCAAAGGCTGGTAGAAAAGTCTGTACTAAGCCTGAAACGGCGAAACAACAAGGCTCAAAACGAGCCTTACTGAAGCCTTCACGAGCATTTATGACCAGGCTTTTCCCAAACTCTTCCCGAGGCTATATGAGGCCTGTTTTTAGTTTTCTATATTCTACATTGGGGTAAATTTAATAAATTTGTAAAGAATTCATTTGATTTGTTATATATATTTATTATTTGTTATATTATTTGTTACAAAATATATATAAAAAATATTTTAAAAAACAATACTTTATTTTATTGCGTACTTTTATTTTCGTATATACTTTTTTGTGTACCTCATAAATATCGATAAGAGCATATGTTTAAATGTTCTGAGCTGCCTCCTTCGCTTTCGTTTTTCGTGCCTCCGCACCCGACAAATTTATTGCTAAATTTTTTTTTCATAAAAGTACAGAAAAAATATTATTTTAAACTTATTTTATTTTATCACAACCTGAAACAAGTCTGCATCCAGCCTTGATTTTTCAGCCTCAAAATTCACCGGCTGAATAAAGCTTGAAATAACCCTGAGTTTAGGCTAAGCAGCCAGTCTTGGTTCCAGGCTGTTCCAAACGATGCAGTGAAACCTGGGCCAGGTCTGTCTCACTCAGGCTCGCACAAGCTTGTTTCCATCGTCAGCCTTTTAATTTCCTACCTGGGTATATATGGTAGCACGCATCAATAAATACAATACTTTGTCGGAATTGCATAACTGTTTCGTCGACGCCCATGATCGTGGAGTCGTATTATCATAACTCGATAACGTTTTGTTCCCTTAATCATTTCTCTCAAAATTGTACGATTAAAAAACTCGTGTTTCGCGTTTACTAAACATCGCGTTTACTGTACATTTGGAAGTACGGTAATATTTTGACCCTTTATTTTATATTCAATTTTTATATGTTAAAATACATCTGAACCCGTATTTTTTCGGGTCACAATTACGCGAACACGGGGTAAAGCCGACTGAGCTATTAAGGTTCTTTTCTATATCCAATTTTACATCTAATTTTTATAGGTTAAAATATTCCGAACGCGTCTTTTCTCGGGCATGCTCTCGCAAACACGCGGCAAGGCCAACGGAGCGATTAAGGCGTTACCCCCACTTGTAGCGCAAAAAAGGCCTTTTTCATGAATTTTTTTAAAGAAAACTACGAAACTTTTTTAATCGATCAATATACCATCTTAAAGAACACATCTTGAAGAACTTTCAGTAATTTTTTTTATTGAAAAATATTACATTGTTTAGTGGTAAATGGCCGGCAATGAAATAATGTTTTTATATACACGGTTTGCGGTGACCAACATTGCGGCGAAGTGGATCATCTGAAAAAAAAATGCGGATGGATTTAGTCAAATATAAGTATAAACTAGTCTTTAATTGAAGGATTTTAAAAAATATTCATTTTTCACAAAATGGCGGACAGTCGAAGTTAATGGTTCGATTTTAACGAAAAAAAACGGCCGTTTTTTGGCTATAAAACGGCCATTTTTTTTCGAAAAAAAAAATCGAACGATTAAAGACTACATTTTTATGTATTAAATAAGCCTGCAAAATTTCAAGAAGATCGGTTCATTAGTGTTCGAGTAATCTTGGTCACCGACTTCAGAAATGCCATTTTGAGAAAAACGCGTTTAAAGTTTCAATTTCAGTTTACACGAAGAAAATATTTTTTTTTGTAAACTTACATAGAGTCATCTATTTCGGGGCCATACAGAAGTATGGGCCCGGATACTTATACTTCAAAAAAATGCAATAAAAAAATCGATTTTTTCAAAATCGCAAGTGGGGGTAACCCCTTAAGGCTAGGACGACACACTCCACACGCATACCGCGCATGCGGTTTCGAACTCTTGAATGCGATTGGCTGAGAAGCCAGGATTGAAGACACGCGGGAGACACAAACCACGAGGAAGAGGAAAACGCATGTTTTCTACCGCAACCATTATAATACAATTGTTATAATTGGGAATATTCATTATAATTGTAATTATTTATAAGATTAATATTAACCTTTATTATTTATTAAAGATTTATGAATTTTTCCGAATTGTTTTCTCAGTCACACATAAACCGTTCGATTCCTGACACATTTCTTGTGCTTCACTGATTGTGGAAGTATATTCCATCATTTTTTTCATTTTCCTCGCTTTTTTCGTTTAGCATTTCGTTTTCCTTTATTCATTTTGGAAATACGTTAGGGGTATACGGACAAAATAGTTGAGTATCGCACGAAAAGCCAACGATGGACTCTAACTGTTCGTTCACCTACATCGATACGCTTATGAATGGCGATTCGCGAGCAGTGAATAGGATAATTAACGGGGAATCTGACTGGCCCATGGTCGGTTGGAGCTATCTACGCTAATGGTCGATTCTTCGTCGTCTACCCATCCTCATCTCCACATGCCCGACGCACTAATTTTTTCCTCCTCTTCCGCAGTGCTTGGTTCACTTGAAAATTGATTGCCTAAATATTTCCGACAACGGAGACGGCTTGCACGATAGCTAGGTTCAATTTCAATTTTCTTTCGAGAATTCATTTTCAAGTAATATGAAGCATCACTTAAGTGTCCGCCTTCGATTTTGTTGAAACTCATATGTGTCATACAGCATTGAAAACTATTAAACACGTATTTTTTTATGTGCGGAACAACGTTTTTAAGGGTGGAAACGACCTCTCAAAGAAAGGCATGTCACCCCTTAATTTAATTTTTGGTCAAGTATTCTATAGTAGATTTTTCATCGTTTCACATAAGAAGAATTTTAGTTTTTGTTTCATTCCGATTGGTGGACTACTTCCGGGTGAAACTGCAAAACCCCCCTTTTGCAGTTTACGACACGCCTTTCTTTGAGGGGTGTTTCCCCTCCTTAACCCTTTCACACCTGACGAGACATATGCTGTCCCAGTCTGGAAAAATTTGGAAATCATGGCTGGGACAACATATGTCCCAGTTACTGAAAAACGTAGGCGCATTTCAGTGATGAGAAATGCGCACCCTTATTGAGCAAGTTTTAGACAGAAAAGTTATTTCATCGTAATAATCACTTGGAGGAGAAATAACTGTTCTCGGTAATGAGGCGCACTAAACTGATTTTTTCGCCATATTGAAAGGGTTAAAACCGTTATTCTGCAGAAAAAATAACATACGTGTATAATAGTTTTCAATGCTTTATCACATAGATGAGTTTCAACAAAATCGACGGCGGACACTTGAGTGATGTTCCTTGTAAGAAAAAGAACAGCGGGATACACAGCTCAGTATCATTTAGAGTAAAAAAGAAACATCGACCTCATTTAGCCAAGAGGTTGAAAGTATGCAATCGGTGTCGTTCGGAGTCCGTGACTGTGATGACTCCATGGGGACTCTTCGGGTTCCAATTTGGGTTTACAACATTAAAAATACACTCCCCAGATGTTAAATGAATTTTATAAGCAATAAAAAAGTATAGAAAAAGTTTGGTTTTACACGACCCTCTCCCCCTTAATACATTGGAGATGTGGGAGAGAGAAAGAAAGTGTGCGTTCGCTGTGGGATCAATAATTTCGAGAGTGGAGGTTAACAAGATTTCTCCCTGTAGAGTCTCTGCCGGGAAATGAAATCGTGTAAGTTCAGGTTGGGGGCTTTTTGATCAATCCCCTAGGATATTTGTCGAGGAGGTCAAAACAAATTTGTCTTTGATGTATTTTCAATCGTACAAGGTGTTATGCTTATTCCAGTTTATTTATTTTATTCGAAGCCAAAGGAGACTCATCTCCTATTACTATTAATAGTACCTATGTAATACAACATAGGAATCGAACATTGGGAACATTCTTCGAAGTTGATCACATCAATAATATAATCATCAGTAGGCTTAATCGAGGACAAGTCATCTTTGGCTACCCTTGACGCTACGATCCTTGCCGTATCCCGGGTTACAGGTGCACATGTTCAGACCGGCACTAAATCCGTTGGACAACCTCCGGGGGAACCGGGTGTGCAACGACGGGTCGTCGGATCTTTGGGATCGGGCTGTATCCGGAGTCACACGTACAAATGTTCGGGCCGGTACGTTGACCGTTCACACAAGGGCTGACGCACTACAGCTGTGCGGTTTCGACAATCTTAATCAGGTGGATCGGTTGGTCCGCTTGTTGGTAATCCGTTTATTGGTAATCCGTGTGTTGTTAATCCGTTTGTTGGTAATCCGTTTGTTGGTAATCCGTTTGTTGGTAATCGGTTTGTTGGTAACCTGTTTGTTGGTCAAACGTCTCTTGCACATTCTGTTGGTCTACCTGTTGCTGTTGTTGAAAGCAGTTTCTAGTATATCGGTCCTGATAGAATCCGGAATTGCAAACGCAGCGACCTGGAGGTACGCAACGGGAATTTTTTCCACATGCCGGTTGGCAATAGGGAATGCAGGCGCGTGTTTGATGGTCCTGTTTATAACCGGGTCGACATGTGCAGACTCCTGGTAACGTGCACTCGCCATTGGGGCATCCATTGGGGCCGCAATCAGGCTTGCATGCCTTGGTCTCGCCAGAAGGATGAACGTATCTAGAATGCCAATATCCTTAGAATCCACTCACTTTGAAAATAAAGAATCTAGCTTTCATGGATCCTACGCCATGAACGAGATGTGGGCCTGTCAGTTTATAGAAATTCGATCGAACAAGTGAATTTGTTCGCACGGTGCATGCAGTTTTTGTTGTCAACCGTAATGGAAACATAGCATTCCAGGTGGACTGTCCTTTCAGAAGGATTGAGTTTTAGGGGCAATGTCTTTCGGACAGAAACGTGAATATTCTTCTGGTTCCATCAACTTACCCAGCGTGACAGGTGCAATGTCCGGGCTTAGTGCAATCTCCATGAGGGCAACCGCCCTCGCAAACAGCCTCGCATATCTTATTGTCGTTCATCGCGTAACCTTGCTTGCATTGACACGTGTCGACGGCGATGCAGTCACCGTTCTCACAGCCATCCGAACATATGGGCGAGCATTGGCCCTTGACTTTCTCTTCAAAACCATGATTGCAGGTGCAAACATCTGGCGCTGAGCAATAAGCGTCTTTGTGACAAGGTCGACTACAAACCGGCTCGCAGACCCCATTCTGGGGTGGCCGACCATTCTCGCAAGTGCATATCCCACCGGGAGCGCATACACCACCGGAACAACCACCAGCGCAATGAACTGTACATTTGCCCGTAACCTCGTCCCTGACGTGGCCATCGCAGCAATCAAGAATCGTCACCCACTCGTTGTGAATCTGTTGGCCCTGTAATTAAATATACCTCATTAATCGGAGTGACGAAACCTGACAGATTAAAAACCGGTGAAATTGTTCGATCTCCGTACTGTCTTCGCGTTTAATTTTTCAGCACCTCGGTGGACCATTTGGATGTAGCCGGTTGCGTTGTTCAGATCCAAAACTTCGGAGTACCTGCAATCAGGACATTTGAGGGGTTGAGAATCATCGCTGTGGACGGATTATTCGTGAGTCGTCCAATATCCGTCGAAAGATCAACAAGCGCATCATCGGAGGCAGCTTTGCTCCTTGATGAGCACTACAATGTCCAGCAAATTAAGCAATCGAACGCAGAAGATTCGTGGTGCTCAAACATCAGTGATGTGCTACCAATGAAATCAGTAAGTTTTAATTGCACAGCTGGTCGATCTTTCAACTGGTCAAAAAGTCAATACCTTCTAACGTCTATCACGTCGTACGAATAAAACCGAATGAGAAAAATCACTAGACTGGAAGTACGACGCTGTTGGATACCAGTGCATATAAATCACATGGCTTGTGAGGAATGTTGGTCATTAAAGGTCGGAGCAATTATGGCTACGTGATACTATGATCGCGCTGCTCCCGCGGCTTACCGGCGTGATCTTTCCGGCTCTCCACAGTGCACATTAGGTCAAGTGTATGTAAGGATCAAAATAATTCGTAGGTTGTATTGCACCACACATATCTTGTTGGAAGCAAAATAAATCGTTTCTGCGACACCACATCGTCATTATAATCACAAGTGGTCGGGCCTACATCTTCGTTTAGGGATGATGCTGATATAAGCTAATAATTTCCATTATTTTTTCGCATAATTCAGCTGTATCGCAATATTTCCACAAGTCTAACCTCGAATATTCTGGAGCATTCACGACGCAGATGATGATCATTTACCATCCGGCAAATAACAAAGAAAATCTGTTCAAAGATGGACCATTTTTTTGCGGTCGGAATTTTCTTTGTGGCTGTTTTACTCACGGCAGTCTTATGTAGCAATGACCAGGTTTGTCGGCAGGCCGACTGGTGCGGACCTGCACGCGACCCGTCTTTACACCCCCGTATTGTCCCGCTTCTGCCAAGTACAGAAAAGCCAAAGTCAGAAGAAGGACGGCCCCGGACGACCGAACGCTTTTCTCCATGTTGTCAATTCGGCTTGGCGAGTACTGTAGGATCTTGCTGGACGGATATCAGGAGAACGTATGATCAAAATGAGCGCTTGCCCTTTCTATTTATTCGTTCTCCCATAATCCGCCGGGAGTATTTAGTCAGATAAACGCTTCTTTAACGCGATCAAGGTTAATAAAGTTCATCAGGCTACGGTATTTTTTTCGTTGTTATTAATACTCAAATCTTGAGTCACCCGGGCATCGAGTGTCTCTATAGCCATGTTATAAGAAGAAGAAGAGTATGTGATTCTATAGCCACGTTATAAGAATTGGAAAGAGTTAACTCCTTACGCAATACCAGAATGGCAAACTTTGGGTAATTCCGCCTATAAATAATGGTGATAACGAGTATGCGATGACGTTGAAAACATTTGTATTCGGGCTACGGTGAAAACCCCACGGACATAATACTGCGCCACTAATATTGATAACGACGGTATCAGAATGATGATTGGCCGATCGTGCGCGTGTAGTACTTGAAATTTATTTCATTTATGCGAAACTTGTACAAAGAGAAAATAAGCCGATGCGATAAAAAAAAGACGATTAACGCAAATGGTCTACGTTCTCCCCTTTCTTTTACGAGTTGCTCTTCATCGTGCCGCACGTGACGCTCGATTGCAAAGGAATTTCGTTGTAAACGTGTTCGCCATCGATGTCGAGGACTGCAGGACGAAACGTACTCGCTGGCCTGTCGTAGTGAGCTTCCAGTAATTCTGGAACAAAGGTATCGCCGTTGTAAAGGATTTCTAATTAAGGACACACTGGGATTATAAGAAGAAGATGAAAAAGAACCGGACAGTCGTGAATTCTTTTTGTCTGCCACCCTCAGCATTTCACTTCAAAAGTTTAAAACGTCAAACGTCATGTCACAGTTCATTGTTCGCTAAGACAAATGCAAATTGGCAAAGGATAGTTCCATGTCGCAATAATAATGTTATAATAATCCTATCTTCTTGAACAATTATCGCCGATCGTTTTAAAATAAAATCGATATTTTTTGACGTGCGAAAATTCCCATTTTTAATCAGTGTATAGAATACTTGTTTCCAAATTGTATTGCCAATTTAAAGCAACTGCGTCTCAGGTGTATTGAAACATATACCACCGTTTTTGAGGCGTTAAATCCGAGTGGAAAAAAATTTTGACCTTCGTTTTTCGATTGGCTCAAATTATGTACAAACATCACAAGAATGATGTTCAGAAGGAATTATACGCGAATTTTTTCTTTTAAATTGTTAGAGGTCATTTTCCAAAGCGCCTCCAAGCGCTTCGAAACGCATCAAACAGTCTGGATGGTTATGGTAGCCATTTCGAGTGATTTAGTCGGGGCGTTGTACAACAAATATACAACGACCTAACACCTGAGGACCTACTACCAAAACACCTCCGTTGGTACACGCAAAATTCAAATGAGATCTCCAATTCCGTGATGTGGACTATACACCCTAAATCAGACTTGAAACTTTAGCGCATTTTTCTCGAAACCACGTTTCTGAAACCGGGCGGACTCGTAATTCGGGCAGGTTTCATCCGATCACCTTGAAATTTTAACCGTAGTTTTGATAGATTTTTTTTTCATAACTACTTTTTTGTGTAAGTCGATACATGTATATAAATCCTCTAAACTTCATTTTGACAGCTGTCTTAGTATCCTAAAAAAATTCCCAGAAAGTGGAATTTTTCGACGAGCCACGTAGATGTAACGACTTGAGTCCGATCTTGATGAACTAATTTGTGCAAATTCTGTAAACAATGATATTGCATAAATGATCTCACAGAATTTTTTAGGCATAATGTATATATTTTTTCATACAGAATACCGGAATCAAAGAGTGACGGGAAATCGATCGCATTCGAAGGAAAATTTCGTATGCCATTTGAGTCATCTGCAACGATACGGTGAGGTAGTTCGTGCAAAACGGAAATACAATATTTGCGGCAATCGAGAGCGCACGGTTGTGGAGCTGGATGAGCAATCGATTCGCGCAAAAGTGGCAAACTTCCAAGAGTAAGTAGAAGGAATCAAGTGCAAGAAAAGTCCGTGATCCGGTGGATCTGCATCTTGGATCACGGACTTTTCTTGCACTTGATTCCTTCTACTTACTCTTGGAAGTTTGCCACTTTTGCGCGAATCGATTGCTCATATATATATATATATATATATATATATATATATATATATATATATATATATATATATATATATATATATATATATATATATACATACATATAATTCCTCTTTCCTCTTCTAACCCGCGCCCTCGATGCGTGTGATGCAATATAGCCGGACCATTAATTCAATCAAATAGAAAAATGTTTGACTCAACGAAAGTTCTATTTAATTTAAACGTTAAAAAAATGAATATATACATTTAGTGGATTCGACAAAACTGTTTTTTGAACAGATAAAACTGAATCACAGATACATTAGGAATAAATTAAATACTGATAGTTATTAGACGATATTAAATAGATTTGATTTGAATAAACAAATATATACGAACATAAATAATCCTAATCATGGAATCCAATAGCAAACATTTTATTTCACGTAAAATCTAGTTAATTCAAGTAAAAAATCAAATGTACGCATCTAGTTAATATCAATAGAATTTTTCTGTCAGCGAACGATCTTTCTTTTTCATCAACCATATTAATGTGTCATAGTGGTGCGAAGGCCTACGGGTGCAAAAGGATTCGCACTGGACCAACGACCCACCGAAAACCACCGAAGGTTCGCAGTACCGACGCGAACAACCCCGTGCTCCGAATAGCACTGAGGACGCCGGAGGAGTGCGAGCGAGGGTGCGCGGTACGATAAAGAGCAACAGAGAGTGTGGGAGAGAGAAAGAGATAGAGAGTCTATTGCACCCGCGACGAGGCCCGTGCTATCGTCGATACGCGTCGTAGACTGTACGTGTTCTCTTTCGCCTTCAATGCGCACACCCCGTAAACCTCAGCGTCACCGGGTGGTACGAGATGCAACCCCTAGGAAAATTTGCCTTCATCCCGGCGAGGGCTGGCAAGGAGGCAAGGAGCTGGCAAGGAGCAAAGGATAAGAGGACTCGGGAAAAGAGCTGTCTACTATCAGCTTCGTGGTCAGCCTCAGCGATGGACTTTCCTATTCAAAGAATGAAACTAATCGATCAGCAGGATCATCGATCGAGCGGAAAGGCCGCGAAGTGGCATTTGATGATATGCTGGTTTCCGAAATCTTAGCACTCTACGTGCTCTTTTACGCTCGACTAACTAATATTACCCGAAGCATCCGATTGGGTATTTGATTTGTCGTGAATGGAGCGATATAAAGCACAGTTCACCTTGGACAAGTTGGCCACGCCGCGTAATGTTGTTTCAGGCGGGATGTACATTCAGGCAGGAAAAAAATAAGCAGTATTGAGGGATTTTTGAAACTAAGGAATGATTATTCTGGAATTTTCGAACTTTAGGCATACTTTGATAGTATATTTAAGGCGTTACCCCCACTTGTAGCGCAAAAAAGGCCTTTTTCATGAATTTTTTAAAAGAAAACTACAAAACTTTTTTAATCGATCAATATACCATCTTAAAGAACACATCTTGAAGAACCTTCAGTAATTTTTTTATTGAAAAATATTACATTGTTTAGTGGCAAATGGCCGTCAATGAAATAATGTTTTTATATACACGGTTTGCGGTGACCAACATTGCGGCGAAGTGGATCATCTGAAAAAAATGCGGATGGATTTAGTCAAATATAAGTATAAACTAGTCTTTAATCGAAGGATTTTAAAAAATATTCATTTTTCACAAAATGGCGGACAGTCAAAGGTAATGGTTCGATTTTAACGAAAAAAAACGGCCGTTTTTTGGCTATAAAACGGCCATTTTTTTTTCGAAAAAAAAATCGAACGATTAAAGACTACATTTTTATGTATTAAATAAGCCTGCAAAATTTCAAGAAGATCGGTTCATTAGTGTTCGAGTAATCTTGGTCACCGACTTCAGAAATGCCATTTTGAGAAAAACACGTTTAAAGTTTCAATTTCAGTTTACACGAAGAAAATATATTTTTTTTTTGTAAACTTACATAGAGTCATCTATTCCGGGCCCATACAGAAGTATGGGCCCGGATACTTATACTTCAAAAAAATGCAATAAAAAAAATCAATTTTTTCAAAACCGCAAGTGGGGGTAACCCTTTAAGTATACGAAACAATTTTTTAATTAATTCATCATCAAAATGGCGAAGCTGTGGCAGAGTGTTACAGCAAAGTCGCCGCGGGAGTTGCGAATCGGCGTGCAGTCTAGCTTCCCGTAGACTTTGATTTGCAAAAAAGTTCAAACATTTTTTCAGTTCGAACATGTATAGTTTCTATGTGACGGTAATTAAAATGAAGAAAATGCAAAAAACATCAACATTTCACGCAACATTTCTGTAAAATGTGGATTAAAAAAGTCGTTTCCAATTTTTCAAAAACAATTTTCGTCAAGTAGACGGTAACCAATATTATCAATATTTCTACCAAGTTTCAACTCAATCGGCTTAATAGTTTTTGAGTAATCCTGCATGTCAATTTTGATAATGCAGTTTAGAGGAAAACGCGTTTGAAGTTCACACCCGCTCCGAATCCGAGCGGTGAGGCAGCGTTAACGGGCTGTAACATTTGAAGTCTTTCGAATTTCACTTTGAAATTTTAGAAAAATATTCTACATATATAGTTCTACTGTTTAAAGAAAAAAGAAATCGATTTTTTCATCGTTGTAAACTTATATCGCGGCGTAAGGTGGGAGGGTAATGGAAATCGGAGTTTTTTTTTACGAATTTATTCGGAAAAAAGGAAAAGGTTTATTTAGTTTTGGTAAAGAACATCGTAATATTGACAATAAATTTTATACGAAAACATTTTGTTGTGTTGTCAAAATTCGAAATATCGGCGCTACAGCTGCTCGAGGTTGACTTTTTTCGCGGTGCAGGCTGTTCTGATCATCTGAAGTAAAAAATCCCAAACATTTTCATTAAAGTATGATCTTGCGCAGATCTTGAACCTAAATTTACGAGAAATAATTGCAAATAAAAAATCGAGACACAACTTTATTAATTTTTTACAAACAGTTTGTTATAAACAATATTTATTATTGTTTTTCTAATGGTATTTTAGGTTCAAGATGTGGTCAACAAGTTAAAAAATATATTTGTGAAATATGAAGTAGATCGGTCAATTACTTTTTGAGGTAGGTTGCACCGCGCGGGCGACAAAATGCGTCTAGAGGAAAACGCGTTTATAGTTTTCGATAGGAACAAGTAGTACTCAAGCTCACGCGGTAAGTATATAGCGATAAGTAGGCATACCGCTATATAAGCTTAAGGGCTTACCCCCACTTGCGATTTTGAAAAAATCGATTTTTTTTATTGCATTTTTTTGAAGTATAAGTATCCGGGCCGATACTTCTGTATGGGCCCGGAATAGATGACTCTAGGTGAGTTTACAAAAAAAAATATTTTCTTCGTGTAAACTGAAATTGAAACTTTAAACGCGTTTTTCTCAAAATGGCATTTCTGAAGTCGGTGACCAAGATTACTCGAACACTAATGAACCGATCTTCTTGAAATTTTGCAGGCTTATTTAATACATAAAAATGTAGTCTTTAATCGTTTGATTTTTTTTTCCAAAAAATGGCCGTTTTATAGCCAAAAAATGGCCGTTTTTTTTCGTTAAAATCGAACCATTAACTTTGACTGTCCGCCATTTTGTGAACAATGAATATTTTTTAAAATCCTTCGATTAAAGACTAGTTTATACTTATATTTGACTAAATCCATCCGCATTTTTTTTTCAGATGATCCACTTTGCCGCAATGTTGGTCACCGCAAACCATGTATATAAAAACATTATTTCATTGACGGCCATTTGCCACTAAACAATGTAATATTTTTCAATAAAGAAATTAATGAAAGTTCTTCAAGATGTGTTCTTTAAGATGGTATATTGATCGATTAAAAAAGTTTTGTAGTTTTCTTTTAAAAAAATCATGAAAAAGGCCTTTTTTTGCGCTACAAGTGGGGGTAACGCCTTAAGAGAGGTTTCAACTTCGTTGGGACGAAAAAAAAAATTTCTTCATTTTGCTGTATCGGAAAGAGCCAATGGAATAATAAAGATGTACTCTATGGTCCGAGCATAGCAGATTAGTCATAAGTATGAAACCTTTCATTTTATTCGGAAATAAACTACAGTATAACTTTAAACGCATTTTTTTTTCAAAACCATGTTTTCCACGTTTGTGGAAGTGCCCCTATACGCCCTGGATGAGCAATCGCTATGACATTTGGCAGGCACGTATTTAACAAACGTCTTTATTAGTTGAACTAGAATTATCCAAAAATATTGAAACGTTTTTACTTTATGAACAAAAAAAATGCAAAGATTTTTGGTAAAAACTAAATATTCCCTTCGATCGCTCACTATTTTTTAACATTTCAATTTTTTCTCTTTATTCTAGTTCGACTTATACACAATATTGCACAAAGTAAAAATATGTTTGATATTTTGCTTTAGATCACCGTTCAGGACTTTGAACTTCCGCAAGCGAGGTAAATATATTATCGCCGGCGCACCGACACGTGGCTCTTTCTGTCTCAGACAGAAAGAGCAACTCAAAAATATCATCATGTTCAATAAGGATCGCTTAGTAACTAAACCAAATGTCAACATTCTATATTTAATATTTTTGGCATAAAAAATTACTAAAAAATCGACCATTTTTTGAACCAACAGAGTAGAAAGCTTCCTCAAGGCCTTAGGCCACTCTGGAGACCGAAAAAGTTGGCTTTTTGGGGATTTTTTTTTTCAGAAAAACTACAAAATAAATCGAGATTACAAAAAAGGGTGTTCGTCATACATATCAGTGACTGTATACAAAAAATGTATTGAAGCGATTAATTTCAAAATGGCGGCTGTGCAGCGTTTATCTCAAAACTCCTTTTTTTAAGTTGGCCGGAAACATAACTCAGACAATTTTCAACCGAATCACTTGAAATTTTGAATATATCTCGAAAAATACATTGTCTATGGAAGTACGTAGGATTTTTTTCATATTGCATAGTTAATTTGTTATTAACAATTACGTGACGAAATCTTTCACTTTCCAAAAATTTGCCCAGAAAATCGTCAGATAATTGTTAATAACAAATGAACTATGTAATGTAAAACAAATCCTACGTACTCCCATAGACAATGTATTTTTCAAGATATATTCAACATTTCAAATGAATCGGTTGAAAATGCCTGAGTTATGTTTCCGGCCGACTTAAAAATTGTTAACTTATAAATGAGAGTATCTGTCAATTTCCCTTTTTGTCCGAACTGTGGCAGTTCTTTTTCAAGTTACGTAGGCGACTACCCATCCTCTTCTCCACATGCACGACGCACCCACATTTGTGCTGCTCTGCCTTAACGCTTGGCACACTCGAAAATTGATTACCTAAATATTTTCGACGACGAGGACCGGTTGCACGATAGCTAAGTTCAATTTCAATTATCTTTCCAGAATTCATTTTCAACCAATATAAAGCACAACACGAAGGTGAAGCAACAACATACAAAGAAAAACAGCGGAGTACAAAGAGCACGCTGTCTTTTAGCTGTTCACTTGGGAACGCTACCATATCAAAAATATACGTTACATATAGCATAGACTATTGTCATTTCTCCGCAGTAGTGTCATTTAGAGAAAAAACAAAGCGAGTTGATTTAGCCAAGAGGCTGAGAGGTAAAGCGATCGGTGTCGTTCGGAGATGACTTTGATGACTCCATGGGGACTTGTAGGGCTCCAATTTGGGTTTACAACATTGATACATTCTTCAGACGTTAAATGAGTTCTACAAGCAATAAAAATAGTATCAAAAAAATTGATTTTACATGACTCTCCCCCTTTAATACATCAGAGACGTGGGAGAGAGAAAGAAAGTGTGCGTCCGCTGTGGGATCAATAGTTTCGAGAGTGGAGGTTAACAGGATTTCTCCCTGCAGAGTCTCTGTCGGGAAATGAAATCATGGACGTTCGGGTTGGGGACTTTTTAATCAATCACCCAGGATATTTGTCGAAGAAGTCAAAACAAATTAGACTTTGGTGTATTTCCGATCGTACAAAGGTTTATTTATTTGATTCCAAGCCAAAGGAGACTCGTCTTCTATTACCTCGAATAGTACCTATGTAGTTCAACGTCGAAATCAAATATTGGGGAAATGCTTTGAACGTTGATCTCATTAAGGCCTAAGGCCATTGTAACGGTCCAAAAAAAAGGTTTTTTCACGAATTTTTTGCTTCCAAAATTGAAGGTAATTGAAAAAAAACTTTTAAGGGTGTTATCGGGCATACATTAAACTTTATTATCAAATTTTTTTACAGCAAAAAAAAAACAAAATGGCGGTTCCACAGCTATCTTCCCGGGGCATGTTTTGCTTGCAGGGCTCCGCGGCACGCAGCACCACTGGTGCACTTTTGAATCTAGAACAAAAAAAAACCATCAATCTAGAGGGTTATAGCTAGAGAATGTCGATCGGATTTTAAAAAGTATCAATTTTTGTGGATTTGGCGTGCATTTGAAAAAAAAATTGATTTTTGACGAAAAAAACGGCTAGTTTTTTGTTAATAAAAAATCAATAAATAAAGTTATTGAAAATCCCGATCGACATTCTCAAGATAATGTTAATGTTCACATCTGGTCAAAATTTCAAGTAAAAAAAATGAAAATTGTTCGAGTGATGCTGCGTGCCATTTTGAAAAACCGTATTTCGAGAAAAACGCGTTTAAAGTTTTGCGAATAGTTTTTTATTGGAAAAAATAAAAAAAAGAAGGTAAAAAAAAATTTACCGTTAGTCTGCAATCCCAGCACCATACATTTGTCCTTCGATGGCCAAATTTTCGTCTGGCAAAATTTACAGTGGCCTTACCCCTTAATAATATTAATCATCACTCGGCGTCATAGAGGGCAACACATCTTTGGCTATCCTTGTCGCTACGATCCTTGCGGTATCCCGGGTTACAAGTGCACATGTTCGGACTGGAACAAAATCCGTTGGACAACCTCCGGGACATCTGGGTATGCAACGCCGGGTTGTCGGATCCTTGGGATCGGGCTGTATCCGGTGCATAGACCGTTCAGACAAGATCGGACGCACTACAGATGTGCAGTCTCGACCATTTCGAAGGGGTGGATCGATTGGTCGGTTTGTTGGTTTTGCGTCTGTCGGTTGTTCGTCTTTTGCACATGTTGGACTACCTGTTCATGGCTTTTGCAGTTTCCAGTATATCGGTCCTGATAGAATCCGGAATGGCAAACGCAGCGACTTGGAGGTACGCAAAGGGAATTTTTTCCACATTTCGGTTGGCAATCCGGAATGCAGGTGCGTGTTTGACGGTCCTGTTTATAACCAGGTCGACATGTGCAGACTCCTGGTGACGTGCACTCGCCATTGGGGCATCCATTGGGGCCGCAATCAGGCTCGCATGCCATGGCCTCGCCGGAAGGATGAACGTATCTAGAATGCCAATAACGTTAAGATCATCTTACTTTGGAACTGAAGAATCTAGCTTTCATGGAGTCTAAGCCATGACCGAGAAGTCAGCCTAGCAGTTTATAGAAAATGGATTAAGCAAGTCAATTTGTTTGCAGTGTGTATGTAATTTTTTTTGTCAATCGTAATGGAAACGTAGCATCCCGGGCGGACCGTCTTTGCAGAAGGATCGAGTTTTAGGGGCAATGTCTTCCGGACGGAAACGTGAATATTCTTCTGATTCCATCAACTTACCCTGTGTGACAGGTGCAATGTCCGGGCTGAGTGCAATCTCCGTGAGGGCAACCGCCCTCGCAAACAGCCGCGCATATTTTATTGTCGTTCATCGCGTAACCTTGCTTGCATTGACACGTGTCGACGGCGATGCAATCGCCGTTCTCACAGCCATTCGAACATATGGGCGAGCATTGGCCCTCGACTTTCTCTTCAAAACCGTGATTGCAGGTACAAACATCTGGCGCTGAGCAATAAGCGTCTTTGTGACAGGGTCGACTACAAACCGGCTCGCAGACCCCATTCTGGGGTTGCCGACCATTCTCGCAAGTGCATATCCCACCGGGAGCGCATACACCGCCGGAACAACCGCCAGCGCAATAAACCGTACATTTGCCCGTAATCTCGTCCCTGACGTAGCCATCGCAGCAATCCAGTATCGTCACCCAATCATCGTTGTGAAGCTGTTGACCCTGTAATAAAGTGCAACCTCATTAGTCGGACTGGCGAAACCTGACAGATTTGAAACCGGCAAAATTGTTCGATCTCCGTACTGTCTTTGCGTTCAATCTTGCAGCACCCAGTTGGACCACTTGGACGTGGCCGGTCGCGTTGTCCCGATCCAAAACTTCGGAGTACCTGCAATTAGGACATTTGAGGGGTAGAGAATCATCGCTGCGGACGGATTATTCGTGAGGTGTCCAATATCGATCGAAAGAACAACAAACGCATCATCTGAGGCAGCTTTGCTCGTGGCGCTCAAACATCAAAGTGATGTGCTACCATTGAAATCAGTAAGTTTTTATTGCACGGCTGATCGATCTTTCGATTGGTCAAAAAGTTAATACATTCTAACGTCTATCACGTCGTACGAATAAAACGGAATCAGAAAAATCACTAGACTGGAAGTACGGCGCTGTTGGATACCAGTGCATGAAAATCACATCGCTTGTGAGGAATGTTGGTGATTGAAGGTCGGGGCAATTATGGCTACGTGATACCATGATCGCGCTGCTCTCGCGGCTTATCGACGTGATCTTTCCGGCTGTCCACAGTGCGCATTAGGCCAAGTGTATGTTAGGTTCAATTCATTCGTAGGTTGTATTCTCCATGTAGATTTTATTGGAAGCAAAATAAATCGTTTCTGTGACCTTGTATGTTCATTATAATTGGAAATGGTCGGGTCTACATCTTCGTTTAGGCACGATGTTATGAAGTGATTCAATGCTGGGTGTACGTCTAATTTTACTTTTTTTGCATAATTCAGCTCTAACGCAATATTTCAACAAGTCTAACATCGTATATTCTGGAGCATGGGCGACGCAGATGATGATAATTTACCGTGTCCCGAGAACAATGTGGAAACGTACGAATTTACTTCGTACGTTTCCACGCTGGTAGTATCAAATGCTTAACCGGCTAATGACAACGAAAATACGTAAAAACGTCATAGCTGGACCATTTTCTGTCGTTTATATATATTTTGTGACTTTTTTACTCACGGCAGTCTTATGTAGCAATGACCCGGTTCATTGGCAGGTCGACTGGTGCGGGTCTGCAGGCGCGTTTTTACACCCCCATACTGTCCCGCTTCTGCCAAGGACAGCAAAGCCAAACTCAGAATAAGGACAGTCCCGAATGACCGAATGCTTTTCTCCATGTTGTCAACAAATGCGGCTTGACCAGTACTGAAGGAAGTCGCTGGACGGATGTCAGGAGAATGGATGATTAAAATGAGCGCTTGCCCTTTCTATTTATTCGTTTTTCCAATATCCGTCCAGAACATTTAGTCAGATAAACGCTTCTTTGACGCGACCAAGGTTAATAAAGTTCATCAGAGTACGGTATCGTTTTCGTTGTTGTTAATACTTCAATCTTGTGTCACCCGGGCATCGAGGGTCTTTGCCCGTATCACGAATGCTATTTGATGACCATGTTCTGAGAATTGGAAAGGGGTAACTTCCTACGTAATATCAGAATGGCAAATTTTGGGTAATTCCGGCTATAAAGAATGGTGACAACGAAGATGCGATGACGTTGAAATATTTGTATTCGGGCTATCGGTGGAAAACCCCACGAATATGTTACCGCGCCAATAATTTGATAAGGACAGTGTCAGAATGATTATTCTCGGATCGTGCGCGTGTTGTACTTAACACTTATTTTATTATCGTATGCAAAACTTGTACAAAGATAAATTAGGCCAATGTGATAAAAAAAGATGATTAGTGCAAATAGTCTACGTTCTCCCCTTTCTTTCACGAATTCCTCTTCATTGTGCTGAATGTGGCGCTCGATTGCAAAGGAATTTCGTCGTAAACGTGTTCGCCATCGATGTCGAGGACTGCAGGACGAAACGTACTCGGTGGCCTGTCGTAGTGAGCTTCCAGTAATTCTGGAACAAAGGTATCGTCATTGTAAAGAATTTTTAATTAAGGGCACAATGGGATTATAAGAAGAAGATGAAAACGAAGAAGAAGAAAAATCCGGGCAGTCGTGAAATCTTTTTGTCAGCCACCCCCATCATTCCACTTGAAAAAGTAAACAGGTCAAGCGCAATTTCGCAGATTATTGTTCGCTGAGGCAAATGCAAATTGGCAAAGACTGGTTCTATGTCGCAATTAAAAAACCAATAAAAATGTTATCTTCCGTAACAATTAGAATCGATCTTTACAACAAAAAAAATCGACATTCTTTCGCGTGGACAATTCGATTTTCAATCAGTGAATGGAATAATTGTTTCGACATTGTATTGCAAGTTTTAAACCAAAGCGGCTTAAGTTTTATAAACAAATAACCACCGTTCTTAAGGCGTTACGTATGAGAAGGAAAAGGTCTGTTGACTGTTGTTTTTTTATTGGCTCAAATTATGTATAAACATCACAAGAGTGATATACGAAAGGAATTGTAGGCGAATGTTCTTTTTTTTTTCAATTTGCAGAACTCATTTCCCGAAGCGCCTGAAAGCGTTGTGAAATGTTGTAAATAGCCTAAACGGTGAAAGTAGCAATTTGGAATTGTTGGATGCAATCGTTGTACAAAAAATATGCACTGACCTAAAACCAAAGACCCACTACCCAAATTCCTCCGTGGGTACACGCAAAGTTCAAATGAGCGGTACTGCTACCGTTTTTTTTTTCTATCAAAATTGTAAACGTTATTTTTATTTATTTATTACTTTTATTTAAAACCAACTTTTTTATATTGGGTTTAGAATTCTTGCCCGCGTGATTGTAATAACCGTTGCAAAATTTTTCTAAATCCATTTTTTTAATATTTTTCATCTAGTTTGAAATCATTGCTCGTTTTGTTTATTGTTCTTATATATTTTGTTTGTTAAATTAATTTTCTTCCATAGTTTGTTATTTTCGTCTGTATTAATACAATTATTCTTTTATTTACGCTCTTCATTTGAATGTTGGTTTTCTACGATTCCTTCTATATCCTCTACAAATACAAAATAATTTTTTTTGCGACGCTCTCTAATCCATTGTACAAATAATATTTCGTTTCATATTTTCGCGACGCTATGCAAAAAAAATTTTTGTAAAATTCAAATCCTGTTACGAAAAATAAATGACATACACTTTCCCACATAATGTGAATATAGTGTTTTATATTTTCATTTAATCGACAGCGCGACAATTCTTTCATTTCCTCATATTAACAATAATAGAAGTTAATAGTAACAATAAAAAAGCGAGCTAAAGAATATAAGAAAAAACAGCTAGATGAAGAATATAAGAAAAAAAATTGATATACAACATCTATGAAACGGTGATTACAATCACGCGGGCAAGAATTCTAAATGCAATATAAAAAGCTGGATTTAAATTGAAGTAAATAAATAAAAATAACGTTTACAAGCATTTCGTTTGAAAAAAAATCGCGGCAGCAGGACTCGAACCCAAAACCTGCAGCGTACTAGCCAAAGATATTAACAGCTAGGCTATCCCGCCGCTTCGAAAATTCTTATTATTTTCGAGGTCCAAAAATCGTTACACAAATTTTGTTTGGTCGATTTCGAAAACGAGGGCCCACCAGGGTGAACGGTGTCAGGGGGTGACACTTGGGACCGAACCCTACGCTACCCTGAAAGGACGTCCCGAAATCGATTGCGTGCCTGGTAAGATCCCCTCGTTTGATATACTCTCTAAAGAAGTGCTTGCGATTTTTACGATTCATAAAAAAATCTCGTTTTTAGAAGCAAAAAAAAACAAAAATTCATTCAGAATTATGCGATTTCGCGAAAAAAAAATGGATTTTTCAATAATCGTGTGTACTTCTCTAGCAAAGCTAATGTAAATAGCAATTTTTTTTTCTTCTATGTGGTAATCTATAAAATTGCTGCGTCCTTCCGCAGAGTGCCCAAAAAACGCTCTCGGTGCAGCTACGACTGAGCCGCCATCTTGTATTCTTTCTGAGCATTTTTTTTGTTATACGTCAACACACATCGAGCAAACCTTTCGAACCTCATCATGATTGCTTTTTTAGCACATTAAAAAAAAATCCCAAATAGTCTCATTTTTCAGCGAGTTACAAACTCGATGTCAATGAAATAATTTTAAAAATTCTGCAAACAACGACATTGCAAAATCAATCCCAAAAAAATGTGTTGGCACAATATATTTTTCCGCATCGATCGCATTTGAAGTAAAAATTTCGTATGCAATTTGCGTCATGTGCAGCGACACGCCAAGGTATTACGTGCGAAACGGAAATACAAAATTTGCGTTAATCGAGAGTGCGCGGTTGCGGATCTGGATAAGCCGTCGATTGGCGCAAAAGTGGCAAACTTCCAAGAGCAAGTAGAAGGAATCAAGTCCAAGAAAAGTCCGTGATCCGAGATACAGATTCATCGACATTTACGACTTTAAAACTTGGCACTTTCCTCATTTCCCACTTTCGAAAGTATGCAGCTCTGCCACACATGGCCCAGTAAACCAATGAGTCTCGATTCCCCATCGATTCGGGAGGCTGAATAAATAAGTCCGCACGATTTGCGACGTAGCGAGAAAGTTGCTCCAAGTGGCGTAACTGCTGCGATAATTAATTTTTTTTTTATGTTTACGATTCGCTGAAGATCATGACGACGAGCAAAACGATGGTGACTGAGGTGACGGTACCAATGCTCGGACGGGTTCCACTGTTCGGACAGTAGCTCGAATATTTCACTATATTAGCTATATAATTGATAGGTAACGAAAAGTGACGTTTGCATTCTATTCAGCCTTCAATTATTAATTGATTTTTGGAAAATTTTACGCTAAAAACGAATTTTAGTAGTGAAATTGACAAGTTTTATTAACGAGTCCGCGTCAGTCATGTCACGAATGCCTTTTTCTAAACCGACGAGCTAAGGAGTTGCGATAATTTGTGATAGTAATAGGGGTCTATTTTTTATCCATTTCGGGACTAGACTTATGACCAATCGAAAGCGAATCGAAGTGACTTTTCGACCCCGTCGTTACATTTCGGTTTGGATGAGGTTTTGTACAATAAATTCAGCGTCTCACTAAGGAGGTCGGCTAGCGTGTCAGATCAAAAGAAGAGAAAACGGCCTTGCATGACTTCTTTGAAGAAGAGGAAGGTGTACTATATGGTCCAGGCATAGCAGATTGATGGTGAGGTCATTTTTTTAAGGGGTTACCCCCACTTGCGATTTTGAAAAAGTCGATTTTTTTATTGCATTTTTTTGAAGTATAAGTATCCGGGCCCATACTTCTGTATGGGCCCGGAATAGATGACTCTATGTAAGTTTACAAAACAAAATATTTTCTTCGTGTAAACTGAAATTGAAACTTTAAACGCGTTTTTCTCAAAATGGCATTTCTGAAGTCGGTGACCAAGATTACTCGAACACTAATGAACCCATCTTCTTGAAATTTTGCAGGCTTATTTAATACATAAAAATGTGGTCTTTAATTGTTCGATTTTTTTTTTCGAAAAAAAAAATGGCCGTTTTATAGCCAAAAAACGGCCGTTTTTTTTTCGTTAAAATCAAACCATTAACTTTGACTGTCCGCCATTTTGTGAAAAATGAATATTTTTAAAAATCCTTCGATTAAAGACTAGTTTATACTTATATTTGACTAAATCCATCCGCATTTTTTTTCAGATGATCCACTTCGCCGCAATGTTGGTCACCGCAAACCGTGTATATAAAAACATTATTTCATTGACGGCCATTTGCCACAAAACAATGTAATATTTTTCAATATAAAAATTACTGAAAGTTCTTCAAGATGTGTTCTTTAAGATGGTATATTGATCGATTAAAAAAGTTTTGTAGTTTTCTTTAAAAAAATTCATGAAAAAGGCCTTTTTTGCGCTACAAGTGGGGGTAACGCCTTAATATGAAATATATATTGTATATATTTCATATTAAGAAAATGGTCTCACCATCAATCTGCTATGCCTGGACCATATAGTACACCTTCCTCTTACAATTCAAACGCGTTTTTCTCAAAATACGATTTTTCGAACTGCTGCCACGATATCTCAAAAACTATTTTATTGAAACTGCTCAAATTTATACGGAATCTGTACTACATGCATAACTACAAGTTGAACTACAATGATTAAGATTGATTTGTTAGTTTTCTTTTTATCAGCTATATAGACCCCAAAAAAATACGAAGAATTGATATTTTTTTCTAAATCGTAAAAAAATTATTTTTTTGGAATTTTAATTTTATTTTAGTTTCATGTAGAGCCTCAAGTCTCACGATTAAAATTGCGTTTGCTTTTTTGATTAATGACTTCAAAAAATTCACAAAGTTTGTTTAAATGTTAATAAAAATGATGTACAATTTATAAATTGTTTTATTTTAATGGTTTGTCAAAAAAAAAACCCGAAAAATCATTAAAAACGACCTTCACACTAGACGACCCCGTTAATTGGGACATCTATCACACGCTTGTACCATGATCGAATCCCATGTCCGATTACTGGTACGAGAGAACGTAGCCGCAGAGACCGACTGGCCGGATGCCAAGCGTTGACAGTACGTTTTGCTGTGTACCTCGCGATAAATGACTTATTACTGAGTTTGTGATTTTGAAAAAAGAAGTGGAAAAAAAAGAGAAAATCAATTGGTAAGGACATGTGTTCCGTATTTAGATAATATAGTAGGTAACGTAACTAGTCGCGACGCAAACAAAGTTTGTGGTTATGTGGCCGGCTTTCCGCGAGGTTATACGGCATCGATGCCGTCTTTTTCTTATTTATGTATTCGAAATGTGCTCGGAGTTCTCGCGTACCTGTTGAATTTGAACCTTGTATCAATAAGAATAAATTTTCGCATGTCCGAAAACTTGGACTTCATAATGGTCGGTTATAGGGACGTGGCCAATAATTGGGACATGTTGATATCCGAACATAGGTACCTAACAGTAACGCTGTCCGAAAATTGGTACATTTCGTATTATTGAACATTTAAATGTATAAAAATAAAAAAATTAACTTTCTGGCAGTTAAGGGGCTCTACCAGTGTGACACTTTCAAAAAATCGTTTTTTTTTGCCTTTTTCGACAGCTTATACTTTCAAGAATATCCTGTAAAAATGTCAAGGCCGTATCTCTAATCATATTATCTTGCAAAAATCGATAGTTAAATCTTCAATTGTTTTTCTCGAAATGGAATTTTTCAAATTTGCCGACATTGTAACTGAAAGAGCAGTAATCCGATTGACTTGAAATTTGAACTGAGTACTCTTGAATATATTTACTCTACAATGACGTAGGATATTTTTGATTTGATGGAAATTGACGATTTGGTAAATATTCGGAAGTGTTACTCTCGCTAAAAAAAGGCTGTACATTTTTTAAATTAATTCTTTGTGATTATAAAACCTTATATTAGGTTATATTTTAATGACGCATGATGTTTTTAATGCATTAACATATTTTTTTCGGTAAAATGTAAACATGCAAATACAATGTGCGAATAGGTCACCAATATACTGGGCAACACAAAAGTAAACATACTAATATACATCGAGACTTAGATAAGTCAATTTTCGAAAATATTCAGTTTATATTTCACAATGGAGTTTTTGAGTTTATTTGGCTTTGTTTGGCTTGTTTGGATTTGTTTGGATTTGTTGGGGTGAAACAAAAATCAGCTCGATTCTGACAGAAGTGACACTTACGAGCATTTACCGACGATTTGGCATTGAAAAAAACCACCATTTTATAGGCAAGCTAATAGACTTTTTTCACAATTACGCCATTTTGTTAGATTTTGATATTTTTCGAAAATCCTACGTCATTGTACAGGAAATACCTTCCAGTTTAACATTTTTTCCTTTTTCGGTTTCAGCTACTCAATCGGCCGGAATCATGTCAGCAGTGGAGAAAAATTTTTTTTTGGCGCCTCCGAAGGCAGCGCATAAATCGCTTGGATATCAATATTTTTTTATGAAAAAATTATGTAATATAGATCAACTATAGAGAAATATATTATTAATTTTCCGAATCATTTAAGTGAGTACTTTTCTTCCAAAAAATTCCCGAAAATCACCCAAATTTTCAGCGTCAACACTGGTATAGCCCCTTAACGCATGTGTTTTGAAAACTATAACTTACGAGCTTGACGTTAGCCCGGTCATTTTTTTAAACGGTCCATAAATGAATAATAAATCATATAATCTAAGGATGTTCTTAACCGTCCGAGCATTGGAGTTGATTCTTTTTTTTCATCAGCCAGATTTATTCGGATTATTAATCGAGCTCGATTAAAAATTGTGATCGTATTTTTGAGACTCATAGTCGCCTCGTGAAAATTTTATTTTTTTTCGACACGCGTCAGGCGAACCAAAATATCCTCGTGCTTAGGATACGAAGTAGCAACAGCATTACATGCAAGTATTATTAGTAATAAAAGGGAAGGGACCAGTTGCGAGCGTAATATCCTTTGCATGGGTAGGCTGTAGCTTGCGTAACGGTGATGGGGTGCAAAGAAATACACGGATGCAACCGGCGTAGATTCGTGGGAATTAAATGGTGTAAAACATTGAATGATAGCGGACAGTCCAACGTGCAAACTGCTGTGCGGTCGTGCAGCGAAAGCACGACCGCGAGTTGATGTAACACTCGATGCTTCGATATTTGTACACGGTCTTCAATTCAAATCGACGAGCTTCCAATTTAAGTGAACTTTAATCCTCCAGGCAGTATACATGAAAATGTCTGTAGCTGATTTTCTTCGGAGTTCTTTAAGAGGTTACCCCCACTTGCGATTTTGAAAATATCGATTTCTTTTATTGCATTTTTTTGAAGTGCAGTTTTTTTTTGATGCCCGGAATAGATGACTCTATGTAGGTTTACAAAAAAAAATATTTTCTTCATGTAAACTGAAATTGAAACTTTAAACGCGTTTTTCTCAAAATGGCATTTCTGAAGTCGGTGACCAAGATTACTCGAACACTAATGAACCCATCTTCTTGAAATTTTGCAGGCTTATTTAATACATAAAAATGTAGTCTTTAATCGTTCGATTTTTTTTTTCGAAAAAGAAATGGCCGTTTTATAGCCAAAAACGGCCGTTTTTTTGCGTTAAAATCGAACCATCAACTTTGACTGTCCGCCATTTTGTGAAAAATGAATATTTTTTAAAATCCTTCGATTAAAGACTAGTTTATACTTATATTTGACTAAATCCATCCGCATTTTTTTTTCAGATGATCCACTTCGCCGCAATGTCGGTCACCGCAAACCGTGTATATAAAAACATTATTTCATTGACGGCCATTTGCCACTAAACAATGTAATATTTTTCAATAAAAAAATTACTGAAAGTTCTTCAAGATGTGTTCTTTAAGATGGTATATTGATCGATTAAAAAAGTTTTGTAGTTTTCTTTAAAATAATTCATGAAAAAGGCCTTTTTTTTGCGCTACAAGTGGGGGAACGCCTTAACTTCGAATTCGTTATTAGCGGAGCATGAACTACCTGTCAAAGTTGTAATTGCGCTACCGATTTTCTATTGCGACGAGAAGATACAGATCTTGACAAAAGAGCCAATGTTGGAGGTACTTTTGGCAAGATAAAAAACAACGTGCATTGCGTTTTTTATTGTCTACTGCCTTCTTACTCACTGAGCTACCTTCAACATAGTTTTTATGTGATTTTCGTACTCACAAACTTGCGTGGCATTTATTGAGAAATGGCAATGGAAATGTCTTTTCAGAGGGACTCGAACAGGCCAGGATTTACCTTTAAGGGATTTTCTCACTTTAGATGCTAAAAAGGCAATTTTTTGAATTTTTTTGATCGGTGTATATTATAGATATTGATATAAAAGTTGTTACACTCAATATATACACTTTCGAAATACGTAAAAAAATTTTACGTATTTATGTAACCCAAACAAACTTTACACGCATTTTTCTCGAAACAACGTTTTTCGACGGCTTGTTGATAACATCTTTAAAACTACTCAACCAATCCTTATGAAATTTCAACCACATACTCTTTACAACTATAACTATAGCGCACATCGATGATTTTAAAAGAATTGATATTTACTATTTTTTGTTGACAAAAACGGCGAAAAAAAAACGTTTTCTTTTGTTTTTTTGAAAAATGTCCGCCATTTTGTTATTTTTGCATATATCAAATATCGTACGATACGCACTATAGCCATTAACATACTGAATCCAAAACTGTTTGATGTTTTTATTTCGGATGATCCATCTCTGAGTTTTCATCAACAGCGCAGACTTACAATTTTTTTAGAACATTTTTTTTAACTACTATTCTCGTTCATAAATAGTGACTTAAATAAATAATTTTTTTTATTAATGTATTGCGAAAGTGTATTTATTAAGTGTAAGAACTTTAATCTATATCTATAATATAAACCTAAAAAAAAATCATGAAAATAGCCTTTTTTAGCGTCTAAAGTGAGAAGACCCCTTAACTTGCCACTGAACTAATCATGTCTGTTTTTTTTTGCTGCGAGGTTTTTCAGCTTTTTGTAAGGCAGTGCAGTCTTTGAAAGTGCAATCGAAAAGTTTGATGAAAAAAAATCACTATCACAGTGAAAAGAAAGGATTTTAGAAATTTTACGATGGCTGTGGATCGAGACACCGCGGAAACTGTGACCATATTTCGAGGCTGTATTTTAGTCTAGATATTTGGAAAGAACGATTTTTTCTTGCTGTGTCTTAAAATATAGACTGTCAAGAATACGTTTTCAAAGGGAAATTTCGAAATTCTCAACATTTACATGCACTGAAAAAAAATTCGTTCATCCATCCAAAATTCAGTTGGTTTAACAAAATGTATCTTTAAATACGTTCAACTTGATTTTTTATTGGCATAACAAAACAGTATAGTTGGTGATCAAATAGTATAGTGGTGTGAACTGTAGCTTATTTAGCATGTCTGAGCAACTGTTTAAACAACAAAATTTCGAGACAACAAAATGCATTTTCTACATTCAACGATTCTTTTTTTTCTCAGTGTGGTTATAGCGGTTTGAAACGAGACTAAAATATGATCGACTGGTTGGAGCTGCTCGCAGGTAAGAACTAGCTTCAGAATATCATCATTTCGAAGTCGAGGAAGGCACACTTTACGAGACAGGAGTAGCCGATTATTATGAGGTAAGTATAACATGGCATTACACGACTTAGATTGTCGCGGTTGTCTGATATTCTACTTTAACTGCGTTTTTTTAAAACTGCATTTTTAAACCTGGCTGACATAAAATCTCGAGGTCTCTTCAATCGATTAGCTTGAAATTCGGTATGGACTATATATCGCTCCATCGTCCCTACCTCGAGCATTACGAAATTATCATTATTACTATTGAAAATAAAAAAATGAAAGACGTTGAAAAAAATAAGGCAAAACATTTTTTTAGACAGTCGCCATTCAACTTTTTTTTCTCTTTGGTACCTGCCATAAAGACATTCTTGTTGGAATGGGAGCTTCGGAATCATGTCAATCGCCTCAACCCCTTTTTTGCACGGCCATATGTGGAGGCCTTTACACATTTTTTTTTGCACAATTTTTTCCCCTTTCCAAATTTTTTTTCTTCAAATTTTCAAATTTTCAAGCTTATCAAACTTATTTTTTATTGCACAATTTATTTTCCCTAAGTCCTTGAAACGTCAATCAAAAGACTGTAAAAAGTGTATAGTGGAAATATTATTGGTTTATTTTTATGAAGCCCGAAAAATTCCCGAAATCTAGGCCTCTAGATTGGATAGGGGAGGGAGGGGGTGCCTCAAGATTTATTTCCGGTATTGTTCCAGATTCCTAAAGTGTCAGCATCCTTACCTTGCAGATTATTGAACAGTCGTATATTTGGATAATCGTTCGAGTAGTTCGATTCCGACTTCTTCGTTACTTCGGCGCTCGAAGCTGGTCGTGTTCTCGTCAGAGTTTGATGTTCAGGTACCATGCATCTCGGAGTTTCTGAAGCAATCAAACGATTCTGCGATCAATCCAAAGCGAGGTTCTTTTTACAAGCTCTCATTTAACTTGCTCCGTTCGTACGTCTGTCTTTCCGGTTCAAAATTTGTAATCCGTTTTCCAAGCACTTGCTTGCATCCGATTGATCTGAAATTTGGCATACCTATGTAACTTCGGTGACAACGCAATAATATGAAAAGTTTTTTGTTAAAAAAAAACTACCGCTGCCGCAGTTGGACGTCGCAGGGAAAATTCGTTCAGCAACAATTGGCTGCAGGCTGCAGATAACAAATTATTGTCGATTAAAAAAAAATGTTTTTCATATCTTCTAATGTGCAATAAAATACTCTAGAGATTTTAAAACGCTTGGTCCAGTAGTTGCGTTGGAAAAAAATCCCGAAATTTTTCGTCATTCTTGACTACTTCTATGTATTTTCCCCCTTAAGAGTTTAAATATTTTCTTAAATGATTGAGGCTTTATTTCAAGTGTAATGACGTTTCACGCGCCAAGCTTTCAATAAAATATTTAAATTTTCAAAAGTTCTATGTTTATGTAAGTTTTATTAAGGCCTTAGGCCACTCTAGACGTCGAAAAAATAGGCTTTTTGGCGATTTTTTTCAGAAATACTACAAAATAAATCGAGATTACAAAAAAGGGTGTTTATCGTACATATCAGTGACTGTACACAATAATTTTTTTAAAGCGATTTATTTCAAAATGGCGGCTGTGCAGCGTTTATCTCAAAACTGCATTTTTTAAGTTGCAATGTTGAATATATCTTGAAAAATACTTGTCCATGGAAGTACGTAGGATTTTTTTTTATATTGCATCATTCATTTGTTAGTAACAATTATCTGACGATTTTTTAGGCAAATTTTTCACCTTCCAAAAAAATCGTCAGATAATTGTTAATAACAAATGAACTATGCAATATAAAAAAAAAACTACGTACTTCCATAGACAATGTATTTTTCAAGATATATTCATAATTTCAAGTGAATTGGTTGAAAATTGTCTGAGTTATGTTTCCGGCCAACTTAAAAAATGCAGTTTTGAGATAAACGCTGCACAGCCGCCAATTTGAAATTAATCGCTCCAAAAAATTATTGTTATCAGTCACTGATATGTATGATAAACACCCTTTTTTATAATCTCGATTAATTTTGTAGTTTTTCTGAAAAAAAGTCCTAAACTAAGGCTTTGAATGCTTGAGGCTTTATTACAAGTGCAATGACGTTTTACGCCTCAAGCTTTTAATAAAATATTTAAATTTTCAAAAGTTCTATGTTTGTGTAAGTTTTATCAAGTATGTACAGCCTGCGCCTTTGATCAGTGACCAAGGACAGGGTTCTTCTGTAGCTTTTTGTATTGCTTCTGTAATTTGTTTTATTCACCCTCTAGTCTGCGTTAACGATTGTCAGTGTGGATCTCGATAGCGCGACGTTGAGAACGACCGCGGAAAATGTTTTCGGCCGGATACGCTGAGAATGGAAATAAACGTACCGGTTTATCGAGATCATTGGTAATGTCTCGTTACCAGGGGAGGCAAATCCTGCCGAAGGGCGTTCGGGGACTTTACCATTGACGCCCGCGAGATTTCTGTACACGAACTGATAGCGACGAACGAGCGGAAGGGCCCAATTTACCAATCATTCGTAATAGTTTCTTTTTTCCGCCGCGATACTACGCCCGGCAAACGCAATTACGATTCGTTTGTTCGAGATCGCAATTGCATATCGTGCAAAACTCTCGAATGATTGTGCCGACGGGGTACAGTGATTGGCCCGTCTGAACAATCGGGCAGGACAACAACTCTATTCTTCATGTCTCTAGTCTCATCAGACATCTATCTCCTTAATGGGTGGTCTTCTCACTTTAGACGCTAAAAAAGGACTATTTTCATGGATTTTTTTGATGGGTTTATATTGTAGATACTGATATAAAAGTTGTTACACTTAATAAATACACTTTCGCAATGCATAAAAACATTTTTTATATATTTATAATTTATGTATATGTACCCCAAACAAACTTTAAGCGGGTTTTTCTCGAAACAACGTTTTTCGACGGCTTGTTGATAAAATCTTCAAAATTACGGAACCGATCCTTATGAAATGTTAATCACACATTCTTTACAACTATAGCTATAGCGCATATCAAGGAATTTTTAAATTTTGATATATACTATTTTTTTTGCCAAAAACGGTGAAAAAACCCGTTTTTTTTTGTTTTTTCGAAAAATGTCCGCCAGTTTGTTATTCTTGCATATATGAAAAATCTTATGATATACGCTAAAGCTATTAACATACTGAATCTGAATCCGTTTGATTTTTTTGTTTCGGATGATCCATCTCCGAGATTTCATCATCAGCGCAGACCTACAATTTTTTTACGAAATTTTTTTAACTACCATTTTTGTCTATAAATAGTGACTTAAATAGATAAATAATTTTTTTTAATGTATTTCGAAAGTGTATTCATTAAGTGTAACAACTTTTATTTCAATATCTATAATATAAACCTATCAAAAAAATTATGAAAATACCCTTTTTTATCGTCTAAAGTGAGAAGACTCCTTTAATATCTCTATTCTGGAGCAGGTTTAATCAGATACATCTCTATTCCAAAATATCTTATGTCTGAAACATTTCTCTGCCGAAACATCTCTATTCGTAAAGATCACAATGCCACAACAATTCAGTTCTGAAATATTACTGCTCTTAAATATCTCAATTCCACAATCTTTCGTATCCGAAACTTTTCCATTCTTAAATATCAAGTATGCGCAAATCTGAACACCTTTAAAATAATTCGGCTATGGGAGTTTTAAAAGTTTCAAAAGTTTCAATAAATCGACAAATTATTTCAAGATTTTTTTTTATTAACAAGTGATTTTGCCTCAATTTTGAAATTTGTCTAGACAATGTTATACGTTCTACACCTTTTACACTCAAGTGTGTGGACTTTCGCTGGCATGATCTTGACATGGGGGCCGGGTTGAAATTCCGAACTTTGAATACGTCGACGGTTTAAGGGGTTACCCCCACTTGCGATTGTGAAAAAATCGATTTTTTTATTGCATTTTTTTGAAGTATAAGTATCCGGGCCCATACTTCTGTATGGGCCCGGAATAGATGACTCTATGTAAGTTTACAAAAAAAAATATTTTCTTCGCGTAAACTGAAATTGAAACTTTAAACGCGTTTTTCTCAAAATGGCATTTCTGAAGTCGGTGACCAAGATTACTCGAAAACTAATGAACCGATCTTCTTGAAATTTTGCAGGCTTATTTAATACATAAAAATGTAGTCTTTAATCGTTGGATTTTTTTTTTCGAAAAAAATGGCCGTTTTATAGCCAAAAAACGGCCGTTTTTTTTCGTTAAAATCGAACCATTAACTTTGACTGTCCGCCATTTTGTGAAAAATGAATATTTTTTAAAATCCTTCGATTGAAGACTAGTTTATACTTATATTTGACTAAATCCATCCGCATTTTTTTTTCAGATGATCCACTTCGTCGCAATGTTGGTCACCGCAAACCGTGTATATAAAAACATTATTTCATTGACCACTAAACAATGTAATATTTTTCAATAAAAAAATTACTGAAAGTTCTTCAAGATGTGTTCTTTAAGATGGTATATTGATCGATTAAAAAAGTTTTGTAATTTTCTTTAAAAAAAATTCATGAAAAAGGCCTTTTTTTGCGCTACAAGTGGGGGTAACGCCTTAAAATTCCGAATTTTGATGTTCCGAAATTACAAGGTTCGTCAGGATTATGCCAGCGAAAGTCTACACAGTAGACTGTAAATTATGTAGAACGTATAACATTGTCTAGTCAAATTTCAAAGTTGACGTAAAATCACTTCTTAATAAATAAAAATTCTTGGAATAATTCGTCGATTAATTGAAAATTTTGAAACTTTTAAAACTTCCATAACCGAATTATTTTGACGGTGTTCAGATTTTCGGAGTTTTGGTTTTTTGTGTGAAATTCTTTTGGAGTTTTGAGTGTTCTGATCATTCAAAGTTCGGAATCTCAATCCGGCCCCGGAATAGAGATGCTTCCGATTAAACCTGCTCCAGAACAGAACATTCATGGAGAGAGATGTGTGAGAATAGAGAAATAAAGGACAAAATTGTGGTCCTGCCAACAATCGAGACAACCGTTATGTCGCGGCCTGAGCAAACTTGAAGCGAACAATTTTGACGGGTCTGAGGAGAGGGCAGAAAAAGTAAGAACTGTCACTTCCCCACTTGCCGATCAACTTACCGATTGGAGCGATCATCCTCGCAGTGGCTAACAATTGCATCGACTACTCCGCGTCTAAATTATTTCTATCGAATAGCTGAAAATGAAAACTCGCGACGTAGTTACTCGACGGCGAAGAATTCGTATCACACGTGTCAACGCTGACACGCGTCATCGCAACTCCCATCACGTATCAACGTTGAATCGTGTCAGGTCAGCAATCGTGCACGGCGCAATTTCGGATGCGTTGTTCTCGAAACGCCACCAATTAAACGGTATCATAAATACGAGAATTTCATATGCGTTTAATTGCGCCCGTTTCATGGCTGCCCGCCCATCGGAGCAATGTCACGTATGGGCAATAAGCGCGATGAGCCAGGAAGAAAATATTCGTCAATTTTCATCCCTCTGTACACTCTAATTGGATTAATGCAAATATAAAAGCTGGAAATACCAAAGTTTGATGCTATTGAAAATTTGGCGGACATGTATTTTCATAGGTAGATCTGGGGATTTTATCGATAAACAGTTCGAACTGTTTTTAATTATGGTTCGTAAGGTGAAATCATTGCTCGAGAATTAAAATAATGCTCAAAAATAGAAGTCTGCAAATTGGCGCATATCTGCATAGCTATTGGTTGAAAAATTGCTCCAAGTTTTTTATTTTCAGGGGCTCGAATGAATATTATGTTTATGGATAAGATATTTCGATCATTCAATTGGTTGAAGTTTGTGTATCTAATGTTTTTTTGGCAATTAGTTGGCTATTTATTTGGCTAGCCAAATAATTGGCAAAAAAATCATATACATTACGCTCTAATTGCTCGTAAAATTGCTCTAATTTAATCATTTCTTTCTGTAAAAAATATCCTTATATTACAGCATTAATATGTATTTTTTTAAAGATCATTTTAAGAAACATGACTTCGATATAACGAAAATTCGACATAACGAACTTCCCTAGAGGTTCGTTATATCGAGGTTCGACTGTATACACACACACACACACACACACACACACACACACACACACACACACACACACACACACACACACACACACACACACACACACACACACACACACACACACACACACACACACACACACACACACACACACACACACACACACACACACACACACACACACACACACACACACACACACACACACATAGGGTGTTTTGTTATGAATGG
Organism: Ophion slaviceki; assembly: GCA_944452715.1. Classification (NCBI taxonomy): domain Eukaryota; kingdom Metazoa; phylum Arthropoda; class Insecta; order Hymenoptera; family Ichneumonidae; genus Ophion; species Ophion slaviceki. The sequence goes on along the minus strand of OX101786.1, from coordinate 13,998,128 downwards.
ATAATCCTTCAACTGTTGATAGATCAGATTATGTCCTAGTATATCCTGGAATTTCAGTGTAGTAAAAGTCCCACGGTTTTCAAGATGAAAATCATCTGCTTTTGGTTTGTCGCATGTTTTTTCTCCAAATGATAACTTTTCTTGACCCGATTTTTTAAATACTCTTGGTTGTTTGTTTGATCTAAACAAGTTTTTTTAACCTTAAATGTTTAGGAAACTTTATGAAAAAAGATCTTATGCAAAATTTTTATACAAACCAATTCGAACATCTTAAAAAGTTGCTTAGTTATTGTCGATTCATATCATTTGTAAAAATGGCATGCGAAAAACCAAAAGCAGGTGATTAAAAAAAGATAATATACAGCCCAAAATCAAAGCGTCAATACACCCTGTGTATACACACACACACACACACACACACACACACACACACGCACGCACGCACGCACGCACGCACACACACACACACACACACACACACACACACACACACACACACACACACACACACACACACACACACACACGCACGCACGCACGCACACGCACGCACACGCACACACACATATATACATATATTAGAGTGATTGAAAGCAATCGACTTTTTTTTACGAATTCTTTTTTCAGTAGTTACAGTGAGGTGACATAAGATGCCTGTTGAAATATGAGCCCTTAATATTAATATTTCGAGGTTCCTCATCCATTTCTATTTCCTATGCTAACAAGACGGAGAAAACTTTGCTTGCTATTTTGGAATTTTATAACTTGCCAACGGGTGAACATACAACAATGCCCGGAACATGTTTATATAGAGAATTGAATGCTCTGTAAAAAAAGCTCTTTTATCGTTGTATGATAAATTTACTTTTGAGACAAGAGTAAATTCTTTAACCTTTTTAAACTTTTATTCAAGATCAAAATTAACTTTTTAGTAAGTTTCAAGATTTTTTCACTATTCCGGCAAAACTATCAAACTTATCGAAAAATGTGATAGCACCTTTTTGTAGATCATTCCATTTTCTACAAAATCATGTTATGAAATGATTTTAAAATCCAATAGTTTGATCCTTAAGGGTTTTATAAATTCGTTACTTGGAGAGGAGTTGCTATATCCGTGAAATTAATTGTTATATTAACCAAAAATATAAATAAAAAGAGGCCGATTTCTATTGAGTTACTTTATATTATATATATATATATCTATAAGGGAATTGCCCACTCGTGATGATTTTGCAATGTTGGCACTCACTCAGCCCATCTGGCTGTCTTGAGGCTGATCCTCAATTTCTTATTGATAAAAATATTAATTTTGTGAGGAGGGCGGCCGTTGAGATAATGTTTTTGTAAGAATTGTTACATTTATCTAAAAATGAAAAATCATAAAAATAAAATCATCAAAACCAAATCATTCATCAAAAATCAAACTCCGATGTTTATTTCTAGAAACATCGTAGTTTTATATACTGTTGAGTATCGGATAAAACAGGCCACGGCGAGAACCGTCCTCAAAGTCGAATGTCTTCAAAATCATTTTTCCCGCATACCTATATATTCATATATTGCATGATAGCGGTACGTTAATAACTATTTTATCTATATCGTCCTTTTCTGTCTTTATCGTCTGCTCGATAAATGAAATTCGAAATATCAGCCTGCCAATTTTCCACGTTACGTACCATATTCGCAGGCGAGTATTCCGTTATCCGAAGCAGTCGACGAAATTCTCCCGGAGTTTCCCTTTTCCAGGCCGCCCCGGCGAATAGTATCGTCACGCATGTCACGGTTTTCCGCGTCGCATATCGACAGTCGTATCGCTTCGAAGAGCTTTGACCGTATGTGAAGTATCGCGAGTACGGCGAGAGTTGTCAGGCCGAGAGATATTACAGACCCGATTACGATCAAAGCTGCTATGTCAAGGGGCATTGGAACTGCGTGTGTCGGTATTTTTTCTGAAACATTTCCAACCAAGCGGCAAAAATGTTTGAACAATCAATGGCAAATGGAGAAAAAATGGTCAGGGATATAAGATTTGTTTAATTTTTTATTTTTACATTTTAACATTTAACATTTAACATTTTATTATTACCACGATTTTATTAACTCGCTTTTGGCTTATACATTTGTATGGGGCTAGGAAAAATTATTTTATACTTTCTAGTCCGTTTTAAAAACGTGGTTTAAACATTTTTTTTTATTTACATTTTTACAGTATTTTTGCCGAATCAGATTTTTTTGGGGTCTTATGATTTTCTTGTTTTTATTCTGTTTTTTTTGTCACAAAATTTTAAGAACAATGAAAATTAGTTGAAAATTAATTTTAACGAGATTAAATTTTGGGAAGAAAGTTCGGTGGGTGATATGAAGCAATCGATTGACCTTACCTGCACCCAACGATGTCATTATCATTGGACCATCGTGATCGGGCGATCCGTTGCCGGAAACGTGAACCACAGCGACTATGGGTCCCGAGGTCGACGGCTTTTTGACCCTTGGCGCTTTCGTGTCGACTCTCTCGACTCGCTGCTGCACGTTGTAATTATCATTCTTATTCGTGCCGATTCTGCTCGTAACCGAGCTCGTCTCGATCTTGCCGATCTCAGGCACAATCGAACCGGGCGCTGCCTCGCTCGAACTTCTCTCTGTGCTCGTGGGAGCTCCCACAATCTTATCGTAATCTGGGAATGAAAGCAATTTTAAAAAAGCTTTGATTTTCCGATGGTGATGTTGTGCCACTCGAAACACTCCAAAATGGAACGAATTTATATTTTTCTGTTGGCATATCATTTCGGATAAAGTTCCGAAAAGCTGTTTAGTCTTTGAACCCAAACAAACCCAAGCAAAAATAAAATAAAATACAAAAAAGCTTAAAATATTATGAAAAAGCAAAAAATCAATGAAAATACAAAATATGCGAAAAGTAAACATACACTTTAAATACTCCAACCTTCCAGCGGCAAAGTGCGTAAGTAGATAATATTATCGAAACTAATGGAATTTAGCAAAATGTACTTATTGGAGCATTGTCCCTTTTTCTCCATACAGACTTGTTTTAGACAAACACTGTATAGAATATAAAAAAATCAATCTTTTTACAGACTACAACTTTTGTAGAAAAATATTTTTCTCTAAGATCAATATTTATTGAAATAAGATAGAAAAACTTTTGAAGAATCAGTTTTTGTGAGTTTTGACCTTGAAAATCAGATTTGCGGGTATTTTAACTATCATATTCGTGACCAGCGAGTCAAAATATATGGGTAAACGAAATTTTAAATTAATCGGTGGTATGGGCGAAACTACACCCATCATTGTATTAGTGATTATTAAAAAATTATAAACGTCCCCATTTTGTTATGGGCGATCATGATTTTTCTTTTTCACCGTCAAAAATGAAGTTTAGTTAATAGAAATTATAAAAACGTATATATTTTTTTTTATTGGTTTTTTCCTTAGGTACACGCTTGTCGCGTTTGTTACCTATTCTTTCCCATCATTATGACCATTATTTCCTCTACTGTTTTTTACTCCTTCTTCTCCATCTTTTCCCTGTTCCCCCCTCTTGCGACCGCAGCCGACTTCCCCCTCTGTATCATAATCATCATAACATTTCTGTCATGGGTATAGGGAAACTGCGGAAAACCTAGACCAATACAGCCGGTCATCGAGTTCGCCCCACAGTCGTGGAACTAGTCTTATTTCGCCGCGAAATGCCGAAGAAAAACATTTCACGACGAAATGTACGCGACTGGGATTCGAACCCGCGACCTCCCGGTCCGCTGGTTTAGTGGCGAGCACGCTAACCACTAGACCATCGCACGGGTTGAAAAACGTATATTTTACATAATTTAAACTTTTCCCCTATGAGTCCCACGAGAAATGTATTTTTCTAGATTAAGATCCGCAAGTTTGGCATTTGAAAAATTATGCAGAAAGGATTGAAACTCCAAGGGGGATATGACGTTTCGGTAACGAGAAGATAATTGATGCGTGAAATTTGCATGGTAAAGTGGTAGGTCTTTATAGTCACCGATTTGCCTACCGATGGGCGATGGCGATCTCGTCGAAAAACCTCCAGATTCTCCAGTCACTTTGTCGTTTAGACGATCATTTTCAGTTCCGTTCACGGAACCTCCAGTGGTATTCGAATTAACGTAATCGATGGTAAACGTTCGGGTGCGATTGGTGATGAATGATTTCGTCGATGATGACCGAATCGAGGCAGCTGTCGTGCTCGAAGCCGAAGTTTCGATATTTTCCTCTCGATCGGAGCGATTGTTCATTATCTTCGATACAGGGGGGACGATAATTTGATGAAAATTTATACAGTTTCCCGTCTCGTGATGACATACCGACGTTAATTCGCCCGTTGCGAATGTTATGTCTTGCTGGTTGTTTTCGAAGTTTCTGTTGTAGCAGTCGCACGATAATCCGCAATCCACGCCCCACAAACCCGCTGGACATTTCTCTTTACACCTTGAGTGAAACAATAGAAATTGGATCGTCATGCGAAAAAGTGGGGCCAGGTTGAAATTCCGAACTTTGAATGCGCCGACGGTTTAAAATTCCGAATTTCAATGCTCCAAAATTCAAGATGGGGTCGAGTTGAAATTCCGAATTTTGAATGGTCAGAACGCTCAAAACTCCGAAAGAATTTTACACGAAAGACCAAATTCCGAAAATCTTAACACCGTCAAAATTATTCGGCTATGGAAGTTTTAAAAGTTTCAAAATTTTCAATTAATCGACGAATTATTTCAAGAATTTTTTTTCTATTAAGGAGAGATATACACCTAGATGGTCGAGGTCAAGGATTTAGAAGCTAATGAACATTCCGTCGACCGTAGAAGACCTACACTATGGGCCTGGTATCGATGATTCCATGTAAGTTGACAAATTTCATGATTTATTCATTCCCAAATTTTCAAACGCGTTTTTCTTAAAACCATGTTTTTCAAATCGGTACCCAAAATTTCTCGAAAACCAATGAACCGATTGCCTTGAGGTTTTTTGTGGTTCTTCTATACACCATTATCTAGTACTTGTCATAGGATTTTTTTCCGTTACTTAGTTTTTGTTTTATAGGCAAAATAATAACTAATTTTTGGCCCAAAAATCACTATTTATGTTCAAACGTCCGCCATTTTGTCATAAATCGATTTGTTCAAAATCGGCTATGACAAGTACTAGATTATAGTATCTAATTTAATCTGTTTGGTTTTTTTTCAGATCATTTTTGAAGAAACACCAGTGGGTACCGTATACGCAGATTTTTTTACGACGCTCCAAGGATCTTACAATATCCTTGTAAATTTTTGATATTTTTAAATAAAGAAAATTAAACATATTTTTGAATGTATATACTTTTAGATAATTAAAACCCCAATCCGAAATTTCAAATAGTTTTCCATGAAAAAATTCACAAAAATGACCTTTTTTCCGGCTCCTAGGTGTATATGTCTCCTTAAGAAGTGATTTTGCGTCAATTTTGAAATCTGCCTAGACAATGTTATACGTTCTACATCATTTACAGTCAACTGTGTAGATCTTCGCTGGCATGATCTTGACATGAGGGCCGCGTTGAAATTCCGAAATTTGAATGCGCCGACAGCTTAATATTCCTAATTTTAATGTTCCGAAATTACAAGGTTCGTCAAGATTATGCCAGCGAAAGTCTACACAGTTGACTGTAAATGGTGTGAAACGTATAACATTGTCTAGACAAATTAAAAAACTGACGTAAAATCACTCCTTAATAAAAAAAAATCTTGAAATAATTTGTCGATTTATTGAAAATTTTGAAACTTTTGAAACTTACACAGCTGAATTATTATGACGGTGTTCAGATTTTCGGAGTTTTAGTCTTTTTCGTAAAATTCTTTCGGAGTTTTGATCTCTCGGGGTAGTAGTCTTTCGGAGTTTTGAGCGTTCTGATCATTCAAATTTCGGAATGTCAACCCAGCCCCGAAAAAGTTACGTAAAATGGGGTTACTTTGAACAGGTTTTTGACGTTTCTTTGTAGGTAACTTTTCTTTAACATCCTAAATTCCAACTTTTTTTCTCTAATCGAACAATGTGTCCTTTGGCTATGAAATGAATAAGAAGTCAAGCCCTTTGTCATCTGTTTGACTATGAGCCGGGTTCAAAAGAAGAAAGAATGATATTGACAGAGCAAAAAAAGATCTAATGGAAGCGTCAACGTCTAAGGAAGATTCGTCATATGGCCCAGGACTCGCCGATTTCATATAAGTTAAAAATAAACCAGTTATTTCAGTGTAAAGTGTACTCAAAACTTTATACGCGTTTTACTCGGAAGTGTTTTCAAAATCGGTATCAGAAATATCTTTGCAACTACTGAACCGATCGGGATCAAGTTTTGCACAGTTATGCTTCACCCAATAATCTAGTACTTATCGAGCCGTTTGTTCCATATCTGGCATAGTTTTTTTTCATCACAAGTACTGAACAATTTTGAGGCGAAAAATCGCCTGTTTTATTCCAGTGACTGCCATGACACGAAAAAATTAAATTTTTAAATTCCGGCTCGATAAGGACTAGCTTTATCAATGTACATTAAGAACCAAATATTTTTTTTTAGATAAAAAATGGCAGAGGCACCTCTGGTACCGCAAACGCTGTCAACAAAAACACGTCCCAGAAAAACGACTGTAACTTTTTCACCGTTTGAAATTTTTCAACCGAATTTTCACACAATGTAGATAAAATGTCATACTTTAAAATGTATATCATGGTTGTTCGATAGAATTCAGTTTTAAACAACAACAAAAAATCTTAAACATAACCTTACTTTTAGCCGTCTCAGGTGTGTGTGAGCCCGTAAGAAAACATTTTACATAAAAATATCAAGTACCTAGAGTACTATTATACGCACTTAAGGCGTTATCTACGCGATTTCGCCGATTTTCGAAGGTACTTTTCTAGACGCGGTTAAAAAAAATATGACGCAGATATTGATAACATTTTTTTTACAGATCATTTATGCACAGGGCTAAGTATATGTAAAAAAATCAGAAATATTAACAAATGGCGGAAACATAACATATTGCCACGATTCACTTTTTTGAACCTTGTGAAAGTTCTAACTCTTGAACGAAGGTTTAGGTCGCTTTGAAATGTTTACAACATATTCTTAGTATCATCACCTATCGTGTGAACCACAGAAACAAAAATTTCAATGACACAAAAAAAATATAAAAAATAAATTACCTACACAAAACTGAGTAAAAAAATTTTAAGTTTCGAATTTTCATTATAATAATTTTTGTTAAATAATATTGTTGGTTCACACTGAAGATACATTCAATATGCAATTATAAGTATGTTCATTTTTTTTCAGACACCCACATCGATGCCGAGATGCGCGATGAACGCGCGCGCAAAAAAATACATTGCTTTATTATGTTATGTCTCCGCCATTTGTTAATATTTCTGATTTTTTTTACATATACTTAACCATGTGCATAAATGATCTGTAAAAAAAATGTTGTCAATATATGCGTCTTTTTTTTAACCGCGTCTAGAAAAGTACCTTCGAAAATCGGCAAAATCGCGTATATAAGGCCTTAATCAGTCTCATGATTATCAGTTAAATCAAAATCAACGTGAGCAACATTACAATACACTTGAACAACAAATTTAAACACATTAAAATATCACAAAACTGACACAAAAACTGTCAAAGTTACCCTTTATGTCAATTTAACCCCGTTTTACGGTACACGATCAATGATGTTGACATAAGTTTTAATTAAATTGGAATTCGTGCAAACGTCACCTTTGTATGTGCAGTTACGTTTTAGCTTTAAAAAAAATAATAAAGGTATCAACAGTTTCTCTGCATTATTGGTTTTTTCGCAGATAAATTAGCATTGCACTTTTTGCACGAGAGTTTAGGTCAATGGTTACTTATAAATGTTAAAATAACAATGGCAAAACAAAATTACCCCAATCCTTGCCACCCTGGCGGACAATGACACTTGCCATCGACTGGATTGCATATTTCCAGTGGCTGGCAGCCACACGCACGTGAACATTTTTCACCCCACGTACCTGGCGGACATTCTATGGGCAGCACGAAAATAAAAAATGCATACGTGGAATTTCTTTAACAAAATAAATAAGTTTATAAATAAATAAATAAATAAATCGTTGCAACGCGAAAAAATGACGTTTTTAATAAAATGTCATGTGCAAAAATCATAGGAGCACGATTATTCGAGAAAATACGACAGGATTTTTGTTATGCGATAATATGAAATGGAATAGAGTCGATGTAATATGGCGAACAATAAATTTTTAAACCATCGCATATATTCTCCGTAAAAAAATGTATAATTTATTCTCACAATCTTTATGGATAGTCTGTAATATGTGGAAATATCACGAAGAGTCTCACCGTTCGCGGACAATAAATCACCACGAATTTGGGGCGGCCACGCTGAGAATATTTAGCGTATACGGTATCATTCAAAAGTCAAATTCCACAAGCGAATGACGGTCGTAAATCTTTCATGGATTTTTCGAACGCAATATCCATTTTACACTGACACCCGTATTGCCTATATCACGAATGTTTTTATGAATCCGTCTTTGCAAATTTTCTGGTGCAAATAATTTCATAAATTTACAAAAAAAATGTAATCTTTTGTTTTGTCCTTCGTCATTTTCATCGATTCTACTCCGCAATTTGACGTATTGTGAAACGGCTGCTTAGTAAATCTAAATAAAAATAAATAGAACCGAGGAAAAGTGCTAACAATTCCATTATTTGTTAACGCAATGAAGACTTCCAAAAAAATGCAATTAGATAATAAATCTTAGACGAATTGGAGTTAATAGAAGTTTAGGGCGGTATTGTGGTCGAGAAATTTGTAAAAATATATTTTTTAAAGTTAATTTTATGATTCTCCAGACCTTTTTACAAAAGTCCGAGACTACTGAGCATCGAATAAAAGTGCTAACAATTTCGTTATTTTTTAACGCAATGAAGACTTCCAAAAAATACAATTGGATAACAAATCTTATATGTATTGGAGTAAATCGAATTTAGGGCAATACTGATGTCGAGAAATTTATAAAAAATATTTTTTTAATTTAATTTTATGATTCTACAGACCTCTTTACAAAAGTCCTCGAAAACCGTTTAATGAAGCTCATCAAATTAGCCGAGGTATGGAAATTACAAGGAGCACACTCAGGGAGGGCGGTCGAGACACATCAACTTTAAACGCGTTTTGCTCGAAACTATGCATTTCAAATCGGCAACCACGATATCTCAATAACCAATTGACCGATTAAGCTCAGATTTGGTATACGCCTTCAGTAGACTGTTTTTCAACATTGGTAGCAGAATTGAGGCGAAATATTTCTTTTTCTTTTTTATAACTCGTAGAATAGTCAGAAAAAATAGGAAAAATTGACAATCAAAGTTCAGCTTGCCGCCATTTTGTAATTTTTCCTGAATCTGGTACCAAATAGCACAAAACTCATACAGATCAAGAATATGTCTTTTTTTCGGATTCATACAACGTCCACAGCATTGGTCGTCAATGGGGGCATTTTCTGCGCACTGTTGTAAACAAACGTACACAAGTACATTATAACACATATTTTTATTTTATTTTTGTCTACATATTCTTAAAGAATCAATAAAGATGCGTTTTTTTGTTTGTTACATTCCATCTTAAAAATAATTTCCAAAACAGCGCTCTGGACCACAAAATACTGTCTTAATTATGAATGGAGTTCTGAAGAGTGTCTCAAAATGACCTGACATTTTAATTTATTGATAAAACGTATGATTTGTTTGAAAAGTACGAATACTTTTATTTTAATATAAGGTACAAACATGGAGGTTATGTGTGGAACACAATATCAGCTAAATGGCATAAACGGCATGGACTTGGAAGTCATATTCTTTCAACAAGATGCGGCAACCTGCCACACTGCGGGCGAAACAATGCAGTTATTGCAGTCGAAGTTTCATGGTCGTGTTATCTCGCGCCAAGATCGTGCGATCATTCGCAATTGGACTTCTTTCTTTGGGCTTTTCTGAAAGGAAAAGTGTATGATCCACAGACAATTCCGAATCTCAAGGAAGCAGTTGGACGCACCATTAATTAAATTAGTCCGCAATTGTGCCAAATTGTTATTGAACATTTCGTCAAAAGACTGAACGTTTTCAAACAGGGACGAGGTGGCCATTTATCGGATATTGTGTTCCACAAATAACCTCCATGTTTGTGCCTTATATTTAAATTAAAATATTCGTGCTTGTTAAATAGATAATACGTTTTATTAATAAATAAAAATATCAGATCATTTTGAGACACCCTACATTATCGTGAGTAGAATTATGTTTATTAATAAAATTCTATTAACATTAATTTTCGTAATATTCCATTACCTCATATTTGTATTGTAGTATGCCTTGCGTTGAAAAAAGAAACGCGCATTGAAAATTTTGTATTCGATATTTTTGGATGTGACTGTACACGCTAATCTATATACACATGTGTGTATGGTCGTGAGAATTTCGAACGCGAAGTATGCTGCATAGTTATGTAGAGTCTCGTGGTACATGATTCATATATATATATATATATATATATATATATATATATATATATATATATATATATATACACACACACACAGATATATACAGATATATATATGATGACATGAGTGGGATCTGCTTGGAACTACTCCGCCGTTCGTATGCAAAAATTTCGCCATCACTTGCCATCGCCGCGGCGATATCCGAAGGAAGAGCGAGCAAGACAGAAAGTAAACTCGTGCGATCGAAGAACGATCGATTGGTCTGCGGCTGCAGCTCTCGTTGGGGATAGCCACTTTGGTTTAAATTATCGCAGTTATATATCTGGTGCCTTGATGATCGTCAATCCGTAATATTTGAGTGCTCCGGGTCCCTGAAATATTATCGTTGCGACGTCTGCACGCGGTCGTTCATCTGCGTTCGAATTGTTCGTACTAACGGCCCTTCTCTGGCTACCAGGCTTCCATTCGAATAGCTGCATTACTTATAAGCAACACCAAATAAGTATCCACCGTAATTTTGTTCAATCTCATATATATGTATTTTTTTTTCATAGGTGGAAAAACGGTTTTAAGGGGGGGACACCTCCAAAAGGCAGACGTGTCACCCCTTAATGTTATTTTTTTTAAATACTTCGGTACTGGATTTTTCAACGTTTTACATTAGAAGAATTTTGGTTTCTGTTTAATTCAGATAGGTGGACTAGGTGAATAGGTGAGTGAAACTGCAAAATCACACCTCGACACGCTTTTCTTTGAGGGGTGGTTTGCCCCCTTAAAACTATTTTTCTGCGGATAAAAAAGAACAGGTGTCTCATCGTTTTCAATGTTTTATCACATATATGAGTTGCAACAAAATCGAAAGCGGACACTTAAGAGATGTTCCTTGTTCGTAATATTTTTGTCGTACGAATCACTGGTCGAAAATGGTCAGTTATAATTAATCTTGAAACTGGTGCTTTATTTACGTTGCAGAACCGTTTTTAAGATTGTGGAGATTTTTTTCTTATGCTGTAATGTTTATTTATTATTACAATTAAGATTTATTTACTATATATTTATTGTTCACTTCTTATTAGAACTAAGCTTCATTTGCTTTTTATTCATTGTTTGTTTATTATTTGAACTAGGATTTATTTACGGTTTATTTATTATTAATTTATTAGGTAGTAAAATGAAGATATATTATTCAAATTTTCACCGCTGAAAAACAATTTGCGATTCGTGCGTCACAATGCCCGAATGAGTATGTCATTTATCAATGCGAAATGGTTCATACTTTTTTTTTAGTTTGTGTAAAGAATGGTTTTAATGCCACTCACGTATCACGTAGTACTTGGGACGTTTCTGCTGATTTGAAACTAGCCAACAGTTGTATAATTTTATAGCCACTGACCGGAATCCACGAATACAATGTTAACAATATATTCGTATATTTGACATGAAAGGAAGATAGAACCAATAAAAGCAATCAGATTTGACAAGGCCTAATATGCTAGTCGAAAACGTTAAGGGTCTCTAAAATTGGTTGAAGGGTGCTCGATTTTTTATTCTATCGACGATATTAATAAAATAAAATGAAAAATCAATTCACCGTATCTGTATATATGCAAATTGATATGTGTTATTGAAATATGAGAAATCTCTCTTTCAATCCAATCACTCTTCTGAGTAATAAAAAGCAACAAGGTTCTTGATTATTTTTCCAATTCTCATAACGAGATATGAATGTCCCATGCGATATATACAGGGTGTCCTGTTATGAATGGTGATCCTGCAACTGTTGATAGGTCAGATAATATTCTACTATATTCTGTAATTTCAGTTTAGCAAAAGTCCCACGGTTTTCGAGATTATGGGCTTTGTGTTATTTTTTGAAAAAAATCACCTGCTTTTGGTTTTTCGCATGTCATTACCACAAATGATATAAATCGACAATGACTAAGCAACTTTTTAAAGTAATTGGCACGATATGCGTAGTAAATTTTTTTTTTCACCCCAGTCTATCAAAGTCAGATGTTCGAATTGGTTAGTATGAAAATTCTGCATGAGATATTTTTTCATAATGGGTCCTGAACATTTAAGTTTCAAAATAAGACTTATCTATTTAAAACAAATAACCAAGAGTGTTAAAAAAACCGGGTAAAAAAGTTATCATTTCCAGAAATGGCATGCGAGAAACCAAAAGCAGATGATTTTTATCTCGAAAACCGTGGGACTTTTACTAAATTGAAATTCCAGCATATGGTAGGACATGATCCGACCCATCGACAGTTGCAGGATTATCCATTCATAACAGGACACCCTGTATATCTATGTGTGTGTGTGCTCGCAAAAGCGTTTATATTCATATTTATTCTCTCCCGGTAGTGGAAACGCATAATATTCTCAGTCACAGTATTCGCTCATCCCATTTATCACTCCGATATATATGACCGCTTAACTCGTTACTTTCACGGTAAAATCGCGCCCGCACTGCAATTCAATTAACTATGTTTGCAATAAAACGTCAAACAGATACACAACATCAGAAAAAATATCGGTCTGCTTTAGTCCTCCCGTATTTTGCGCATATATATATATATATATATATATATATATATGTATATATATATATATATATATATATATATATATATATATATATATATATATATATATATACACACACTGCCGGCCAAATGTTTGGGTACACTAGTCGAAATTTCTTACCGCACTAAAAGTTGGATAGCGGACTTAAAAATGAAGATAATTGAATTTCCCAAACGGCGTTTTAAAGACGACAAGTTTACTTTTATTTTGCTTTTCAAGAAAATTCTCTACGATTTTTTTCTCCCCGTTACGCACTTTTGAACGTGGCTATTTTTCGGTAATTGTTGGGCGGTCGAAAACAAACTGCCAAGGCTATTTTCATGATTTTTTTTGATAAGTTTAAATTATAGATATTGATATAAAAGTTGTTACACTTAATAAATACACTTTCGAAATACATAAATTTTTCTTTAATTTATTCAAGTCACTATTTATAGACGTAGTCTATAAATTGGTAGTTAAAAAAATGTCCTAAAAAAATTGTAGGTCTGCGCTGTTGATGAAATTTCGGAGGTGGATAATCCGAAAGAAAAATATCAAACGATTTCAGATTCAGTATATTAATGGCTATAGCGCATATGGTACGATTTTTGATATATGCAAGAATAACAAAATGACGGACATTTTTCGAAAAAAAACAAAAAACCGTGTTTGTTCACCGTTTTCGGAAAAAAATAGTAAATATCAAAATTTGAAGAAATACTTTATATGCGCTATAGTTATAGTTGTAAACAATATGTGGTTAAAATTCAATTAGGTTCGGTTCAGTAGATTCGAAGATTTTACCAACAAGCGGTCAAAAAACGTCGTTTCATGAAAACCGCGTTTAAAATTTGTTTGGGTTACATAAATACATAAAAAAAATTTTAAATATATTTCGAAAGTGTATTTATTAAGTGTAACATCTTTCATATCAATATCTATAATATAAACCTATCAAAAAAGAAGAAAATGAATTTTGGGCAGGACGAAAACGACCCAGGTTGACGGATTGACGGTTAAAAAGCAATGCTCAGATGTACTGTATCTGCGAAAACCTTGCGCAAAAAAGCCTATCAAAATACAGCAAAGTTTCAACTGAATGATACATTTTCCGAACATCATACATTTTTTTTCCCAGGATGTGTCTCGAGATTGGGATTGCGTGAAAAGGTTGTCTCCATCCTTCAGCACTAACACGCTGTGCGACGTACTTTCAGATACATGTACACGGGTGTGTCGTATATTGCGCGCGCGTAAAGCCACGTGTGAGTGAAACTGGAAGTATAATATTTTCCGCTGTAATCGTTCCGTCGGTACTTTCGCGAATGTAACTCAAGACGTTAAGGCATGACAGATTTAAGTCCGGCAAGCGCGAGTTCACAACAGGATATAATATTCCTTGGTGAACGAAGGTGGAGAATGTGCTCGCCCGATTGAGAGTTCTTCAACACGAGGTTCAGATACGCAGCTCTGTTTGTTACATTGCCAAGTGTCTGGTAATTCTGCGACCACACAGCGATTTGATAACTAGCGATCGAGCCTCTCCCTGAAATCTCTCTCTCTCTCTCTCTCTCTCTCTCTCTCTCTCTCTCTCTGTCTTACTCTCTTGAAAGTCCTTGCGAAAGTTTCGGACTCGTGGTACTTCCGGGCTTCCGCAACTTTCGACGGCGTTCGTTCTGCCAGCGCGAGGCAGTCTTTTTGCAAAGACCACGTAACAGCGTTACATGCATGCCCACGTGTGCAGTTCATCTGTATATAGGCTTATATATTGGTAGGACTGAGAATCAGAGGGGAATAACTTCCATCACTTAAAGTATATACTCTGGCATGGTTTGTGCCCATCTCTTTGACCAAATGTCTATTAGTACATATAAGGGCGTACTTTATTTATTTAGATATTTTCGGTACTTTATAATTTTATCGATTTATTTAGTAATTTTATCCATATATTTAGTGTACTTGGAATTTCTTTCAATCAGTACTTTAAAATTAATGTATGGTCCTTTAAATGAGATTTACCAAACTTTCCGGGGGCCGGGTTGAAATTCCGAATTTTAATGTTCCGAAATTCACGATGGGGCCGGGTTGAAATTCCGAACTTTGAATGGTCAGAACGCTCAAAACTCCGAAAGAATAGTACCCCGAAAGATCAAAACTCCGAAAGACTAAAACTCCGAAAATCTTAAGGGGTTACCCCCACTTGCGATTTTGAAAAAATCGATTTTTTTATTGCATTTTTTTGAAGAATAAGTATTTTTGAAGTACAAGTATAAGTAGCCCGGAATAGATGACTCTATGTAAGTTTACAAAAAAAAATATTCTCTTCGTGTAAACTGAAATTGAAACTTTAAACGCGTTTTTCTCAAAATGGCATTTCTGAAGTCGGTGACCAAGATTACTCGAACACTAATGAACCGATCTTCTTGAAATTTTGCAGGCTTATTTAATACATAAAAATGTAGTCTTTAATCGTTCGATTTTTTTTTAGAAAGAAATGGCCGTTTTATAGCCAAAAAACGGCCGTTTTTTTTCGTTAAAATAGGACCATTAACTTTGACTGTCCGCCATTTTGTGAAAAATGAATATTTTTTAAAATCCTTCGATTAAAGACTAGTTTATACTTATATTTGACTAAATCCATCCGCATTTTTTTTTCAGATGATCCACTTCGCCGCAATGTTGGTCACCGCAAACCGTGTATTTAAAAACATTATTTCATTGACGGCCATTTGCCGCTAAACAATGTAATATTTTTCAATAAAAAAATTACTGAAAGTTCTTCAAGATGTGTTCTTTAAGATGGTATATTGATCGATTAAAAAAGTTTTGTAGTTTTCTTTAAAAAAATTCATGAAAAAGGCCTTTTTTGCGCTACAAGTGGGGGTAACGCCTTAACACCGTCAAAATAACTCGGCTATGAAAGTTGTAAAAGTTTCAAAATTTTCGATAAATCGACGAATTATTTCAAGAATTTTTTTTATTAAGAAGTAATTTTGCGTCAATTTTGACATTTGTCTAGACAATGTTAAACGTTCTACATCATTTACAGGCAACTGTATAGGCTTTCGCTGGCATGATCTTGACATAAGGGCCGGGTAGAAATTCCGAACTTTGAATGGTCAGAACGCTCAAAACTCCGAAAAAATAATAGCTCGAAAGATCAAAACTCCGAAAGACCAAAACTCCGAAAATCTTAACACCGTCAAAATAACTCGGCTATGAAAGTTGTAAAAGTTTCAAAATTTTCGATAAATCGACGAATTATTTCAAGGATTTTTTTTACTAAGAAGTAATTTTGCGTCAATTTCGCTGGAGTGATCTTGACACAAGGGCCGGTTTAAAATTCCTAATTTTAATGTTCCGAAATTACAAAGTTCGTCAAGATTATGCCAGCGAAAGTCTACACAGTTGACTGTAAATGATGTAGATCGTATAACATTGTCTAAACAAATTTCAAAATTGACGTAAAATCATTTCTTAAAAAAAAAAACAATTCTTGAAATAATTCGTCGATTTATTGAAAATTTTGAAACTTTAAGAACTTCCATAGCCCAATTATTTTGACGGTGTTCAGATTTTCGGACTTTTGGTCTTTTGTGTAAAATTCTTTCGGAGTTTTGATCTTTCGGGGTAGTATATTTTCGGAGTTTTGAGCGTTCTGAGAATTCAACATTCGGAATTTCAACCCGGCCCCCACTTTCTGAATTTATTTTCATCCAAGTACTTGTTTATTTGCAGTAAAATGATTTAATTATTAGTATACTTAGTTTATCGATATTTAACAATGTGAGTATGAATTTTGTTTTATTTTTTACGAGTGCCTATAAATGTATATTTAGCTTGCTCCGTGTTTATTTGTATTTATTTATTGATACTGCAAGTCTATCACATTTAAAAATATTTAATTTTATCGCAGCTCTCTAATACGGGATCTTTACTATTAATTCATTGTAAATTATGGACTGCGTAACGACTTGTGAGATATTGTTTGGCCTACTTGATGTCTGAGGTTGTCTTTTTGGTAATGAAGAGATTATTAAAAGGGCAACATCCTTACGATAAAAAAATACATATTTGGTAATTGGATCCCTTGCCTCGTGGAATGGATAAGGAGATAAGGGCGGAGAGAGAAGAAGAGTTACAGGAGAAGGAGCAACTATTAGGAAGAGGAAGAGGGAGGTGGAGAAAGGGTTAATAATATGGCGAAACTTCTCACCGGAAACGCAGCGATCTCCTCGATGACCTGGCGCGCATTCGCAAGTGTTCGGCGCCACGCAATTACCGTACTCGCAAACATCGCAACGAGCTTCGCACTCCAAGATATCCGAAGCTTCCGTTGATTTTTTGCCGTCCCTCTTGGCGACGTAGCCCTCGCAGCATTCCGTTACGTTGCGTTGCTTGATCTCCGCCTACACGAGAGAAATGTCGAGAATTCAGAGCTATGAAATGACAGTGATTTTCATTTCGAGATTATAACATTGGATCACGCATACGGTTGGTAATTGAACGGGTTGGTTGAAGTACCGGCGATATTAAATACGGAAATACGATTCTTATCCCCATGCTCCTTCGTTCACCCTTCTGGGTTTTTACAAATGCATTGTTCTGACATTTTACCTTCATTTTTAAGATTTCACCTTCATTTTTTATATTTTACCTTCATTTTGCACATTTTACCTTCATTTTTTAAACTCCATCTTCATTTTTGACATTTTACCATAATTTTTAACATTCCACCTTAGTTCTTTACATTTTACCTTCATTTTTGCCATGGGTGGAGGTCAAAATGTCGAATGATCAAAGATAGAACGACAGAGATTTCGAAACGACAGAATTATGAACGCTCAAAATAACGAAGGTTAAATTATTCGAAATTGTATCCTTTGACCGATGACGAAATCGAATAACTTTCACACCAAAGGACTATTTATTCGATAGCTCATTTATTCGAGAACATATATTCAGATAGTCTGCAGTTTGAGTCATACAAATACAGATTCGAACAATCTACGACATTCATATCTCCGAAATAGAAAAAAGTGAGTATCTAATTTTCGTAATACCGTCTATAGCAAAAAGCCATACATCGAGACTACAAACTTCGAATGTGTAGATCTTAGAAGCGCAAATGATCGATGGTTCGAAATGGCGAATACCTAAATGGCGAACATGACATGGCTGCCTGACCCGACTGACCACTAACGCCATCTGCCATCTTCATTCTGAAGCGCAAGTAGTATTGCTCGATCCCAAGTTTTCGCTATCCGGACCGTTCGCCATTTTGGCCCATCGCTATTTTAACTGATCGACTTTTTGGTCCTTCGCTTTAATGAATTCGAAATTGTAAACTGTCGTAATATTTACAATTCGACGATTTGACGTTTCGAATTGTTTGGTGCATATACAGGGTGTCCCAGAACTCAACGTCAAGCCGAAACGTGGTGACAGGATTGATTGTAACCATCATGAGAAAAATCAGAAAAAAAATCTGGGCATTTAAGAAAAACCTAGAAATTTGGTCAAACTGTAACCATTTTTCGGTTATTGTGATTAATTTTTATTATTTTTTTTCATTTAAACTTTGGAACCGTAACCCTAAATAACATTTCTAGAATCACAGTCTAAAATAATGACACAATTGCTCCAAGTTTGCTAGAATTAAGACTGTTTTTTGTTAAACTATGAATTTAAAATTTTCAAAATAGATTTTTTTTCTGATTTTTCTCCTGATGGTTACAATCAATCCTGTCACCCCGTTTCGGCTTGACGTTGAGTTCTGGGACACCCTGTATACAGGCGAATCGATATTATAGCTCTCATTATTTTGTTAAATCTGATGTTTGTTTTCGCTATAAATCAACTTCGAGATTTTTGTATACACAATTTCGATTAACTATCTCACAGACTATCATAAGATTGATCTATTTACATTGGAACGTTCGTCATTACTAAATTCGAAATTTCGACCCTCCTAAATATTGATCGTTTGAATTTCCGATCCCCACAGTATTTTTGATGTGTTACCTTCATTTTCCACATTTTACCTTCATTATTGCCATGCCACCTTTATTTTTGATATTTTACCTGTATTTTTTATGTTTACCCGTATTATTGATATTTCACCTGTATTTGTGACATTTTTGAATTTTACTTTTGGACATTTTACCCCACCCCGCCACATCACTGTTTACAGTTCCTGAGACCCCCCCCCTGTTCAGTGTTGCCTGCCCACTTTCTTTATACAATAATACACTAATCCACAACTGTGGAAAACTTGTGCCGATTAAGACGTCGTGTTTTCATCGGAAGCTTGGCAAAATTGCCATCCCACTATTCCAGCTCGGGCCACTCGTGCGTTCACTACTGTTGGCATTGAAAACTGTAATGCGGTTTTGGCGCTCGTCCGCTAGAAATGAAATTTTTGCCATACAAAAATCCAAATCCGAAATGTTGACCGGCACATCTTATTAAAGTTATTATTTCCGATGCATACGAAATGTCAATTAAGGTAAAAAAAAATTTTCCAAGGTGAAGCTTCTTTCAAAGCATACGATCGTATGTCTTGGGATAATTCAACGCCTACGTAACAATATCATTGGCAGTAAGTCCCTTGGCTATTACCCTGTCGTTCCTCGACATCGTCCATACACTGCAGACGCAACTTTTGTACTATATATGCTCTTGCATACGTCTGGCTTGTCGGGGAAGACTTGCCTATCGCTTTTCCCAATCCCATAAATACACTCGTGACTGCTATTATGCCATTACTGTCGCTATTGTCGCTACAAATAATACACACCGACACATTTTTAACGGTTCTCTACTCCTGTGCGTCTAACTTTCGAACGGGCACAAATGCACGTGATTTTCATTACGTAAACATTTTTTCTGCATTATTTGGCTGGTTATGTGGTGCTGTTTTTTTTTCGCGGGGATTGCCCAAGAGATATGTGGCACACGAGGAATAGCTTGGTCGAGAATTTTTTAAAGATAGCAAGTCTGGATTATGCAATAAGTTAATGTGATTTGTGACACGTCTCTCTTCCTTCGACTTTATCTGAAAAATAAAATTCGAACTTTATGTTCGAAAATGCCGTAGCATGCCGTTCCTCTACAATTACGTATTTTTCGTAATGAAATGAAAAAAAAACAGCTCGTTGTAATTCTTTTTTAATGTTTAATTTATTTCTGCAGATTAAAGTTCGACGTTTCTTTTTTACAACTGATTCTTATTCTTATTTTTCACAATTTATTCTAATGTATTGTAGAATTTTTTCTATTGTATTTTTCACGATTTACTCTTTCATAATTGATAGAAAATATATTATGCAGCATTACTATTGTTTATATTTATTTAATTGTTGCAAAATAAGTTTCAATATTTTTTTACCTTAAAATTTATTATATTAAACTGTACATTCACTTCATTTCCGTAAAATAAGCTTCGATCTGATTTTTATACTTGTGATACGTCTTTTTTCCTTCGACTTTATACGAAACATAAAATTTGTATTTTATGTTAAAAATGCTGTAATATATTTCTTCCTCGAAACTCATTATTTTTTGTTATGAAATTAAAAAGAAAAACTACTCGTATTCATTATTTTTTATGTTTCATTTATTATGTTCACACTTCAAGTCACATACTGTGAATTTAAGTTCCAAGTTTATTATTAAAAACTATTGTTGTCAACGAAAAACTCGGAATGCGGGTAGGTCGGAATTATTTTATTATTCCGCGCTTGTCGCGTTCAACATTGTGTCTTCGGGGGTTCGGATCGGTTACCAGGATTAATCTGGTAGTCCAAGATCTGTGAATTGGGAGGGAAAACCAAGCGAACGAAAGCCAAAGGGTTAGCCATGATAGACAGGATTCCTTTATTTTTCCCAAAGAATACTGAAAGATGAGTTTATAATACAGGAACTATCTACATGGTAACATAACTGTTTACACTCAATGAACTCGTATCTGTGTGATTGATTTATTATAATTAACGTTCTACTTAAATTAAGATGAGGGGAGGTGCCTACGCAACGGAGAATTGAAAGAACCGCTTAATACCGGGGTTGAAAAATTATATGGTTAGGCCGCGGTGAGGTGGGAGCGGGGTCTCATCCCTTCCCTGGCGTTACTTCCCCGTGAAGGTGGGAGAGGTTTACCACTTCTTCAGTGTGTAGGAGGGGTTGTCGCTTCTTCAGCGGCAGGGTATCACTTTTCAGCGTGGGGGGTAAGGGGGGAACCACCTTTCGGCGATGAGGATCCGCTTCTTCAGCGTGTAGGAGGGGTTGTCGCTTCTTCAGCGGCAGGGTATCGCTTTTCAGCGTGGGGGGTAAGGGGGGGAACCACCTTTCGGCGATGAGGATCCGCTTCTTCAGCGTGTAGGAGAGGGTGTCGCTTCTTCAGCGGCAGGGTATCACTTTTCAGCGTGGGGGGTAAGGGGGGAACCACCTTTCGGCGATGAGGATCCGCTTCTTCAGCGTGTAGGAGGGGTTGTCGCTTCTTCAGCGGCAGGGTATCGCTTTTCAGCGTGGGGGGTAAGGGGGGAACCACCTTTCGGCGATGAGGATCCGCTTCTTCAGCGTGTAGGAGGGGTTGTCGCTTCTTCAGCGGCAGGGTATCGCTTTTCAGCGTGGGGGGTAAGGGGGGGAACCACCTTTCGGCGATGAGGATCCGCTTCTTCAGCGTGTAGGAGGGGTTGTCGCTTCTTCAGCGGCAAGGAGTCACTTTTCAGCGTGGGGTAAGGAGGGAACCACCTTTCGGCGATGGGCCGAAGGGAAACTGCCAGAAATTCGGTCCGCGCTCCGAGTCTTATTGACTAGCGCGTACCAGGAGGAAAGTCCGGCGCCTCGAGCGCGGCGGCTAGGGCCCGAAACTTCGGCGAGTTGAAGCGGGAACCGGAGCTTGTACTCCAGTGCGCGGGTCTCCCACCGCGGCGCTGGAGTGCTCGACTCTTCCGGAAAAAATTTGCGCTACGCGGATATCCCGCCGCGGCGCTGTAATCGCTTGGGTACGAAATAACACGAAGTGTCGAGCCTTACCCCGCGTAAACTTTGCGTCGCGTTTGACAGCTCGACGATCGCGTATTTGTTATAAAGTGTTTTTATGTTTAAATTATTTACGAACGCGAGGGTTTAAGGTGGTTAACGGGGAGACGATTTTCGCGCGATCCCGACCGTGAAAATATGCATCGGGGTCCTCGCCTTACTCGGCCCTCGCTTCGGATCTGGTAAGTGTCAATCTGGACAAATGTCGCTTGTCCAGATTAAAAGAAAAATATTTAAATAATAATGAAAATAGATGAAATAAAATACGTGCATAAAGCGTACGTCGATGGGTATAATATTTTTGTGTGCACCGGAGTATTTTTTAGGTTATCCCCGGCGAAGTATTCACTCGGCGAGGAGTTGGGCGAGGACCTTACAAATAACTCAGGTAAGACTTAGCGACTATGTTAAAAATATATATATATTTTTTACCTGTACGTACCCGGGGCTTTGAGCTCCCCGCCCCGGTGTCAGAGGCTTCGTCGAGGGTTGTTACCTCGACGAGTCTCCGCGTCGCAGCATTGGAGCTCACATGCACCGGAGGTAGCATTTGGTGCATAACAGTAACGCGCGGGTGTGAATCGTGTATAAGTGTTGTGTGCAAGGTGTGCGAATGGTGTGTAAGTGTACGCAAGGTGTGCGAATGTTGTGTGAGTTGTACGCATGGTGTGCGAATGTTGTGTGAGTTGTACGCATGGTGTGCGCATGGTGTGCGAATGTTGTGTGAGTTGTACGCAAGGTGTGCGAATGTTGTGTGAATGTACGCGAGGTGTGCGCGAGGTGTATTTTATATATTTCATGAAAACTAATGGTTTGTATGTTTTTCAGGTTTCAAGAAGACGCAGGAGCGAAGACGGCAGCATCAAATTGAGTGTATGCCAGGATGGCGTACAACAAGTGCCCCGTGCGTCGGCTCGCTCCTGCGTGTTCCGTATTATTTTCGGGTTGGAGGGTGGGTTTTGGGAGGACGGGGCCGCAAGTTGTAGGGCGACGTTCCTTGTTGAGCTGGAGTTCTTGTAGACGGGCGCGCATCGCGACGGCGTTTTTTGCGGGCAACCCGCCTCGTGGATTCCATGGTAGATGCCCCGCCATGGGGTCTGGAGCTGGTCTGGAGGCCCGCGTTCACCGCGGGTGTTGACTGGACCCCTAGGTCCGTTCCAGTGGATGAAACCAGTGATGGTTCCGGCAGCGAACTGGCCGTAAGGTTTGGCCTGTTCACCTGGTTGTCCCGTCGAGCCGTATGGTTTGGTTCGGCCGAGACCGTAGGTGCCCCACCATGGGGTGTGGTGGTGGTTTCGGTAGATGGGACCAGCGATGGTTCCGGCAGCAAACTGGCCGTAAGGTTTGGCCCGTTCACCTGGTTGTCCCGTCGAGCCGTATGGTTTAGCTCGGTTGAGACCTCTGCGACTTCAGAAACGATGTTGGCGGGTTTTAATACCCCGCCGTGTACCTTGACTTCCCGAAGGCCCTTCTTAATAAGGTAAACCTCGCCTCCGAGATTTTTTATAACAGGATGTGGTCCGTCCCACGGAACCACAAAACCGGCGTGTACTCCCTCTACGGCGCTGGATTGGACATGCGTCCGCGCGTATACGAGATCGCCTGGTTGATATTTAGGTGAAGCTTCAGGGTGGGGAGCGTATTTGCTCTGATAAATCTGTTGATGCTTCTGAATTTGCAGAACCCGTTTCTTCCAATCTTGGGTTTCTGGTTTTGCGTGACCCGGGAATTTCCATTCACCGGGCTGTTGAAGACCTTTCCCGAGCAGCGCTTCACTCGGGGTAAGTCCCGTGGCGGCGTTACGCCGATTCCGTAGTTGGAATAGTATTTGTGGAAGTTGCAGATCCCATTCACGATGCGGCTTATCCCTCAGCTGTAACCTCAAGCCTTTCTTGATCTCCTGGTTACGCCGTTCAGTGGGGTTGGCTCGTGGGTGATATGTTGCAGTTGTCCAGTTGTGAGCTTGCCATTTGGTACATGCCTCACGCCATTTGGCACTGGAAAATTGGGGCCCGTTATCGGACAGGATTTGTTTCGGGTACCCCCATCGGCAGAACACTTCCCTCTCTATCATGTTTAAGACTCTGGTTGCATCGGAGGACCCCATTGGAAAGGCCTCCACCCAACGAGAGAACAAGTCGGTCACCACCAGGATGAAACGCTTCCCGCGTCCTGACCGTGGGTATGGTCCCATAAGATCAACCGCCACCGTTTCCCAAGGTTGACGGGGTTGGTGGGGTCTTAAGTGATCTTGGGACTTCGGCCACGTGGACTTCAGACAAGCGCACACGTGGCAACTCTTCACGTGCTGTCGGACATCCCTTCGGAGATTTACCCACGTGAAGCGGGCTTGTATCAGTCGAAGAGTCTCGTCCATCCCCGGATGACCAGCCATTTGCGAGTCGTGGTAGTACTGGAGCACCTTGATTTTTGCCTCCTGTGGTACCAAAAGTTTCCATTCGTCGTGGATGCGCTTATATATGGCGCCGTCGCGGAGCTCGTAGTCGTAGTTGAAATCTTGCGACTTGAGGATCTTGACGATGTTACAACAGGGTGTGTCCTTTTGTTGGTCCTCGGCTACCACCTCAGCAAGGTTGTACTGCTGGATACCGAAGATCTCAGGTGTTTTTGATGAATTGATTTCGCTAGGACGCTCCGGTGGATGGAGAGGTTCTTCTTCCTCTGTTGTCTCTGGTTCCGTTACTTCTGGATGTTGTGCTAGCACGCCAGGCAGGTCGTGTGCCCTCCCTGGCACATGCTCTACGGTGAAATTGAGCTCTTCTAGGAGTATGGCCCAACGACTCAGCTTGTCCTTTTCATCCTTGGTTCGTTTCAGCCAATTCAACGCTCGGTTATCCGTTCGTAAGATGAACGGATGATCCTCGAGGTAGTTCCGGTAAAGTTTGACCGCCCAGACGATCGCGAGACATTCTTGCTCGTTGGTGTGATATCTTTTCTGCGTAGCATCGAACTTGGCACTCGCGTAGCTGACGATGTTCCTGGTTCCATCGGCGGCGAGTTGAAACAAAACGGCTCCCATGCCCTCTTCGCTCGCATCCGTTTGCAGGATGTACGGTAGGTTCGGATCGGGACGACTCAGTTTGAGCGGCCTCTGGATTTGCTGCTTAATCTCGTCGAAAGCCGTTTGAGCCCTTTCGGTCCACTTGAATTTACCCTTTGAGGTTAGGAGGTCAGTGATAGGTAGAGAGGTGATGGCGAAGTGCGGGATGTACTCGCGCAACCAGTTGCACGTCCCCATGAAACGTTGGATATCTTTACGCGTCCTCGGGGTGGCAAAATCGACGATTGCGGCAATGTGTTCTTGCTGAGCCTGGTTACCGGTCGTGTTAACTGTATGCCCCAAGTACTTCAGCTCCGTCTTGCCGAGGATGCACTTCTCGGTGGAGCAAGTGAGTCCATGGGTTTCCAAGCGTTCGAAGACTAAGGCGAGGTGGTTGAGATGTTCCTCCCAGTTGCTGGAATAGATGATAATGTCGTCTAGGTAAACGACACATATTTTGTTGATTAGACCAACGAGGACCTCCTGGCTCATCATCTTCTGGAAGGTATTGGGAGCGTTCTTCAAGCCGAATGGCATAACGCGGAACTGATAAGTAGCCCCGTCTGGCGTAGTGAAAGCGGTGAATTTCTTAGACTCCTCGCACATGGGTATCTGCCAGTATCCGCTTTTCAAATCGATGGTGGAGAAGATCTTAGCTGCACCGAGTTCCTTTAGAGCCTCATGTATCTTAGGCATGGGCTGGGAAACATCCTCCGTGATGCTGTTGAGGCGTCGGTAGTCGACGCAAAACCGTGGAGTACCATCCCTCTTTTTAACGATGACGATCGGTGAGCTGTATGGTGAGGAGCTGGGCTCGATGATACCTTCCGACAGCATGGTTTGGACCTGCTCGTGAATGATCTTCTTCTTCGAGTCGGAGTATTTGTACGCAGGTAGCCGGAAAGGACGGTCAGCAGTCAGTTTAATGGCGTGCCTAGCACTCTGAGTCTGCTTTAACACCCCCGGTGTGTCGAAGAGCCCTTTGTAGTAACTAAGGAGCTCGTGGTATTTTGCAGACCACTCCGAAGGTATCCCGTTCGTCAAGGTAGGTGCGGGACGATGTTGCCCCGGTGTATGAGGGGTTGGCGAATCGATGAGCTGGACCGAGAAACGCGTAAATTTACCCAAGTAAAGACGGCCATTCTGGGTGTTGATAACTGTTCCCTGCGACTTTATCCACGGATAACCCAGGATCAAGTTCTCCCGAGACTCGGGCGCGACCCAAGCTTCCATTTCGAGTGGGTGCCCCTGGACGTGGATTACCGTGGATATTTTTCCGGTGAGAGGCATCTGGGACGTTTTGTCGGCTAGACGGGCGTTAGACGTTATCGGTTCCACGGATACACCCGTCGGGATACAGTTCGGATGTATGAAACAATGGCTAGCGAAGCTGTCGATCGCTGCAGGTATTTCTCGGTCGTTGATGGTTACCAGGATGTGCGGAAGTTCGTTTCTTCCGTCACGTAGGCTGGTGATCCCTACTTGTGGGCTGGGGCGGCTGGTCCGGGTGCTTCCGCCGCCCGTTTGGCGTTTTCCGACTTCGACTGATCTTTTTGTCGTTGTGCCAACACCGGGCAATCCCGATGAAGGTGCCGTTCGGGGCAGTGCCAGCACTTAGGCGGGACGTTTGCAGAAGGTTCAGTATATTTTGCCCCGGGGAGGGTTCCGGTTTTGCCGGGATCCTCCCTCTTTGGACGCGGTGGAACGGGGTATTCACCTAAGTCATACTCGGCTTCAATAGCCCTAGAGAGCAGACAGGTGAGAGTTTGTAGTTTCGAGGGTCGGATGACTATCCTTAAATTTGGCTTTAATAACTCCAAGAGCGTAGATACTCTGGTTTCCTCGGGTTCAGTCCCTCGGATTCTTTGGTAAAGTAGGAACTTTTGTTGGAGAAAAATTCCCGCATTCTCGCGGTCACCCTGCTTTCTGGAAAAGAGCTGGGCGTGTAGCCGCGAGAGAGTGACGGGATTATTATATTTAGCTAATAGGAGCTCTTTAAACTTTGGCCATTCAAATTCCAAAGCCTGGTACATCGACCACCATCGCTCGGCGTCACCTTTGAGCCCCTCGGTGGCGGTGGATGTACGAGCTGTATCAGGGGTTAATGTCTGTTGAAAGTATTTCTCGCAATTAGCGAGGAACTTTATTGGATCCTCGTGATCCGCGCCACTGTACGTAGGTAATGGTGGACGCGGGGGGATAGCTTGAAGAGCCTGAAAAAGGGCCCCGAGTTGGAACACAGGTTCCTGTGGTGGTAGGGCCAATGGAGGTGCCGTGGGTGGCACATCATTATGATGATCCTCCATTATTGTGTGACTTGGACTAGGTTCGGGAGTAGGATTGGGCGCCACCGGGTTTAACACTCCCGGAAGTGAGGTGTTATTTTCAAATAAAACGCGAGTAACCGGACGTTGAGGAGTTCGCTTCATGGGCATCTTCCTCGGGCGTCCGGCACGACGTTTAGGAGGATCGGTTTGGGGAGTTGAGACTCTCATAGGATCGTAGGTGGGGATCACGTTGAACCCCTTAAGCGGCCCCACGTTGGGCGCCAAAATGTTGTCAACGAAAAACTCGGAATGCGGGTAGGTCGGAATTATTTTATTATTCCGCGCTTGTCGCGTTCAACATTGTGTCTTCGGGGGTTCGGATCGGTTACCAGGATTAATCTGGTAGTCCAAGATCTGTGAATTGGGAGGGAAAACCAAGCGAACGAAAGCCAAAGGGTTAGCCATGATAGACAGGATTCCTTTATTTTTCCCAAAGAATACTGAAAGATGAGTTTATAATACAGGAACTATCTACATGGTAACATAACTGTTTACACTCAATGAACTCGTATCTGTGTGATTGATTTATTATAATTAACGTTCTACTTAAATTAAGATGAGGGGAGGTGCCTACGCAACGGAGAATTGAAAGAACCGCTTAATACCGGGGTTGAAGAATTATATGGTTAGGCCGCGGTGAGGTGGGAGCGGGGTCTCATCCCTTCCCTGGCGTTACTTCCCCGTGAAGGTGGGAGAGGTTTACCACTTCTTCAGTGTGTAGGAGGGGTTGTCGCTTCTTCAGCGGCAGGGTATCACTTTTCAGCGTGGGGGGTAAGGGGGGAACCACCTTTCGGCGATGAGGATCCGCTTCTTCAGCGTGTAGGAGGGGTTGTCGCTTCTTCAGCGGCAGGGTATCGCTTTTCAGCGTGGGGGGTAAGGGGGGGAACCACCTTTCGGCGATGAGGATCCGCTTCTTCAGCGTGTAGGAGAGGGTGTCGCTTCTTCAGCGGCAGGGTATCACTTTTCAGCGTGGGGGGTAAGGGGGGAACCACCTTTCGGCGATGAGGATCCGCTTCTTCAGCGTGTAGGAGGGGTTGTCGCTTCTTCAGCGGCAGGGTATCGCTTTTCAGCGTGGGGGGTAAGGGGGGAACCACCTTTCGGCGATGAGGATCCGCTTCTTCAGCGTGTAGGAGGGGTTGTCGCTTCTTCAGCGGCAGGGTATCGCTTTTCAGCGTGGGGGGTAAGGGGGGGAACCACCTTTCGGCGATGAGGATCCGCTTCTTCAGCGTGTAGGAGGGGTTGTCGCTTCTTCAGCGGCAAGGAGTCACTTTTCAGCGTGGGGTAAGGAGGGAACCACCTTTCGGCGATGGGCCGAAGGGAAACTGCCAGAAATTCGGTCCGCGCTCCGAGTCTTATTGACTAGCGCGTACCAGGAGGAAAGTCCGGCGCCTCGAGCGCGGCGGCTAGGGCCCGAAACTTCGGCGAGTTGAAGCGGGAACCGGAGCTTGTACTCCAGTGCGCGGGTCTCCCACCGCGGCGCTGGAGTGCTCGACTCTTCCGGAAAAAATTTGCGCTACGCGGATATCCCGCCGCGGCGCTGTAATCGCTTGGGTACGAAATAACACGAAGTGTCGAGCCTTACCCCGCGTAAACTTTGCGTCGCGTTTGACAGCTCGACGATCGCGTATTTGTTATAAAGTGTTTTTATGTTTAAATTATTTACGAACGCGAGGGTTTAAGGTGGTTAACGGGGAGACGATTTTCGCGCGATCCCGACCGGGAAAATATGCATCGGGGTCCTCGCCTTACTCGGCCCTCGCTTCGGATCTGGTAAGTGTCAATCTGGACAAATGTCGCTTGTCCAGATTAAAAGAAAAATATTTAAATAATAATGAAAATAGATGAAATAAAATACGTGCATAAAGCGTACGTCGATGGGTATAATATTTTTGTGTGCACCGGAGTATTTTTTAGGTTATCCCCGGCGAAGTATTCACTCGGCGAGGAGTTGGGCGAGGACCTTACAAATAACTCAGGTAAGACTTAGCGACTATGTTAAAAATATATATATATTTTTTACCTGTACGTACCCGGGGCTTTGAGCTCCCCGCCCCGGTGTCAGAGGCTTCGTCGAGGGTTGTTACCTCGACGAGTCTCCGCGTCGCAGCATTGGAGCTCACATGCACCGGAGGTAGCATTTGGTGCATAACAGTAACGCGCGGGTGTGAATCGTGTATAAGTGTTGTGTGCAAGGTGTGCGAATGGTGTGTAAGTGTACGCAAGGTGTGCGAATGTTGTGTGAGTTGTACGCATGGTGTGCGAATGTTGTGTGAGTTGTACGCATGGTGTGCGCATGGTGTGCGAATGTTGTGTGAGTTGTACGCAAGGTGTGCGAATGTTGTGTGAATGTACGCGAGGTGTGCGCGAGGTGTATTTTATATATTTCATGAAAACTAATGGTTTGTATGTTTTTCAGGTTTCAAGAAGACGCAGGAGCGAAGACGGCAGCATCAAATTGAGTGTATGCCAGGATGGCGTACAACACTATAGACCATTCTTCACAATTTATTCTTTCATAATTAAAATTTAAAAAATATTATCCACACTACAATTGTTGATATTTAACCAATTATTACAACAAAAGGTTCGAAATTATTTTTATTCTTAACTTTACTATTTTAAGTTTTACATTCACGTTTTTCCGTAAAATAAGCTTCGATATTATTTGTATACTTAATTTTATAATGCAATTTTCACAATTAAGTTAAAAAAATCGATTTTTTTGCATTATCCGATAGTATAGACGGTTATGAACATGTTCAATTTTTGGGGCGAAATTACAATTATTCCGGTCGCTACAGCCTTTCGCAGAAAAAGAGATCCAACCAGCTGCGTGAGACCTGGCGCGCACGACCTTGCTATGGAAACTTTTTTTGAAATCTTAATATTTTTTCAACGAAAAACTGTTGAAAAAATCGGCTAAATTCGATACTTTTACTCCAACCGCCGGCATTTCGTCAATTTTGGCTTGAAAAAACCTCCATAGCAAGATAGCGGCATTCATACTGATTAATAATAATTTTACAAATTTTGTTTCAGATAATATTTACGGCCATAATCGTGTACACCGTGAGTGCTGATTTTTTTCGAAGACATTTTCGACCGTTAAAAAAATGTAAAAAAATAAAAATAGACGTTTAAAAAATGATTTCTTGTTCTTCATGAGTGCTTTGATTTGACATTAAAAAATCAGACTGAGTAGCGTATTTTAAACATCGAGAAAAAAATCGCGAAAATCAGCTATTTTCGACCCGTTACACTGTGATGGATTCCTTAATTCCTTTCGACAAAATAAGCTTCCAAATTAGTTTTAAAATGTGTACAACTTTCTCTGTTCAAAATTGTCCATTTGGTTTATTATTTTTGCATCCAAAAAAATAACATCATTCAGTTTTAAGGCCAAAAGGACAATGTTGGTTCAAATTGAAGAGAATCCATTCGTATTCTCGAAACTCGATAAATAGCGTTACCCGTCCGCGTCAAACATTCGACATTACAGTCGATTTGTTCAATCAAGAAACACGGCAGCGTCTTGCCATTGGGTGAATAATGAAAAAAAAAAATCTACCACGCGTAGTCAAACATTGCAAGGTGCAATATTCACTATCACAGTAATCGCAACAGTTACCGCAGTCAGTGCAATTTATCGATCGCTTTATTAGCTGGTATGTAAAATAGCTACCACCTAGTACTATGCGAAGCACGGCTGTTGCTATTTATGTTCGCGGTAGTCGATGTAGTCGTAGTACGATCGAGGATTACGCTCGGCACGCATATCGATCGCTGATTGTCAGAAGGGCATTTTCGTGACGTGGTTTTGTATCTGAAATGGCGTGGGACGAGGCCCTTCTGACTTTTGGCTCGTAAATTGTACGCTTTACTAATCTATCTCATCTTCCACAAGTTATTTAATTAGGAGCTCGGTTATTTACCGCGAGTATAGGCGGCTCAAGCGCGACGAGCCTCTTGTAGCTTTCCCCGTAATGAGTGGTCATAAAGCGCTTCGAATTGCGCGTACATGCTACATGTTCACCATATATATATATATATATATATATATATATATATATATATATATATATATATATATAATACACACACACACACATATGCATATGTGTGTGTGTAGAAATATATATACACAGGGTGTCCTGCTATGAATGGATGATCCTGCAACTGTCAATAAGTCAGATCATGTCATACTACATGCTGTAATTTCAGTTTAGTAAAAGTCCCACGGTTTTCGAGATAAAAATCATCTGCTTTTCGTTTTTTGCATGCCATTTCTACAAATGATAATTTCTTGACCCGCTTTTTAAAAAATCCTCTTGGTTATTTGTTTTATCTAGAAAAGTCTTCTTTTTAACCTTAAATGTTAAGGCCTTAGGCCACAGTAACGTGTATGAAATGATGTGTGAATTTAACAATTTTTTTCGTATGAAAAAGTGATTCACTCATAAAATTAATTACATATCTGTTTAGTATAAATATCAAGCTGTTAGAAAATATATATGTTTTTTTTATGTACAAAATGGCCGCTACTCGAAACTTCCCGAAACAGCTTTTTTCCAATTGGCGTGACAAATAACTTCAGCAATTTTCACTCGATTAACTTCAAATTTAAAAGTTATGTTCCTAATTGCATTTCGCAGAGAAGTACGTACGGAATTTCCGATCAATCGAAAACTTTTCATTTTATGAGCAGTTTGTGAGCAGTCATAACGAAATTTTTCTCTGAAAATTCATTTCTTAACTTAAAATACCTACAACTTTCGAATAAAACGATATTGTTTAAATTCCGTACGTGCTTCTCTAGGTATTCTAATGTAGATAGACGAGAATCTTTGTTTTTTGTTCTAGGTAAAAAATTGTGGATGCGCAATGTCACGCCGCGGAGCGCCTAAAAAAAGATAACAAAAGAAAATATGAGTAGTCAGCTATTTTGTACATCGAAAAAAAAATATATGTTCTAGCAGCTTGATATTTATACTAAATAAATGTGTAATTAATTTTATGAGTGAATCACTCTTTCATACGAAAAAAAATTGTTAAATTCGCACTTGATTTTATACCTGTTACTGTGGCCTAAGGCCTTAAGGAAACTTTATGAAAAAATATATTATGAAGAATTTTCATACAAACCGATTCGAACATCTGATTTTGCTAGCCTGCGGTGTAAAAAAAATGTACTACGCATATCGTGCCAATTACTTTAAAAAGTTTCTTAGTTATTGTCGATTCATATCATTTGTAGAAATAGCATGCGAAAAACGAAAGGCAGATGATTTTTTTTAAATAACATAAAGCCCAAAGTCTCCAAAACTGTGCGACTTTTACTAAACTGAAATTATAGCAAACAGTAGGACATGATCTGACCTATCGACGATTGCAGGATTATCCATTCATAACAGGACACCCTGTATATATATATATATATATATATATATATATATATATACACAGCGGACCAATTCCGCACTCTTACGGTACGTATAGGGACTTTCGTCACATACCAGGATACTACTGGGATTTCTTTAGACACACGAGTACGTCTGCTGGTCCCGATTTTTAGAATTTTGTACGGGAGTTGTTGAGAGGGAGGAGTTACTGAACGCGTTACAGGAGTTACTGAAAGCGGGACATTACTGTGACAGGTAAAAATCGATTTTATTGCATTTTTTCAAAGTATACATACTTATTAAAGATTATGTGAAGAAAATGTCAAGTCAAAATATTGAAAATTTACCAAGTTACAGCCGATTTAGTGAGAACAGGTAGCGCAACGATTAACGCGTACTCAAATTTCCAGTCACGTTTTTCTCGAAACGACTTTTCTCGGCCTCTGCGAGAATTATAACTATTTGTGCGAGCTATAATTGTCCGATTTTCAATATTAAAAAACCAACATTTCCGTAATTGCATTAGCTATCGTTATAAGTAGCTGTTTTTTATTTAGTATTTTTTAAGCTTCCGAACATAGGTAAAAATTCCGCTAAAATTGCACTTTTTTCGTACACCCGCCGTTTTGTGAAGATTTTTTTCCCGAAAAACGGCTACCTACAACGAGAACTACATTTATAAAGATTATATAAGTCTTTTACTTTTATTTTTGTGACCTACCATTGTCAAGTTATCCATGCGGCCATTAGACCACGTTTTATATACAGAGGCTCTATTCCACCTCAGTAGCGTTGTTGATTTTCCATATTTTTAAATAAAAACTTATAGGAAGTAAGTTCAATGTATGCTTGATAACATACCCTTTTTTTCCAAATCCCAAATAAATAATCTTGTAAATGAAAAAATCGGAAAAACGGGCCGTTTTCAACCGTCACAGTGCTGTCCTCCCTTAAGAATATAGGTAGGCATTGTGAGCATAATAATACGAGCGATTGATTAGCCGATAATTGATAGAAAACAATCAATCAACTCCGAATGCAAAATTAAAATCTTTAAGTTATATGGACTAAAAAAATGGAAATTGCGAATTTTAATTACGTTCAAATGATTGGAATATGTATTTCTCTGTTTCTTATCTATTGTTGCTGTTTGAATGTAGTTAATCTCAGCCACAATTCACAAAATGGAATATCCTCAAGATGATCCAGGTATCCATGTACTCATGAATAATGTCAGACCTATACTCAACCCTTTGGTACCATACATATGGTACCAAAAAGCACTTATATTTCCTTCTTTAGCGATATACCATATTTTTACATAACATGTTTTTAGTAACTCTGACGTGCATCTCTATGGGAGCGAGTTTACATTTATTGACTCACTTTTACTCGCCATCTCTCGCGCATCTCAATTCGGGACTTTGGACATCGCGGTGGTATTTGAAGGCACCAAGCGAATGTGTTGACGACGACGGGTTCCGTGTAGCTCTCCATAGTGCTAACGGTGTAACTGTAATATTATAATTTGCCACGGTGCCATTATTGTTCCTGGTGATAATCGTATTATTGTTTCTCTTATCCCTGGCATGACCAAGCGAGGAGTTTTTTCTTAAGCCGGGATATACATTTAGACAGGAATAAATAAGCAACATTGAGGGATTTTTTAAACTAAGAAACAATTATTCTACAATTATCAAACTTTAGGTATACTTCAATAGTATATTTAAGAATAAAAAACAATTTTTTTATATTAATTCACCATCAAAATGACGGAGCTGTGGCAGAGTGTTACAGCAAGGTCGCCGCGGGAGTTCCGAATCGGCGTGCAGTCTAGCTTCCCGTAGACTTTGATTTGCAAAAAACTTCAAACATTTTTTCAGTTAGAACATGTATAGTTTTTATGTGACGATAATTGAAATGAAGAAAATGCAAATTTAAGAAGATGGCACGCATTTACAAAAAAAATCAACATTTCACCCAACATTTCTGTAAAATGTGGATTAAAAAAGTAGTTTTTTTTTCAATTTTTCAAAAACAATTCTCGTCAAGTAGAAGGTACCAATATTATCAATATTTCTACCAAGTTTCAACTCAAACGGCTTAATAGTTTTTGAGTAATCCTGCACGCCAATTTCGATAATGCAGTTTTGAGAAAAACGCGTTTGACGTTCACGCCCGCTCCGAATCCGAGCGATGAGGCACAGCGTTGACGGGCTGTAACGTATGATGTTTTTCGAATTTCGCTTTGAAACTTTGGGAAAATATTCTACATATATAGTTTTATCGTTTTAAGAAAAGAAAAAATAAGAATTTCGATTTTTTGATCGTTGTAAATGTATATCCCTTAATCCTAGCCTTAACCCTTCGACTGCACACTGGGTCATGTTGACCCCATTTTTTTCTTCAACTGACTTTATCGCAGAACGGGGTAATCTATTCGGCCGAATGGCGGCGCTCGAATGCTCAAATTCAAACCTCCGAATAAATATACTTTTTGGAACGACGGTCGACTTTGTCTTATTTTTCGTATCTACAAACCTTCCTCTTTAAAAATCTCAAAGAAATTTTTTTATATTTTGAAAGAAGAATTATGATATTTTTCGTGCAAGTACGTATTTTTCAATGCATCTCCCACTTTGAACGAATGTTTGGGCACTTAATTTTAGTTGTTTTTTAAAATAAATTTTGGGCCCTAAAATAAGGATCATTGGCTACAAAAAACGTCTCTACATAAAAATGCATATTGACCGAAATACAACGATCTGAAAACCGTCTGGGGTCGGGTCGACCCCATCTGCAGCCAGAGGTTCGTGGCGGAAGTGTGCAGTCGAAGGGTTACGTTAATGGAAAATGGAGGTAGGTATTCGCTGTACAGCAAACGTGCAAGGAAAAAGATGGGCGGTAATTTGAAGCAGGAAGATCAACTCGAACAAACCCAAACGAAACTGTGATGGGGGAGCCCATTCCATCTGGTACGATACGCAGATACAAATAACATTTCCCTCCGGTATTATGCAGTCAAGATGTATATATGTTTAACGTGGGAAATAACGAAGGGAGAACCGTCGACGTCATAAGGATATTCCAGATGTTGTTTTTCTTTCGTAAGAGTATTTTTTCGTTTCTCCCAGTTTTCAAATTTTTCTGTACCATCAGGCTCGCGTTACGTTATTGACAGTGCGTTGATTCAATCGAATAATACGACGTTGAGGACAAGCACCAAAGGGTGTACATGGAATTGAAAGAAAATAAACGTCTGCAATTCAGGGGTTATGCCTAGTTGTAAAAGTCGAAAAATCGGTTTTTTCAAAACCAATATATTTCGAGTACATATGGTCTTATAAATGTTCCCCGAAAACTTCAACGTGATCGGATCAAAATTGACAGATTTATAGGCTATTATATTGACGCCCGACGGAACTTTTTTCTTAAAAAATACTGCATCGATCTTTCTGAAATCTTTATGGCTGTTTCTAAATGTAAAAACATAGTATATGATCGAAAGATTTTTTTTCGATGCTTATTTTCGATTCGATGAACGAAAAATGCCCATTTTTTTAGCAAAAATCAAGACTCACATTGAACACGCGCCACCTTTTTTAATTCGATATTCCGGATAAATTCGAACGAATTGAATTCGATAAATCGAATCAAACTCAAACTTGAGAATCAAATACAATCGAGTAAATCGATTACAATTTAGTATTATTACACACAAAAATTGCAGAGTGTTCCTTACATTATTCTTAAAAAAAGCCAAATTTTCGTAGAAATGAATCATCACGATTTTCTGAAGAAAAAATCCCAGAAAATGAGCTGTTTTCGACTCTTACCCCCAGGTATAATCGGTTAAAACATTATTTATGTCCACATCGATGAGTTTTTAAAAAATATCGTTTTTTATTGCAATTTATTTCGAATTAATGACCCAATTTGCAAAAATAATTTTACACCGTTTAGCTGCCATAAAACGTGTATCACGCGAGAAAAATTCGCGCCATTCTGGCCACGGGGAATCCGCGGATCGCGTGTATGATAAATAGAATTCAATGCCATCAAAGTGATAATATCGAATGATGAAAGGCGAAAGACCCCAACCCACATTACTTGACGAGTCAATTGATTTTGGTTGCGCCATTTTTTTACTTTGTGTATAAGGGCAATCAGAAAGGGAGAGACGGAGAGACGGAGAGAGAGAGAGGGAGAGAGAGAGAGAGAGAGAGAGAGAGAGAGAGAGAGAGAGAGAGAGAGAGAGAGAGAGAGAGAGAGAGAGAGAGAGAGGAGTACACTCAACCAAAGTATTTACTATGACACAAAGGACCTGGGAAATCCTCTATCTATAGATCACGTATAATATCCTCGTTACACCCGAGATTTCTTTTTTACGTCGGCCTTTCGAGGACGAGTGTCTCTTCGAGTGTGTATCTCGCTCGCGATGGCGCAATAGACAAGATGTTGCGAAAGCTTCCTGCGCGAGTTTGGTAATATCTAATCGCGTTGCTCAAAGCGGACAGGACATGCGTGCGTGTGCAATTGACTATCGCGATTTGCGAATCACGGCAGTAAAGATTCCTTTTTTTTTCTTCCTAATTTCACGCAGACATTGACGATTCGTATATGGGGAATTCTGGGTAAAATTTGAAGATGGTTCGAACTGGAAAAGTTTGACAGCACTTTTTACCATTAACCCCTCGTTGACACACTTATATTTGGCCACGATTTTGACTCACTGGGTCAATTTAAACCGGATAGTACTTCATCCATCTGCCATTAACCTCTCGGTCGGTTTTTATTGAAAAAATCAGGGATACACTTTATACATTTCTTAATATGTTTGCATAATTGAAATTCGAAAAGTATAAAATTGAATTGTGAAAAATTATTGAAATTTTGTACGACCAGTTAAATGGGTAATTTTGAAATTATTAATTATTATTCTGAGTCAAATTTGAAGATGGTCGAACTGGCAAAGTTTGACAGCACTTTTTTCCATTCTTGACACACTGGGTCAATTTACACGGTAAAGCAATTTACACGGTCCACCTGCCATTAACAAACCTCGGGTCGGTTATTATTGAAAAAAATCAGAGTTACACTTTAAACATTTCTCAATGTTTTTGCATAATTTAAAATTGAATTGTTGTGAAAAATTATTGAAATTATTTATGACCAGTTAAATGGGTAATTTTTAAATTATTGATTATCATTCTGGGTAAAATAGGAAGATGGTTCGAACTGGCAAAGTTTGACAGCACTTTTTTCCATTTTTGGCACATTGGGTCAATTTACACCGAAAAGTACTTCGTCCACCTGCCATTAACAACCCTTACGTCGGTTTTTATTGGAAAAATCAGAGTTACACATTAAATATATCTTAATATTTTTTCATTATTTAAATTTGAAAAGTATAAAATTGAAATGTTCTGAAAAATTATAGATATTATTTATGACTAGTTAATTGGGTAATTTCTAAATTATTAATTACTATTCTGGGTACAATTTGAAGATGGTTCGAACTGGCAAAGTTTGACAGCACTTTTTTCCATTAACCTTTCGTTGACACACTTATATTTGGCAACCATTTTGACATACTGGATCAATTTAAAGCGGATAGTACTTCATCCATCTGCTATTAACAACCCTTCCGTCGGGTTTTATTGACAAAAATCAAGTTTTAAAAATATCAAATGTTTAAACATTTATTAATATGTCTGCATAACTGAAATTCGAAAAGTATAAAATTGAATTGTTGTGAAAAAATTATTGAAAATTTTCAATTTTTGGGAAACTGAGCATTTTATTTCAAATTGGTCCGCGTCAAAATGACCCAGTGTGCCAATGTAGGGTCAATTGTCATCACATCTTTTCGGCTGGATACGGAACGGCCAAGTGCATCTTTAAAATCGTTTTTAATATGACGACATAATTATTCATGAAATTGAATGATTGGGGGAACTGGATGTTGTTGAGTTTCGTGACGACACGACGATGAAGTCTTTATTTAAAAACCTAAACTGGTTCACCACAGTGGGGCGAAAAAGTAAAGGCTTGAATGAAATTTATTGTCGATAATTGTTTCGATAAATTTCTTTTCGCACGATTATTATTAATGAAATATTATTGTCAATTATGAATGATTTTCTGTAGGTAGAATTTTCCATGTGTGCATAACGTGAATTCAGTTTCTAATCCAGAATAATTTCTCGGCTTTGAGCTGGTAAAAAAAACGACCCGATCACGATGCTTGAAATCCGTTAATTTTATAATTGTGATAAAAAAAACTGTTTTAGACTCGATAAAAAACAACTGATGGATATGAAATTTAATCCGTGCATTCTTTCATAAATATTTTTATTAAAGGAGCGATCGCCAGAGAAATTGTTACTTTTTTTTCTTCATCTGTACACGCGAGTGAAGCTCTCAATAAACATACCCACACTCGCTTGAAAAGAGAGCCGGCTGGAAATTATGTCTTAACCAAACCAATTCCAATAATTGCAGGAAAAATTACCCATTTATCTGGTCATTTATGCAGAGGAGACGTGCCATATATTTTCAAAATCAAATAAAAAATATCAATGAGCGGGACAAATGATTATTAAAATTTCGCAATAATTAATAATAAAAAAGATGGAATAACAGAAAGTGACGGGTTTTTTCCCGTTTGGATACACTACTCGCACTACAGTATCCATGGTCGCTTGAAAAATTAACTAAAAATCATATTTTGACGATCGGAATTCAATTCCAATAATATCAATTCAAATTACCCATTTACCTGGCAATTATTTTAGAAAAAAAATATCTATGATTTTTCTAACGAAATAAATCGATAAAAATTGAAGCATGATAAAACAAATAAACGCTAAGATCACAGACACGGAGACTCGACGACCAGTCTCTGATCTGTAGATTAGCGTAGATCATCGAGGCAAATGTAATCCAGAAGATTGAATCTCCGGCTTAACGAGGCTACATTGTTGTTGAAGTTGTCTGCACTAAATTTACTACCAGCACGTCGCAAGCTTTTGCTCGTACCACATACACACACAAGAGAAGTTAAGCAGCAGCGATTACAGTGCGTGGCGCGATCGTGAAGTATTCATATCCGTGATCCAGCGATGAGAGATTCAATGAAGCCGGGCACACCCCCGGTAATTTTCAATGTTGTAACAGGTGGAGCATTACGTATTTTACTTGATTACTCGCATGCTGATATGTGTATACATGTTTTCATCTACAGATTCGTGTACGCGCAATGATATCAAGCGGCAGCTACAAGCGAATAAAAGCGATCCTGTGAGTCGATGCGAGGTACAGCAATAAATATCCCAGAGACATGCTATTGAAATATATACAAAGTGATTGGAATTTATTGCATTGATCGGAGTTTATTGGAATTATTGGATTTTATTGAAGTGATTGGAATTTATTAAAATTATTGTCTGTTATTGAAATTATTTAAACATACTCAAATTATTTGTATTTATTGGAACCATTTTAATTCATTGAAATTATTTGAATTTATTGGAACTATTTTTATTCATTGAAATTATTTTAATTTATTATCATTATTTCAATTTATTGAAGTTACTTGAATTTATTAAAATTACTTTAATTTCTTTGAGCTATTTTAATTCATTGAAATTATTTTAATTTGCAGAAACAGTAAAAAAACTCTGTATTGCGATAATAATAAATGAATTTTTGGAGTGGGAATAAATAAATAGCAAACAATGGAACATAATATTTATTGGAGCAGCAAAGTATTTCTACCATTCTAAGCCTGGATTATTTTTTTACATTACGAGCCAATCAGTAAATAAAGAAATAATTGAGAATAATTCGACGCACGTGGGACATAAGTTTATTCCATTATTCACTCACGTTAATTATCATAATGCAAACGCAGAATAAAAGCGACGAAATAGTGATCGATAATGAATAAAAAAAAAGAAAAAAAAAGAAATTTCTTCATTTCAACATCACGAGTAATCACAATCCTCGATGACACGCATTCTATGACATATTGCGATAGAATGAGAAAGTTATATGAAAAAATGAGTTTTCACGTGCACAGCTCACTTTTCCAGTCGGTGGCACACGTTGTTGTCCTCGGTAAGCTCGATCGCCGTCGACGTTACCGTTATTACGAGAACAAGGACGAGGACGAGGTCGCGTTGACTCAACCAGGATAAACCCATTCTCGCCGGTTGCCGACCCACAACCAATTTCACACAGTGTGCTGAAAGCTGCGTCGTAACACAATATAGATGAACGCGTGGAGCAGCGTGGAGAACACAAGCGCATTTGCGTTGTTTTCTCTTGCAAGTATCGGCGGTGCGGATAAGCGACGAGAAATCCGTCGGGAAATTAAACACCAAATGTGTCGTATGACAAAAGAAACATCTCCTTTTACAATGATAATAAAATATTATTATTAGCGTAGCTTTTTATCGGTGGGAAATGGCAAACAACCTTGGTCAATGGCAATTGGATATTAAATATTTATGAATTTTATTTATAAGTCAATATTTATGAAATAGTCGTCGAATTTATTCACAATAGTCATAGGAATTGTTCAAATGGAAAGTTGGGTGAGATCCACCGTGCCCAGATTGAACTTGACTTCCGTCGTCGAAAACTTTTTAATCACGCTGCATCGAATATTAGCCGTTACGATTAAAAAAAGTTATGATAAAAAATCGTATATACAGGGTAACAATTACAAGGGGGCCACAATATACACAATTACAATTGTGATGAGTAGTATTTGCGAGAAAAATTAAGCATTCTGGATAAATATCGAAATTCCATTTTGAGAAGAGCCAGATAAAGATAATCAAATTCCGAATACGAAAGACTCCTGGAAAACTTCTTTCGTGCAAAAAAATTATCAAAGATGCATTTCAAAGTGGATAAATGGAATTTGATTACATTTAAGGAGGTTGGAGTGATTCAGTTGAGTCAAATGACGGTTTTTTCATTTTTTTTCAATCAACCTCAAAAATATGCATACGAGGTACAGATTTATTCTGTGTATGCTATTTTTTTAAAATATATAATTAAAGGGCAGAATTATGCATTTTAATATTTTTATTACGTAAAGTAGAAAAACTTTTGAGTTACTACCAACTTGAAAAAGTATAATATTATCGATGATTATTATGAAAAAACTACGATAAAGAATGTTTTATATTATTCACAATGAAATTTTGAGTAATTTATAATTATGCCTTAATATTCACGTCACGAGATTATTGGCCCATGGTTTAGAATGGGCAAGATGAGGATTTTTTTTTCTAAATGTTTACAAAGATTCAGTTTGCGTTAATCCGTTGTTACAAATGGTTTATCTTGGTGCTAAATAACAAAAAAATTACATAACCTTTAGTGTGAAAGTCTTGCCCATCTAACCACACGTTAAATTACATACATTAAACTATTTTTTATCTCTGGTGTTTGGTGGTGAGAAAAGTTCAAAAAATTCGTAAAGACTCAGTATTGTCTAAATAATAACATGTATTTTTTTATTTATTAAATTCAACCTTGGATTGTGGCTAACGCTCCAACCTCCTTGAAGATGGTTTTTCAGAAGTTTTTTGTAGTCGGAATTTAATTATTTCCATTCTGCTGTCCTGAAAATGGAATTGTGATTTTTTTTACAGAATGCTAATTTTTTTCTGCCAATACTACTCATAACTAAAATACGGTGTATTTTTTTTCAAAGAGAACTTGAAAAACCATCGAATATCGTTATTTTTCGGTTGCCAAATCTCCGCGCCAGACCCTTAAAAAAACGTATGGCTACTTTGGGATTGTCACTTTGTATTGTACATAGGGAATAAATCTCTTAGACTACGGAAAATAAAACGATGTGACCACGATCACACTGAATTTTGGGTGGCCTTGTTTGGGTTTGCTTAGGATTTTTGGGGTCGCTGGTGATTGTTTGGGTACTGCATAACTTGAGAGCATGCGACGAATTTTCTTATAAATAATTTTTTTCCCCTCAAACCACGATTAAAATTTATCGCAATTTGGTATATTGTTTTTTTTCTAAAATACATCACGATCGAGTCGACACGAGGTAGGTACTATTCAGAATATTCACAAAACAAGTGTATACACCTCCTACTTTTTATCTAACATACATTTAACTACAACTTAACACATGTCGTCAAAAATATATTTGAAATACAGTGCATCAAATAATACCTGTTGTTATTAAAAAAGCTATTCATATAAAATTATATATATGTATGTGAGGAATAAATGTCAAGGATTGCGAAAAAAGACGTGAATACGATCACATTGAGAAAGCCTTGTTTGGGTTTGCTTAGGATTTTTTGGGGTCGCTGGTGATTGTTTAGGTACTACCTCAATGCATAACTTGTGAGCACGCGACGAATTTTCTTATGCATATTTTTTTTTCTCCCCGAAACCGCGGTTGAAATTTGATGCAATTCGGAATACTGTTTGTTGCAAAATTTATTACGATCGAGTCGACACGAGGCAGGTGCTATTCGAAATGTTGACCAAAAAGTATTTGCATACCTTACTTTTTATCTAACATGAAAAACACTTTTTAAATGAACTGCATCAAATAATACCTTATACTGTTTCAAAACAAACATATTTTAAAAATCACATATATGTATATGAGGAATAAATCTCAAATATTACGAAAAAAAGACGCGAAGATGATAACATT
Source organism: Ophion slaviceki (assembly GCA_944452715.1). Taxonomy (NCBI): domain Eukaryota; kingdom Metazoa; phylum Arthropoda; class Insecta; order Hymenoptera; family Ichneumonidae; genus Ophion; species Ophion slaviceki. The sequence continues at coordinate 13,954,430 of OX101786.1, read as the reverse complement.
GGGAAAGCCTTGTTTGGGTTTGCTTAGGATTTTTTGGGGTCGCTGGTGATTGTTTAGGTACTAGCCCACTGCATAACTTAATTATTAGCACGCGACGAATTTTTTTAGAAAAATCCCCCCCCCCCCAAGCCACGGTAAACCTTTTATGCAATTCGGAATATGTTTTTTTTCCAAAATATATCACGATCAAGTCGGCACTATTCGGAATATTTACAAAAAAAGTATTTGCACATCTTACTTTTCAACTGTTCGTTTTTTTCGCGTTAATAAATTTCGACCAACACGCGTAACATTTATATAAAATTCACGATATTGAAGTGTGCATCGTTGGAATGCAACGAAACTTTTTTGTCCCCAATTGCAATTTTTTTTTCTTGCCAAATCAAAGCTACGCTAAACTTTTTTTAAATTGGCATTAGAGACCTACAAACTAACTCCATCGAAAAATATTTCGGATAACAATCAAAATAGCGAAAAAGAAAATATCAAAGAATCTCCGTTGCGTTCCCACGATGCAAACTTCAGCAGCATTAAAAATCAGCATACACCATTGATTTTCGAATCCGATTGATCGAATTTTATTCTACGGCTTTTTTCAAAACTATCGAATAAAATTCCGCGCAGAATTTTTTTTTCCGAACAGTTAAAAAAATTGCTACGTGCATCTACTTTTTAAATCCATCGTCCATGAACCGTGACATTGCGCTCAATCCCGATTCGCACTAAGCCGCGTATACCTTTTGGTAGCTCGTTACATGTCTCCGGCACGTTCGCTCTCACGAACCGTTAAGATTGTACGCAATTTATTACACTGCACGTTTTTATTGTTCTCTCTATTTTTTGTTCTCGTCACTCCTAATATTTTTATCCGGAAGAAAGTGAGCTGCGAGTTCCCAGTCACTACGGCAGCGAATTTTATTCCGACGTCTCCTCGCCGATATCTTGGTGGACTAAGTTAGGATTAATCACTGACGCGACTTCGAATCTTCGCGGCCCTACGAGACGGTCTCGTCTCGAGTTTGAGATTATGACGAAGCGGTCACCGAGACGAAGACAACGCGACAACCGTAGAAATATAACGGGGACGGTTTTAACGACGAGCGCGGACTCCAAACGTTACTACAGAGATCGCGTTACCGATCGATTCAAATTTCTACACCGTACTCGCCTAGTGTTTGGAAAACATTATGGGATATGTATGAGGTATTCCACGTGAATCCGGTGGACTTTTTCTCTGACCCCCGCCAATTCGATTTATTTTTTTTTATCTGATTCCATTGACTCTAAAAGACACCCTGAATTTTTTTTACATTGTTCAAAACAGCCTTTAGTCAAAAAAAAAAATTCTTCGATAAAAACGCCCCGATTTAAAAATCTGAAAAAATTCCCAAAAATGCGTTATTATATGTAAAAATTTACAAGCTATCACCCGCAGAAGAAGTATGATTTTTTCTGTGCTTTCCGAGCGATTAACGTTAAAAAAATCCAAAAAATTCAAGAACCGCTTACTTCGGGCGGATGCTTAAATATTTTGATACCCACAATGCATTTTTTTTACAATTTTTGAATAACCAAATCACAATCACGGACCTTGAACAATTAGCAGTCAATTTTTCGGATTTTTTTTACGTTAATCGCTCAGAAAGCACAGAAAAAATCATACTTCCACTGCGGGTGATAGCTTGAAATTTTTTACATATAATCACGCATTTTTGGGAATTTTTTCAGATTTTTAAATCGGGGGGTTTTTTCGGAGAATTTTTTTTTGACTAAGGGTTACTCCGAAAAATGTAAAAAAAAATTCAGGGTGTCTTTTAGAGTCAATGGAATCAGATTTAAGAAAAATCAATCGAATTGGCGGGGGTCAGGGAAAAAGTCCACCGGATTCACGTGGAATACCTCATATACAATAAATATGAATATATGCAGAAATATATCGTATGGTTTATTATGGCGGCGCGACTCCCAAGAAGTATATAACTATACAGGGTGTCCTGTTACAAATAGATAATCCTGTCGATAGGTCAGATCATGTCCTACTATAGGCTGGAATTTCAGTTTAGTAAAAGTTCCACGGTTTTCGACATAAAAATCATCTGCTTTTGTTTTTTCGCATGCCATTTCTACAAATGATAACTTTTTTACCCGGTTTAAAAAAAAAATACTCTTGGTTATTTGTTTTATCTCGTAGTGTTCTTTTTAACCTTAAATGTTAAGGAAACTTTATGAAAAAAGGTCTTACGCAGAATTTTCATACAAACCAATTTGAACATCTGACTTTGATAGCCTGCGGTGTATAAAAAATGTACTACGCATATCGTGTCCATTACTTTTAAAAGTTGGTTAGTTATTGTCGATTCATATCATTTGTAGAAATAGCATGCGAAAAACCAAAAGCAGATGATTTTTTTTTTGAATAACATAAGATACAAAATCTCGAAAACCGTAGGATTTTTACTAAACTGAAATATTCCAGCATACGGTAGGACATGATCTGACTTATCGACAATTGCAGGATTGTTTATTCATAACAGGACACCCTGTATATTGAAATACATTCATATACAGACGATTTAAATATTTATCGATTTTGTCAACGACTGTTCTTGGTTATTGAGAATTTATTTTTCAATGTGCACTTGAATAAATCTATGATATTGAGGTTTGCATCGTTGGAAGGCAACGAAAGTTTTATAGGCCATGTTTTTTGGCCCATTCAGCGCTCCAAAATCCCACAAACATTTTTCACACAAAAACACAAACATTTTCCAGGATTCTTACTAGAGATCTTCAGCCTAAATGTATAAGAAAAGTTTTTTGATAATAACGAAAAAGAGAAAATGCAAAAATTATAAAGTATCTTCGTTGCATTCCAACGATACAAACTTCAACATCGTGTAAATCTTTATTTGGAAAATTTTGAGTCGCGATTGTCAAATATGAGGCAAAAATAAAACGATGAAAAGAAAAGATAATTGCCGAAGCTCGATTCAAATTGAAATCAATTGGTCATCTTATACAGTACCGGTCAAAAGTTTTCGATCACTTTGGATAGATGCAAAAATATATTTAAAAAAATATAATTCATTTTATAGAGCCACAGGGTATCTTCGTAAAATAATACATAAAATGAATTATATTATTCTGAAATAATTTTTCCAATTGTCCAAAGTCATCGAAAATTTTTCAGTTATCCAAAGTGATAGAACATTTGGGGGAAAAGTTTTTCTTTGCTTTTCGTTACGCGTTGACGGGACTCTGTTGGATATCGGGTTGCATGACTCTTGAGAGGGTCATAAACGCCAGAGCCGTTTATTTCGGAGCTAAGGGATACGACAGGGACAAAGGCCCGAGGGACCTAGACCCTTGTCGCAATCACTATGCTAAAAACTTTCCCATATGTATAAAATCTATCAATTGACAAATCGAACTAAGTTTCTATTATCCATTATAATTTCTACAATATCTACTCAAATTTTAGTTAAGATCATGCGATAATAATCTTCTGATCTCAACAATACATTAATCCTACGAATATTCTGATTTTAATGAAATTAATTTTAATTCATTTATAATAAAAAATAATCATTTAAATTCAAATAATTTTTGACTATTCGATGTGGATAATGATATTATGCTACCTCATAGAAATCAAATTCGTATATTAATTAAGTCTTTTCATGTAATCCATCCTTGAACTGTTCTTCTGCAGCATTATTGCAATAAAATAAACAACTTGTGTGGGGATGAGTAGTAAAATATCGTGGGGAATGTAATAAGGGGGAAGACCCCGTACACTGGAATCTGTAATAAAAATAATAATAAAAAGATTAACAAATTGATATCACGAGGCCTCGAAATGGTCCGGGAACTTTGTCATTAAATTTATCCCGTTTCAAATTAAACACCCAAGCGCTACATACTGGGCAAATTTAGGGGGCCAGTCCGCTTTGAAAATTTCAAAAAATCGAAAGCAAGCAAGACTTGAAGAAATCGACGATGATGAGCAATCAGAAGGGATTTTGTACTGTGCAGGAATTGCCGATTGAGTTTAGGTAAGAGTTTTTCATAGTATAAACTTCAAACGCGTTTTTCTCGAAACAACGTTTTTAAAATCTAGCTCCATCGTATCTCTAAAACTAATAAACCGATTGTCTTGAAATTTGAACCACATATTGTAAACATCATTCGCAACAAGATGAGCCTCGATGGTTTTAAAATTTTGATTTGAACTCTTTTTTTTGCGAAAAACTGCAAAAAAACCGTTTTTTTATTACTTTTTTCGTTTTTCATCTGCCATTTTTTTATTTTTTGATAAAACTTTATATCCGAGGGTCATTTTGTAGCTGGTGTCATACTAAATCTAATGGACTTTGATTTTTTTGTTTCAGACTAGCCGTTGCCTTAAACTATACGTTACGTTAAACTATAGTTTTACTACTTAAAAATGAATAAAAATGAATTAAAATTTTGTTTAAAATGAATTTTAAGATTTTATTTATCAAGCCCAACAACTTTTATATTCATATCTTTTATAAAATCCTCAAAAAAAAATCGCAAAAATATCCTTTTTTCGTGGCTCCAAAGTGGACTGGCCCCTGAACTAAAAATGGGCTATCGATGATGAATTTTTTTTTTTCGAAATTTGCCCCAACGCTTCTTGGAGAAAAATAATAAAATGGCGGTGGTGTTCACAGATGCGTTTGGCGTCACATTTTTCGCGATTTTAATTATCTTGCGAGTCATTGACTATAACCAATGTACTTACTCGGTTTTGCAAGCGTGCACATACGTCGAATCGAACGAGTATAATTTTCGTGATAAATACCACTACTCCGTCGGCATAGAAATAAATTCGCAACGATTCTCAAAGAGTCCCGAAGAATGTCTTCGAGAGCACCAAGTGCGTGACCATCAGCGAGTCACGCTGACAGAGACGGAGATCGCGCGGACGGTCCCGCGAGGAAATTGCGACACCTTTTATTCTCGAATGTTACAAGAATTATTTTTTATTTTCTCGCGCAGCTCACTCGTCAGTGACGATACGTGTTTGCGATACGTTTGAACCTGAGAAATTGCATATCACGTAATTCGCATAATAAACGCATAAATACGTACGAATAGCCACGCGTAAAAAAAAAATTTACCTGTTCGAATGCTCGTTTAATTTAAACTGCGGGATCTCTCGAATTCGCGAAATTATCGCAATGTTCACAGACCTATATTTACACTCCTTTTTTTTCACGTACGAATGTACATAATTTACGTACGAATGTTTATCAATTGCCACTTTATGCGAACTCTCACTCGGCGAGAAAACGTTGCCTTTTTTTCTTGTTGTGCTTTCTACCAGAATTTCGAAGATGCTTCTCGAGGAGAGATTCAAACAAAAAACGGGATTCCAATTACATCACACAATCCTGCGGCTCATCGTCCGTGTCATCGTAACGAGGCCTCGATCGCGCTCGTTCGGTTTTTTCTCTTTTCACATATTTTTTTCTTCCCACTATCGTTGCGGGCAAATTTCACGATCGTCCGACGACAACGCGAGATCGGAGTCCTCGCGATCTCGACGATTACTCGACGCGGAATTAATTGTCACCTGGCCAAGCACCGCAAAATTGCTTTTCACAGCGAAAACGTAATTGTGCCGTAATTATTTTTTTATTTACAAATTTTTGGAGGCTAATGTGCTCTGAATATAAGATGTTTAAATTGTCAACTGGCTACTGCTACCACTTGCTAGCGACTACGCTTCTTTTTGCTTCTTCCTTTTGGTCCAAGTGTCACGAGTCAGATCACTCCGTATATATATGTATATATATATATATATATATATATATACATATATGTCCACACACCCACATCTACACACATATGTACATATGTGTGCACTACATATACATACTACCTCTACATATATATATATATATATATATATATATATATACGTATGTGAAGACCACACAAATGAGGGATGTTCCCTGCACACGAAGCCCCGGGCAATTGCTCGTGTCTCTACACTCGGAATGCACTTGTGGCACAATGAACTCCGACCCCTGCACCCTCTCTCTCTCTCTCTGTCCCCCACAACCTAGCGTGTCCATTCATATTGCTTGTCGGCCGGCTAAAGGGTGCCGTACTGTGCGTGGGGATCACGACGACAGAGATATTAATTAAGTCTACATTCGTCCCATATACACGTACCGATTGGTACGGAACAAAATGGCGCGACTCACATTACTCTAGGCGTTAAAAGATGTGGGCTGAGCCCTGTCGTTTCTCAGCAGTCGATTTATGTATGTGTGCCTATATATATACATACATATATAATTATATGTACGGCGTTCCAGGCCAATGGGACGTTGCTCAGTAAGTTGTCTAATTTTCGAAGTTCTTGTTACAATGGTCAAAACTATCACTTTTTGCCGATTTTTACGGCAAAGGACCGAGCAAAAAGGGACATTTCTTTAATTTCCATTTTCGAAAATATTTGTTTTGACCTGATTTGGAAATTCATATATTTTGGATTGGCAAAAAAGAAGAATGAGAAAGAAGTGTCATTGATTTATTTTTGTACAGAGATTTTTTAATTTCTGTAGTAAGAAGGAGGAAATTAGACCATAGGAGGAAGTCACCAGATGATAAGTCCGAGATAGGACGATGTCTCGTAGGAAATGAAAAAAAAACAAAACTGGTTAGAATTTGTGGATGTGAAGTGTTCTAAAAATAGTCATGGGAGAAACGCAGGGTGGCGAGTATCAAGCGTGGCCGATGTTGGAATGGAATGGTCTGTACATGAACTCACGAGTGTCTCTTGAAAGCGGGAGGGCCACAAGTGAAAACGTCGTACCGTTGTGAGAGTCGTAGAAAAAGTTTATCCTATCACAATACAGAGCCACTCGCTGGGTGTCGACGTATTTATTTTGTTTGCAATTAATATGGATGAATATGTGCTCCAATTTTCAATGTAGGTTACAATAGCCACGTTGCGTGGAAAATGATGACGTCATATTTTTATTCAGGCAGCTTGACGATTTTCTTTGCCTTCTGCCATTTTTATTGCAACGAGGGGGGTGGGGACGGAAATTTATCGAAAAAAATATAATGGCTAGTGGAGATACCGATTCTTTTTCCTATTACGTAATTGACAAAGATGAACATACAATATTTTATGGAAAATGAATATAAGGTTATAAAAATATAAACTTATCTTTATTTTCATGAATAATGATTTTAAATAATAAAAATAATGTAAGTACATCTAAAAGTAATATAAATAAAATTAAATGAGTTCACATTGAACTCGTATTAATGTGTTATTCCTAGTAGCAACAGTCGAAAACAGCCCATCATTTTTCGGATTTTTTAAAGAAAATCGTGCTGATAAATTTCCACAAAAATTAGGGATTTAAAAACGTATCATCTTAAGAACACCCTGTAATTTTTGTTGTGTAAAAATATTCAATAATAATCGATTTACAACCGATTTCCGGGCACTACCTTGAAAACGTCTTTTCCGGTGAACAATATAATGTCTTTCTGAACCAGGTTATCTAAATAAAAAACCAAACGGATTTCGTTAGTATATTAGTTCATCCCATGAACAATCGGAGGAATTTCCGAAATATTAAAGTAAATAAAAATGGCGCGTGTTTTAAATGAGTCTTGATTTATGCGAAAAAATTGGCATTTTTCGTTCATCACATCGAAAGTATACATTGGAAAAAAAATCTACCGATCAAATACTATATTTTTGCATTTAGAAAAAGCTTTAAAGTTTCAAGTTTCGAACGACGCTTCGCACGTTCCGACGGGCGTCATCAAAACCGCCTATAAATCTGTCAATTTTGATCCGATCACATTGAAATTCTCAGGGAACTTTTATAAGATGATATACTGTCAAACTTTATGTGTGTTGAAAAAAAGTGATTTGTTTACTTCTACAACCAGGCATAACCCCTTAATCGATTAAATTTACGCATCTAGTTTTCCAATTTTTAAGTTCTGAAACATCCTCGTTTTTCATTGTATAATAACGACAATAATAATAATAATAACGAGGAACGAAATTATTTGTAGACGCATTATTGTAACGCGAATGTCACGAGCCAGTACTTATCGTTACGTAACGAGCTTTCGTTGTGTTTTCGTGTGCACATGTGTGCATTGTGGTGGGCTCGTGTGTAGAATTTATATAGGAACGGTAAAAGTGATGTACAGCAAAGTGGAGCAAAAAAGAGGCGAGCTCTCAAGTCACTTGCTCGTCCCCTCTCGATTGTTCGTCGTAGACGATCGTTCATCCGGTCGGTGAGAGGAACTCTCCGCTTCAAAATTGACTACTTGTATTCACAATATGTCCGAGTGCATAAACACCTTGACAACTAGCCGCTCTACTTCGTGGGAAGCTTGCCAATAGCCTCGCTACAATCATCATGATATAAAAGTCGTTTTCGGCGACCAAATGCATCTCCCGTGTTAAAAAAATGCAATGAAAACAAATTGGACGACAAGTTACACGTACTTTAAGGCAGTATTCTAGTCTAGAAATAAGGAAAAAATCAATTTTTTGGGCATTTCCTTAAGGGGCTATACAAGTGTAAACGCCGAAAATTTGGGTGATTTTCGTGAATTTTTTAGAAGAAAAGCACTCAATTAAAGTTTTCGGAAAATTAAGAATATATTTGGCTATATTTGACCTGTATTGCATAATTTTTTCATAGAAAAATATTGAGACCCAAGCGACTTATGCGCTGCCTTCGGAGGCGCCAAAAAGAAAAGTTCCTCCACTGCTGACATGATTCCTGCCGATTGAGTAGCTGAAACCGAAAAAGGAAAAGATGTCGTTGAACTGGAAGGTATTTCCTGTACAATGACGTAGGATTTTCGAAAAATATCAAAATCTAACAAAATGGCGTAGTTATGAAAAAAAGTCAGTTTTCTTGCCTATAAAATGGTCGTTTTGTTCAATGCCAAATCGTCAATTTTCATCCAATCAAAAATATCCCACGTCATTGTAGAGTAAATATATTCAAGAGTACTCAGTTCAAATTTCAAGTCATTCGGATAATTGCTCTTTGAGTTACAATGTTAGCAAATTTGAAAAATCTCATTTCGAGGAAAACGCGTTTAAAGATTTAACTATCGATTTTTGCAAGATAAAATGATATTTACCATAAAAACTGCTAATTACAGAATATTCTTGAAAGTATAAACTTTCGAAAAAGGCAACAAAAAAATCGATTTTCTGAAAGTGTCACACTGGTATAGCCCCTTAAAGTATAGACTCAAGAATATGTCCTCGAAAGGAAATTTCGAAATTCCCAATATTTACGAAAACAAACGAGAATAGGATCGATCGGTCGAGCTACGAACTTTAGAAGCTTCTAAGGATGCTAGAACTGCTCGCGGGGAAGAACGAGGTTCGAAAAATCATCGTGTCGAAGTCGAGGAAGGCACACTCTGCGAGGCAGGAATGGCCGATTAACCCTTCGACTGCACACTGGGTCATTTTGACCCCTTTTTCCACTGAGTGTATGACAGCTGTCTAAAAAGGACCGGGGGTCAAATCGACCCCGTTTATGCCATAGTGCGGTGAGAGTGAAAACATTTTTTTGTATAGTTTGGCGTTTTATTACTACATGTAAGGGAGTTACGAAAGAAAATGCTCATAGATATTGTTTATTTAGCGCTACTATAGTAAATTATGTATTTAGAATGCCGATGATAAAACTAAAAGCAAGCGTCCGTTATGCAGGAGGGCTATGTGCAACAAGCACCGAATGTACCTATGCGTCGATTGCGTTAAATGTCAATAATTAAGTCATTGAAGTAAAAAAAATGCGGAAAATATACGTTTTCAACAATTAATCCGCCGAAGGAATCGATTTTTTCCATTTTTCACTATCCTTTTTCGAAAGACGGTCGACAATGCCTTATTGTTCGTATCTACAAACCTTCCTCTTTAAAAACCTCAAAGGACTTTTTTTTATATTTTGAAAAAAAAAATTATGATCTTTTTCGTGCCAGTACGTTTTTTCAACGCTTCTCTCACTTTGAGCGAATGTTTGGGCACTTAATTTTTGTTTTTCTTAAAAAATAAATGTTGGATCACAAAATAATTGACTATAAAAAACGTCTCTACAAAAAAATACACATTTGCCGAAATACAACGATCTGAAAACGTCTGGGGTAGGCGGAAGTGTGCAGTCGAAGGGTTAATATAACCGAAGCATAACATGACCTTATACCACTTAGATAGTTGCGGTTGTCTGCAATTGTACGCAAACTTTAAACGGGTTTGTCTCGAAACTACTTTTTTCACCCTCTTTGACATAAAATCACGAGTTTTATTCTACCGATTGACTTGAAATTTGGTATGAATCTTCAGTATATGTCACTCTATCGACCCTACCTCGGGCATTGCGAAAAAATTATTATTACTATTAAAAAATTATCTTTCAAAAAAATTGGGCGGAAAATTTATCTTTTTTCGGACAGTCGCCATTAAATATTATTTTCTCTTCGGTACCTGCAATACTGACATTCTTATTGTTCAAACAAAATTGGTTTTATTTCTGTTTCAGATGAATGGGAGCTTTGGAATCATGTCAACCCTTTTTTCACGGCCATATTTAGAGGCCCATAACTTTTTAAATTTTTGTTTTTTTGCACAACATTTTTTTGTAGGTTCTTAAAACATCGGTGAAAAGACTGTAGATAGTGGACACTAAAAAATATATATATGCTTTTTATCTAGTCCAAGAAAAGCGTTCGAAGGCTTTTAGAATACTGCCTTAAAATGATATATTCTTTGTGTTGAAAAAAACTACATTATCATGGAAAAAATTATCGCATATCACTTTTCCTTTAATAAGGAAAATCGCGTCCTCTCAGGTTCTCCTTGACGGATCCAGACGCAAGGAACTGCAGAAAAATTCTGGAGGCCTTAATTTTCGCATTCCAAAGGTTCAGGGAAAAAGCATCATCCCTTCTCACGCAAGCTTCCCTAAAAATGAACAAACAGACGGACAGTAATTCCAAAATCGATTGTTGACATTTCAGCATCGTTTACTAACCCTACCACCTTAATTTCAGCCCGAAAAAATGAATCTGCATGTGCATAATATAAGTAGGGTTGATTCGAAATAGAACTGAAACGCGGCGAAATAAAACGAGCCCGAGTAAACATTGACTGGACGAAAAATCCACGTGTCCGGAGTTAATAGAGTCTCGGAGAAGTCGATGGCGATTGGGTCGGGGCCAATTCAATTAAATAAATCGTCGTTTTCGTTTTTTTTTTTCAACAGTGCCACTTAACGCATTACGGATAAATCTCTCATATCCTGAGAGTTTCGTGCCAATGCGTGCGGAAACTTGACCGACTTGTACCTGCGAGGCGAGAATTTCAGTATTTAAAATATGACATAAATTATAGATTTATTTTCAACTTTCCCGAGAAAGCGGAGGATTTCGTGGACTCGACAGATCATCCTACTCTCTTTTTTCAGTCTTACGGGGGGAGATACCCCTTCAGTCTTAAGGGGGAGGCGAGGAAAAAACTGCTGATTGTCATCATTTATTTTTTAAGGAAAGATTTTTCCAGCATTTTTTAGGCCTAGGGTACATATTTTTAATGCTTTTGGCTGGTACATGGTATTTTAAAAAAATAATCTAAAAATGGTGGAGGTATGGCCCGTTCTTCTAAACTGCATTTTCAAAACTGGCGTGACGTATAGCTAAAAAACTGATCGACCGATTCGGTTGAAATTTGGTATAAATCTTTCTAACACTATTGTCTATAATAACAGGACCCTAAAAGATTATGAAAATTGAAGAAGAAAAAGTATTTTTATTGCAGAATGTAGCCATTTTTTTCAGATTTTTCTTGGTTCATATTCTGCGTATGAGTGTTAATAAAAGAAAAATCTTCGTTGGTTTTTTTTCAGATTAATCCTACCGACGTTATGTGTCACGTCGTCTGATAACATCCGCCGCAACCCGTGTCATACCTCCGACATTTTTAAAAACAATAATAAAAAAATTTTAAACCATGTCACAGCCAAAATTCGTAATAAAACAATTTTCGTTCTGTGAAAAATTATGCAGGCTTGCGATTTTTTTTACGTTAAAGACGATGAGATTAAGCATCTTTTACAATTTTTGTATTGAAAAATTGAAAAACGTAAAAAGTGGCTTCGCTGTTTTTAAAAATTAATTTAAAAAATACCATGCAACAACCAAAAGTAGTAATAAAACATACCTTAGGTTTAAAAAATGGTAAAGAAATATTTTATCAAGAAAAAAAAATCATGAAAATCAGAAATTTTTTCCTCGTTTAAAGGTATCTCCCCCCTTAAGAAATGTATGTCACGAGGCGAAAAAGTTTGACTTTTCCATGTAATCGATCGAAAAATATAATTGTCACGCAATTATTTGCAATCGCCAAACTTTCACACGAGAAACAGTTCGCTGCTCCAACTACACGAGAAAAGACTATCGATCTTGTCATTTTTATTTTACTTCCGTACAGCAACATTCTAATACCCGCGACGATCCTCGTCGAGTCGTGTATGCGCGAGTCTAAATTTCCCACGTATTAAAAGCGAGTCTAATACGTGACGACGTGCTTTGCTGTAATAATTATCGAAACAGAGCGTCTCTCGAGAAATTCTGTTTTTCTCACGGTCTTGACACGCAAAAAAAAACATCGCCGGCAGCAGCATCCCTCGTTAGTTGCACGGAGGAGAGGCCCTTTCGGGTTTCATCATCGTCGTATGGAGGCGGCAGTGTCGGGAGGCTAATCGCTTTAACGATTCTCAACTTCCCTGCCCTTTGCTGGTTTTCAGGAAGTCGGCGATGTGATGTACATATAACGAATTTTTTTTTATAGTGTCATCATTTTATTTTACCGAAAAAAGGTGTCTTTTGTTCGAAACACTTTTTTTATTTGGCCATTATTTTTTGGAAAGATATTTAAATTTATAGCACTCCACTTCGAAACATAAATTAATCTATACTGAGTACGGCGAATTCATAATTGAGAAGCTAAAAAGATTTTTTTTTTTAAATATGTCGAAAAATAATGGCAAAATAGAAAACATTGGAAAAAGTTACCTTTTTTACGTAGAATAAGATGCCGCTTAAAAAAATGGGCTTCCATTTTTTTTTAATTTTACGTGAAATCACGTCGAAAACGACATATGTACCAGTTAATATATATATATATATATATATATATATATATATATATATATATATATATATATACAGGGTGTCCCAGAACTCAACGTCAAGCCGAAACGGGGTGACAGGATTGATTGTAACCATCATGAGAAAAATCAGAAAAAAAATCTATCCCATGCAGTTTGAAAATTATGGGCATTTAAGAAAAACCTAGAAATTTGGTCAAACTGTAACCATTTTTCGGTTATTGTGGTTAATTTTTATTATTTTTGTTCATTTAAACTTTGGAACCGTAACCCTAAATAACATTTCTAGAATCACAGTCAAAAATAATTACACAATTGCCCCAAGTTTCCTAGAATTAAGACTATTTGTTAAACTATGAATTTAAAACTTTCAAAATTTGTCTACTTTGAAAGGCCCTGCTTTAAAAAAAAAGTACTAGAGTGCCTTGGCAAGTGCCATTAAAAGTTGGCGCATTTAATCAGGATTGTAAAATGGTACAATACTTGTTAGTTTCATACTAAAAAAAACGAGTAAAAAAATTAAAACCTCAAGTAACCCGATTTTTGTTAACCCATTTTACTCAGTTAAAATGTTTTTTATTCGCACAAGCTCTTGGTAGGTTCTTAATTTTACGGCAAAATGATGAGAGAGATGGATAGATGGATAGTGCCGTTTAAAACATTTTAACTGAGTAAAATGGCTTGACGTTGAGTTCTGGGACACCCTGTATATATATATATATATATATATATATATATATATATATATATATATATTACCTATTTTCTATAGCGGCATCTTATTCTACGTAAAAAAGGTTACTTTTGTCCAATTTTTTAAAATTTATTTTGGCATTATTTTCCGACATATTTAAAACTTTTTTTTCAACAAACTATATATACCACCCGGTATATATGTCATTTTTAAAGTGATTTCGAGGCAAACTAAAAAAATTACATGTAAAAAAATATTTAAATTACAAGCTGTTATTTAATATACTAAAAAGTAGGAAATAATGTTTTTCACCAAGTCACCTAAATGTGACTATAAATAAAAGCTTGAGGTGCTGAACTTTTCAAATGTTTGATAATTTTGATTGATTCAGTTTAATTAACCGTATTTAATTTAGCACAATAGTAATTGGAGAAATTCTTATCACACGTTTATACTCACTCTCAGGATTTTTATTTAAAACATCTAAGGTTGTTTTACAGTAAATTAAATACAGTTGATCTGTTGACGGATTCATGTAAATTGAAGATTGTATGTCTAAATTTTGAGCGCCCCACGCTTCTATTTATTAGGTGACTTGGTGAAACAAAATATTTTCTACTTTTTAGTACATTAAGGGGTCTTCTCACTTTAGACGCTAAAAAAGGTTATTTTCATGATTTTTTTACAGGTTTATATTATAGATATTGATATAGAAGTTGTTACACTTCATAAATACACTTTCGAAATACATAAAAAAAAAATTATTTATTTATTTAAGTCACTATTTATAGACGAAAATGGTAGTTAAAGAAATGTCCTAAAAAATCCTAGGTCTGCGCTGTTGATGAAATTTTGGAGATGGATCATCCGAAACAATAAAATTAAACGGTTTTAGATTCAGTATGTCAATGGCTATAGCGCATATCATACCATTTTTGATATATGCAAAAATAACAAAATGGCGGACATTTTTAGAAACAAAAGTGTTTTTTCACCGTTTTTGGCAAAAAAATAGTAAATATAAAAATTTTAAATTTCATGAGGATCGGAAAAACGTTGTTTCGAGAAAAACGCGTTTAAAGTTTGTTTGGGTTACATGAATACATAAAAAAAATCTTTTTATATATTTCGAAAGTGTATTTATTAAATGTTACAACTTTTATATCAAATCTATAATATAAACTATCAAAAAAATTCATGAAAATAGTCTTTTTTAGCATCTAAAACGAGAAAACCCGTTAAATAAACGCTTGTTTTATAAACAAAATTTTTTTACCTATAAATTATTTTCTACTTTTCAGCCTTTCATTGATTTTGATAGGTGTTAGTAGTAGTTTACGAATTCGTACGTTAGGAACATGGAATGCTTGTAAAAAGTAACAAAGACTGTAATTGGGATTGAACTTACGACTAATTGCTGCATATACACTTTTCACATGCACACACAGTCGGCTATGACTTTGTTTGTATGTGTTAGTGAGGTTCTATATGGACGATTAGATATCGTTAGCTTTTCATGAAAAGTTGAAGATTACAGATATGTTGATTTTTTTAACTTGAATCATGCATTGTCACCTTTTAAATGCATGTTTGCAAAATTTCAGAGCCCTAAGTAGCCGGGAAGTGGGTGAAAAATCTGACAGAAAGTCAAGTTAAATAAAAGCTTGTAGAAAAGATGGAAACCCATATTTTTCACAGCTACATCTTATTCTACGTAAAAAAGATTACTTTTGTCAGATTTTCCTTTATTTTGCCATCATTTTCGGCCATATTAAAAACTTTTATTTAACAAACACGAAATAGTTTCAAATACGTTATTATTATTCTTTTCACTGTTGTCGTTGTTAGATATTCGTCTCTCGATTCTGTACACCATGGGGCATTAACAAAACTGTCGATGAAAAGTTCCATGGAGTTATACGCATCAGGGAGAAACGTAAAAAAAAAGCGTTAAAAAAACGTAATTTTAGCGTTAGATTGCAACATTTATATTAGCACACCACTTCGTGTGAAAAAAATGGAAAGTCCAGCACTTTATTCTCTTCAGGTGAGAGTACAGGAAAGAATATCGGCAATTTAGTCGTATTCTCTGATGACAGAAGTACATACGTGTGTTTTTTTGTAAAGCCACTAGCGCTTTCGCTAATTTACACAACAAGGACTCAGCGTCAATAATTTGGAGTACTCGTAACTGCGGGCATAATGCTACACGGGACCCAAAATGATGAATGAAAAAAAGAAACACCTTCCACACAAGCGTTTGCGCAATAGTTGGGCTAAGAGGCGCGCGGGATTTGACGCCTCGTTCGCTCCGAGTGCTTTAAAAGTGTAATAAGTATGAGTGTGTTGTGATCGTTGTGCTGACGATCATTTCTGTATGGCAATTAATCTTCTTCGAGCATCTTTATTCACACAATTTCGCACCGAAATAATCACTCTCCGGACAGACAGTTGTTACGAAGATGATGTTTTTCTTTGGACCGTTGAACCCCTGAGAAAACGTAACACGTCGCATTCATGCTGGAATAGGCTGAAGTGCGTGTGTCACTTTTTTCACGTTGTCTCAATTAGCGTCGGGAGACATTCTTCGGGAGAAAAAATAACGAGGAAAGAAAACTCGACGGTGGTGATGAAAATTGAACGAACACGACTTTTTGTGAGCGAGAGAGAGAAAGAGAGAGAGGGCAGCCAATTAGTGGTCCTTATCCTAATAATTTATAATGCTCAAAAAACCATCGCCTAATTATATCGAGAGAACGTCCACCGAGGGAACGTACAAAACATCTGATACCTTTCCAGCTCGATATTAATTTTATTATTATTATTATTTAATATATATTAAATCATATATATTAAATTATCAAAATAAAATAACATTGATAAAATAATTGTCAATTTTATTATTTATTTGATTATTTAACTTTTAATTTTATTATTTTATTATTTAACTTTATTATTCAACTCGATATTAATTTTATTATTGGTATTACGATTCTGGAACGTATGTCGTCATTGGTATGTACGTAAAGTAATTACGATTGAGTGCGAGGACAAATATGTAGGAGGCATGAAAAAAAAGAGAGAGGTAACGAGACGTTGACGGTGCCTCATTGTCAACTATTCTCTCTCGAGGCAACGTGTGTTTCCTTGAAAATTTCTTCCACTAAACCAGGTACGCTCATTGCAAGGCCGTAAAAAATTTGACGTACTTTGTCCGATGCATTTCCGTACTGCGCTCTTCGACGCCCCGCCGGTGACATTCTCCCTGACTGACAAACAGGACGAAAAGAATAGTGTTACGAGATTGCACACATTGGGAGAATTTAAAGGACCATTTCAGTGTGATTAGCTTGAAAACTGCTGATCTTCATGATTTTTTTTTGATGCGGTAATCAGTCCGATTTTTTTGTTTATTCAAATGACTTACGTTGTACATAAAAATATGTTTTAATGCGTTTTGTTACATAATTTTTTTGGCAACTGCAATGAATTTGGGCAATGATGCCCAAAAAAAGCGCCTGGTGGTGGAAAGTGTTAGTCCTCCAAAAATTGTCTAAAAGAAAAAAAAAAACAAAACGATTATTAATCGGTATGAAAAACTGCAGAGGCCTACGAGGATTTTTTTTGTTCAATAAAGATTAACAAAATGTGTCCATTTGGAAAATTAAGTGTTTAATTGGGCCTTTTTTGACAATTTTTCTTTAGAACAATGTGAAATTTTCAAATAAAGAAAAACGCTTCCATACGACATTGAGGGGTTATATACAGTCAAGGGGCCCAAAATGATCGATTTTTAAAGATTTTTTCTTGCGAAGATCTTTAAATATAGATAACGAAATTTTCTGTGTGTGTACTTCAATATATGTACATTACGGAAAAAGATTAAAAATTGTTTTTCGAAAATCTTTACGTGAAGAATGACGTGGCAAAATTTGAGACGGATAGCTTGAAGATTCTTCGTTTAAAATCTTCCATATTTTTGAAAAACGATATTTCGAGAAAAACGCGCACTGTCCGCGCCAGGTCTCACGCAGCTGGTCGAATCCCTTATTCTAAGAAAAGCTCTAGCGACCGGAATAATTCGAATTTCGCGACCAAAATTTAACAGCATGTTCATGAAAGTTCAAATTTTTGGATAATGCAAAAAAAAACTATTTGGAAAAAAGCATGCTGAAATGGCCCTTAAGGCCTTATATACGCGAAAAATTTCAAAAATTTTCATTTTTTATTATTTTTAATTCCATTAGCCTGAATGGTTAGGAATATTTTAAGCTTTACAGAATTGAAAAAATCCAAAAATTCCAAAAATGAGGTAAGATTGCATTTATAATAGATACCGCGCGGCGCGCCCGACCGCGAACTTCAAAGCAGTTTTTCCACGATTCACTTTTTTGAACCTTGTGAAAGTTCTAACGCTTGAACGAAGGTTCCGATCGCTTTGAAATTGTTACAACATATTCTAAGTAACATCATCTATCGTGTGAACCACAGAAAAAATTTCAATGACACAAAAAAATATAAAAAATACCGAGAGAGAATTGAGTAAAAAATTTTAAGTTTCGAATTTTTATTATAATAATTTTTTTTCAAATAATATTGTTGGTTCATACTGAAGATACATTCATTATGCAACAATAAATATGTTAATTTTTTTTCAGACACCCACATCGATGCCGAAAACTGTCACCATCAACGCGCGCGCAAAAAAATACATTGCTTTATTATGTTATATTTCCGCCATTTGTTAATATTTCTGATTTTTTTTACATATACTAAACCATGTGCATAAATGATCCGTAAAAAAATGTAAATATATGCGTCATTTGTTTCAACCGCATCTGGAAAAGGATCTTCGAAAATCGGCGAAATCGCGTATATAAGGCCTTAAGTCGTCGGTCCGAACGAACTCTTGCACAATCGTTCGTACGACGTTCAAGTTGCAAGAACCACGTGTCGTACGTGCATCAAGCGTATTCATAAGAATAACAAAGAAAACATGAAATATGTGAATACCCGCGCGACAAGCGAGACAGAACTCGGCACAATGCAACATAAAGTGCACGCGAACAAAGTGAACGCTCCTCGACTTTCTCAAGCGCTTATACATTAAAATTTGTTTTTACTCCGTGGAAAAACAATATTCTTACTCTGTCGACGATGCTGATCTTAGATCGACCGCGAGGCTATGAATTTTCTCACGGCAGAATTATTCATCGATATGCGTTTATGCAGTGAGTCGAATTTGAGACGACAGGGCGGAGAACATTTTGCAAAGACGGTGCGAGTTTGACTATGACGAAAATCAGTAATTTGTTTTGGCAAGGGATATATGGGATCGTGTTTCCTGAATGGAGCATGAGATTTTTTTTTTAAAGCGCACGTTCGAATATATGCACTTATAGGTAGATGCGGTTTTTGAGGCGTCACACCTCGCTTGTGGTTCGAAAAAAGAAAAAAATGTAGTGAATTTTTTTCTGTGAAAATTGTGCAGATTTTCGATTTTTTTTTCACGTTAAAGAATATAGATTTACGTACCTTTTGCCATTTTTTTTATTGAAAAATATTTATAAATGCGGTAGATTGCGGTTTGTACGAACCGCTGTTTAACGGGGTCTTCTAGTTTCTCAGGTCGAAAAAATCGATTTTTTTTCCATAAATCACATCTACAACATGTGTAGAAAATGTGTGCCAAAGGATTTTTCGATATTCGAAGTGGTTCACAAGTATAAATCACATGCGCGAACTTTCAAACGCGTTTTTCTCGAAACACCATTTTTCGAAACGGTGACCACGATATTTCAGAAACTACTGCACCGATCTTGTTCAAATTTATACAGCATCTTTAATATGTTATAAGCCAGCGATTGAACTAGGATTATCATGATTGCTTCGATAGTTTTTTTTGTACGAGCGAAAAACTTAAGAAAAAATGAGTAAAAAATAGAATGTAATTTTCAAAAGTGTATAAAAAAGTCAATTTTTGTAATTTAGAATTCGCTCTAGTTCAATCGCTAGTCTTAAATTTGAAGATTAAAATGCCGTTTAGTTTTTTCATTTCAGATAAGCAGAACAGCCGCAATCTTGGTCACCGTCAAGCACCTCTTGATGTCTTCTTGTCGGCCACTATAACGTTTATTCTATTATATATTTTGACTTCAAAAAATTTGTAAAGCTTATTTAAATGATAATAAAGATTATGCAAAAACAATGAGATTGATTCTTTCGATGCTTTGCCCGTAAAAAAATTATTGAAAAAGCCGTAAAAAAACAGCCGAGAAACTGAGGACCCCGTTAAAAAACGTCCTTCGCCGTGATAGCTGAAACTGCTGCTTGGAAACAAATCATCTGAATGAACGAAATCACCCGTATTTCTTTTTTGCATAAAATTATCGAATACTTGGAAGAAGGCTTGAATAAAATATAGATTTTTGAAAAAATGCGCGCAGCTCAAAGTGAGAGTATTGATTTTTTGTGAAAAAAAACACTAGTTTCGTTGATAAAAAAAATTATGCGTCGAAAAAAACCTTCGCTCAAGCACTGTTTTTTGATATTTACAAGAAGCTTGAAAAAATTGAAGCCGATCGGTGCAGTGATTTTTGAGATATAGTGGTCACTGATTTTGAAAAAAATAATTTTGAGAAAATGATAAAATGTAATTTGAAAAACCCATAACTCCCTCAATTTTGAACGGATCGACTTGAAATTTTTAGGGAATGTTTTTGAGAGGTTATATTTGAGAATTCGTCGAAAACGAAAAAAAAGGGGTTTTTAAAAAATTTCATCTCCATGTAAGCCCTTACGGGTCTTGCACGAAAATATTGCGACTAAAAAAATATGATTGTTAAAGATTTTTCCAGTCCTTTGTGCTACAACAAGCAAAACAACTGCTTCAAAGTATTCCATACATCATAAAGGAATGTTACGGCACAATGTGACATGTATGTCACACTCCCTTTATTGCTTTATAATAAGCCCCCTCATAATTAAAAAAAAAATTTAAGCACTAAATAATACGTGTTTCTTTATTCACTAAAAGCTAACATGAAGTCAACTATTTTTTAATTTTTGAATTTTGAAGGGTTGAAAAACATATAGCCATCTCACAATTTTGACCGTGTATGAATGTATATAAAATTAGAGTACGCCTGTTGCACGCTGAATCGCAAATAAGCGCGATCGTTTAAGGGGGGTAGATTCTTTTAGGCGAGGACAAAATTTGCTGATCGTCAAGATTTGTTTGTTTAAAGGAAAGCTTTCTTTGTCATTTTTACACTTACGGTATATTTTATTACTACTTTTAGCGGTCACATGGTATATTTTATCAATCTTTAAAAATGGCGGATGTATGGCACGGTTTTCTGAACTGCATTTTCAAAACTGCCGTGACGTATAGCTAAAAAACTAATTGACCGATGCTGATGAAATTTAGTATAAATTTTCCTAACCTTATTGCCCGAAACATGATCCTAAATGTTGTTGAAAATAAAAAAATAAACTTTTTTTTTTATTGCAAAAGATAGTCACTTTTTTCGGAAAATTAAATCTTTTTGTTTCAAAGCGTACCATTTCATCGATTTTCAACATTTCTCCCTTTTTCTTGGTTCATATTCTGAGTATAAGTATTAATGAAAGAAACATTTTCGCTGGTTTTTCTCATATCAAGCGCGCCGACACTACATGTCACGCCGTCTGACAACGTTCGTTACTGGTCCGTTTAGAAGACCGGGCCATACCTCCGTTATATTCAAACATGAATAAAAATACAAAATACCATGTAACAGCCAAAAGTAGTAATAAAACATAAGACTCAAAAATGGTGAAGAAATGTTTCCTTAAAAAAAATCATGAAAATCACAAAAATGTTCCTCCTCTAAAGGTATCCCCCCTTGAAGCACCGTTACATAATTGTATCTGTCCTTCGGATCATTAGCGTCACCGTGATGTGTGCTCGGTATATCTTCGGCGAGCCACGCCGGCAGGAGAGATCCTCGTGAAAGGCAAAAGTGAAGCGAGAGGAGCGTATGTACACGTAACCGGAGCGTTTTGCCGCTCCGTTTCGCACCGCAGACAAGATTGGGTGTGTTTTTTAATCCGTGATCAAGATACGTTCATGCGCTTACTCCCAGGCTTTTAAGATCGCGAAACCCTTTGCTTGAACGTCCGTGTTAGTCCAGTAAGAGACGAAAATCCAGCACTTTTTAGCGTAGAATGTGAACTTTTGACTGAAGGTAGATGGTTGTATACTAAAAGTAGCCCCAATAAAATGTTGCATCTCATCTCGCCCCAAACCTAAGAAATAGGGGTTGAAAACCGAAAAATCGCCGTATCTCGATAATGAATAGCCCGATCAAAAAATGTTTCAAACAAAAGTTGTTTGGAATAATAAAATTCGTATAACGTTATCTGACGTCCAACCCCCTATCTTTGAAAATAGCGGCACAAAAACGATTCGAAAATTCGGGGTTGATGCGTGTGCGAGCGGAGTAGACATATCGTTTTTGTGCCGCTATTTTCAATGATAGAGAATTGGACGTCAGATAACTATATATGTATTTTATTATTCCGAACAACTTTTGTTTGAAACATTTTTTGATCAGGCTATTAAATATCGAGATACGGCGATTTTTAAGTTTTCAACCCCTATTCCTTAGGGTTGGGGCGAGTTGAGGGTCAACATTTTATTGGGGTTACTTTCAGTATGCAACCATCTAACTTCAGTCAAAAATTCATATTCTACGCTAAAAAGTGCTGGGTTTTCGTCTCTTTTAGTGGACTATGTCGCATGCTCTGCTTCTCGTCCACCCGCTCTCCCTCTTTTCCTCTTTCTCTCGTCTTATAGTTTGGAACGGTGTCAGCGTTTCCCTTTCATTTTCGATTCCGCGGAAGGTTCTTTCGCAGGACGAAGGGTGCTCGCCGCTTTCTTTTTACATTTCACGCGACGGAGAGAGCGAGAGAGAGAGAGAGAGAGAGAGAGAGAGAGAGAGAGAGAGAGAGCCATTGACGATACCAGGTGGGAAAGAAAAAGGCGTGTACCTCGTTATGGCGACCACGCCAGCTCCGAGATCGAAAATTGGCACATAAATTTCTTATGAATTCTCTTCCGGCCTTCGCTCAATTAAAATTGCCATACTCGTGATATCGCGAGGTATAAGAAGAAATTCTCTCGTCAGCTTCGCGACTTTCGGTCAGACACCGACGGGCTCATATGTCCAGAGCAACCATTATGCAGTCATTATGCCGTTTTACGAGCTTTTATTTAACTTGCTTCGTTCGTATGTCTTTCCGGTTCAAAATTTGTAATTCATTTTTCAAGCACCTGCTGGCATCCGATTGAGCTGAAATTTGGCATACCTATGTAACTTCGGTGACAATGCAATAATATGGTACGATGGAGCTGGTCTGATGAAGGAGGTGGGAGGTGGGCAAGGCAACTCCTTTATAGCATATACTAGGACAGCCGAGTTTGTGCTCATTTGTTTTGTCATCGTGAGCACTTTTCATTACACATGATAACGAGAGTCTGATAATGGTGGTGGGAGGTGGGAGTTGAAATTTCCTAATCGCAAATGGTAGGACAATCGAGTTTGGGTTCATTAATTTTTTTGGCTTGGCCCACTATTTTTAACTACACTATTACTATTTAACTACACTATCAGATATCGGAGTGTTCTATATAAAATAAATTTGGTAAGTTTCAAGTAAATCTGGTCAAAGAATATGTTTTCTCATACAAACGTTACTGCCCACGTTTAACCCCTTAAAGGTTAAATTTTGGAAATTGTTGAAATACGCGGATAATTATTTGTACTTTAGTGTATTTACGCTTCAGGTTTATGTTTCAGGCAAATTTGTTTCAGTTTCAGGTTTATATTTCAGGCAAATCTGTCAAAAAATATGGTGTCTCATGCAAACTTTAAAAC
This sequence comes from Ophion slaviceki, assembly GCA_944452715.1. Classification (NCBI taxonomy): domain Eukaryota; kingdom Metazoa; phylum Arthropoda; class Insecta; order Hymenoptera; family Ichneumonidae; genus Ophion; species Ophion slaviceki. The sequence goes on along the minus strand of OX101786.1, from coordinate 13,930,605 downwards.
CCCTGTTTCACCCCCTTAAGGGTCGAATTCCGATTTTTACCACTCTTGAAAAAAGTCTTATTTTGGGTCAAATATGAGGGCTGCGTGGTCAGAATTATCGGCCACAGATATAGTAATATCCCCGCAAATAATAACAAAAGTCCCTAGGGAGTTCGACTCCTGCAAGACTCTCCCACTTATTTTGAAATCGCTGCATATTTAACGACCCCCTTAAGTGGCGAATTCCGATTTTTACCGCTCTTGAAGAAAAGTCTTATTTTGGGTCAAATATGAAGGCCACGTGGTCAGAATTATGGGCCACAGATATAGTAATATCCCCGCAAATAATAACAAAAGTCCCTAGGGGGTTCGACTCCTGCAAGACTTTCCCACTTATTTTGAAATCGCTGCATATTTAACGCCGATCGATCGTTATTTCCGAATAAGAAAAATTGCTCGAGCATTGCACAAGCTTCGAGACCACGAAGCTGGTAAAGTCCACCCCTGATTACCAGGGGATGATTTTACCAAACTCGAAAACACCTGGACCGAGCGGGTTCTCTTTTTCCGCGTTCTCGCGACAAGAAGAAAACGACGCGGTCTCGGGGATACCGGGTAAGAAAACACGGCCGTACATCCATAAACGGTGAAAGCGAGAAGCCTGTGCGTGCAAAGAAATCGCGAAGAAATCTTCGCAGGGCGCGGTATTCGCACAACGGGTCTCATTGTGTTCGGCATTATAGTTGACGACGCGCGATGCGTACCCGGAAACATTCTCGCGGACGACGAGTATTTTCATTGCGCAATTGCCCCGGCCGACCAGTTTTGGGGCAGTTTCTCGCCAAACGCAATTGTCTTCGTTGAAAACAGCGGCCAGACGCAAAACGCGCACTCACGATCGCTCCTATCCTCCGTTCTCCGATTTCCGTCGTCTGTACCGATGTTCAAATTTGGAAAATTCATATGTAAAAATATTTAAAAAAAAATAAGTTTTTATTTAATGTACTGAAAAGTAGACAATAATTTTTTTTTAATACATTTTTTGAAAATGTCGTGTATTTATGTAACCCAAACAAACTTTATATCAAGGATTTTTTTTTATATTTACCAATTTTTTTGCCAAAAACGGGGAAAAAAGCTCGTCTTTTTTTGTTTTTTTTTTTTCGAAAAATGTCCGCCATTTTGTTACTTTTGCATATATCAAAAATCGTATGATATGCGCTCTAGCCATTAACATACTGAATCTAAAACCATTTGATTTTTTGTTTCGGATGATCCATCTCCGAGATTTCATCAACAGAGCAGACCTATTATTTTTTTAGGACATTTTTTCAACTACCATTTTCGTCTATAAATAGTGACTTGAATGAATAATTTTTTTCCAAATGTATTTCGAAAGTGTATTTATTAAGTGTAACAACTTTTATATCAATATCTGTAATATAAACCTATCAAAATGGCCATGAAAATAGCTTTTTTAGCGTCTAAATTGAGAAGACCCCTTAAGAAATCTAAGGCTCTTTTACAGTAAATTGAATACCGTTGATTTGTTAACGGATTTATGTAAATTAAAGATTATATGTCTAAATTTTTAGCGCTTCAAGCCTTTATTTATTCACATATAGGTGACTTGGTAAACAAATTATTTTGTAAACATTAAATAAAAGCTAGTTTTTTTAAATATTTTTTTCACGTATAAATTATTTTTTTAGTTTTCAGTCTTTAACTGATTTCACTAGTTAGTTGTTACTAGTAGTTTGTTAGTTCACGAGTTTGTACGTTAGGAACATGGAATGCTTGTAGAAAATAACAAAGACTGTAATTGGGATTGAACTTATTACCAATTGCTGCATATAAACTTTTCGAATACACAGTCGGCTACGAATTTGTTCATATGGGTTAGTGAGATTTTATATGGATGATTAGATATCGCTAATTTTACATGATAAGTTGATCATTTTAGGGATATTTTTTTTTAAGTTGAGTCATGCGCTGTCATCTTTTGGATGCATGTTTGCTAAATTTCAAAGCTCTAAGTAGTCGGGAAGTGGGTTAAAAATCGATTTTTCGTTTTGCATCTCACAGAAAATCAAGTAAAATAAAAGCTTGAAAAAACGTTTGTCGAATGCACACGAGCAAATTTTGGGTCCAAGCGGAGGCTCATTTATGACAGCCCATTCCTTTGCGGACGTCATTTCGTTTCGTCCAACTGCCGTACCTCGACAGGCAGAATCTTCAATTCATAAATTGGGTTCAAAGTGCCTAGTAACGGATGTTTTTCTATTAGGTTGAAGTTTGCATCGTTGACATCCAACGAAAATTCTTTTTCATTTCTCACCATCATTATTATCCAAAATCGTATGTTACAGATTTGGTTTGTAGATCGCTAAACGAGAATACTAAAAAGTGTTTGCGTGATTCGTGTAGGTCAAATCTGCCAAAGGGAATTCGAGAAATTTAAAAAAAATCGCCATTGCCATTGATTGTCATTAATGCTAATTGATTGCCATTGATGCCAATCAATGGCAATTGATGCTATAATCATCAATCTAATTCCTAAATCATCAAACTGAATCAAATCATCAACAAAAGCATGGACGCAAATCCTCATATATTTTTTCTACCCAATCAACAGAACCAAAAAGCCATGAATTTTAGTTCAAACATATTGTTTTAAAGCAATTAAACTACGAAAACGTGCAATTTTGCAGTCTTTTTCTTCCACAAGCTTCCATTTCATGTAATTGCCGGAAAAAATCAAAAGACGGATGCAGTAAAAAAAGAAGTACCTACCCACGAAGAAAGCATAAATTTTGTGACATTCCATTGCCACAGCTTCAAATCCCGACGTCACGCGATATAGTTATCCCAACGAACCTTGAAATCCTCATTGAATCGTTTTTGAGAAAGAGCTGTCGATTGACCGGCGGTGAAATTACCCTGCGATACGACGATTCGGATGCTTTCATCGAGAAAGCGAGAGTCCACTCGTTTCGACTCACCACAGTAATCGAAATATAGGATCTCGTACTCGTGTCATTTTTTTTGCATGGGCGATGCGTGTGGCACCCACTGCTATAAATGTATGTACCTACACGTTTGCATATACACAAATATATATATATATATATATATATATATATATATATATATATATATATATATGCGTTAAACAGACTTTTGCATAAAGGTATCCAGGCAACTGTTTGGCGAGCACACCATTCGCTGTTTCCGCATTCCACACGCGATGTTCCAAGTAACACGACCAGTGTCTTCACTGGTAGCCGAATGACCGAGATACGTTTCTATGTGGACTCACGATATATTTATCTATATATGTACATACATATAAAAAGTGTTTCAACACATGCACATAATTGAATAAGATTGTTATATGGACAATTGATTAGACAATGTACAAAGAAACTCGTCCAGCAGTTTCACGTGTCTCGTGAGCGAATTCGAGAAAAAGCCGCGGGGCTCTTTCGATGGCGTATATGGGCATGTATGCGTGACTGTGATCAAAGCCGCGATTGAACGCTATTAATATTGATGAGACGACGACGGGTCTACGGTATATCCTTCGTATCGGATATATATAGCACTTTGTGTACGTACGGGTACACAAAGGTACCAACGTGACGAGGGATCAACGTGATCATCCGATGAAAGGGAATCTGCGAGAAATGGAAAGCGAAGGCGGTTTGTTTCGATGTAAGGGATTGGAGGGTTCGGATGATCAGACGGTCTTGATGTTGAGGTCTTCCGGGGCGGCCATTCCGTGCGGTTCACCAGTGGCTCGTTAACCTCTTCGAAAATGGACGCGGTTTTGGGATTGTTTATTTTTCGCGGCGATCAGACTGCTGAGGGTCTTGTCAGAGATACGCGACGTTCGATAAGAATTTTTTTTGGGTTTAGGATGATCGGAAATTTCTCCGGGCACTGAATGGGTCACTTTCAGGATGCCATGTCGAGCACCGCGGCTCACAAAATGGACGCCGCGCCTGCGCGCTGGTCCTCGAGATGGACGCTGCGCCTGCGCCTTGTCCTCCAGATGGGGCTGTGTGTAAGAGCTAGCTCGGCCTGCTGCTATGTGCTCATAGCCGGCGAATCGCTGAATGAACAAAAGAGGCAACGTTCGTTGTTGAACCTGAAATGGCGAGAAATTTCTTTTTCTTCTTCTTTTCGTACTCCGCGTGTCCGCGAACAGTGCCATCCACCACCAAGCATGTATGACACGCGATCGGTGACGTGAGGTGATTTTTATATCGAGCTCAACACTGGTTACACTTTCTAGGCGGATCGATACGTCGGGATTTCTCGAACTGGTCTCGTCCACCGCGCACGTCTCCCTCGCTCTCAATCGTCGTATCTCGTCTTCATACATTGCATATCGCTTCGAACTTGTGTGTTCTCTCCGATTGCTCGCAATTCTGGTGCTTGATCTCGCCACTCGTCAGTCATTATAAACATATCGAGTGCGGCACGAGTCTATGCTGCCGCTGTGTGCTGCACTTGGATGCCCTCTTGACACGATCGACGACGTTGACAAAGACACGAGTCTCGTCGTCGGGTCAAGCACACGTACGTTCGAGACGAGCACCCAAAAGTATCCATGACACCAGCCTCCCATCTAGAATCGCGACAGCGTTGAGGAGAGCACTGAACCGAGTATTGCATTCAAGAGGATCGACAATTTTGCTGACACTGATGATGATCCGTGAGTATTCGTGGCCGAGTTGTAGAAACCGCTGCCGAATACCTGGAGACCCGCTGTCTCGATGCTCCGCTTGCAGTAGTCACCGTCTGCAAGACATTGGCATTGTAAGCAACGGGAACGCTTGAAATTACGGCCTGCCATGAGATCGGAGAATCGCGTTTTGAACTGGCACCTGGAATGTGCCATGAAAATGAAATTCCCAGTACATCGGAGCCCCCCAGTTCTCCCGTCATATGGAAAAAGGCGGCATCTAAAAAAAATCGCTAATGCGTTTTACTATACAGAACGATGGGAAATTTTGTACTGATTCGAACGGTACCAAAAACGCATTTTTGATGTTTCTTTTGTAGATGCCGCCTTCTTTCATATGATGACAGAGTATGTCTCCGACTTTGGCGCTTTTGAAAGAGTGGTCAAAAAAGCGAACATTTTTTTATCGACTTTTACACTGTGTCAATGGTCTGCCCGATGGGAAATTTTCCGTTGATTACAAATATCACGGAGTTTTTATGGAAAGCTCTAAACTAGGCCGGACTAACGCGAAAAACGCGATTCCGTACACATTTTGGGATTTTTAAAATGGAAATTTACGGCTTGGGGGTAAATGAATGGTGAATTAGTATTCAGGGGGTACAAGTACATCGATAGAGACACAAAACCAAAAAGATTGAAAATATACATTTTTTCGCATCTTGGTAAAAAAAATCTTCACTGAATCATCGATAATTTCTTTTCTGCTTTGATTTAAAAGTCCATTCTGTGCTTACTCTCTTCTGTAGCGTTCTCTCTTTAAAATGCTGTTTGATTAATCGAGCTTCGATTATTTTTCGATTTATGGCATCATTTCAAAAGATGGACCAACGATTTCTGCGAAATTTCCCATGCATACCCCTTTTCCGCATTTCCGGCCATTTTTCAATTGCACTTTCCGGGAAAACTAACCGAGATATCGGGATGAACGGCGTGGCAGTCTCTAAGTCTGCCAAAATCCTTTTCGGAAACGCCCCAATAAAAGTCCGTGCCTCAAATAGTACCGCCGCAACGGTCGTTTCAAGTTTCGGGATTTTTGCCGTTTTGCAAGAGTGGCCAAGAAGGTCGAAATTGTTATTTTCAAAATTGACACTATTTCACGGATCTATAGAATGGGAATTTTTGTCTAAAATACAAATATCACGGCTATTTTATCGAAAGCTGCAAACTAAGCCGGCTTAACGCAAAACACGCGTTTCCAGGCACGTTTGACGATTTTTCGTAGAAATTAATGGTATAATTTCAAACGCTTCATTCACCAACTATATAAGAGCTATCAGTTTTATATAAAATACACAATTAAATAGACGGTAGCATCCTAAAATCTATCGCCAAGCCTAAAACTGTTAATGGTTCCAAAAAAATGACACGTGACATTATGCAAGCAAGAAGATCGCAAAAAATAACTATGTTCAAGATCATCAAATGCGTTAATACGTGGAAGAGAATGAGGAACGAAGAATAATAAAGCTTGTTTTTTTTTTCGCGAATTTAAACTTTGTAAAATGGACCCATATTTTCCGTAGTAGTACATAAATATATTTTTACATATCCAACGATTGTGGTGACGTATGAACGTCTTTAAATCTGTGTACGAAAAACAACGATATGATGGGAACTGTACAGTTTCACGAAGACCTGGCAATACTGAAATTTCAAAGGATGAATAACATAATGTTGGGCGATCTGGGGGATAAGATTCCGAAAACCCCCAACCTCCGATCGAGCTGAAATGTTGCACAAACCTTTCTTTCAATATTTTGGGACAACCTCTAAAAGCATTTTTGGCGACTCGCAATAGGTTTCGAGATATTGAGTTTTTAAGTTTTTTCTTAAGAGTAAGGTTCCGACCCCCCCCCCCCCCCTCTGATCGAGCTGAAATTTTTCACAAACCTTCCTTCTAATATTTTAAGATAACCCTCAAAGGGATTTTTGGTAACGCGCAATAATTATCAAGATATTGAATTTAAAAGTTTTTTTTACGCGCGCCGACTATATCTATATCTGCTACGTCTCCGTTCATACCTATATATGGTATCGTGCTCTCCGTTTGCCCAAACAAAGCCGAAAAAACCCAAACTTAAACCCAAAGCCAAAAATTATTACGCGTCGCCAATAATCCCTTTAGGGGTTGCTTTAAAATATTAAAAGGGAGGTCTGTGAAAAATTTCAGCTCGATCGGAGGTTGGGGTTTTTCGGAACCTTACCCGACCTGGGAGTCTACGTAATTGCCCCTTGCCGCAATCCTACCCTATCACATGTGTACACGAGAGTGCGATGCTACAAATCAACTGACGAAAGAAATTGAAAAATATGGGCGAGTCTGCGCACGCGCATTGATTAAAATATTGCACAGCGGTTTGCTAGTGCTTTCATTGTTTTCCCCGACAGTGTTTGGACGCAAGAATGAGGATTACAAATGGCCGCGAAACCGAGAGAATCGTGTGTACGTCCGACGCATTATAACCTCACTTTTGCTGCGGCGCACATATCTCCGTACAGTTGTGTATAATATTATGTGAGCTAGTTTGTGGAGGAAAAAAGACACGAGACACGGTCACCGTGCGCATGTAACTGTACATAGAGCGTTGTACGGGGGATAAGAAGTATGTCGTGGGACGAAAACAAAGAGCAGCGAGGCATGGAAACGAGATCTGGATGTCGAGAATGGCGGACAGTGTGGCAGCGCCTCCCCGCGGATACTGCCGAGATAGAACGCGCCAGTCCGGACGTCGAACGTGTCTCACGACTCAACTAGACGCTCCTATATTTGTGCTAAACGCTCCTACCGGATCCGCTCCTTTTCTATCTCCCCCTGTTTTTTTCTCTCCTTCTTTCATCGCCCCTCACTTAAGGTGGCCACCTCACGCGATTTTAATCCGCCAGTTTTACTGCTGGAGGTATGCATGCTGCGCCGTTTTTTGGCATCTGTGATCGCGAACACGTTGCCACATCAGAGGTGTTCCGAATTTTGAGGGATCGAAAGCTTTGCCTTCAATTGAGAGACCCGTCTGCTCTTCCGTCGATATTCTTCAGCCCGCTGATAGCTTTACTGGGTAGACATTCGTAAAATTCACGTTCGATCTTCTATAATATACCCACGTAGTCTAGAAAACCTTTAGCAGTATAGAAAAATGGAGAGCCCAAGATGACAATGAGGCTACCATGTCATAGTACTCTTGAGGATGATGCAGCGTTTCACTGATTGATATTGAAGGATCTTTGCCATAGATATAGCCATAGATTGATGTTGAAGGATATTGATGTTGCGTTTTGCTATAAATTGATGATTCCTATTTCCTATAGAGCAATGATGATATTTATGCTAAAGAATCTTCTCTGCCATAGATATATGCATAGTTAGATGTTAGAGGATATTGATGTTGAGTTTTGTGATGCATTGATGATTCCTATTTCCTATAGAGCAATGATGATATTTATGTTAAAGGATCTTCTCTGCCATAGATATATCCATAGATTGATGTTGAGTTTTGCCTTGGATTGATGATCCTATTTGCCATAGATCAATGATGACATTTAAGGCAAGGAACTTCTTTGCCATATGTTCGCTAAAAGTTGAACTCCTCCCATTCAAAGTACCCAGCATCATGTTCGAATTGATTTCATTGGATTGAAAAAATGGAAAGCTAGCCAACTTAGTGGAGTTTCCTATGAAAAATCAAGAATCAAGTTGATTCCCACTAAATCCACGTTTGAGAGTCATAGATGATTAATCCATGGCCTGATTTTTTCATTGCTGATTGAGGATCAGATTCTCCTAGCTGAATACTACCTTTCCCTTCCGTCATAGCTCAGCATTGCAAAAAAGAAAATATACGTTGCCTACTTTTTCATTCCAAGCGTGGCCCACCTTAAGCTTCGGGGGTTTTCTGGGTTCTAAGGTTACGAATTTTGTGGCGCCGCGAATAGATCCTTAACAGAGGTGAGCTGACGCCAGCCCCATTCGCTCTCGTTCCACCTATTTCGTAATAATTCTCGCTTGGCCCAGTCAACCCAGCAATTGAACGCTATATCTATGAGTCGCAGTCCCACGGAAATCGCGGCACGGGGACGGACTTTACAATCGACTCGAGACGGTCGATTTTGCTCTCGCTCCCATCGTTCCCCTCGCCGCGGTGGCTTTCCTAGGCCCTCGGGTGTGGGACAAAGCCGAGAACCGGGATTTCTGCCGATTATATGTAGCCCAACGTAATGCCGAGGTGAACGGGATGGAAAAATTAATATAATCACGTATCGGGTCGTGCGAGTACGAGATTGCAAGTTACACTCTCTCGTGGAACAGTCACGGGGAGAACGCCAAGTGGCCCCATAGTTTCCGGGCGACGTTTTCCTTTTTTGTGCTCTTTTTGCCCGCTATCCGTTTCCGTTACGAGACACGCAGAGAGCCGCCCCGGAGGGCTTGATTTATTGGCCGATTATCAGCAATATTCCCTGAACCACCATTGTGGTCCGTGTCGGACCCGGTAATTTCATAGCTTGCAAATGGCGGATAAAAGTCCTCGGGTGCAAATCCGTAGCCAAGAATGACATGGAACATCACCAAAATAGAGATTCCTCAATTTGGATAGGTTGATACATGGGTCTTTGGAGACTAGGCTGTCGCGTCATTGTGCCTGGAATTCGCTCTATTTTTGCCCGATATTTATTGGGGTCAGGCGAAGTTTGCTTTCAGTTTCGTTTCTCTAACGATCGACCCTACCAATCATTCGGGATTTCGTGCCAGTTTTGCTACTTTGACATTTGAAAAATCTATCTTGGAATGCCTACTTGGCTAGGAACGAAACGCCTAGAGGGCATAGGCATCTCCATTTTTGTGGTCTTTTGGCTATGTCCAATCCGTCCAGCTGAACTCGTAGTTCCACTGCGGGTTCACTGCCTTTGGGGTTTCGTGAAGATCTATTCGTTTTGCTGAGTCGAACTGTACGCTTGGTGGTGTCATCAAAATGGATTGCAATCGAGGCCAAGAGCAGCGCGACAAAAGGGCCTAATGAAACATCATCTCTCTCATCATCTTCACACCCTTGTACAGGCAATTACGTAAGCGGTTCAATTAAAAAGCAGCTGATTCGTATTCCGGGTTGAAGGAACGCGATGATCATGCGGATGGGAAACTCCAAGAGAATTTATGTCCCGGGAATTATGTGCGGCGAGTGTGGTTGACCGATTTACTGTGATTCAAGTGATCCCGTAATAGGAACTGCAGTAAAGAAACCGTCGGTTTCACTCTGTAGATCCGGTACGTTTAAACCAAAGAATTATCGTCGCGCGGTGAAACGCACATGTCATAGATATATTTTCTTGTGTCTGGTTGGGTGATAAGAATCTGTACGCGTACGAAGTACATTCCTTCGCATACAAATTCTTACCTCCAATAAACTCACCGTATGACCAACCGACGACCTCGCCGTTCCGCAGATTTTCCGTTCTCAGCCAGTCCTCCAACGGCCTGAAGTATTCGCGCAGCGCACTTCCGTCCAATCTCGATTCACCGGTTGCTTCCTGCAGGGTCTCTTGCCACGGCCTCGAAGAACCTTTCTCCATTAATCTTCTGCAAAAGTGAAAACACCATTGTTGACTCCAACTGCCAAGACACGCGGGGTGACTTTTTCAACGGATCATTTGCCTCACGAGCTGATCGTGTTACTTTTCGTATCATTCGGGGGTATCGTTCATTCGGCAGTATACACCTGATTGCATTCTGTACAGAGCTGGCGCGTAGGTGCCACAAATATTCAGTCTTGATTGATGAATATTGATATATTGATGAAGCGTACATTTCCAAATGAATATCCCTAAACGAAGCATGCAAGCCGATGTTCTCTTCCCCCATCTATTTTCCCATCGATTAATCGATGTTCCAGTTGCAGAATCCCACTCCATTCGTTATTCCTCTGAATAAGCTTCAGGTCAATACGACTCCAGCTATTGGGGTAGTGCGTATACACCAGCTAGTCAAACGAGAGTTTTCCTAATCAGATGAACAAACATCCCTATTCCAACACTGGAAAATATAGTATGATGAAGTGTCATTTGATCTGTACATGGGGTCATTTGATTCTATGCTTCGCAATATCTAAAATATGGAGGCAGGATCCATTTCGAGTCCTATTGATTGACAGAAAAGACTTGTCACTCATGCATTGCAGCTTTATGGCTATCATTTCACGTTTGACTATGAATTTCCGTATGATTTATTCTTGCTCGAACTTTACAGATTTCTTTGGATCTTGAGACTGACGTTCTTGAACAACGACGTAGCAAACCTTAATTGCGGTTTGAATCAAACGCTGTCCGCGCTATCGCCAGCATATAAAAAGATCCAGCAGCGATCTAATAATGGAGTACATGCTTGTGCCACCTCAACACATTCTAAACTCTACTAGCTGGACACGTGCCTTAAATCACGCATTAACCAGCACCAAGGAGCGATGACACGAGCTCTCGAAGTTGATAATGACAGCGACGATTTATGAGTATGTCGCGAGACGAATGATCATTAAGTTTTTACAAGCAATTAGTGAGCTCTGGATAATTCATCGCGGGAATAAACCCGCGGATATTCATCGTCGGATGAGCATATACATGGCTGGCAATGTAGATGACAAAAATGGTGGTCCCGGTTTTACGGTACAAATACGGTCTACGAGTGGCCATAATGCGGCTCGTGCCGGCTCGTGTGCCACGAGACTCTCTCTCTCTTTATCGCGAGAGAGACCCCGCGATATGTATGCCGTGTAACGCCTTCGGCGGTGTTGAACATGACTCACGTCTAGAGGGGCCCACTGGCACATTATTACATGGACATGACCCCCGTCGTGTACTTGAACTTTTGAAGGTCTCTAACAAGCTCATAACACTATCTCGTTTGCGTACCAAACGATCACCTCTTTTTTTCCTCATACAACTGTCAAACGGATCAGTGGAGGTTGTAGAAAACAGAGGCATATCTTGTATCAATCCGGAGAGATGACACACTAGATCTCCAATGTTGCCTCGGGGAAGCTTCAACCTGGGGATTGGAGCTTCCCCGTCCTCGTCTCTCGACGCCTCTCACTCTCGCTCCTCGAGCCACATCATTCTCCAGCCTTTCCGAATGCCGTAAGCCTGACAAAGCCAGCCGAGCGATTGGTCGTGACATCGGAGATCGCTCAATTGTCTCTCAAGTGCAATTCCACTTTGGATCGAATTCATGGAGCACTGAGATTGCAATTATGCACCGATGCAGTCAAGTTACGTCTGTTGAACGCTGAGTCAATGGGTTCCATACAAACGACCATCTTTCAAGACGCTCATCTGTATTGGTCCTCAGCTGGGATGAAAGTGAACGACCGAACGTATTTCATTAAGTGATGAGTCATTGTACCTTAGTTTCTTAGTTTTGCTCTCAGATTCCGATTTCCTTATAACTGGATAATCAAGTTCTCTCTTTTTATCAGATTCTTTCCTCTTTTCATTTCTTACGATTTAGTGGACCTAGCGATCGCTGGGCACCAACGAGGTAAGCTAAAAACAGCTCGTTTCAAGGGGCTATACCAGTGTGACATTTAAAAAAAATCGATTAATTTTATTTCCCTTTTCGACTTTTTTTATTTTCAAGAATATCCTGTAATTAGCAGTTTTTATGGTGAATATAATTTTATCTTGCAAAAATCGATAGTTAAATCTTTAAACGCGTTTTTCTCGAAATGAGATTTTTCAAATTTGCTGACATTGTAACTCAAAGACCAATTATCCGATTGACTTGAAATTTGAACTGAGTACTCTTGAATATATTTACTCTAAAATGACGTAGGATATTTTTGATTGGATGAAAATTGACGATTTGGCAATGAAAAAAACGACCATTTTATAGGCAAGAAAACAGACATTTTTTTCATAATAACGCCATTTTGTTAGATTTCGATATTTTTCGAAAATCCTACGTCATTGTACAGAAAATATCTTCCAGTTTAATGACATTTTTTCCTCTTTCGGTTTCAGCTACTCAATCGGCCGGAATCATTTCAGCAGTGGAGGAACTTTTTTTTTGGGGCCTTCGAAGGCAGCGCATAAGCCGCTTGGATCTCAATATTTTTCTATGAAAAAAATATGGAATGTAGGTCAAATACAGCCGAATATATTTTTAATTTTTCGAAACATTTAACTGAGTACTTTTCTTCCAAAAAATTCCCGAATATCACCCAAATTTTCACCGTCCACACTGGTATAGCCCCTTAAAGGAATCCACTATACGGATTGAACCACCCAGCTGATGTCTCCAAATTCACGAAGGACCAGCTTTCGCCCAGGCAAATGTCGACAAACGTCACACTGTCTTTGACAGCTCTGTGAGAAATGTTTGCGTGGAGAGCGAACCAATGTATGTCAATGGATGTTTAATTTGCATCCAGAGTGGGACATTTCTGTGTGTTTTCCTAACCAAACCCGACAAGCGTCGAGTCCTGCGCGCGTATTTTCCTTCCGCGCTAAATCGTCATTCGGATATTTGGTGTTTGCCGTGCTCTCTGGTCAACTTTCAAGTGGTCGTCGGAGCCGACCCAATTGCCGGCTGGCAAACGGAATGACATAATCCACGTACGCAGGTGTTCGCGTTGCCTCGCTTAAGGTTGTTGTGTGATCTAGTCGTCGGGGGTGAAGTTCGAGGGGAGCGTCCTATGCTTATGCATGGAACCAATTGACTGGTACCAACTGTCAGCTATCGATTAATCGTCATATCAAACGCACGTTTTCGAACTATTTTTTCTACATCTATTTGCAAAAATACGCATTTTTGAACATTTGGTGATTTCGTTAAATGTTTTCATTACTTTGTATAACTATTTTCGATAACTTTTTCTCGCTCAATTAACGCGAGACGAATTGGCAACGTTGTAAATTGTGGTATATCACAATGCTCAAGTTGGCAGAAGTGTCGCGAAGTTAGCGACATACGCGCTCCGTTCGTAACCTCAACATCGGCCCAAGAAGCGGTCAACGATGAATATCGGTCGGGGAAAACAAAAATCGCTGGAAAGAAAAAGCGTGTACTAAAGCTGTATATGATCTGCAAGAAATAAAAAAAACTACAATAATTTTCAGATATTCTGAAAGAAAATGTTGTGTGAAAAAAATTCAGCTTTATTTGTCTTTGCCTAGAAATTTCGAAAAAATTATAAATTCTGAACATAGTTATCGACTGAATATTAATTATTACTAATTAAGAGAAGGACAAATAAAATTCGTTGTTAATTATCCTGACCGAGTAGTTCGAGGTTCCGGGCATAATTACCGAATACGGGTAAGATAATTACCGCATTTGCGTCGTCTATGACGTTGCCATTATTGCACAGCTATTTTGTGTGCTTGATTTTCGCACAAATTCGCTATTAAAAACATGAATAATTGTATAACGGTACTGGAGATCCTCATTTTCATGGTACCAAGGGTTAGCCCGATAATTAGTGGAACCGTACCTATTTTACCACGTTTTTATTGACTCGTTTTCTTGGTTGTCTGTTCGGTACAAATTTTGCAATCGATTTGAAACTAACTTCCGGATGGGCTAAAGACTTAAAGGTTTAAACATAGGTTCACAAAAATTGTGAAAAAAATAAATATGGAAATAAAAAATGTAGTTTAGTGAAAGAGAATTAAAAAAACAACAACATAATAATATTAATAGTGAATGGTGCATTAGTGACAATTTCTACGATGGTCAAGGAGACAGCATCCGAACGCAAGCGACAGCTAGAGAAGAAGAAGCAAAATTCAACACACACAAGACTAAAAAGCAGAAAATAAAATGATTTAAATAAAAAAATATTTAAACCACGTTTGTAAAATGGACTTAAAAGTATAAAATAATTTCTCCTAGCCCCATACAGATTTACAACCCAATACAGATTCCTAACCCCATACGAATATAATGATTAGTGACTTAGGTGAACTATTCATGCATCAATTATCTACTGCATGCGCCCCACGTTTTTTGTTTTAAATCTCACAAGTATTTTCATAGCTATTAAAAATGCACAATCACAAATTTTCAGGACAATCTGTATAGGGTTAAGAATCTCCATTGGGTTATAAATCTGTATGGGGCTAGGAGAAATGATTTTTATACTTTTTAGTCCATTTTAAAAACGTGGCTTAAACATTTTTTTTTATTTAAATTTTCAGCTCCATAGTAGCATTTTCTTAGCAGATATTAATAATGCACTGAAAAATGATCGGGAATTTTCCACAAGCGTAATGTAATTGCCCATAAAATACGCCGAGTTTCCGATTTTTTTTTTCTAAAAAACCGGACTGCGTTTCGTATCCAAGCTGCACAGGATGATCAGTAACGGGATTATAAACTTTCAGAAAAAAAATTCACCCCGGTGGTATAATTTCGCCCGAACCCCATGACAGCCTTCAGGCCTTCGGCCACTCTAGAGGCCGAAAAAAAGGCTTTTTGGGGACTTTTTTTTACAGAAAAAGTACACAATAAATCGAGATTACAAAAAAAGGATCACACATACCAGTAACTGTACACAATCATTGCTTTGAAGCGATTAATTTCGAAATAGCGGCTGTGCAGCGTTTATCTCAAAACTGCATTTTTTAAGTTGGCCGGAAACATAACTCAGACAATTTTCAACCGATTCACTTGAAATGTTGAATATGTTTGAAAAATACATTGTCTGTGGAAGTACGTAGAATTTTTTTTATATTGCATAGTTTATTTGTTTTTAACAATTATCTGGCGATTTTTTAGGCGAATTTTTGGAGCGTGAAAAATTTGCCTAAAAAATCGTCAGATAAATGTTAATAACAAATGAACTATACAATAAAAAAAAAAATCCTACGTACGTCCATAGACAATGTATTTTTCGAGATGTGTTCTACATTTCAGATGAATCGATTGAAAATTGTCTGAGTTATGTTTCCGGCCAACTTAAAAAATGCAGTGTTGAGATAAACGCTGCACAGCCGCCATTTTGAAATTAACGGGAGATATAGACCTAGATGGTCGAGTTCGAGGATTTAGAAGTTATGAACATTCCGTCGACCGTAGAATACCTGCACTATGGGCCTGGTATCGATGATTCCATGTAAGTTGAGAAATTTCATGATTTATTCATTCCCAAATTTTCAATCGCGTTTTTCTCAAAACCACGTTTGTCATATCGGTACCCAAAATTTCTCGAAAACCAATGAACCGATTGCCTTGAGGTTTTTTGTGGTTATTCTACACACCATTATCTAGTACTTGTCATAGGATTTTTTTTCCGTTACTAAGTTTTTGTTTTGTAGGCAAAATAATAACTGTTTTTTGGCCCAAAAAGCACTATTTATATTCAAATGTCCGCCATTTTGTCATAAATCGATATTTTCAAAATTGGCTATGACAAGTACTAGATTATAGTAACTAATTTAATAATCTTTTTGGTTTTTTTTTCAGATGATTTTTGAATAAACGCCAGTGGGTACCCTATACGCAGATTTTTTTACGACGCTCCAAGGATCATACAATATCCTTGTATTTTTGTGATATTTATAAATAAAGAAAATTAATCATATTTTTGAATGTATATACTTTTAGATAATTAAAACCCCAATCGAAAATTTCAAATAGTTTTCCTTGCAAAAAATTCACAAAAATGACCTTTTTCCGGCTCCTAGGTACATGTTTCCCCTTAAACGCTTTAAAAAAATTATTGTATGATAAACACCCTTTTTTGTAATCTCGATTTATTTTGGAGTTTTGCTGAAAAAAAAATCCCCAAAAAACTTATCTTTGCGGCCTCTAGAGTGGCCTGAGGCCTTAAGGGGTTACCCCCACTTGCGATTTTGAAAATATCGATTTCTTTTATTGCATTTTTTTGAAGTGCAATTTGAAGTGCAGTTTTTTTATGCCCGGAATAGATGACTCTATGTAAGTATACAAAACAAAATATTTTCTTCGTGTAAATTGAAATTGAAACTTCAAACGCGTTTTTCTCAAAATGGCCTTTCTGAAGTCGGTGACCAAGATTACTCGAACACTAATGAACCGACCTTTTTGAAATTTTGGAGGCTTATTTAATACATAAAAATGTAGTCTTTAATCATTCGATTTTTTTTTTCGAAAAAAAATGGCCGTTTTACAGCCAAAAAACGGCCGTTTTTTTTTTTCGTTAAAATCGAACCATTAACTTTGACTGTCCGCCATTTTGTGAAAAATGAATATTTTTTAAAATCGTTCGATTAAAGACTAGTTTATACTTATATTTGACTAAATCCATCCGCATTTTTTTTTCAGATGATCCACTTCGACGCAATGTTGGTAACCGCAAACCGTGTATATAAAAACATTATTTCATTGACGGCCATTTGCCACTAAACAATGTAATATTTTTCAATAAAAAGATTACTGAAAGTTCTTCAAGATGTGTTCTTTAAGATGGTATATTGATCGATTAAAAAAGTTTTGTAGTTGTCTTTAAAAAAAAATCATGAAAAAGGCCTTTTTTTTGCGCTACAAGTGGGGGTAACGCCTTAATTCACTTGCTCTTGTTTTTCAGCAGTGTACATCTAGCTCGTAGCAGTTTAAGCCCGTCGAGCTTAGACTCATTGGCTCGTTACTAGAAGCTTAGTATGAATGGACATTCGGTCAGCGGGAATGTGTGTGCATATAAATGGCTAATGTGTGCACAACACGCGGATCACGGTGTCTCGACTGTCTTTCGTAAGAGCAGCTGTACGAGAAAAATGATTATGTATTCAAGAGCCCGTGTGCTCCGGCTACACTGTCATGTTACACCTATTCGTTGTTCTCCATTGCATGTACCGTTGCAATTTACGTGTACGTACATCGCCTCCACTACAGCCGGCAGTTGACAGCAAAGTGAGTCCGGAAATACTACCGTGTTTTTTTTCTTTGCAAATATGTTTGCTGAGAGGCACTTTCCTTAAATTTCGTCGGTTTCTCGTTACATTTGCGTCTCTCACTTCTCCTTTCCGTTCGCCGACGTAATAAGCATTTTGCGGGTCTTTTTTGTCCGAGAGCTTGCTCAACGTTTCCTCATGTACTCGTGTAATGTATGCACGGGATGTACCCTTACTATGCACGGCGATAGGTCCGAGAATCGAACCGCGAGATTGCCTCAAATGGGAGCAAGAAACTTTTCTCTCGTATGCTTTCGCCTATCGCGATTAATCGATCCTACGAATTTCCGGCTACCGAGCAGGGTAACAAGCGTCAACGGGAGGTCGGCGACTCGAACAGGGAGACAGTTAAATATGGCGGGGCCGAGAATCAGTGGCAATTATTTTTTTTTAACTATTGCTAGCACTCAACGGTGGTATAAAAATTGAAAAAAAAAATGAAGGTGTAATTACTTGTAGCAGTTTATAGTAATCTCGATTTATTTTGGAGTTTTTCTGAAAAAAAAAATCCCCAAAAAACTTATCTTTGCGGCCTCTAGAGTGGCCTAAGGCCTTAAGGGGTTCCCCCACTTACGATTTTGAAAAAAATCGATTTTTTTTATTGCATTTTTTTGAAGTGCAATTTGAAGTGCAGTTTTTTGATGCCCGGAATAGATGACTCTATGTAAGTATACAAAAAAAAATATTTTCTTCGTGTAAACTGAAATTGAAACTTTAAACGCGTTTTTCTCAAAATGGCATTTCTGAAGTCAGTGACCAAGATTACTCGAACACTAATGAACCGATCTTCTTGAAATTTTGCAGGCTTATTTAATACATAAAAATGTAGTCTTTAATCGTTCGATTTTTTTTTGTTAAAATCGAACCATTAACTTTGACTGTCCGCCATTTTGTGAAAAATGAAAATTTTTTAAAAGCCTTCGATTAAAGATTAGTTTATACTTACATTTGACTAAATCCATCCGCATTTTTTTTCAGATGATCCACTTCGACGTAATGTTGGTCACCGCAAACCGTGTATATAAAAACATTATTTCATTGACGGCCATTTGCCACTAAACAATGTAATATTTTTCAATAAAAAAAATACTGAAAGTTCTTCAAGATGTTATTTGTACTGAAAAAATACTGAAAGTTCTTCAAGAATTACTTGTAGCAGTTTGTCACTGTTTTTTGGATTTTACTCTCCATTATAATAATTATTATATTATTTCACAATCACAATGTCAATGACAATGGAAAAGAAATTCTCATACAATCGGATGAACATCGATTATCATTGCCATTAAGGTAGAACGAGCGCGCGCTCTTGATTTCTATAGATTTTGTTCAAATTTTAACCAGACATTGTTCATATCATTATGCCTGTTTGAGCGAAATTGCAGAACAGTCGACTATTTAGATTGGGAGATAATGGGTTTTAAAATTGCAACTTTTAACACTGCGGGGTCCGCATTGAAATTTCGACAGAATAATTTTCCGTAAAAAATATTTGTCCTTTTTAATTAGAAGACATAGGGCAATGCCGCATTGTTCCACGTATCCAATGACGTACATTTGCGCGGCATATTTGAAACAATACTGCAACACAAATTTTTATCTGGAAGTAATTTTTAATCGAACAAAGTTTTTAATTAGTTATGAATTAACCAACACTTTTATTTGTTAATGAAGATAACATAAACAATGTACAATATGAATATTTATAAGGGAAATATTTTTTTATGATAGAAGTTTGTAACTTTAGGAACAGGATAATTATTTTATTTCTCGAAATACTCTTCTGCGGTGTTGCCATATGTCTTCTTATTATAGGGGACAAATATTTTTTACGGAAAATTATTCTGTCTTTACTGAACGTTTTTACCTAAAGTAAATAGTAAAGGCAATGCAAACTTTTTTCACTCTTTCCCTAACTAGTTTGCTATCTAAACATATTTTTTTTTTTCAAAATTTATAAACACAATAGAATGGTACGACGAATTATGTGACCTGACTTTCGTTCAATGCACGCCCTGCAGTGTTAAAAGTTGCAATTCTGAAACCCATTGTCTCCCAATCTAAATAGTCGACTGTTCTGAAATTTCACTCAAACATGGATAATGATATGAACAATGTCTGGTTAAAATTTAAACAAAATCTATAGAAAACAAGAGCGCGCTCGTTCTACCTTAAGGAATTGTGCCTAGTAAAAGTCGAAAAATCACTTTTTTCAAAACCAGTATACTTTGACAGTATATCAGGTTGTAAACGTTTACTGAAAGCTTCAAGATGATCGGATTAAAATTGACAGATTTATAGGGTGTATGTTGATGATCATCGGAAATCTTAAACGATCTTTTTTCGGAAGTACGTTTTCTAAGTGGGTGAGCAAAATATCTCAAAAACTACCGCATTTATCTTTCTGAAATCATTGGGGCTTTTTCTACATGTAAAAATATAATGAGGGTACAAGGAAGTTTAAAAGGATTTTCTTGTGAAAATTTGGGATTATGTCGTAAAAATAGTAAGTTGCTTATTCAGTCGCTCCTTTTTTTTTCAAATGGACGCAGAAAAGTGAAGCTTCCTGCAAATTGCGTTTCCTTGGCACAAAAGTCGACATACTTGGAGTTCTAAAAAACTATGTTGTTTGCACTTCGACAAAATGAGACATACTGAAAACTAAAGTTTAACGATGACGCTTTAACATGAAGGATTTAACACTAGTAACACCCTCTCTTGTAAATCCGTTAAAGCTTACTTGTATTCCTGATAGTATTTAATCGATGGTTTTTTTCCGATATATAATTATTATTTGATGGACGAAAAATGCCCATTCTTTTTTACAAAAATCAAGACTCACTTTGAACACGGGCAATTTTGTTCTAAAATTGATATTTCGGAAATTCCTTTGATTGATCATAGGATAAACTAATATACTAACAAAATCTGTTTTATTTTTTATATAAGATAGCCTGGTTCCAAAGGGCAAGGCTGTAAGTCGATTATGATTAAATATTTTTACACCACAAAATTACATGCATCAGGTGATACTTTTTCAAATACCTAACTACCCTAGATATTGGTCATCACTATTTTCGAAAAAAATCCCAAACAATGAGCTGTTTTCGACTGTTACAACTGGGCATAACCCGTTAAACTGATCCGTGTGAAGTTACGAAAGTGTGCTGAATTCCGCCTGATCGTTCCATTCCTAATCAAACATTGCATACTACCTGCTCATAATTGCAATCGCACATATTATGCAAATATTCGATCAGACACTCGCAATCAGCTGTTCATCAGCCCGGTACGAAACGGGCAGTCGGTACGTTTGCCCAACGAGCGAGGAGTTTTTCTCCTCACCTCGCTCGGTCCCCATTGATGCACATTGTCCGCAAAGGGTGCCCAAGTATTTACCTCCGGACATTTGATTTCCAAAGACGTGTGAAAAATCGTGTCTGCGTTCACGACGCGCAGAAATCTTTCGTAACACGATATATGCGAGGGAAAAAACAGAGCTGCGAATTATGGCGGATCGGCTGCAGCACACTGGAAGCCCTGACGTTGTGTGTTTCTTTGAGGCCGGAGCCTGAATTAGAAGGTCCGAAGAATCGTTTTTTTCTGCTTAAATCGATAGATGAACTATCCAAGAATATATTGACAAAGTTACAGAAGCCAATTGTAAATATTTTCGAAGATATTTGATATTGATATTTCCTACTGTTGAAAACTTTGAAGCGCGGTTTCTCCGGTTTTCCTTTTCACGATTTTCGAAATCTCTCCTAGGTGACCGAAAAAGTCGTTGAAAAAAGATTTTTATACCACGTAAAAGTATTTTTTTACACATTTTTTTTCAAACCTGAGAAAAGTTTGAATTTCACGATTTTTTAAGCTATTTCTTAATTCATCCAGAAGAAAAATATATGACAATTGAAAATATTATTGGTTTTTTTTTGTTTCAGTCAAGAATTACCGGCTGCATCTTTCCCGCCGATTGGGGACTGCAGTGGCAAGAGGCAAATGAAAAGATACCTCAATGTTTACTGGGCTCATTTGTTTTTTTCCCTCCTAAAAGAATTCCGAAAAACGCGTTTTTGGACCTCCTAATTCCGGCTCCCACCTTAAGGGATCATCACAGTGTCAAATTTTCAAAAAACCGATTTTATTTGCATTATCCGATAGTATAGACGGTTATAAACATGCTGCTTATATACTTACATCAACGTAAGGAAACAATTTATATGAAAATTCTGCACTTGAAACTTCAAAGGCGTTTTTCTCGAAATGTCTTTTTTCAAAACGGTGTACGCTCTCGACGGAAGAGTTTTCAAGCTATCCGTCTCAAATTTTGACACAACATTCTTCACACCATTCTTTATCTTGTCATGGAATCGTTTTTTTTACTCTTCATATTTTTTTAAAACAAAAAACTGTCGAAAAAATAGGCTAAATTCAATACGTTTTTTTTTCAAATCGCCGCCATTTTGTCAATTTTGATTTAAAAAGAACCTCCATATCAAGATAGCGGCTTGCAAACTGATTAATAATCTTTTTATAAATTTAGTTTCAGATAATATTTACCGCCACAACCGTGCACACGGTGAGGACTCCTTTTTTCGAAGACATTTTCAGCGGTTAAAAAATATAAAAAAAAATAAAATAAAAATACAGGTTAAAAAAATTATTTTCTATCATTCGAGAGTGCTTGAATTTGACCTAAAAAAACATACTGATTAGCGGATTTTAACCATCGAAAAAAAATCGCGAAAATCAGCTCTTGTTCGATTCGTTACACTGTGACGAGCCCTCAATTCCTTTCGGTAGAATAAGCTTCGAAATTATTTTTTTAAATGTGTACAACTTTTTCTGTGATCTTTTTACAAATTTTGTTTCAGATCATATTCACGACCACACCGTGTACACCGTGAGGGCTCCTTTTTTCGGAGACATTTTCAACCGTTTAAAAAATGTAAAAAAATAAATAAGAATAAGACTTTAAACATTTATTTTCTGTTCTTCACGAGTGTTTGAATTTGATCTAAAAAAATCAGAATGTTTAGCGGATTTTAACCATCGAAAAAAAATCGCGAAAATCACTAATTTTTCGATCCGTTACACTGTGATGATCCCTCAACAAGGGAGAGTTTACGATCGTCGTGCGTTCTATTGCAGGAAGAGTGTGCAAGTAACAGGCCGGTATCGAGACCACGCATCGGCACACCTATGCGGCGAATATCCTCCGTTAAACGCACACATCCCCAGTGACGTTTACACGACTACAAAACACACCGGACGCATTTTACTCGACATACATGCAGCGGCAAAGTTACGTATACGTGTTTATCACGTCCGAGCTCTCTTTATGGCTTTTCCAGTGTGTGATGTCGCGTGACGTGCACGATCGAGGCTTTATTTCTTGCTTTTCTCTTTTTTTTCCTTCTTTCGACGCGATATAATGTACAAATATAGTCACGAGGATAAAAATATCGAACGATGAATTTTCCTCGCCACTTTCCGCGCCAAGTAACGAAACTTCGGCCAACCGTGTCGTGACAAGTGTGTTTCTCGTTCGGGAATTTACTTTTGCGCTTTTGCCCTCGTCTCCCGGTCGATGTCTCCTCTCTGCACTTTTTTTCGCTTCCCCGAGACCCTCCGCTCGGGTAGGAATTCATTGAAAGCTGATAAAAAGCGAAAGGAGACCGTGAATGGATGATGTATGGTCGAGGCACGGAGAAGAAGGTCCCGCTTATAGATCGAACGTTCCTAAGAGAGCTTGCCAACAATCTGTCCGCCTGAAGAGCGAGACCACTTTTGTTTTCACGCAACGGTAATTGTTCTCGCATGGCATCGTTCCGCACGACGTAAACATTTTAAATCCCGTGATGCACGTATGGCGATTATATGTTTGATGAATTTACTTTCATGAGAAATTTTCGTACGAATGAAAACTGATCGGAAAAATAGAGCAGAAATCGAAGAAAATTTGAGACGATAATTTGGGTATCGAAATTATTCGGAAATTTCATTAATAATTAGATTTAAATAATTCAAGTTAAAAATATATCTTGAATCATATCATTAATTTTTATTGAATTTGATTATTAATGTTTATTTTGCTCTATTATTGATTTTGATTGAATTTGATTATTAAGGTTTATTTTGTTTTATCATTCATTTTTATCGAATTCGATTATACATTTTTATTGAATTGAAGGGTGTAGGTTGGAGTGTAGTTTGTAAAGTTCATGCTTATTTTTTGCTTTTTTTGTTTGGGTTTTATTATTCATTTTTATCGAATTCGATTATACATTTTTATTGAATTGAAGGGTGTAGGTTGGAGTGTAGTTTTTACAGGTCATGCTTATTTTTTGCTTTTTTTGTTTGGGTTTGTGAGGGTTTGAAGGATAAACTGCACTTCAAAGGCTAAACTTCAACGTTCACGTGGTTAAGTGCGTAAGTAGATAATATCGAAACTAATGGTGTTTAGCAAAATGTACTTATTGGAGCATTATCCCATGTTTCTCGAAACAGAAAGGTTTTAGACAAAACCTGTATGGAACATAAAAGATCAATCTTTTTATAGACTACAACAGTTGTAGGGAACATTTTTCTCTGAGATCAACATTCATTCAAATAAAATAGAAAAACTTTCAAAAAATCAGTTTTGGGCCTTTTGACCTTGAAAATCAAAATTGCGGGTGTCTTCACTATCGTATTCGTCATCAGTGAGTCAAAATACATGGGTACACGAAATTCCAAATTAATTGGCGGTATGGGCGTTTCAACTATATCTGAATAACATTTTTAATTTTCATTCAATTTAATCATTAAAATTTATTAAATTAATTTATCAGTCTTCATTACATTTATTTATTAATTTTTATTGAATTTGATTACTAATTCATTTATTCATTAATATAATAATAAATTCCAACTTTTTATTCAGCCTCTAATGGAAACGAGTTGTGTAATCAAAAAACTGATGACAATAATTTTCCGGCAAACCTGCAAACCGTTCTCGCAGCTAAGGACCAAATTTCTCGTTTTTCGGAAAAGACGAGTGCTCGCACAGCTGTCAACGCCACGTCCGGTAATTAAAACGTTTGGACGACAAAATAAAAGGAAGGAAGAAATAAATGTTACGTGGACCGTGCGCAACTTGGAAATGATTCTTGTGCTACGAGGCATGAAACTGCAACGTGGATGAGAAACGAAGAGCAACGGCCGAACGTAGAAAATTTGGAACGTGTTTTCTGCATGAACATTTGCATATAATGTCGCATAAATATATGAACTCATTTATATTCCACTGCGTGTAAAAATCTGAGGTGGTTGCCCCGTCCATACGCCTACCGTATATCCGTGTCCTTGTGATTGGAGAGTGCCGATAAAAATACCACACGTCGAGAAATTTCCTTGCAAACGAGTTGAATTATTCCGAAAAATTGTTAACGATGGCAAGAAAGCGCGTCAATAAAGGAGCGTTGAGAAATAAAATAAAAAAATATGCATTTCTTTCTTAACGAGAATCAATTGTCTTAACGGGGAGGTACCTTTAGGCGAGGAAAATTTTTCTGATTTTCATGATTTTTGTTAAAAGCACAGATTATTTTTTACCATTTTTGAGACTTAGGGTTTGTTTTAATACTACTTTTGGCAGTTACATGGTAATTTTTTTATTATCCTTTAAAAAGGGCGGATGTATAGCACGGTTTTCGAAACGGGTTGCGGCGGATGTTGCCAGACGGCGTGACACGTAGCGTCGGCTGCATTAATCCGAAAGAAACCAACGAAGTTTTTTTTTTCATTAACAATCATACGCAGAATATGAACCAAGAAAAAGTGAGAAATGTTGGCAATCAATGAAATGGCAGGCTTTGAAGCAAAAAGATTGGGTTAACCGAAAAAAATAGCTACATTTCGCAATGAAAAACTCTTTCTTTTGTTTAATTTTCGAAAACATTTATAGTCATGTTTTAGACAATAAGGTTCGAAAGATTTATACCAAATTTCATCATAATTGGTCGGTTAGTTTTTTAGCTATACGTCATACCAGTTTTGAAAACGCAGTTTACCACACCTCCGCTATTTTTGAAGATTAACAAAGAAATAAAAATACCTAGCCACAACCAAAAGTAGTGATAAAACGTACCCTAAGACTCAAAAATAGTCACGAAATCCTTTCTTAAAAAAAATCATGAAAATCAGCAAATTTTTTCCTCGCTTAAAGGTATCTGCCCGCTTAACCCTTATTCATCACACTTCAGTGGAGAGACGCACTCGGCATACTGGGGCTGTTTGCACCCCGGCAACCAAAACCGTTATTATGAATGAACTATTTAATATTTTTACTTGAATTTTGTTTGGGACTTCTTGAAAACTTGTTTTTTTAACCCGTGGTCACCACACAGGTGCCAATTTGCACCACCTAAAATCTCTCGCTCGTGACTCTCTGGAAATTTTTTTTTTGATTTTCACAGATTTTCACGAAATAAATTTTATTTTTCGCTTTTGAGATCATTACCATTGGATTCCTTGGGCATTTTTACCCCAAAAGACACTGGTTATCGAATACTTTTGGATTATTTATACGAACGTAATAGTACATTGAAAATGTAGAATTCAAAATCGCATTAGTGTGGTATGCATGTATCCTCAATCGAGGTGTGGTTACTACGGGTTAAAGTAGTGTAGGTTATATAGCAGAAAATTTGAGTACGCTACAAAAATAAAAATTGCGAAAAAAAAAATGAAAATTAAGTTTGCGAACGTCGTGGGGTGCAAACAAGCCCAGTGTGCCGAATAAGGGTTAATGTTAATGTTTGCACCCCGGCGACACAAACCGTTATTATAAATAAACTATTTCATATTTTTACTTAAGTTTTTTTTCGGGCATCTTGAAAGCTTCTTTTTCAAATTAGTGTAGGTTAGATAGCCGAAAATTTGAGTACGTTAAAAAAATTGCGAAGAAAAATGTAAATTGCGAATGTGGTGCGGTGCAAACCACCCCAGTGTGCCGAATAAGGGTTAATGGTTAACACCACTGTAGAAATTACAAAAAAAAATTATTGGCTTAAGAGGTGTTTTGAACCATCTAGAACAAGGGGGAGAAAGATTGGTACCTGTAAAAGAAAGGCCCGCAGGCCAATGTGAGTCTGCGGTGGCAGTGGCTGGCCCGTTGGCGAGGCGTCGACCGTTTTTCTCGTAACACAAATTTTCAAAACGGCACGCAGCATAACTCCAACAATTTTCATTCTATTCAATCGAAATTTTGAGCACATCTTCAAAATAACATTCCGAAGAGAGATACGTACGGGATTTTCCATGAGTTAATTATAACATTATTTATTAACAAACGATTGTCCTTTTTTATCGAAAATTGAGTTTGTACTTTAAATGCTTGCCAATTGCACAAAAAATAATATTTTCAAAAAACTCCTACGTATTTCTCTAGCAATACTCATGTAAATTAACAGAATTTTCAATATTTTTTTCCAACACGCGAGAACGGCTCCAGCATCACCATTTTGTATAATTTTTTAACATAATTTTTTTGGTCCACTCTAAGATATAACTAATAACATCCTCGAATATTATTATCCTCTTACTAGTCCTTCCAACCAAAAAAAAAATCGTGAAAAAGCCCCTAATTTCAGACGTTTACAGTGGTCTTATCCCTCGTGCAAATGCTGTTCCAATTGAATTCCTGAGAAATTACGCCAATTTTCAATTTCACGACACAGAAAAATCCCCGTTCGGATAAATTTGACTTGGACATGAATTTTTTGATTTAATTGAAATATTAAGGGGTTACCCCCACTTGTGATTTTGAAAAAATCGATTTTTTTTATTGCATTTTTTTGAAGTGCAGGTTTTTTTGATGCCCGGAATAGATGACTCTATGTAAGTTTACAAAAAAAAAAACATTTTCTTCGTGTAAACTGAAATTGAAACTTTAAACGCGTTTTTCTCAAAATGGCATTTCTGAAGTCGGTGACCAAGATTACTCGAACACTAATGAACCGATCTTCTTGAAATTTTGCAGGCTTATTTAATACATAAAAATGTAGTCTTTAGTCGTTCGTTTTTTTTTTTCGAAAAAAATGGCCGTTTTATAGCCAAAAAACGGCCGTTTTTTTTTCATTAAAATCGAACCATTAACTTTGACTGTCCGCCATTTTGTGAAAAAAGAATATTTTTTAAAATCCTTCGATTAAAGACTAGTTTATACTTATATTTGACTAAATCCATCCGCATTTTTTTTTCAGATGATCCACTTCGCCGCAATGTTGGTCACCGCAAACCGTGTATATAAAAACATTATTTCATTGACGGCCATTTGCCACTAAACAATGTGATATTTTTCAATAAAAAAATTACTGAAAGTTCTTCAAGATGTGTTCTTTAAGATGGTATATTGATCGATTAAAAAAGTTTTGTAGTTTTCTTTAAAAAAATTCATGAAAAAGGCCTTTTTTGCGCTACAAGTGGGGGTTACGCCGTAATTTGTCTACTTCTCTTGCTAATCAACGCAACCTCTGCTCAGACCGTCAAAGATCCTTCAAACATAGTGAATTGGCCTCTCGAAAATTGTGCAATTCAAGGATATTATTTTGTCGCGTAAAAGTCGTAATATCGTAGCGCATTGAGTGAAACGAGAAGTCGATTGGTGCGGAGACGTAGCGAGGCGGTATGTGTTAGGGACTGAGAACGGTACCTGGCCTCCGAGACGATGGAAAACTTTTGCCTTCCGTTACGGTGGAACGATCGCCCTACTAAATGCAACGTCTGCATACTCTATAAATGCACGCGTATATACGTTAAAATATACGTATACACGTGGATTGCGGAGTGACACAGAGCGTGCACACGAGTTGCATCACCGCAATCTGCGGACGAACGCGAGAGTGTAACGAGCGAATACCAGGCCCTGCTCGCGGGTTGCTCGTATACGACGGATCGTAATGACTCTGTGTTGAACGAGGTGAGGAGAATAAAATACCTCATTTAACGCGCTGCGCGAATCGATCAGACTCTCCCGATTCCCTCGGAAATCCTCGACGAACGAATATCATTCGTAATTAGCCAATTAATTGACACACTCGCTGATTGGCGAGTCAATGAAGGCTGACTCGTTCGTCATAGCATCTCTTACGGTGGACCAGGGAACGGAAATTCTACATTCGACGCGTGGAGAAATTTTTTGGAGAGTCCTCAGATCCTACCACATCATTGTTAGGATTTCAGGGAGTCCACATCAGAATCCGCGCTATTTCCCGATCGACGTCGGTTGAGAATCTTACATGCTTTTATTTAACTTGACTTGGTATGAGATGCAAAACGGAAAATCGATATTTCACCGACTACTCGACTACTTAGAGCTCTGAAATACTGCAAACATGCATCTAAGAGGTGATAATGCAGGATTTAACTAAAAAAAAATTAAAAATGAAATAAATCGATAAAAGCGTAACTTGACACTCTGTGAGATGCAAAACGGCAAATGGATATTTCACCCACTTTCACCTACCACTTAGAGCTCTAAAATTTGCAAACATGCCTCTAAGAGGTGACAATGCATGATGCAACTTTAAAAAAATTAAAAATGAAACGTATCGATAAAAATGTAACTTGACTTTCTGTGAGATGCAAAACGGAAAATCGATATTTCACCCACTACCCGACTACTTAGAGCTCTGAAATTTTACAAACATGCATATAAGAGGTGACAATGCATGATTCAACTTAAAAATAAAATAAAAATAAATAAATAACTCGACTTTATGTGAGATGCAAAACGGAAAATCGATATTTCACCCACTCCCGACTACTTAGAGCTCTGAAATTTTGCAACCACGCATCTAAGAGGTGACAATGTATGATTTAACATAAAAAATATATATAACTTGATTTCCTCGGAGATGCAAAACGGAAAGTCGATATTTCACCCACTTCCCGACTACTTAGAGCTCTGAAATTTTGCAAACATGCATCTAAGAGGTGGCAATGCATGATTCAACTAAAAACAAAAAAACAACGACTTTCTGTGAGATGCAAAACAGAAAATCAATGTTTCACCCACTTCCCGACTTCTTAGAGCTCTGAAATTTTGCAAACATGTATTTTTGAGGTGACAATACATGGAAAGTGCATGAGAACATATGAATTGGCTCTAAGTGCGCTTGGATCGCACAATCGTTAAAAGGGCTGGAAAGGTAAAATAGGTTAAAAGGTAAGGTCCAATAGGTGGTGAGCCAACATCTATGATAGATGCCACCTATCACAGAATTTATCAAATTTTTTAAACATTTACAAAGTTGATCGTCACAAGCTTTTATTTATAGTCACATTTAAGTGACCTGGTGAAAATATTATTTTCTACTTTTCAGTACATTGAATAAAAGCTTGGTCAAAAAAAAAGTTTTGATATACACTTTTTATTCGAAATTCTCAACCGGAATTTGTTGGATTCCCAAAAAAATTCTCTCTCGTCATCTCGTGGACAAATTTGTTGGCGAGTCCCAAAATGCATCCACATCTCTATAGGAATTTTCCAGGGACACCGCACATAAGGAATTCCTCATTGGGATCTGATTGGATTCTGCATTGTTCCCCGATGAACGCCGTTTGAGAATTCTTACCCCGTTCGAATCGAAAAAATGTAAAAAGTCACGAAAAAAAGCTCGGCTTGTTAAAAGGTAACCTGTACTACGTGAGCAGATAAGTGTGTGGTGATATTTCAAAGTGCAGTCAAATAAATAACAAATGGTAATTAAAATGGATTTTCAGTGACGTGATTCAAATTGATTTTTAAGATATAGTTTTTTAAGCGATTTATACTTTTTTGACAAAAGATTTATACTTTTTAGCCCATGGGCACGGAACCCTAGGAAGTCCCTAATAAATCCGTTTTCCCTTTGCAAAGGGCAAAACAGAGCCCTATTTCTATCACCTTGCTGTCTGTCCGTATGTCACGGGTCTCTATCTAAACGGAATGAGTTACATACCTAAACTTTGACTATTTTGTGTAGAATGTTGACCCAAAACCGAATATTGAATTGGAAAT